>JAFIRS010000106.1:628625-1257250 GCA_018342105.1 Gonioctena quinquepunctata
CCGGAAAAGCACTATTAAAGTTTTATACCTGGTGGGAACTGTTGGTGTTCTACTTATACCATGAATCAGGATGTCTCCTCTCTCCAATCGCTGTCAGGACTGCAATATCATGTATCAGGAACTATTTAGATGCGGAAATCAGCATTTGGATCCGTGGATATGTTATCATTAAGGTAATATTGGTTTTGTTTACCAAATGGTGGGATTATTCCAATTTTCTTTTTGTAAAATTTTTGCGTGGCATCCGCTTGGAATTTTATTTCGATCTCCCTCAAACTTTGTTTTTCTATCGCCTAGCTACATCCTTTTCTCCTTGTTTTTCATTTGAATTTTTGAATTGGTGCAGTAAATTGTCACTTCTCACTGTTTATATTTATATTGCATGATTTATATAGACAATTATTTTTCCACTCTTATCATTATTTACAAATTTCAAAAATAATTGCTTCTGATACCATCTCATTGCTACTCTCCCACAATTTCCAATTTTACACCTGACCATCTATTCCCTGATTGGCTATTTTTATAAAGACATTTGCTGTTCTATCATTGGCTACTTTTTGTTAGCTACAGTTTCATATACTGTATGTTTCAAATTTATAAATGTGTTGATTACTGTTTATTCCTGAAAATTTTGTAAATTTAGACTTTTTATTGTCTTTTGAGCAATTATGAGTTATAATAATTTTGACAATGTATGAAATTGATTGTTTTATAGTATTTCGAAATTTTTATCTATCCATATTCTACCTAGGCTCACAATATACATAGAATTTCAAAAGTTATTCACAAACAAACTCTTGAAACCATTAACCATCTAGTAATTATTCTTTTTGTGGGTTTTTTCTTTCAAAATTTAAAATCATAAATAAAACATAACAATATAAATATATATATATATATATATATATATATATATATATATATATATATATATATATATATTGTTAGCTATTAAGGCCATGCAACAAAGGTTCACTGAGAAACCGATATAAACGTGTTTTTATTCACCAAGTTTCAAGTAACTTATATAAATGTAGAAGAAAAATCAATTTCAAATTAAATGCGGATAACAACTGAACTCTTGTTTTGACAACTGTCTTGTTACAGAACATATATTTCATGGAGAAGTATTCAAAAGTACCAACCTAACATTTTTAAACTGAGAAATACCCTATTCCAATATTAGCAAAGGTATAAATGATGTTTCAATCATGAATATAGTTTTTGATTGACAAGTTCATGAAAAAGTGATCTCTCATTGTCCACGATCCACATTTTCACCTTTTTTTCGAATTTGGACATTTTATAGTTATTCTCCAGGTAATTCGGTACCATATTATATAACCTAGGTCCTAGGCATTCCGCTGACCTAAGGTTTTGTTACAGCACGTTATTACGCTTTTATTTTTATTTCTCGTGTTATAGCTGTGGTTTGAATGTTCTAAGATGATATTTCCTTTTTTTACATTTTTCAAAATATTCCAACAGAAATGTTGTCTGATATCGATGAAACTGGATTATTTGAACAAGTTTTCACTTGGGTAAGTGTGAGCCTCATGATAAATAATTTTTATTATATATTTCTGTAAGACATTCAATTTTTCCAAATAATTATCGCTTACTCCACCCCATCCCACTATACCGTATTGTTAAGCAAAATATAATATTCTCAAATTTGGGGTATCCAGAAAATCCCTCATATATTTGAATTTGTATAGCATTCCCCTCAATTTTTTTACAATATTTTCAATTTGTAGGTTCCATCTCAAATGCCGGTCTATTATGATGCCGATATATTTCATCGACTTCTTGGTATTTCATAACTCTCTCCTATTTTTAGAGGTCCCATATTTGGTAGTCCATTCGTGTAGGAACAGACAGGAATGTATTCAGTTTCGGTAAAATTCAGTGTTAATCTATTACCTCTAAACCATTTTCCCATTTTCAGAAAATCAGTTTCTACAAGATCCTTTAGTTCGGGCCATGTATTGGATTTATAAAGTATAGCTGTATCGTCTGCAAAGCTCAGAATATTTCCTTGTGTTTTCATATCGGGTAGACCGTTTATATAGATAGTAAACAATAATGGTCCCAGTACAGTACCTTGTGGGACTCCATAGGAAACATTCTCGTATTGGCCATTGATGCTTACCCTCTGTTTTCTATCAGTTAAATAACTTCTAATGATTCTATAAATGTTTCCTCTCAGTCCATATGAGGATATTCTTTCGATAATGTATTGTGGCAAACAGTGTCGAATGCTTTCGAAAGAGGCTTTGAAGGATATGGGAATACGCGGTACTGCATATAATCTGTTGAAAAGCTACTTGGTTGGAAAAAAACAATGTGTCTGTATAAACGATAAAGTGACTTCAGAATTAACTATATAATATGGAGTACCCCAAGTAACGGTGTTAGGGCCCTATTATTTTCGGTCTATCTAGCTAGTCTTCTTACTCTCAAGAGCAGTGGTAAATTATAAGCTTACAGATGATGCTGCGATAGCATATAAAGACTGGTCAGAACTCAGAAAAAATTCTGAAAAACATATGTCAAAACTTATAGACTGGTTCAACCACAAACTTCCAACCATAAATTTCGGAAGAATACAATTTCTCACGTTCAGAGCCTATAAAAATAATTACTAGAATATGGAAGCTTTTCTATAGGAAATAACTCTAATATCATTAAAATTGAAAGATCTCATGACATCAAATACTTCGGCGTAACAATGGACAGTTTATTGAGGTGGGAAACTCCACATCAACAATACTCCTAAAACCCTACGTAGTATATATATGGGTTCAAGTTTTTGAGAACATTTCAGATACAATCACATGAGAATATATATTTTGCTTTCGTGGTACCAAGAATCCAATGCAATTCTTAGATGGGGTGGAGTTGCTAGATCAAACCTAGAGACTCTGGAATCCATACAGAAACGTTTCCTGAAAATCATGTACAGGAAAGAAAAAACCTATATAAGTTATCTACTATACAGTGAAGCAAAAATTCTAGATCCAAAACAACTTTTCTTCGTCAGCCCAATAATAAGCCAATACAAAAATAAAAATACGTTACACAACATAGATCATTCATACCCACCAGACAAAAGCAGAAACAACTTGTAAAAACAAAATTAACAAACCAAAAATTGGACAATGTTATTTCACATATCTTCAACTTAAAGTATTCAACTTCGTTCCAGAAAATATAAAATTACTTATTGAAACGGCAAACTCAATAGGCTCGTTGAAAAGTAGGATTGAGTCGATTTGGGTATTTTTCTCTGTACAAGCGCTCGGAACGTCTACCATTTTTCCTGGTTTCCCCTTATATTAGGTGCATATCAGTTATTTCTCCAAGAGTAAATTCCATCATACCAAAAAGTGCCTTAAAGTTGCAGAAACAAAGTTAATTGCATATCATTTATTTTGGTTTTGACTTTGAACAGAATGACATTCATTTTCATCTTTGATATCCACTATTATCAAAAGTGTCAAAACACTGGTCTTTGATTAACATGAAATTATGTTTACACTGGATATTATTAATTTTTTCCATTATTTGCTGTTTCAAGAAACCCAGTAAATATTGTCGGTTATTTCATTAGTAATAATCACAAAACTCGTCCACCATTTTGGAGCCGCCATCTTGAATTTTTCAGTTTTGACAAAAGAATCATAATCTCTGACCACGAAAACCCTCAGATATGAATTTTGAAGCGAATCTGACCATAATCACAAAACTCATCCGCCATATTGGAGCCGCCATTTTGTTTTTTTTTCACACAAAAATTTCTTAATGCGTTGTCACCGGAATTATGTAGACCTGCCAAAGTTCAAATCATTCGTACGTCTAGAAGGGGGTCAAAATCGCGTCCAAAGGAGTCGGTTACAAACAAATAAACATCAAGTAAAGCTCATACAGTGTCCGGCAGAAAGTACGCATCATATGGGATTTTTTTTTAATATAATATTTTGACAAATGTCGATACATGCAATCGCTTCTGCATCAGAAGAAACCCCAAAAGATGTTGTACAGTGCCGTTCGTCTTTTCTTGTTTGGCGGGAAATTTAAAAAATTTAAAAATTATGTCTCAAAATACACTTATTTGGGAAAATATTGAAAAATGTTAATTGGAAAAGTTGTTTAGAACGACATTTTATAGCTATGTACAAGTTTGGAGAAAAATCTGAGATGAAAAAATAAAAATCAATTTTTGCCATAAAAACAATTTCAATTTGGAAAAATACATTTTTGACAAAGAAATTCATTAGTAAAGCCCAAGAGTAATATTTTGAATAATAATTTGTAAAGATTCACCAGCTATTTCTATTTTATTCGAAGAAAACTTTAAATCTCTGGATTTGCCATGTGTTCAGCTGCTTCATAAGAGGTCACAGAAATATCTTCAGGACATTATAATCACTATACTGTTTATTATTGACAAAAAACCATGTATCTACAGAAATTCAATATGAATTTTTTATTAGAACAAAAAATTGATTCAATTTTTTACATAATTACATTTTATAATAAAATTAGAAGCTGAAATAATCATAAACCAAACAATTCAATGCATACTCGAAAGTTTGTAATCAATTTATTTTTTGTTTGAATAAAAAATTTGAAATTATGTAGATACAAGGACCTTTATTGATAATGAACAGTATCGGGATTATAATGTCCTGGAGATATTTCAGTGACCTCCTATGAAGCAGCTGAATACATGGCAAATCCATAGATTTAAATTTTTTTCCGAATAAAATAGAAGTAGCTTGCGAATATTTACAAAATACTATTTGAAATATTACTGTTGGCGTTACTAATGAATTTCTTTGTCGAAAATGTATTTTTCCAAATTGAAATTTTTATTATGGCAAAAAATTGATTTTTATTTTTTTATCTCAGATTTTTTTCAAAACTCGTACATAGCTATTAAATAACGTTCTGAACAACTTTTTCGAATAACATTTTTCGATATTTTCCCAACTAAGTGTGTTTTGAAACATAATTTTTTATTTTTTTAAATTTCCCTCCAAACACGGAAAGACGAATGGCACTGTACAATGTCTTTCGGGGTTGCTTTTGATGCAGAAGCGATTGCACGTATCGATAATCGTCAAAATTTATTATTAAAAGAATTTCCCATATGATGCGTACTTTCTGCCGGTCACTGTATAAAGCGTGTAAAAAAAGCGATCTTGCAGACTTCATTGAAACATTGAATATCTCAAAAACCACAAGATTTTTGGCATGTGAAAGTCATTCGTTTTTTTTACGTGAAAACTGTTAAGCAATACAAAAAAAATTAAAAAAGCTTCAAATACCACGGGCGTAGAAAATGGTGGAAAAAAGGGGACATACTCTTCCAACTGCACACCACTGGATCTAGATATGAAACATGATTTCTCACTAAAATATGTCTCTTCACATTTAAAAGCGACCTGCTAAATTTCAAATCAATATATTAATCTGTTTTGAAGTTATCAAATAAAAACTTTTTTTTTCACTTCAACCCCCTGTATTTCAGGAAGTAATCAGGTTGGACCCCTCATTCCTGATATCATTTCAACCAATTTTACGGGAGGTATCTACAGGCAGAGTTGTGAGTGTCATTTGGAAACACCCTGTATATTGTTACAACTCCCATATATACTATATATACTACCCACGTACAACCCGGTGTTTTATGGCTGAACTCAGGTTCATTTCCTTCATTTTAGTTACTAGAGTCTATTAGATATATTGGTAAATCTTTCCTCACATGTATTCAGCTGATTAAGAACCCACAAGAAAATGCCCACGTACAACCTTGTGTTTTTGTGGATACACCCCTGTTCATTTTCCAGATTGAAACATGCATAACCTTACTAACATTTGTAATTATTTATGTCTCTGAAAATATCGTTATTATTATTCAAAATGGAAGAAATTCAATGGACATAGCCCTCAAAGAGAAGTGTTAACCGTAGACACGTGTTTCGCGCTCTCGGCCCTAATCAGTACGGTGAAAAACTGCAAGAGTGTGCGGCTGGCTTCTGTTTGTTGACTCCGTTGATTTGTCGTTTTCTACCAAGCGTTGTTCATCCTTGCACTTCTTCACCGTACTGATGAAGGCCGAAAGCCCGAAACAAGTGTCTACGGTTAACACTTCCCTTTGAAGGCTATGTCCATTGAAATTATTCCATTTTGTTTAACAGACTCCTCGAAATTCCTCCCTTTCATCGTTATTATTATTATTATTGAGTCTCAATTAGCGGTCCCCGACGAGACGCTTCGACACTTGGATCAAAACAATTACTACTTATAATAAACTCAAAGGGCCAATACATATAATTCTTTTATTTTTCCATGGAATTTTTTATTTGAATTTTATTTCATTATACCTTCCGAGGACAAAGGTATGTTGAGAATGAAATGTGGAAATAGTGTATACTACCTCAATGTATTTTTTTATTCTTTCTGATTGTGTAATGTTCTGATAAATGAAATATTTTTTTGTATTTCGTGCAATAATAGTTTACAAAAAGATATTTTGTTGGTTATGCCACTTGCACACAGCTCCACTTCCAATTTTTTTATGTTATCATAACCGCAAAACGCGATGAGAGTGTATAAAACCTCAATATAAAATTCCATCAGCCTAACCTTTCCTACGAATCTGAATTGAGTTCACGAATTTCACACTGAAAGTGTTAATGAAATATTCATTGTGATCTTCATAATCTCCGGGTTGAGAATTCTCCCAAGACGTTCTCTAGGTCGATTGCCAGGGTTAACTAGACTTGTTGAACAGTTTCAAGAACTTTCTGTAGTTTCATTGTTGGTAGGTTATTGTTTTTCTGGGGTAGTTCAAGTGCGAAAATAATGCTGAAGGAGGAGAATCTACATATTCTCTCGGTCACGTCGGAAACTTGGAATAGTTTATTCAGGAAGGTGTTGTGAGCTGGATCGTTAACCTCATTGCCGTGTCTTTAGGGAAATGGTGTGGTGAATTCTTGATTGATTTTTGCCAAATCATTGTCATTGAAAAATTGATCATTATGGCATTTTGACAAATATTAATTATCGCAAAAAATACCCATTATTACGCAAAATTACTCATATAGAAGATACACAGCAAACAAATCAAATTAATTACACCGGCTGACGTGATTTTTTCTGTTTAAAATATTAATCATTTTTTCTACCAATTTTGGGGTGCTGACGACGAGACCAGACCTCATTTTATCGTATCACGTCAGGTTTTCAATTAAACTTATATATTGGCAATTCAATTTGTTTTCATCATCAGTTGCAACAGCGACACACCCAGTTATCAGGTCGTTACATGAGAATAATCCGTTACAGTAACTTTGTTTACAAAATTTTTACTGAAATTAGAGTGTTTATTTGAAAAAAGTGTTTATTCATTGAATCTTATCAACGATTCGTGGCTGAACAACATTTCCAAAACAAAATGTCTTCAAGAAAGTATCAAGATAGGGTGGATACATTTTGTTACATTCGTAGAAATTTTATGATTTCAAATCAAAAACAAAAAATTACTGATTTTGTACAAAATTCATATAATGCTCACTTGGCTTAAAATACAACTCAAATCGTGGACTCCGCAGTTAGTTTGTTCTATTTGTGTCGAACAATCAAGGCAGTGGACAAATCGCAAAAGACAATCGTTACCTTTTGGGATGCCTATGATATGGGGGGAGCCAACTAATCATATCCATGATTGCTATTTTTGCTGTACGAATGTGGATGGTTTCAATACAAAAAATAAAAATAAATAGCCTATGCAAATGTAACCTCAGCTACACATCCAATTCCACACGGTCCATAAATTCCAGTACCTCTTCCAAATTCAATTTCCGATGTTAGTTCAACATCATCAGAACCAAGTATACAGCGTCAAGAAACAATGGAAATTTTCGAACCAATTTTGAATCAGCCACAGAAATTGACACAAGGCGAATTGAATGATTTGATAAGAGACTCAGGTCTTCCTAAAGAATCTGCACAATCTGAAAATGAAAATATAATCAGGAGAATCTATACAAGTGTAGAAAGGGCAAACTAATTAGTTCACCCCGATAAGTTATTGCGTTCACCAAATTATATTTCCTATAGAAAAATGATTCAATTTGTCAATAACTTGTCGTTTTCTGAATTTGCCTATCAAAAATATTTTCAAAAAAATTCAAAAGATACTTCTCTATATAGTTTTTGCTTGACGTTTCGTGGACTAAATCTGCCTCCGTTCTCAAAATCTTCAAATCTCCTTTAATTGCTCTAATAATTTGAATTTTTTCTCGCAAGAGTCTTTTTCGCTTTTTTAACTGACGGATGTCGATTGAGATCTGCCAAAAAAGTTTGAGAGTGACGTATTGCTCCTTTGATATAAGTTGTGTTGTTCAGATCAGTTTATTAGCATTCTACCATATCTCACTTCCTCTCTGAGTAGAGGTAACCATGTATGGTCCATTTCAACAGAATTTGTTGAAAAGCAGTTGTTATTGGAAAGAAGAATACAGGCCGTTTCTTCCAATGCTCTCCTCTCTTGATGTGGTTCTTTCATCAAGATTTTTGTCCTATTCCATTCAATCGTATGATCGCCATTCGATGTGAGGATATGTTCTGCAATTTTTGAACCGCTCATTTGTCGATTTCTGATGTAACTCTGATGTTCACTTTGGCGCACTTCCAATGGTCTTGACGTTTCACCTATATAACTATCACCACACGAACAAGGTGTGTTGTAAACACAGTTTTTGGTACTTTCTTTTGCGGTTTTTTGGTTTTGTTTGTGTTAGTATAGATCTCAGTTGTGCTGAAAAAACATGTCAAGAAACGTTGTTCCTCCACAAAAAAACCACATTCATTCAATAATCTGCACAACATCTCGGATCTAGACTTCATGCGAAACACCTGTTAGCTCCGGACACATTTTGCGTGGTATAGAAAACGGAAGAGAATTTGTACCTACTTCAGTCAGGAAAAGTCATCAGTTTATTGTAAAAATATTCCTGGTCTTATAGAAAAATTAGGTGCACAATTGGATCCTGCAGCATGGAGACTTTTTTTAGATTCATCGAAACACAAGTTTGAAAAGTGTTTCCTTACATAACTCTAATCAATACGCTTCTGTTCCTGTCGCTCATTCTGTTCATTTGAAAGAAAATTATGAAAATTTGGAGACACTACTGGATAAAACTGGATATGAGAAACATGGTTGGCAGCTTTGTGGAGATCTTAAAATTATAACTATGTTGTTAGGTCAGCAATCAGGATATACAAAATATCCTTGTTTTTTGTGCGAGTGGGATAGTAGGGCACGACAACTGCATTACGTAGAAAAAACAATGGAAACCTCGTGAAAAACTTGAACCTGAAACCAAAAATGTTATACGACAAAACTTAATTGATCCTAAAAAAAATTTTACCTCTGCTTCATATAAACTGGAATATGAAACAATTTTTAAGATTAAACAAAGACATGATATTTTAAATACCTGGTAAAATTCCCAAGATATCTGATGCAAAAATAAAGAAGGGGTATCGATGGACCACAAATCAGATCTTGATGGAAGACGGAAATTTAATGCAACAATGAATAGTACTGAATTAAAAGTATAACTGGCATTTGAAAACATTGTGAACGATTCCATGGGAAATCACAAACACCATGACTATAAAAATATCGTGGCAATTTTAATGGATGAATATAAAAAATTAGGACGCAATATGAGTATAAAACTCCACTTTTTCAGAGTATGTATGTTTGGAACATCCCAACTGCGAGTACTTGCCTCTGAGCCTGTACAAAACAAGTTCATGAGAAGTGATCAAAATCCCCCCACCTTCAGCAACCCTTTCTTTTGACGACTCGTGATTTTCAATTTCCGGTAACAAATTTCTTATCCCCAGGCGATACGGAATTTAATTGAAAACAAAATCGAGTGCAGTTTGAACAAATGTGAATTTTTTTTACAAAACACAACATTAATATAGAGACGAAACATTCACAATAAAAAATAACCCTTCGATAAATCAACACCTCTTCGTCCGCTTGGAAGGTCCAGGGCCCATGTCCTTGACCACGGTGTCATCCTGATCGTCGACGTCGTATTGGAGCTCCGACAGACAAGATAGGGATAGCTCCTCGTCGTCGGAGCTCTCGTCCAAGTCGGGAGTCTGGACAATGGAGCATTTCAGCCCAGATTTTCTGCAGCTGCAGACGTTTCCACACCCTTTCTGGCACTTGCCGGAGATGATCTGCAGAAGCTGGGAGGAGCAGCTTCCTGGTTCATCATTTTCAGGACCAGGCCCTGGGGTGCGAGTTGCCATCCCCACTGTGTCGTGCTCAGGTCTTGCCCCATCCATTTCTGCACCTGGTGGTAAGCCCGGAAAGAGTGAAACTTTGCAGCATCAGCAGTTGGAGGAAGCCGGGCCAAGTTGGTCTTGGCTGCAGCTTTGGCAAATAGCTGGTACCGCAAGGAATTTGGGGTGTCAAGTCCTGGCTTGCCACCATACATGGTGAAAATAATTGTTCCCCTGCAGCCGCTTTTCCACAGGTGTTGATGTGGGATTCAAAATAGCTGCAGCCTGCTCCTTCAGCTGAGTGTTCCGTTCCAGTGCAGTGAGCAGTTTTGCTTTGCCATGGCCAAAGAAGGCTGAAGTGGTGTCACAGCCACTAAAAGCGTGGACAAATGGGATGATAACAGAATTCCGTTTATCCGGTCTTTTCCTTTTCTGTGCCTCAATAAATTCAGCGTTCACCACACAGAAAACAGTTCTCTCTGGAGCTGAACTGTAAACCTCTTGTCGTTCCAACTTTAACATCGGTTTTCCTGTTTCACTGCTACAGCAATAACTTTAGGGTGGTGTATCATTTCTGGCAAGCTGAATGAACATAAATGTCAGTCTCACGCCTCAATAAACGCCCATTGTCACGATTTTTCAACGCAGCACTCGAAGCCCGAAGGGTTTGCACTCCTTTTTTTTTCACAAGTACAACGTCTCGATTAGTTGAAAATATAAACAGGATGTTCATAAAATCAGATGTGGAATCATCTGCGACTGAAAGATAAACTGTAGTCACTATCTTCCATCGACAAGATAACCTCTTGTGGGGTATTCATGTTGAAAAGGGTAACATTCTCAATTGAATATTGATAAAAAGATTTTTCTGTGAATTGAAAAATCCACGATTAAAATGAAGTTATTTTTTGTGAATGTCTAACAGAAAACAACTACTTCCCCGGCTAAAGCTACGCTGAACATTGAACTACATCTGATAGATATTCTGAAAAGGCCCTTACTCAAAAGAAAAAATCTGAATTTGAAAATTTGTATTTTCATCCAGATAGTTATTTGATTTTCTATTCCAGTCTTAATTAAGAACCCATAAAGATGAATGAGGCAAAGAAAAATTTTTTCCAAAAGAGAGTACTCACCATAAATATTTCTTCCGGTCTTTGATGATCGTAGAAGCGTGAAATAGATTTTCGTCGACAAAAATGTATTGAGGACCTAGTGAATGCAATGTCTCTCCTGCGTCAATGTTACGAATGATTGTAGTTGTTTTCTGTTAAACATTCACAAAAATAACTTCATTTTAATGTGGATTTTTCAATTCACAGAAAAATGTTTCTATCAATATTCAATTGAGAATGTTTCCCTTTTCTACAACGTCTCCTTCCCGCAAACTCTCACCACATATAAAACACTCTTTGAAGATCCGGTTTCTGACATCCTGATATCTGAATGACACTACAACAACGAATATAACATCACAATCCACATACCGATCGTTGGCCATGGTTATTTTATCATTGCAAAAAATTTGCAAATTTGAAAAAAATACCAAATTTTGAAAAGCTGTATCTTGGAAACTATTGAGTCTACGAAGACAAAAACAACTCAGAATTTAGCAAATTCTACCTAGTTCAACGAAGGCAACCATCGTCATTGTCGAAAAATCACTCGTTCATGGTTAAAAGCGCCAAAAACTGAAAAAAGTGCCAAAAGTGCAGTTTTTGGGCTGGGAAACTAAGTTCCGGAGGGGCCATGAGGTCGAAAATTCGACCAAAGTACCCCCACGTCATCTCGAACATTGTGTGGAAAAAGCCTGATTCCATGTTCGTGATATCGATTCTGGACTACAATTTTATTGTATTAATTGTTGCTATCTGTAATTTTTTTTATTTTTCAATCGGAATCTGTGGAGATTGGGTTTACGAGTATCAAACTCTACGTGTTTCCACAAAATATCACCTTTTGAAAATAGGGGTCACCAAACCTGTTCTGGAAATTCTCTCGACTCTATTTATCGATTTATAATAAACGCTAAAGGTTCAGCGATGTACACAGCCATACTTTCAATGATTTTGGTGAATATACAGTCTATTCCAATTGAATTAGAATTTTTCAGTAAACCTATTGCATCTAGGACATCACAGCTCAAAACAGGGAAAAAATAGAATGTGTTAGTTTCATACATTGAAGTATAATCCGGTATTCTGTATTTCCAGTAATATTACTAGAAATTGAAAATAAACTTAAAAAAAGGTTTCTGGAAGGTTTGAAGTTTTCTCAATCAATATTATATCTAATAATCGTGACGGTATGGCAAGTAAAAACAATTGGGAATTATTTATAACCGCTGCAAATATTAATATAATGGAAGTTGAATTTGAAATTGAGGATTCAGATTGCTCTCTTCCACCAGAAATTCAAGAAGATGCAAATAAAGCAAGAAATTCTGACAATTTTTCTGAATGGAGCTTCTGTGATACCAAATATTTCATAATAAAAGGAATTTTTTTGAATTATTCGGAGCGTGCCATCTTGAAGATGTCTGCAAATTAAGCGTGGATCACATCAAAGAAACAACACTACTTCATATTTTTGATACCAAAACCAACATTCAACGAAGTTTTTGCATCATTGGAAACTACATGAATATTCACCGTGAGTATGCTGGATTATGCACAGTTTTCATAACTCATCGTCGGTTTCTCCTGAATGAATCTAACAACAAATGCACTGTTCAACCAGTTGCAATAAATACTTTTGGGAAGATGCCTACCACCATTGTGGAATTACTGGAATTATCAGATGTGCAGAGTTTACCGGCCATTATTTTCGAAAATTTTCAGTATCTTTGTTGGCAAAATCAGGAACCAATAAGAATACAATGAAATGACATGGATGATTGAGATCCCCAATCATAGCTGAGGGTTACATCGGGGATTCCATTCAAAATACAAATAAAATTGCTGATAAAATATTTCCATTTTCAACACTAGTGCTAAAGGTGGTTCTGACACATTATGTGAAAACGTCAGTTTTTAATTCACATATCTATGAATTGAAAACTTAGTTTTGAATGGCAATTGTACAAAAAAGAGTTAACCGAACACCGAGCACTGACTACCTGCAATGCTTTGAGTAGATTAGGTATGGTGCAAAAATATCAACCTTCGAACGACATGGTAGGTTGCGTTGAGGTTTTGTTTAGGAAGAAATATGTGGAGCAGAATAATCAATTTGAGGAAGAATTAGGGGAGGATATATCAATGAGATGATTAGAATCACAGTTCATTATTCACAAACATCTGTGAGATATGGAGAAAACGAAAAACTCAAGTATTCTTCTTAATATGAAGTATTCGTGCTGTATAATCGTAAATGATGAGTTTGACTAAAAAGTATATTATTTTCATTTTCACCCACTGTTGCTTAGCATTTATGCATGGAAAAACGCCATCTCAAATTTCAAATATCGCAACCCATATTTTTCGATGATTTATCTGTCAGTCAGTGAGTCTACTACGAGAACAAAACTATTTTGGAATATACACTAGAATAAAAACAATTTTGGAATATGTTCTGAAAATCATCTGTTCGCTTCTTTGGACAAAATGGGATTTCTCGACTGATGAATGTTATTTTGGAAATAATTATCATTCATTTTTGTTCAGATATTATCACTACCCCCATCCGCATTAGTTCAATATGATACTAATCACATCAAGGTTTGATTTATAGTTGGAAATGTTAATCAGGTAATCACTTCTCTCTCCCCTCTCCTATCATAGTCTGCCTGTTATATACGACCTCTAATCAACTAATGCAAATAATTACCGCCTGAATTTGAATTATGATCTCGGCATCACATACTTCGCAGTAATGATAACATAATACACGAGTAGTGCACTCACACATTCCTGTTGAGTTCGGATTATTTGTAGCAAAATGAGCAGTAACTTATTGGAAGCACCAAATCGATCTCTCTTCGTGAATTTATGCAAGTAATTTGTAACAATTTCGAATAAATCTGTGATATGTGCGACATTAATGATAGTTCTCTCAGTTATATTTTGAAATGTATTCTCAATGGATCCTTTCACCTCTAATCTTTTTTTTTTTCTTTTTCTACTAATTTGTTATTTCTATTGTTTATTATTATACTGTTTTATTTCTTCTCTAGTTTCAGCAAAACATTTTTAGCTGGTTTGTGGCATTCAGACGAGAAAATTAAAACTAGAACTGAAAAATAAAAATGTGGATCGGCCAGGATTCGAACCTGGGTCCTTCCGATTTCTAGACGAACGCTCTGCCAACTGAGCCACCATTCCTTGTTCGAAACCAACGATTCATACTTTCAAATTCAGTTCCGTGTTAGTAACGAAGATGATGAGGGTTAATGTGATGCATGAAAACATTAACGCATGCACACCTGATGAAATTATATTGGTCTATCCGCTGGTGTCAATGATATACCGGGTGACACAGGATATTGGGCCACCCCTGTAACTTCTGCAACGGGTTTTTCTGAAATTTGGTACAGTTATATAAGCAACCGTTTCGGATTTGATCACATTACAATCCATCTTGGCAAAATTCCGGTTTTTCTGGAAATGCCCGTAACTTTGTTTTTTCGAATGGAACACCCTGTATATTTTTACATATTCAAGTTCAACAGGTCGAACAAGTCCAAACCTTATGTCAAATGTAATTTTTTTTCAACAATTGAAATTGAAATTCTTTTCATTTAACCTCGTGGATAAATGAGATTTGGTCGAAGCTATTCACAATGAGTCGCAAATAACAGAAGAACCCAATTTTTATGGAAACAAATTTTTTGTGTCACTTACCGGTTAATCAATTCGGTCACATCACATTTTGATCAAAAATTCATTTTTTTCAAATGGAACCCCTATGGGCCACCTACCTGTCTCTCTAGAACATACATTGAGGGAAAAAATGACATATCATTTTGTATTTCGGTGCAGTAACAAATTGTATAAATTCAAAAATCTACAACTAGTTCATGAGTTTCCTTGCAGTTCGAATAACTTTTCAACTTAGTAAGCTGCGGAAAACAACATTTCTGAATCTTGTCAACTAATTGTGTAAGTTATACTTATAAGCACGATAATGGTGTTTTTTTCAAATTCTTCCAGCGTTTTCTCGACTTACATTGCATTGGTATTCTAATTTCCGCCGTCGAAGCGGTTGTATCGATATCCACATAAGCAAAACGCTCATTTCTGTCTCCTCACTTACGATCATCTTCTCCATTGTTGGGTTTTTTTTCTGTGTGGGTATCGTTCAGCGTATAACTGATACGCGGCGATACTGTTTCAAAGACATTCTCCGTAAATTAATAACATGTCAACCTTGTTCACTTCTTGTGAACCTATAATTTTGATTTTACATTTCTACTAAACAAATTCTCAGAAGTTAACTGATTTTCGAGAGTTGAGATGAAAGATGACAGCAAAACACAATTTAGTTGACAAGATTCAGAAATGTTGTTTTCCACAGCTTACTAAGTTAAAAAATTATTCGAACTGCAAGGAAACTCATGAACAAGTTGTAGATTTTTGAATGTATACAATTTGTTACTGCACCGAAATACAAGAATATGTAATTTTTTTCCTTAATGAATGTTCTAGAGAGACAGGTAGGTGGCCCATAGGGGTTTCAATTGAAAAAAATGAATTTTTGATCAAAATGTGATGTGACTGAATTGATTCATCAATAAATGACACAAAAAATAATTTTTCAGAAAAAATTATGTTTCTCTGTTATGTGCGACTCATTGTGAATAGCCTTGACCAAATCTCATTTATTCTCGAGGTAAAATAAAAAAACTATTTTAATATCAATTGTTTCAAAAAAATTACATTTGACATAAGGTTTGGACTTGTTTTGACCTGTTGAATTCGAATCTGTAAAAATGTACAGGGTGTTCTATTTGGAAAAAAACAAAGTTGCTGGCATTTGCAGAAAAACCGGAAGTCCGCCATATTAGATTGTAATGTGATCAAATCCGAAATGGTTGCTTATATAACTGTACCAAATTTCAAGAAGAATCCGTTCACGAATGCAGAAGCTACAGGGGTGGCCTGATATCATGTGTCACCCGGTATAGGATTATCGACCAACTTCAAATCCGAAATTTCCAAGGTGTATGACTCAAACCAATTAAATATAAATAATGGAGTGGATAGCGTCTGTAATTGAATATCAATGAAAATAGTTTGTGGCATTCAGACGAGAAAATGAAAACTAGAACTGAAAAATAAAAATGTGGATCAACCAGGATTTGAACCTGGGACCTTTCGATTTCTAGTCGAACGCTCTGCCATCTGAGCCTCGTCTGAATGCCACAAACTATTTCAATTGATATTCAATAACAGACGCTAGGCACTCCATTATTTATATTTACTTGGCTTAAGTCATGCACACTTGGAAATTTTGGGTTTGAAGTTGGTCGATAATCCTATATATGATTGACACCAGTTGGTAGACCAATATTATTTCATTAGGTGTGCATGCGTGGAAGTTTTCATGCATCACATAAACCCTCATCATCTTCGTCACTAACACAGAACTGAATTTGAAAGTGTGAATCGCCGGTTTCGAACAAGGACTGGTGGCTCAGTTGGCAGAGCGTTCGACTAGAAATCGTAAAGGTCCCAGGTTCGAATCCTGGCCGATCCACATTTTTATTTTTCAGTTCTAGTTTTACATTTTCTCGTCTGAATGCCACAAACTATTTGATTGATATTCAATTACAGGCGCCATGGACTTCATTATTTTTAGTGAATACTCCTTTTTGTATATTTTTGTACATTTTCATCCACAACTTTTTACATTTCCTGTAATTTCGTGTATACCTGGAGATAAATTGTTATCTTTCTATACATATATCTTTATATTCATCTATCTATCTATCTATCTTTATAGGGTTTGTGGGGTCTACTTTGTAAGACTTGCGAGCTTTGTTGCAAAATGAAAAATTTTGTGGTTTTTTCTCAATAAAAAAGAATCGAGTAGGCGGCTGACATGAAATTTGTCACATCCGTTTACTTTCAACAATTATACACGTCTAATTGTAAATAAAAAATTCCACTCGCGAAAAATTCGTGAATATAGTCTAGTGTATTGGCGAAGCTGACGGAAATCATTTATTAGCAAGCACCCACTGTGCACAATGTTACGTTATTAATATTAGCGTTTGTAGTTAGCCTTAGTTTTTGGAATTTCGGGGGCTTGTCGTTGCCATGAATCACCATGAAGATACCAGCAGTATACTCTTGGTTACAATACGTAATACAAAAACAAAAGTACCGCGTTCCTTCCACATTCCTGGGTTCTTCTACGAGATTTCTAAAATATATATGAAACTTCTTAAAAAACACGAAAGCGTTATCTAAATCACAATTTGGATTAAGAACCGGAATCTCTACCAATGACGCAATTGTTCTACTTGTGAATTCACTCAAACTTGGATAAAAGCAGGCCACGCGCAGGAATATTCATCGACCTGGCAAAAGCCTTCGATACCATAAGTCACAACAAGCTGTTATCCCAACTGAACGACTAAGGTATTCGTGGCCCCGCCCTCTCACTCTTCCAAAGCTACCTTAAAAAAAGGAAACAACTAGTCAAGATCAATAACACAATGAGTACCCAAAGAGAGATAACTTATGGAATACCACAAGAAACAGTATTAGACCCCATATTATTTATAATTCATTCAAATGAACTGCTATATTTGAATTGTCAAGGTACAATAATCTCATACGCTGATGACACCGTACTTCTCATGGATGGGATGGGATGGGAAGAAGTAGAAACCAAAATAAAAAACGATTTAGGAAAAATAATAAAAAAATTCCATGACAATCTCCTCACAATTAATATGGATAAAACTGTATATCTACCTTTTTTAAATTATAGAAATGGTCTCCCAAATACTGAACAATTAGACCTAAATCTACCTTTGAGAAATAATACGTATATATTCAAACAACAACCAACACGAAATACCTAGGGATAATTATTGATAATAACCTCAAATGGGATCTTCAAATTCAGAACTCAACCAAAAAAATAAGAACATTAATGTACCTTTTCAAACAAATGACATTCATACTAGATGAAAAAAATCTGAAATGCATGTATTTCAGTTTGGTCCAATCACTCCTGAACTATGGCATAACCGGATGGGGTGGTGCATACTCTAACAATATAAAACCTCTAGAAATAGCACAGAAGAAAATAATCGAATAATGTAAAACTCAATACCATTTCATCGATTCTGCTTTTCCAGAATTCTATTATTACACTTATCCAACAAGATTTCGAGAAAATGCCAATATAGCTCACCCTAAGTCTCAAAAGTCCATTGGACGTAAAACAGAAATTATACAATTATCTACCAATAAGTTTAAAAAAGAAATTAACAAAAAAAATTCAAAAACAAAGTAACAAATTGGCTACTTACATCAACAGTCGAAATACTATTATAAACACACCAATAACCGAACAGACACATGTATATACAAACCAATCTAAAATCTGCTATTCAATCACCATTGCTATTAATATGAGTCCAAATTCTATACTTATATATTCTAACTTCAATATTCATTTATTAACATACTAGTATTTTTACTAATCTGTAGTATTTCAGAAAGTCTTAATTTTTCATTATGGTAGAAACGCGCAATCTAGCTATAAATACTATAAACATTATTATTGTGTATGTACATATTTTATTCTACATTCGTGAGTGAAGTGTATATATAAATGTGTGGTTTAATATTTTATCAGTCTGTGACCATTGTTATTGTTACATTTATATGAATTCTCTCTCACATACTTCAAAGTACCTTCAGTAACTTTATATTATATTACATTATTTTTTTGTTACTACTTAATTCTTATTACATTAGTTTGATATATTTCAAAAAGATCATATACCGCTTTGTGTCTAGGAACACAGTCTAGCTTAGGCTAAAGTGAACCTGGACATAGAAATTTGATTAATTTGAATATGTGATATTTTACTCAAAATCTATATTATTCAAAACTGTTTATGTTCACATTGATAATTTTATGCAAATGAACTGAAAAATATTGTTATTATTTCATTATTATCATACCTCCGTCCACTAGATATGGACAAAATGAATTCAAGACTCTTTATTGACTACCAGGACGGAAAGTGTACTGGACAGGTTGTGAAAATAAATAAATTCAGTAAATTTCCTATGCAAATAGCTCAATATTGAACTTGCATGATCCTCAAAATATACTGGGCATTGGTTGCGTAGAACTTCCGCGACGATATTAGTGGATGCAGGATGTGATCTACTTCAATTGAAGAAGCATGGAAGCTGGATATCCAGTAACGTTGCGTAGGGATATGTTGATCAATCAGTTAGCAGCGAAAATCAAATACTAACCAAAATTCCACAATCCATACAAAATACAATGCATGGTTGTCCGATTATGGCGCATCTTCATCTGGAGTAACATCAGCAACATAATTTTGAATAATTGCTCGAATGTAACAATTAACCAATATTTAAATCATAAGTAATGTTTAGAGAAATTCTGTTATTTTTATTTAAAATAAAATATTTGTTCATCGTTTTTTTTTAACATATTATTATGATATAAACAGGGTTGTAGAAAAAGTATAGTGTTTCACTCGTCGTAAATATTTTTTGAAGCACGTGAACATTACCAGTCTCGGCTGGTATAGCTCGTCCAGTATTGAAACGACCGTTTGGTAGGTAGAGAGGGGGAAAACACGAGTGGACACGATTTGATGTGGCTGCTTATGCTACGGCGAATCTTCACCAGTGTATTGCCATGCAGCGTGTGGAAGGTTGGGTTTGTTTGAATAATAAATAGGTAGTGCAGTTATTTATCCAACTTTGCTGGGCAGTAACAATTTAAAATGTTTTAATCATTTATTCAGCAAGTTTTTCATCAGTAATTTGATGTTGAACAATCATGGTCGAGATTTTAAATTGTTATTGGCAGAACCGAGCAGAAAATTTCAATGTGTAGTTTTTTTATGATTTGCAGCAAAAGTATATCACCATATTTTTACATAGGGCAGAGGAACATTCAAGTAATTCATGATAAAAAAAAATACGCGTCGACTAGAGAAACTCCTCCTTTTTAATTTCGTCGGTTGAAAAACTAGTTAGCCCTCTTGTATATTCAATTTTTAATAATACAATTTATGAATCTCAAAACTTGGAGTGACCGTTTGGAATTTTTATGAAAAAACTAGCTGGATTCGGCATGCATTGCAATGCCACACCAAAGAAAATATATGTCTGTCTGTTTCGTTCCGGTCACGTTTCCGGTACCGTCCCGGTCTATCTGTCTATTTTATATCTATGTATTTAATTTTTAAATTTTACTAAAAAATCATAATTTCCCACCCATAAACCCCCACGGTCTATAATCGCAAAACTCGTCCGCCATCTCGAATTTATGGATTTAAAAAACGTGATCTTCGACCCCATAATCACAAAACGCCATATTGGAGTCGCCATCTTGAATATATGAATTTATATATATTATATTTATGTATATATATTGATATATATATATATATATTTTTTTATCAATATATATATATATATATATATTATATAAAAAGGTTTTTAATCTCCGACCGTAGGACAATATTAATCTAATCGAAATATAAACCACAATAGTTATTGGTCCGACATTTTTAGTTTTTTTATTTTGATTTAAAAAATAACTACTGAAAAAACTTTTTAAACACAAGCTTCTATTTAAGCCATGTACTGAAACGTATAAAATAAATTTAAGTCATCGCTGACAATGATTTTATTATTCTTTGTTGAATTATTTGGTTTCAAAAAGCTTGTCGTGCGAAGTGTTCATGAAGTAGGTACCAATTAATTTGATTGGGCAGTGATCAGTTGGTAAGTAAGAACTTGTCAAAGTATTTGATTTTTACAAAGTTTTCATGAAAGTAGACAACTTGCCGAAGTAATAATTTTATTACAACACACACATACCAATTTTGAATGAAATACGACCATAATCAGAAAACTCGTCCTTCATCTTGGTGCCGCCATCTCGAATTTATAAATTTCAACAAAAAATTCATAATCTCCGACTCCAAAAACCCCCACATACCAATTTTAAATCGAATTGGACCATAATCACAATGTTTGTCCTCCATCTTGGAGCGGCCATCTTGAATTTATGAATTTTGACGGAAATGTCATAATCTTCGACTCCGATTACCCCCACATACCAATTTTGAATCGAACTGGACCATAAACACAATGTTTGTTCTCCAAGCCGCCATCTTGAATTCAGTAATTTTGACAAAAATTTAATAATCTTCGACTCCGAAAATCCCCACATACCAATTTTCGAATCGAATCGGACCATAATCACAAAACTCGTCCGGCATCTTGAATTCATGAATTTTGACAACAATTTCATAATCTTCGACTCATAAAACTCGTCCGCCAAAAACTACGTCTCGTGTTTCGCCTATACCAAATAATTTGGTACGCCTATGGAATATCTATTAATAGCCACAGTTAGACAATGGCTCGGGCATCTCCGAAAAAAATTGGTTGTTAGGTAGGGGAATGCCAAAGTGGTCGTTTCAATACTGGACGAGCTCTAAACTATTCTCTCGTTTCAAAATATACTATTATTTCCATATTAGTAAAGAATATTCAAATACATTCGAGAAGAAATGCGGAAATATACAGATACTGGAAATAAATTATCAACACAAAAACAGAATATATCTGTGGGAACGATATTTTTACAAATACATAATTTTTTTGCCCTGTCTTCAGTTATGGCACAAACGGAATATCTTGTCAACCATATGTCAGCAATAAATTCTGAAATCTGCTTTCCTGACTGACCACCCAATCTCGAGCAATTTTAGTGAGTGACTCTAGAAGAAAGTATTGAAATTGTATAATAATTAAAACTATAGGTTTTGATTTAATTCGATTGTAAACCGTTAACAACCGCGTTAGCTGTGGCCGGTTTCATATAAGAAACTCTGAAAGCAGCTTCTTGGCTTTCCATATTCATGAGCTCGTCCTCCTCGCAGGTCAATGGAACATTCCTGTGATTGTAACGCTTCATACATCCCATGAAATATTCCTCTCGTTGCGATAAGAGCTCCGATTTAATATTTCCGCCTTGTTTAGATTTATCTCAGCTCGTCTGTCGTTGGTGGCGCTAATTGCGAATAATATACAAAAGCGGCAATGGCAGCCAAGATGCTTTTATGCTGTCAACGCTGCTTTTCCTTCCACCCATTTGTTTGCGGTCTTAATGGATTTTCTCCAAGGACAGCTAGAACAAAAAATATGTAGCGGCGGCACTGGAGTTGAGAGTGACAGCAGCCAACTAGTAACAATTACCATTCAGGTTATTCGCGTTGGTGGGAGGGAATTCATTTTCATAATTTCAATTTGACACAAGCAAACCAAAACGACGATTCAAGCTCGAAGCAACGAGATATTGTGAGGAATGATAATGGAATTTTATCGATAAAACTCCAGGATTGAATGTATTGGGGGCAGGAGATGTATGTAATTATATTTCAATTTTTTTCAGTGATATCATTTATTTGCTCAACATGGTTTCGAAACTCAGTGAAACTCTAACTACAACGATGAGGAATCAAAATTAGATGCCAGCGCCAGAGTGGCGAAGATTCAAACCAGACATACGTACATTGTTTGTCTGTTTCCTTAGAGGTTATACACTTGTGCTTGGTATTATTTTCCAGTTTTTTTGTGTAGTGTTATTCATTTCAAGACTCTAGTGAAGTGGTGTATTTGAATCTTAAGACAATATCATTTGCGAGAACTCACTTCGAAGGAGACAAAATATGTTCTAATTTGCTTGCAAAAAAATATTTTTCAACGTTTCTGGACAGCTTAGTGAAGTCATCGGAAATTATTGTTATGAATTAATTTGAAGAAATGTAACACATTATTTGTGAATGTTCGAATTGAAAACAAACTAACGAAAACATTTTTTTACTTCATTTATAACAAACAAGATGGTGTGAAAATGTGTTCTTATCACCTAGATATACATATATAGTCACTCATTTTTTCTTCTTAACTCTCTTTTTTTTTCTCAACTCTCTTTGAAGGTTTTCTTTTTAACTTTTTTTCTTGGCCACACACGATACAGGAACATTTTGGGAACGAACTGTATTCTTCTTCAAGATCCCAAGAGCCCGTCGTCTGTCTCTAGGCTCACTCAATCCTAGATTAGTCTGCACCAGTACGATACATTCATTTTCTGACGAAAAATGATGAAAACGTATTTCAGTACAACGGGATCGTTTTGTCCAATAGTCACATTGAGGTACACAACAATAATGTTTTGACTAGAATCAATCATTTTTTCACTCGAGGACGTACACTAGTCAACAGAATATTCACCAGATAAACCAGAATTTCATTGAATGTCAACAATCACAAAAGTATAAAGTGTACAATGGCTAAAATCATATGAACATTAATGTTTCGAAAAGTAAAAAATGTGTCCTTATCACCTAGATATACTCTTTTTCCATATTGTTTGAATAATTTTCGGTATGTTGAATAATATCTCTTTTTCCTCTTCTTAACTCTCTTTTCTTTAAAGATTCTCTTTTTCACTTTTTTTCGTAGCCACAGACGATTCAGGAAGATTTTGGGAAGGGACTGTATTCTTCTTCAAGAGCCCTTCGTCTGTCTATAAACTCGCTCACTCCTAGATTAGTCTCTACCAGAACGTTACGTTCATTTTCTCATGGAAAATGATGAAAACTTATTCCAGTACGACGGTATCATTTCGCGAAGAGGTACTTTTAGGTACACAACATTAACGATTTGAACTAGATTCACAAATTTTTTCTCTCGAGCACAAACAATAGTCAACAGATAAACAAGAATTTCATTAAATGTCAACAATCACAAGAGATTCGACAAATTTTAGGTATAGAATGGCTAAAACCATATAAACTTTATGTTTGGAAAAGTAAACAATGTACGTATGTATGGTTTCAAAACTCGACACCAGAGGGAGTATCCCTCATTTTGAATTCCCAATAGCCTTCCATTCTTGATCACACAGGTCTGCAATAGAAATGTTTTTCGAATACGGTCATGTAAAATGTATAGATTTTGATCTATACATTTCAACTATAAGCTTCGTTTTGACGTATTATGTCACAATTGTTTTTTATTCACATAGACGGGGATGCGAGATCAACTACTCAACTAGTGTAAGGAATGGTTAGAGGTTGCTAGGGAAAGAAACACTTGGCAAATGCTCTTCGAATCATTGAAAATATATTCGTTTCAAAGCAGTCAATTCACTAGTTTGTTGGAGCATCCATTCAACATTCATTCTTAACTAAGAAGGGGAATTTGTGTCTGTGATATATAATGTCAAGAGCGGCGTGCAGACAAGAATTTTTTTATTCTCGAAAGCGATATCCCGATCGCGGTTGCGAACGTACGTCTTCGGTAGCTCAGTTGGGAGAGCACGTGACTGGTAATCATGAGGTCGTGGGTTCGATCCCCGCCCGAGGATGTCCTTTTCTAGAATTAAAAAATTCTTGTCTACACGCTGCCAACTCTCTTTACATCAAATATCAGTCACAAATTTCCCTTCTTAATTTTCAATGGTCGGAGACCCACACCTGACCCTCGCTGAAAATCGCAAATTGTCGACGACGCTAGGTGAAAGGTTAATTGTATCTTGATGATCATTTGATAGCGAATGAAATCCCTTCCACCTCATAACTTTCCTTAAATACACTAACATTAAATTCTAGAAAGCGATATCCCGATCGCGGTTGCGTACCACGTTCTCGGTAGATCATTTGGAAGAGCACGCGACCGGTAATCATGAGGTCGTAGGTTCGATCCCCGCCCGAGGATTTCTTTTTGTAAGAATTTGAAAATTCTTGTCTGCATGCCTCCAACTCTCTTTACATTCATTCTATCGTCCATATTCCTATTCTGTAGTGTATGACATCTCCACGATGTTGGTGGTGGACAGTTCGAACAGCTATTATTAGATTTTTTCTTAATTTTTTTTCGTTATTGATGAAATTGTGAGAGAATACCTAATTGTTATTCCTTTGATTACATTGCCATTTGAACCTAAGCTTTGAGCCTTCGAGCTTTAGGAGCTCTATCGGTTGGATGAAATATTGACCAGATCTCCGTGAAATAACTCATTTAATAATAACAATGATGATAATAATAATTCGTCTTCATTCACCATGAAAATATAATGATGATTTAATAATAATAAGTACACATATTACAGTAAAGGTGAAAAGGCGGAGTGTCAGCGAAAGCTGTTTTTAAACTCTACCTTATGTTAAAAAAAAGAATAAATATGAACAAAATGTTAACAATATGAAAGTCAGTGAAGTAGCAATGTGTAAATGTGAGGCTAGTGAACGCTCTCAAGAACAGAATAAATATTAGTAGTAACTTTCTGGTAATGACTGTCCAGTAGTAAATTGATCAGAGGATGAGGTTACCCGAGTCAGTTCGAACAAAGACAGTATATTTGCCAAGATGAACATTCAGTCTTTTTTTTAAATCACTCAATGAGTAGGATCTAAATTCACTGGGTAGTGAGTTATAACAATTGGGTGCGCTGTAGAGAAGCTACGGGCGAAAAATGAAGTTTTGTGCTTTGGAATGATGAGAGTTGTTCTATCACGAGTGAAGAGGTAATCTGGCCGTTGGATTGTTAGGATTTTGTGGGTAATTATTAGAAGGTGGAATTTCCCAAGTTTCTCTAGATTCAGACAACCTGATTTCCTCATCGGCTCGGTTATATGGTCGTAATTACGAATGCCGAAAGAAAACCCAGGCAATCATTTTGTATACGTTGTAGGCGGTGACAATCATTTTCGCGTAAGCTGAACCGTATATACTATCACAGTAGGATATTTGAAAAATATTAGCGATTCGTAAAGTTTGATCTCCAATTCCTTGAGAGTAAGTCCGCATTAGGGTAAAGTTGCCTTAAGACATTGTAGGAAGATTGGCTGAGGTGGCTGATGTGTTCAGTGAGTCTTAGCTCAGGATCAAGCCAAAGTCCTAGATTTTTGAATTCTTTCACAATTGGAGAAAGACTTCGTTAGGCGAATTTGTATGGTGTTCATTGTTTTTTGGTGCCGAATAGCATCACTCCAGACTTTTTGGATGATTTTGAGTTTATGGGCTGAAGAAATGTCGAAGATGGTTTGGAGATCAGTAATTTGAGTTTGTGCCAAGTCTAGGTCACGAATGAGAAATTAAAAATAAGTGTTGGCGAAAAGGTGGAAGTCAGATATGTAAAGACTGAACAGTAAGGGTCCAAGAATGGACCCCTGCGGTACGCCTTTAGTTACAGATTATGCCTCTGAAATTGCTCCATCAGGAGTTACCTTTTGGGTTCGGTCTGACAAATAATTCGTTATTAGGCATACTGCATCCAGCGAGAAGCCGAAAGCGACTGACAGAGGATATCGTGGTCGATTGTGTCGAACGTTTTGCCATAGTCGAGCAAAACTAAACAGGAAACAATTCTAGTATCAATGCGATCAATTCAATGTTTTCAGTGACTTACTGAGAATTACAGATTATGGTAACGTCAAAATGTGATTTGTGTTCCATAGTCTCCTTGATAAATTATTGTTATTGAACCGGGAAGATACATTATAGTGTTTGTATTGGTTATACACAAAAAGAGTTAATATGGATGGATACTCCATCGATTGTACTTACTTACGAACGTCAGAGTACCATCATGGTAATGGTGTTTCAAGTAAAAAAACGTTTTGAACGTATTTCGATTCACAATACTATTTTAATCGAAAATGAGATAGTGTAGCATTATTTTGATTATTTGGAATAATCTCATGGAGTTCATAGCTCTCTAGATCGAGAAATAAAATGAAATATCAACTATAAGGTTTTATTGGATTTAGATAATTACAAGATTCCAAAAATGTAATAATATACATTGAAAATCGAATGTTGATGTCATTTCCGGAATACCCGGAAGTTTTTTTTTCAAGTATGTCAAAAAGTGCCGTCTAGTGAGCATATTCGATAATCCAAATTTCAGAAATATAGCTAGAGAAACGAAGGAGAAGAGAGGGGTCTACCATGAGTCTGTGTCACACGGTATATTTACAGATGCAATTTACCCTTTGATTTCCAAAAATTCCTCCCCAAACATTGAGCGACCATTGCTGTCGGTGATCAACAGTCCTCAGCCAGTGGGGATTTTTGATTGCATAATAATGTTCACTGGCCCGTTGTTCTTGAACGCTGCTTCATCAGAAAACAGAATTTTATTATAATCCTCATCAACTATGACACTTATTTGATACAAAACGCAACTCTATTTGCAAAATAATTACCATACAATTCTCGATATAGATTCAGATGGGTGGAAATTATATTTCAATATCATTCTGTTCACACTATTTTGTGGAATATCAATTTCAGCTTCTATTTCATGTATATAAATATACATATTTTCAGAATGTGTCCCATTGTTGGAACCATCGTTAAGAGAAACCATGGGGTAAGGCCAAGAAGGGATCACATAATACCACTTGGCAAATGCTCCACGATATTCCAAGCTGAAACACATGCTATTATGGTATGCATTCAGAAGAATCTAGAAAGTGGTTATAGGAAAAACCACATCTACATTCTATCGGACTATCGAAGTGCTATCGAAGCATTCAACTCTATACAGATAAAGTCCAAGCTGGTCTGGGACTGCCTCCAGAACCTCATCGAGCTGGCAAAACACAACAAGGTCACCTCGATGTGGGTGCCAGGTCATAGAGTCATTGAAGGCAACGTCAAAGCGGACCAGCTAGCTAGACAAGCATCTGAAACGCTATTCACAGGGCCAGAACCTGAACATGGGATTACCAAGAACCAATGCAGGACCCTGATCGACGAGTGGATAAAAAAAAGACACCAACAATATTGGGATCAAACTGTCGGGCAAATACGCAGCTAAGTCATGGTAGGGCATCCAAACCGGACCCTGACGGCTGACCTTCTGAACCTGAACAGAACGAAGGCTCGTAGGTCTGTTGACTGGACACTGTGGCCTGAGAAAACACCTAAACACCATGGGAGTACGCAGGGAAACCATGGAGTGTAGGGTATGTGATGAAGAGGAGGAAACAGCCTCTCATATTATCTCCGACTGTGACGCCCTAAGTAGTAGGCGACACAGAACCTTTGGAGAGATCAGCCCGGAAACAGGCATGAATCCGAAGAACCTTATCAACAGGCTTCTAAACCTAGTTAAAAGCACAAACCTGTTTGAATGAGGAACCACTGACGACAGAGTGGTACAATAGACCCCAGCTGGTCGAAGTGTCAAGGGGAGCTAAGTGCCAACCCTGTCTCTGGCTCGTCAGCTTTCAACCAACCAACCATCGTTCAAGAAAAGCAAGTCGATAGTTTCGATAGAAAAAAAGTTATGGGTCACCCTGTATATTAACCGACTTCCTGATCAGTATGTTCCTGATCTACTGAAGGAATTAATAACTTCCCTAGTATATTCCAGTCAGCTACTCGAAAAATATCTACTCCTTCATATCCCTAAATTATTCTGATATTTTCTCTGAATTTTGATGTGGCTGATACTATCCAGATGATGCCTCATTCTTCGCCCTCTCTACTGTTTCTGCATCTGCCTCGGAAATTCTGCTACGAATTCGTCGTGCTCTAACAATTCATTATACGTATGCAAACAAATCCTACCGCAATAATTGTCTACAAACATACCTTCGTGATACAAAGCAACTCGTTTCATATGATATGATGCAATTTACCCTTATTCCACAGGAATTCTTCTACCATTTTTCTCCCTATCTCCGACAGACTAATTTGCCGCACTCAGCATTCCCAAGGGAACCATCCAAGGGTCTCATCCCTATATTTATTTTATCTAAGGGTTTGGGAACAATAATTTAGGTAGTTGGGGTAGTTACAAGGAGTTAAGGGCGGTATAAGTTTCTTGTTGAGCTGGAAGCGATGAAAATGTGTTTTGGAGATCCCTTCACTGCACTGACGGTTGTTTTGTTGCTGATTATGATGATGTTTATTCTATGAGTTTCCGTTGATGGGGCTTTGGTTTTTGTCAAATTCAGGCTACGGGTTCAACGTAATCGTTTGTTAACACCAATTTATCAGAATAATTTCAGTTGCTTGATTTGTTGGAAATATAAACGGGATGTTCATAAAATCAGATGTGGAATCATCTGCGACTGAAAGATGAACTCTAGTCACTATCTTCCATCGTCAAGATAACCTCTTGTGGGGTATTCATGTTGAAAAGGAAAACATTCCCAATTGAATATTGATAGAAAGATTTTTGTGTAAATTGAAAAATCCACGATTAAAATGAATATATTTTGTGAATGTCTAACACAAAACAACTAC
Source organism: Gonioctena quinquepunctata (assembly GCA_018342105.1). Lineage (NCBI taxonomy): Eukaryota > Metazoa > Arthropoda > Insecta > Coleoptera > Chrysomelidae > Gonioctena > Gonioctena quinquepunctata. The sequence continues at coordinate 658,460 of JAFIRS010000106.1, forward strand.
TTCCCGGCTAAGCCACGTGGACATTGAACACATCATTCGTAACATCAACGCAGGAGAGACATCGCATTGCCTAACTCAAAAAAATCTGAAATTGAAAATTTGTATTTTCATTCAGATAGTTATTTGATTTTCTATTCCAGTCTCAATCAAGGACTCATAAAGATGAATGAGGCGAAGAGGAATGTTTTCCAAAAGAGAGTACTCACCAGAAATCATTCGTAACATCAACGCAGGAGAGACATCGCATTCAATAGACTTTCATCGACAAAAATGTATTGAAGACCTAGTGAATGCGATGTATCTCCTGAGTTAATGTTACGAATGATTTCTGGTGAGTACTCTCTTTTGGAAAACATTCCCCTTCGCCTCATTCATGTTTATGAGTCCTTAATTGAGACTGGAATAGAAAATCAAATAACTATCTGAATGAAAATGCAAATTTTCAATTTCAGATTTTTTCTTGTCAGTTAGGGCCTTTTCAGAATATCTATCAGATGTAGTTCAATGTCCAGCGTGGCATGAGCCAAGGAAGTAGTTGTTTTCTGTTAGACATTCACAAAAAATAACTTCATTTTAATCGTGGATTTTTCAATTTACAAAAAATATTTCTCGATATTAATTGAGAATGTTTTTCTTTTCAACATGAATACCCCACAAGAGGTTATCTTGATGATGGAAGATAGTGACTAAAGTATATCTTTCAGTCGCAGATGATTCCACATCTGATTTTATGATCATCCTGTTCATATTTTCAACAAATCACTCTATCATACCCCATGACAGGTTTTAATGTCAGAAAACACTAATTTCAAAGTGTCCCTCCAAAAGAAATGATTCTATATAACTTTTTTCATATTTGCAAAATGAGATTGCTCTTTAAAAATGTGTTTCTCATTTCTTCCGGTCTTCCTGATGATCGTGGAAGCGTGAAATAGATTTTCGTCGACAAAAATATATTGAAGACCTAGTGAATGCGATGTCTCTCCTGCGTTAATGTTAGGAATGATTTCTGGTGAGTACTCCCTTTTGGAAAACACTCCTCTTCGCCTCATTCATCTTCATGAGTCCTTAATTGAGACTGGAATAGAAAATCAAATAACTATCTGAATGAAAATGCAAATTTTCAATTTCAGATTTTTTCTTTTGAGTTAGGGCCTTTTCAGAATATCTATCAGATGTAGTTCAATGTCCAGCGTGGCTTTAGCCGGGAAAGTAGTTGTTTCCTGTTAGACATTCACAAAAAATACCTCCATTTTAATCGTGGATTTTTCAATTTACAAAAAAATCTTTCTATCAATATTCAATTGAGAATGTTTTCCTTTTCAACATAAATTTGAGTTGCCTTATTTGTTTGAGAATATGAATACCCCGTTGAGAATTTCTATAGTAATTTTACGAAAAAAAAACTCTATTTAGTTAAATTACAAAACATTTGTTTAAATTTTTTAAACATCTATCGGGAATTTGTTTAGTAAAATAACAATACAAATTTTGTAATTTTATTGAACAAATTTGATTGAAAATGTTTTGTAATTTCAAAATGATGCATTGGTAATTTATAATTTGATTCAACTTGGTTTTGAAAAATTACATATCCGATGCATTTTTACTAAACATATGTCAGATTTTTTTTTTGTAATATTACAATATAGGTGTTGTAATTTCGTTAAAGAAAATACATTGAAAATGTGTGATTTCATTATAAAGCATCGTAAATTTACTATAAAATTTTGTTCTCATTAAAATTTATGAATAAAGCGGACCAATAGTCGGATGACCATGAATAATTACTGGGAATGAATTGTTATTGAATTACTCACCAACAATTTCTGTTCTTTCAACTTCCAACACATGGCCTTTGATTATGATAGAAAACTTTTTTTTTATTGTTTTATTGTTTGTTCACACAAACATACAGATTCAATTCAATAATAAAATAAGATATGATAATAATGAAAAATAAGAATAAGAAAAATGTGAATAAGGGAATCTTGATAAGTGACTGAACACTTGTTTCAAGACAAAGATACATTCAGTTGATTGTAAAGAAAAATAAGACCCTATAATAATATATAATGGGTGTAACATAAAAGTTTATTGTGAGGATATAACACTATTGTAATTGATGAAATTGGCAGGACAGTGAGCAATACAACAATAGACTTCATATATTTATATATATATATATATATATATATATATATATATATGTATATATATATATATATATTGTTGTGATAGGCTCTTAGTTATATTTATATTCGTTATGTGTTATGTTACTTATTTTATTTTTTTAATAACAACTAGTCATCATAAAATATTTGTTATGGTAAATTTGTTTCAGTATCAGTGATGAAACTCCGGCAATGTTGTCTTACCCTTTTTTCAACACTCTCTTACCTTATCCCAGCTCAGTCGGTACGCCTATGGAGTATGAGTCATCTCTATTCTCATGGCAACATTCAGTAGTGCCAACTTGGTGCGCTGCTTGATGCCAAAATGTGCTATTTTGTGGGAAGATTATGATCAGGTGCTCAATAGATAAACAAAGAATGCAGAAAAATTGTCAAATAGTTGCTTTTATTGAAACAAATCCTTAAAATTACCTACTCTGCGAAATCTACTATCTACTCAGAACAGTGATGTGAAATGGTAAAACTTGTTTATGTGTGATAAATACTTGGTGAATAAACGTTCCAATGTTATGAACAGTCAGTGAGCATAGAAAAACTATTAAATGTTCAAATGAATGGACAAAAGTGTCTGGACCTGATACGTTGCACTTTATTTGGTTCTGCTTTTGAAATACCTGCTATTCTTCCTTTGTGGTGTTCTCCTGCCTCTTGGAAGTGTTCGTGTTTACTGGACGAGTACTGCTTCACTGCAGAAAGCCCCCTTTTTGTTCCTGGCAATGGCACGGACTGGACTTTTGTTATTTTAATAAGGTGAGTGGCTTTTTCTTGTTTGTTTATTTCCCATTTCGTATCTGAATTAGTTGTATAACGTTTTTGGATAGTTCCGCTTGTTTTTCTCTTGTATTTTATTATAACTTTTCTTCCAAAATTGGTACGTGGTTCATCAATTTTTCATCTCCTCCAAGCTTGTTACATTTCCTCTTGGCAACACACACATTTTGTTTATTTCACAAATTTTAAATTTTATTCCCACTTTCTATATCCCTGTTTGTTATTCTACTTTTTTCTGATGATTTCATTCACAATATGTTATTCTAGATCTCATATTATATGTACAAATTTGGTTAAAATTCATATTTGACATTTTTCTGTTTTCATAATTATTATATTTCATTATTTGCCTCACATTGTTTTTGACATCTCGCTGTTGGGTTTCCTCCTGATATGATTTACCATACAGGATGTTCCAACTTGTATACCATTTCATCTACTTGGATCCAAAGTTTTTTCATGAATTTAAATTTCCATATTATTTTCATTCTTTGAGCAAATTGAATGTATTGTTGGTCATATACTTATGACGTAGAAATACTTCAGGAATACTTTTCGATACATACGCGTTGACTAGAACATGGTATAAGATTCTAGAACAGTAAAAAGTATAGAAAAATTGTTAAACAAACATAGCATGAACCATGATAACTTGAATACCTGATAATAATATTGAATTATTAGTTTCATTATTTTTTAAACATTTCCTAACATAACAATATATACACATATATACATATACATACATACAAATATACACATACATATACATACATACATATATATATATATATATATATATATATATATATATACATACATACACGTATACACCCACACATATACAGTGCTTCTCAAAAGTCCCCTCCTCCCCTCTTATTTTTGGAACGATTATACATAAACAAGTGAAATTTGAAAACTGAATATTCCCTACTAGTGATGATAGATGACGAAATCGTCAAAGATGACGTCACAAGGCCATTGTGACCAATAACTTTGAATGGAACCCTACGGCAAGCGACACCTCTTTTAAAAGGTATCGAAAAAACCTATTCAATGATGCTAACTTTGTTTGTGTTTATGGCAGTATTAATGGCTCTTTAGTGAACATTGAAATTGAAATTCCATTCAGTATGATATTAATTACAGATTTAAGAATCAGTATCTACTCAGAGAAATTGCTCGGAGTGACCTCCATTCACTTCCTGACAGTGAAATATCCTATTTTTAAACTCTTCTCGTACTTTTGCAAATGTGTCTGCGGAAACAGCCTCACATTCTGCAACAATACGTTGTTTTAAAACGTCAATATTGTCAGGTTCAGTAGCGTAAACCTTCGATTCAAGGTACCCCTACAGGAAAAAAATCCGAAGATGTGAGGTCTGGTGATCAAGCTGGCCATTCCGCGACTTTTGAATAATTTTCGAAACCACTGTGAAGTCATAAGCCTCAATGTCGTTTTTCCCCCATGTTACTTGATCAAAAATGAAGCGATTCACTTGATCTATGGCAATCCAGATCGAAAAATAAAAATTGGAATAATAATTACTTTATTTGTCAACTATTGACAAGTGAGGTGTTGTTGGATTCAGAATGTCAATCTCGATCGAAATAAGTAAAAATAAATGGGATGTCCCATTAAAAATCGAAAGTTGAGTAATTTCCGGTCAAACTGGAAGTACGGCAATGCGAGTAAATATGTCAAAAAATTTAAATTGAACTATAATACACAACCCCCGAATTTCGTTTTTCTATCTTCAATAATAAAAAAGTATACTTCGTCAATCGAGCTCTTTCAGAAAAACGTTTCATCCAGAGACGGGGGTCAATAGACTTCACCAATAGCGATGTCATCCATCTTCATTCCCATATTGATCCAGAGTTATTTGATGTTGCTCTCAGTATCGATAATGGCCGTTTTCCATACAAATAGTTTATATAAATTATATTTCCCAAAATGAGTCCGCCCGTTATAATAATATGGGTTGTGATGAACGGGTGCTTGCGATATGTTCAGCAATCTACTGATCATCTTCCAGAGCTACCGAATATCAAGTTACCTCATGAATCTGCGAAGGCGATACGAGAAGGAAATTGAGAGAATCGTTCAATAGGCGCGGATTCAGCACGAAACAAAATCCAACAACACGTCACGTCTCGTATTTGGTCCTGAACGAGTCAATCCAAGTCAGGAGCGAATGTCCGCATTCTCGTCATTTATCATAAATTACCTCACGTACGTTGCAGCAAACGAAAGACATTACAGAAAGCCCGCTCCATTCCGGCGCACATGTGGAGTTCTGCGGTTCTAATCTGCTAGTGTGATTGAAAATTGAATCTCGACTTATTTGTAATTTGGAGTGCAAATGCCCGGAATATTTATTAGATTTCCAAGTTCCAGATAATAGACATCTGGAGGAAGTTGGTGTGTGAAGCTTTGGGATACGGCAAGAGAGAGAGAGGATTATTGAATTATCGAGAGCGTCTGATCACATTCAGCGAGATTAGGATCGGATATACTGCAGGTCGAAGCCGATTCGGAATGGTTTGATTGGATCAACTGAAAACTGCTGAAGATGATGTTAAGGCTATTGAAGGGGGAACAAAACTGATGTCTTCGGAAAGGTATAGACACATCTATTCATCCACCTGTAAACGAAGTGGATAAACCTCTCAATGAGAATTATAAGTAATTTCGTTGAATAATGAAAACTGTTTTTGATGGGATCAACCACATTTTTTTTGCAGAATCCCTGTTCATTCATGAAATCTTCAATTGCTATCCTGAAAATGAGGCAATTAAACTCCTAGATAGTTATCTTTTGAATCGCCTTCAGTCAGTTCTTATTGATGACTGTCACTCAAACTTTCTTTAGTGCAAAACGGTGTTCCACAAGGCTCTATATAGGACCAACGTTATTCATTGTGTATACACATGGATTTGGAAAACAAATTGAATTTTGTAAAAGTCACTACTATGCAGGCGACACCAAACTTCGATTCTCCTTCCCTGAATCAGATTTGTTAATGGCCAACTCTAAAATAAATTCCGATTTAGAGAACAAGTTTTGCTTGAGTATAAATCCATCAGAGTCACTTGTCATGCTATACGGTAGGGAGAAAGCGAGAACTCGAAATTTAGATCTCCTAAATATCAATATAAATGATGTAGCGATCCCAAAAACGGAATGCACAAAGAATCTAGGACTCTATATGGACTCATCGCTCGAATATGACCAACACGTCAATATTGTCATAAAAAAGGCTTTCTGTAATCTGGAGTTAATCTATTCAAATAGAAACATACCTGATGAAAATAGTAGAATAATTTCATGCGAGGCACTTGTTCTCAGGCATCTTAATTATGCCGACGTAATTTATGGTCATGCCATATCGAAGTCGAACTTGCATCAGCTACAACTATTTCAAAATTCATGTAATCTACCTATTTGCGGTTTGAGTAGAAGCCAACATCTGAACGACATTGAGTGGCTGAATATGGAAAATCGAATAATTCTTCACTCTTGCACTTCATATCACAAATCAATCATTACTGAGAAACCGGCATATCTTTCCGATAAAATTTCCTTCAGAACAGACGTTCATCATCTGAACATTCGTTTCAAATCACGTTTAACTTCTCTTCGCCACTCCAGAGCCTCATTTCAGTCGTCCTTCAGTTATATGATAACCAGGCTTCACAATAGAATTCCCGACGAAATGAAACCAACCAATCCACCAGAGTTAAAGAAAAACTAAACATAAACTATTTGATGGCTCAACAATTTTTTTTTTTCAAATTATTTATATCATCAGTAGAATCTAGAAAATAATGTAGTGTAGAAATATACATGTATATTACCGAATTAGACAAACATACCGTTACGTTGCTAATAACCCTGAGCAACGTAACGGTATGTTTGTCTAATTCGGTAATATACATGTATATTTCTACACTACATTATTTTCTAGATTCTACTGATGATATCAACAACTGTTAAGAAGGACACAACACTTTTAATGTTATAGTTGACCCCTAGTATTTGTTCCATAGTCTGGCCTAGACCATGCTCATGTCTTTTTTCTGAGTACTTAGGACATTCCACTATTATATGTTTGACCGACACTCGAACTGGGCACCTATCACATATATCGATTTCCTGACCTTTCAATAAGTGTTCATGCGTGAACTTGGTATGCCCTATTCGTAAACGCGATAGAATTACTTGTTTCCTCCGTTTTTTCGGGTTGTTCTTCCAAGAGATGACTGACTTCTCAACCTCCGCTAATTTGGATCCACTCTGTTGCCATACATTTTGTTTTTGGACTGCTCTCTTTACATGGGCTTTCAGGTCTCTATGCGTCGTCGAATTTTCCTGTTCTGCATCTTGGTCCCTGAGGGCTTCTCGAGCTATCTTGTCAGCTCTTTCATTTCCCGGAATTCCGATGTGTGAGGGGACCCATATTAGTTTTAACAATTGGTTCCCTTGTGTCATTTTCTGTATATTTTTTTTCAGCCTTATAGTGAGTGGATTATCTAAATATACTGATCGTAGACTGTTGATTGCACTCAAAGAGTCACTGATAAACAAAGTTTCAGTGAGTCCTTGGCTTTCACTATACAAAACCGCTTGAATTCATACATTATTGAATTGTCTTTCTACTCGATTTGTTAATTTCATTTCCCTAAATTACATTTAGCTTGCTCACCATCTACCATAGTTGATAATTTGTTTTTGTATAAGTATATGTTTACGATTTTTTCCCCTTTAAGGTTGAGTGTAAGAGAATGCTTGGTTGAACTCTCATGTGAAATATGCCCTCCCTCCTAAACCAAATCCTGAATCCGCGCCTTACGGGTCGGCAAATACGGTTCTGGATACTTTGCGGTACCGACGGTGTTGTTACTAGTCACTGGTTTTTCACGAGGTGATGGGCCAATCATTAGAGATTTTTTCTTGACAAGAATAGTACCAGAAAAACGACTGTGCCAGCATACGAAAGACGATCGGTAGTTATATGCTACTAAGTTTCCGACTCGCAACTATCATTGCTCAATTTGTAATAAACATTTAAGAGAAAAAAATCGTGTTTTTTTTCTTCCTTCGCTTGTTTTATGAGAACTAATAAAGCAAACTCGATTCTGTCAGAAGAGAATCAGAATGCAAAAAAATTAGCACTGGCAAGAGTCGATCAGATCATTATTAACGGAGAAAACTCGAAAAAACCTAATAAATCTGCGGTGTTTTCCAAAAATTATTAACACTGCCATTTCTGAAGTTGTAGCTAACGCTCTTTGCGACATAGTAGTGATTCGTATGTACTTCATTTGTAGAGAAATCGAGCGTTGTCGAATCATTAGTTTTTGCATAATAACAATTTTGGTCAATTTTAATTTTTTGATGCACTTCATTGGAGCAAGTCTGGATGCATCATAGGTGGTCCGATTTCAATTTCAAGTAGAACCATAGTACTACAAAATGTCTATTCTCATTTTGCGTTAAAATGCTGCGAAATAGGTGAGACATACTTGCAAACATTACCGAAAACGGGCGAAGGTGTGAAAGCGGCTGAGTAGTGGGGGTAAAGCAGCAGATTCACAACTAGCGAACAGAGCGGTTGTAAGCGGCGTTATCGTTGGTCTAGGGGAGCTCAATTCGCGGATTGAAATCCAAAACGAATGATGTCTCCACGATGATTAACAACGGAAATGAGATTTTGATTATACTTAGGGCTTTCTGTTGTTTCATTCGAATGGAAGAATAGTCACTCCGTTACAAGGTGAGTGACAAAAGTCGAATTTTTTTCACCATGGACAAAATACTTCAAATGTTCTAATATTCGCTTTTTGAATGTTCGACCTGTTTTGCCTATATCTTGCACGAGAACCACAAGTTAATTTTTCTAATTTTGACATTTAAAGTGACACTTCTCAAAACTCGTTGACGTTATCAAATGTTTTACTTTTCATCACCAGTTGCGAAAAGTAAAATTTTTCGCAACTGGTGATGAAATAGTATATTACATTACTAGTGCGGAAAGTGACATTTTTCATACGAGTGGGAGATAATTTGGCACGAGGCGTAAGCCGAGTCCGGCACGCACACGAGTGTGAAAAATCACCTTCGCGCAAGTAATGTAGCTATTTTTCCTACGACCATTTATTTCATCACAACTCTGAGATTTAACAAGGTTTTACTTTCGATCATGTACCTACTATCACGGAATGTCTATTTTTTGTGGTATTGTGTCGTGGAATTGTTTCAAAGTCTACTTACCGTTTTAAATTTTCAAATAATGTGCCCGCGTCTGGTTCTCTGGTTTCCTATCTTAGATACAGGTAGGTTGTATTAAAACAAACCACTGAAATAATTATGTATCAACAGTTTGAGCATTCGCTGCTATCCTTTGATTATATGAAGTTCAAAAATAGCTAAATTTTGTTTTAATAAAATGAAAATACAAGAAATATCATAATTCTATTAATGTAAATCGACTTACGAGATATACATATCTCTGATAACGTTAATTCGAATCTGAATAAGCTCAGTTGGAAGAGTATACGGTAGATGACCGCAAGGTTGTGGGTTCGATTCTCGGCGTCAAGATTTTTTTTTTTTCTTTTCTTTATTTCCTACAAATAATTAGTTCTTAGTCCAGTTTTTATGTAAATAATATCAATAAGGAAGAGCAATCAATAATTACATCTATAAATCTCACAGGATTCACGGGTTTGACAGCTTATTGACAGCCGTGCGGAAAGTTACTTTTTCTACGACTGTCACAAAATACCTTCATTGTATGTTCATTGATGATTTCTAAATGTAGTATATTGTTATACTCCTCTTCATTATGCACTAGTTGCTGGGGAACTAGTGCACAATGTCTGAAAAACGTACGGGTAAATTTTCGCAATCTTCGTCACGACAAAAGAGGCCTGGAGTAAATAAAACAAACATAAGTGACAATTCGATATTTCTTTGACAGAACGATATTATAAAGGTATTTCGAAATCAGTTCAGCATGGAAAGTAGTGACAGTGAAAGAAGTTTAACACCGTCAAGTGTTATGGAGGCAGCAAATAACGCTTCATTAAATTTAGTGCCTGAAAAATCTAAAGAAACATACACAGTTTCGTATACCCTATTCATGGACTGGTGCAAAGAACAGAAAACTAGTTCTTGTCCAGAGAATGTTCTGATGGCTTACTTTGGGAAATATATCAAATAAATTTAAATCTTCCACTTCAAGGGCACACTATAGCATGTTAAAAACGATGCTCAATATCAATAATGGCGTGGAAATCAGATGGATACAAAGCAAAAAAATCTAAAGTTCTCACAACGAAGGAGATTGATACGTTCATCAAAGAAGCCCAAGACAACGAATACCTTGTAGCAAAAGTAAGTTCCACAACAATCAGTTAATTAATTATAATCTTGTTCTTTATTGCAGGTTGTACTTATCATGGGAATTATGGGTGCTTGTAGGAAAGATGAGATGTACAAAATGAAAATTCACGATTTTGAAGATTTAGGTGCCGCAGTTCCGGTCCACATTCCGAACACTAAAACAAAAACTTCTCTAAAATTTACTGTAACGGGAGAATATGCTAACATTGTGAAAAAATATTGGAATCTGCGACCAAGTAATGTCAACGATGCTTATTTTTTTCTAAATTATAAGAAAGGAAAATGCACTGTCCAAAAAATTGGAATAAATAAAATAGGAAATATGGGAAACAAATTGCTTCATACTTAAAACTTCCGAATCCTGCCACTGTTTCCGCCGATCTTCAGCTACAATATTGATAGATAGTGGCGAAGATATAACGACATTAAAACGGCATGGTGGCTGGCGCTCTACAACAGTAGCTGAGGGTCACAGCGAAGAGTCCCTGACTAGTCGAAATAACATAGCCAATAAAATATTAGAGTCGATCAATTGCAGCTCGTGCTGCAAACTTTCATACTCGTAGGAAATGTATGTCATTCCGTGCTCGTTGTACAATATACTATTCCGCACTAGTGCGGAAAGTACGTTCCGCACACGTGAGAATGAAAGGTCACTTTCCATGGGAGTAGAGAGTGCATTATGTGTACTTTCTTATGTGGTCGTAGGAAAAGCAAATTTCACCACCAGTTGCAAAAAATACAGGAATAAAATTTGTTATAATTTTCAGGCTATTCAATATATAATGTGTATGGTAGAAACTAATTGTAAATATCAATGACATAATTTGAACAATTGGTGATATTGACCGCAGCTGACAACGTAGTTTCCTATGTAGCATTAATTTCCGTTTTCTCCATGGAAGTCTCTTCAAGGATGAGAAGACGCTTTTAACGCACTGAAAAGTGAGAAACAATTTCAATATTCAATGACTATGCCAGAAAGCGGGGGGAGCTTTGTCGAAATAAATTAAAATAGTCCAAGATCCCAGAGCCGGCAAACCTACGTCATTTTAGCAAAGCTGAAATTTTGAGTATGAGTAGTGTGATATGTTGTTGAGAACGTATGCATACTTGCTAGTTCGAAAGAGGAGCCGTTTTACGGGTAGCAAGTATATAAGTACATAAACAAACTTTCTAACTTACGTTGAAGTATGGTAATGCGTTTGACAATTAATATACTCCAGTTGGCTGAGCGGTCTAAGGCGCAGGATCTTAGCTCTGATATCAAAAACTGGCAAGCGTTCGAATCCCTACGTCTGACGATTCATTTTATTTTTCCCTTTGAAATTGAGAAATGATTTGTTTTTTTCATTTGAATATTCATCACCCCATACTTTTCGGCATAGTAGCTGAATATTGAATTTATTTTTAAATTTTTAGTGCGTTGAAAGCGTGACCTTCAGTTTTTTTTTCATATATTTTTCATATTTTTAACTTGCATTAAAATGGATCACATATCAAAATTGAAAAAAATATTTTGTGAAACACGTTGGGCAACCCTATTTTCCGTAATTCACTTTTTTTTGCGGAACTCGCTTCGCTCGTTCCGCAGAAATTCGCTCATCACGGAAAATAGTGCTTTTCTCAACTGGTTGCACGAATAACTGTTATATACTTTTTTTATTTCCTGGTTTCATTTTTATTGATCTTGATGAATCCATTCCAATTACGAATAAATACCTACTCATTAATTCAATTCAAATCACAAATATGTTATAAGATATCCTTCATTTCAGGCAGATCTGAATATGTTTATTCCAAATATGTCCAACAGTAATACAAAAGTCGTGTCTGGAACGTAAATCCCTGAAAACGCTTTATTATCCCGTAAGATTATACGGGCCAGTGTGAATCATGATCACATCGTAAAGCCCGACTCGCTGAATTTCCCAGAGTGTTAACTATTGTTATCGAATTAATTAATTTGGAGGATTATCACATTGGCATAGTTATGTTGATGCGGAGTGTCGCATTATGTTCAATAACCATTTCAGGAACTGGTTCCTCATTACTTCAGTGCATGAGTGCTGGAAGCAATCATCGCTGTGCTCGCCGTTCAATCGAATTAAATCAACTGAGCAAGTTCTGGGAACAAGTCGACAAAGCTTATCCTATTGTTCTCGATGTGAATAGAATCATTCGATAGTGAGAGGATCTCCGAATCGATATGAGGGGTTCGTGTTTAGGACAAGCGATCACTGCAAATTGAAATTCCTATTAACGTGATTCAACAATATTCGAAATAACAAGGATTCCAAAAGTTTTCTCAATAATACAAAAATTCTTCAGTCAAACTTGTGTTTAGAAAAAACGTCACCGCTCTAGTACTATTGGATTTTTCTGAGGCGTTCGACACCATCAGCCATAAACTCCTCCTTTCCAACCTCAAATATTATGGATGCTCAGCAAACGTCATCAGGAGGTGCATTATTCCAATTAGCGGAAAGATAATAGAGATTATCCTAAAAAATCGGTTGTATTCTTATTTCGAAAGTTACTTTTATTTCAGAAAATCCCAATACGGTTTTCGTAAAAAAAGATTCACTACTCAAGCTGCTTACCAAGTCGTGACGAACATAGTCGAGGGTCTTGATCAGGGTAAACATACTTCTTTAACCCTATGTGACTTGACCAAGGCTTTCGACTGTGACTCTATCCTCATTCAAAAACTGAGTTATTATGGCGTAAGAGGCACTGCTCTTGATCTGGTAGGGTCTTATCTTGAAATTAGGTATCAGTGCATATCAAGTCAGACTTAAAGCCAATTTGTCATGGCGTTCCTCAAGGTTCTGTCCTCGGCCCGTTTTTATTCATCAATTCATATGAATGACTTATGTAGCTTTATTTTACCAACAAAATGTGTTTTGACGACACAACCCTCATATGCTTAGACAAATCATATACTAGTTCACCTCGAATGATGGACAGAAATAAAAGTTTAGCAAACACTTGGTTCACAGCAAATGAACTGAAACTGAACGACGAAAAAACCCAGAATATTGTGATATCCTCAAACACCAGTGTTACTCTAGGAGACAGTGTTAAGTTCCTAGGTATTCTTATTGAAGCTAGACTTAGTTGGTCCAGCCATATTGAAGCGACTACTCGTAAGCTGTCTAGTGTTTTATTTGTTCTCAGGCAGTTGAGAAATGCTGTAGGTTTGATGACACCGAAAATAGCATATCATTCACTATTCCACTCAGTTATTCCATATGGAGTTCTGATTTGGGCAATCCACAAACTCAATCACAATTTTCAGATGTCAGAAAAAAGCCATGAGAATCATGGCAAACGTAGGATATAGGGAATATTCTCGTCCTCTTTTTATTCAATTTGGAATCATGCCACTTCCTACAATATATATTCATGTTGTGATGTTGGAGATTCACAAGAATATTGGGATGATTCCGAAACACTCCCACAATCATGATTATTCAACAACATCCGTATGTTTATTGAATAATACAAGACATAGGTTAGCAGTCGGTGGAAAAAAAACTCACTAAATTTGAATTTATACAACTGTCTCCATCCTCCAGTTAAATCTTTGGATTCCAGAAATTTCAAAAATAATATCAAGAGATATCTTCTCAACCACTGTTTCTACACAATCGAAGAATATGCTGCTGTAGCTGGTCAATTCATAGTTCTTGAATACTTATTCATGTTGTAGAAGCTGTGATAAAGCCTGTTCTCATGTTTGTTGACTTTTTTATATTCATATTTTATTTTATTTTATTCCCAATCATGTGACACTGTGATCATTTTGAAAAATTTTGTTATGCCAGTTTCATTTATAAAATTGATTACTTTCATCTAAAGACGTTGTTGTCATTTTGAGTGTTTGCATAGTACCATAGTATATATGACTTGCCATGAATGTATTTTGTATATAAAATAGTCAAATAAATAACTTCTACTCTACTCTACTCTCTACTCATGTTGACGTCAAATCTTTATCTCTCAAAAGTGTAACATCAGGAGTACCCCAAGACTCAATTCTTGATCCCCTCCTGCTTTTTTTATTCACTGCCGATATTTTTCCTCATGTTGAACATTGCCGGGTACAAGCATTTTCTGACGACACTCAGTTATATCATCGTATTGCAACCAATAATATCATAGTATTCCAAAAACAAATAAATGACGACCTTCGAATTATAGACACTCTATCTGACAAACACAATTTGAAGCTGAGTCATGTTCTTCAGAAACAAAAACCAAAGGCAATATGTAAGAGATCACATGAAACTCAATATAGGAGACCGAATACTCAAATCGGTTGACTCTGCAAAAACTTAGGTATCATTTTCGATGAGGATTAGGAATTCGATGCACACATAAAACAACTTTTGATAAAGTCATATGCCACTCTCAAAGTTCTCTATTCATACAAACAAAGCTTTTCCCCGTAGTACAAAAAATCTTCTTTCCCAATCACTTATACTATCTATCCTCAATTATGGAGACCCTGTCTATGGTCCCTTCTTGGATTTGGCAAACCAATCCAGAATACAATGCGTACAAAACTCTTGTGTTCGCTTCATCTCCGGGATACGAAAATTCGAACACATGTCCCAAGCTTGTGCCAGTCTGGGCTGTTCTCAGGGAATATAGTAATTGTAACATCACCTACACAGTATTGAAATCGAAAACACATTCTATTCAATGAATTGACAAAGATATTAGAACTCCATCCCCCGTCATTCGTCAGCCGTGTTCGGAAAACCCTTCTCCTACTCAGCTGTTTTTTTCCACAATACGATTATAAAAGACTTCCTTAAATTCTTGAAATCCACATTCAGAAGCAGAACTCAATATGTGATCAGATTAATTCAATTTTATTTCAAACTATGTTGCTTGTATATATATACTACAAACTATTTATACCATCACACAATCTATATTAATATTCAGTTACACTATATTCTTATAATGCTTAATAAATTCGCCTATTATGTAATATTGAAATATTAAATACAAGGCGATTATTATCATTATTATCATTAAAAATTACTGAAACGAGTCAAGAGATGATATTAAATAAGTATCCCTCTGACGACTCATTCTGGCATGAACTCAGGACCACCTAACCACTATATGTTTTCTGTAACCTTCTGCAACCCTTCAACGATGGTGTTTCGTGCCCAAACAATCTGCTAGTCTCCCATTAAATGAGCTCCGAACTCTAGTGAGCATTGCTCCCATAGTCTTCAATGTTCACGTTAACGATCTATTCAACACTTCAATCCAAGGTAACAATCAATTGACGACTTCTACAATGGTGATATCGGCGGGTTATTTTTAATGAAGTTCGTTATTATTAGAAATCAAATGTTATGTTATACAGTTATTATTTTTCATAAAAAATAAAAAACTAGTCATAAGGGTGTCATTTGGGCTCAATAATGCTCCAACAACTTCTCAAAGTATAATGACTCTCCCACTCGGACTCCGGAATGAAAGCAATTATATCATTGGGTAATAAATTCGCAGAATAAAAAACATAAGATGAACTATATTTTCCAAAATTCACTTACATGAAATATGACGAAAGTTGATTCGAAATCATTCAAAAAAATCAACAAAAAATTCAACAAAGATTCATTCAACAAATACAGGTTTCACACAAATAAAATGTAGGGGCTTCGCTGATGATTCTGCCATCTTTCACAAGGACTCTTCCTGGAAGATATTGAGGAGTAAAGTTGAAAACGATTTCAATAGCACAATAAGAAAATTCAATAATAGACTTCTCACAATGAATATTGATGAAACTATGTTCATGCCATATCTGTTAAATTAAATTTAAAGGTACCAACACCGACATATCATCAGTTACACAAAATAAATATCATGATAGATAATAATCTGGAATTGAAGCATCATGAAGTCAGTAAAAAACTGAAAAGCATGGCGAATAGATTTAAAATTTATAGTAAACTTTTCGATATGAAATATATTTCAATACTCTACAATACATTGATTTAAACTCATTTTACCTACGGGATCAAAGTATGGGGTGGAATAAACAATACTTACTCAAACCCAGGAATGGATTCTGAAAATCATTTCCGGAAAAAAATATAGATACCCCACCGAAATTCTATCTCTGGAATCGAGAACCCTAGATATTTTCTCAGTTATACTACCAATCGCTTATAATCCATCACCAAGGCATGTAAATGAGCAAAAATTAATTAAACATGAACATCATACTCGCTTCAAGGATCACAACAGCTATACCAAAAGTATACACAGAAATGGATTCTGAAAATAATTTGCGAAAAAATTATATACTCTACCGAAACCTTATTTTTGGAATCGAGAACCCCGAGTTATACTACCAGTCTCTTATAATCCATCACCACAGGCATATAAATGAGCAAAAACAGATCAAACATGAACGTTATACTTGCTTCAAGAATAACAATAGCCATACCAAAAGTAAACACCCTGACGAATTGCGATATATATACAGCCGCTATTGGTTAATTGAAAAAAACTCAAAATGTGGCTACACCCTTTACCTAGAACTACAATTAATCGTTCTATTGATGGACATGAATATTACATACCTATTTTCAACTGATGCAAACCAAAATTGAAATTATTTATTCCATCGAAATCAATAACAAATAAATCCCATATCCCATGGAACTATATATTTTTTAATGAACTTATACTCCTGATCAACAACTTCATCTATACTTACATTATTACTAAAATAACAATAAATTCGCGCCCATGCTCAAAGGAAATTGTTTTTTGGTTGTTCGGTTCTTTGTTTATCACTATATCAAAGTGATAGTGTGTTCCGAATTATTTTATGTAACTGTGTGTGGTGAATAAATTGAATTGAGCTGCTGCATATCTAAATTCACTCTATTGTTTAGCTGCTTTGTATATTTTAAGAAATGTCTGTTATAATAAATACCGTTTACATGAATCTCAGTATATCACAGGATCCATTTGGAGAGTATCTCCACTATTAGAAAACTCTTTCATTCCAACAAGAGGAGGAATTTCATAGAGATCGCAATTATGACGGAAATCTGGAGAATTTTGAACACAGTCGGCTCGTACATACTCGTATATTTCACCAACGAAATATTAATTTGCTTTCCGTTTGTTATTTTTCCTGTGGTCCCACATTCTAATTCCAGACAATCCTTTGAGTTCCACGTTCACGTAGAATTCTTAACTCCAAACGTGTACTCAAATGAATATTCATGGTTATTTCTTTCCATTCCATCTGCAGAAACTTTGCCTGAGTGTACATATCGACCACCAGAAAAAACAAACGACGTGCAGAAACGGGTGGGAGGCGCGCTTTTCCAGGACTTCCAGGTAGAGTATCGAGAGGATGAATGGCACAGATTACCTCACATACTAACATACTATCACTCTCATCCTACTATCTGTTGCTCCATGCAATGAAAGATTCGTTCTTGAAAGGGAATACATAACTAATTGAGGATATTTTGACCCTTTCCCTCAAACTGTCATGTTCTGGAAAACTCTGACGGCGAGTCTCATAGTTGAAGTATAACTCAGAAATCGCTGTACTGCAAAAACTTTAATATTACACACTGGTAACGGAAACCCTTATCACTCACACAGACTTGGTCGCTTTGCAAAGATATTGAAGTTCTTGAAAATATAAACTCCTAAGTGAAACTTTCCATCTACCTGTAGATACAACAACAATTGAAGGAGAACGGGGCTTTCTAAAACGTGTATGTTTCGCAGACGAATGCACGTTTTTTATTATCAGAAAAGTCAACGAACAGAAAGTACGATACTGAAGCGATACCAATCCGCATATTTTTAGAGAGGGACATACCCAGTTTCCTAAAAAGGTGAATGTTTGGGCGGAGATTTTGGGCAACCGCGTTGTTGGACTGATTTTCATCAGAGGCAATCGGTTCTTTACAGAAATCTTTCAGTAACTGAAATTGAACCTCGAATCAGACAAATTGTATTGAACAATCAGAAAGAGTTTGAATATCTTGAAATCATTTTTCAGCAGGATGGGGCATCTCCTCATTTCGATCGCATGGCTAGAGAGTTCCTCGTTACAAACTTTCCAGGGCGATGGATAGGTCGCAGGGGGAGTACAAAATGGCCACCAAGATCTCCGGATCTTACACCTCTGATTTGTTCCTTTGGGGGTATCTGATGTCAAAAATCTACGCCACTGGATGCCAAACAATAGAAGAGTTGGAACGCAGAATAATGGATACATGTGAAGAAATAGATGAACAGACTTTCATCAACGTGAGAGAAGCTATTTATAAAAGGGCACGTTATTGTCAGGATTCAGGAGGGAGCTACATTGAACACTTGATGAAATAATTGTTGGAGTAACATAAAAGTGTTATTCAAAAATAAATTATAATTTTTTAGCTAACTAATTTGTTTTGATTGTGAATTTACCGAACACATTCTAGGCTTCGAGATTTTCCGGTAAGCGGTACTGTTCATCCCTAATTAACTGTCTTCACGCCTCTCATCAGTCGAATTCATTAAGACATTTGACTACAAATTAATAACAACGTTTGGTTAGCAAAATGTTTCACTGGAAGTGACCAAAGTCCATACTTCATTCCAAACCGGAATGTCACTTTCCAAACGTTAATATTTCGAAAACAATTGAATTTGTATCAAAGTGTATTGTAGAAAAGTGTTGAGAAATATGAGCAGATTTCGAAAATGGAATAATATACGGGGTGTTCTATTTTAAAAAATTATTGAAGATTGCGCTCAGCCGCCATTTTGGAACTTTCAGCTGTGATTTTTCCATGAAAGAGTAGTTTGTTATCTCCTATTTGAGCCCTTCAAATTTCGTTGCGGTACAAAAATTAGTAGGGGGGAACGGACTTTAGACGAGCACTATATATTGTTGAGTTGTTTGAGAAGGATAAGAGATAGTTCGTTCATGACTGACAATAATAAGGGTCAAAATTCATTTGGAAAAAGAGGATATATATAAATACTCTCATTTATACTATTTTCTCATACATGTACCTTGTGCTGACCTGTGCAATAACTTTTATGAGCTCACGAATGGATCAATAAACCTATCTACATATAAACACAAAAACAATCACTCCAAGTATAGAATAAAGAATTCGCCACTTCACTTTATCCTGACTAGCGCATTGCCAGCAGAAAAGATGTGATGTTCGCTTAAAATGTTATCGATTCCGCTCTTACGACATCCATTGTGATAAGTGTGATGTAACATCGAAGTATGTCCGTTAATGCATTTTCCAAGAAATCTCCTGGCAAAGCTGCCATTTCTGAGTAGTTGAAGTCTGGTACACAGAAAGCTTGATTCTACAGAGGATTGATCAATCTCATGAAGACATCGGATATTTATATGAGTGAACAGATTAATCAACCGCAGATACGTGGAGTTGGCACGGTTAAATGGTGATATTGAGTTGAGAACAATTGAAGATCAGAAAAGTAATTCTCATTTTTGCTTCGAATCATAGTTCTAGAGATGAGAATGAAATAATTAAATAAAAAACTTTTCAAAGTCAAGCTTTCATTCAAATGCACTGAAATGTAAAAAATTATTTCTCTGGATGTGTGACGCGAAAAGTTTTCAGTTCGAATACAAAAGCGACAAGCTTTTGAATCTATAACTCACGGAATAACCTACGTCACACATCCAAAGCAATTATTGGAACGTAGTTCCTTATCGCACGTTGCGAACGGGGGCTAGACGGAATAAATTAAGACCAAAAGTTGTAACGAGACTTTCGCTATGGTTGTAAGCCGTGCGGCGTGCGCGTGTTTCTCTGTTTGTCTCTCTCTCTCTCTCTCATAGAAAGCAAGCCAGTTATTTTCGTTTCGTCTTTCTATTTCACATTGAACAGTGTGGTGTCGCGACGATTATTTTTGTTGTCTGTATACAGGTTTCTTGTACATAATAAATACTAAAAAATAATAATAATAATGAATCCTGACAGTATTTCTGCACAAGTTTCGGATATTGCTGATGGAGTTAGGTAAGTAGAGACAATTATAAATGCTTATGTATTTTTAGCAAGTACGCATTATAACCTCTCTTTACTATTGTGCTAACCAAGTGATACGCAATATAATCTCTCCATTATTGTGTGTTTAGCAAGTGTACGCGTCATAACTTTAATAAATTCAAAAGCAAATTATATTTTAATATTACAATATAAATGCGTATGTATTTAGCAAGCCGTGCGTGTTCTAACCTATACGCTGTTGTGTTTACGAAGTCGAGAGAGTATATATATATACACTCTGTTGTGTTCACAAAGTCCCGCGCATCTATGACGTGTACGAAAGAATAGACAGACAGAGTGCATATATATATAAAATATTATTATAACTTATAAAAAAAAAATTATTACAATTCCTTCACTAATTAATCGGAAGGAACTTCGTTCCATCCGGGTGTTCCTTGACACCTCTCAAGTTTTTTTTATTTTTCAGTGTATTTGAATAGAAGCTTGTCTTTGAAAAGTTTGTATATTAATTATTTCATTTTGTGCTTTTAAGTACTTAAGTACGCCTCAATCTATGCATATCTGTTGAAGCATCGTTATTCTGAGGCCTCTTTCACCTGTCAGTTCTGAGCTATCTAGTCCTTCAATGAGGAGACCATCTAGATATAAACTATCCCCATCTTGGAGTTCTCGACTAAATTCTTAATCTCCGACCCCAAAAACCCCGAGATACCAATTTTGAATCGAATTGGGCCATAATTATTAAACTCATCCGCCATCTTGAATTTGTGAATTTTGATAATCCTCGACCTCGAAAACCCCCACATACCAATTTTGAAAAGAATCGGACTATAAACACAGAGATCATCGGCCATCTTGGAGCCGCCATTTTGATTTAAAAAAAAACATAATCTCGTCCGCCATCTTGGAGCACCATTTTGTTTTTTTCTCTAACAAAAATTCCATGAGCCGCCATTTCGATTTAATAAATTTTGACAAAAAAATCATAATTTCCGATATTGGGATCAAATTCCAAATATAAGTTACGTTTTCGGGTTTACGTCATCCAGTATGCCGAGTGATTGTGAGAATTTACAGGGATATATTTTTTTTTATCCATAAACTTTTTCGTAGTGCGCCGCTAGTGGATTCAAACATAAGAAATGTATTCTTTGTTTTGTTTACAATTTTTTTTTTCTCTTCTAATTTTCACGCATCTGCGACCGTTATCTAGAAAAAAAGTTAAATTATTTTTTGTAATTCGTAGAGTTAATAAATTTTCTACAAAAAGTAAAAAGAGAATTAGTGGGCTTTAATTGCTATTTTTATTTTGACGTTAAGGTTTGTTTTGAAACATGTGACATTATTTGGAAGTTGGTGGATGTCTCATCGTGTATTTGTTCAACATTAAAATGGAAAATCAACCATATTCATTTGAACATCTGGCTGACATCCATTTTGTTCATGGTCTGGCTAATGATAACGGACTTGAAGCTCAGGGGTTGTACGCGCTAAGATTTCCGAATTGCCGGCTTCCCAACTATAGACTTTCATGAATTATCATCAGCACCTTCGAGAATACGGCAGATTTCAGACTCCAAGGCATGATGCTGGCAGACCGCGACAAGCACGCAACCCAGTAAGAAATGGAGAGATTTTAAATGTTATCGATGAAAATCCTGGTATGAGTACTCGACAAATAGCATGGGATTTGGATTTCTCCCATTCAACTGTCTGGAGGGTTCCACACGAAAACATGCTATACCCATATCATATCCAGCGCGTCCAAGGTTTGCTCCCGCGAGATATTCCACAGCGAGATACTTTAATTGGTCCTTTTTTCACCGCGAATTTTGAATGGTGCCACATATCTAAACATACTACAGAACGAATCTCCTGCATTAGTACGTGCCTTTACGAATTCGTCAACAAATGTGGTTTATGCACGATGGGGTCCCCCCCTCATTTTCGAGTCATCGTCTGCGATTATTTAGATATAGTGTTTCCCAATCGGTGGATTGGCAGAGCAGGTCCAAGTGCTTGGCCCCCACGGTTCCCAGAGTGTAACCCGCTGGATTAGCTCTACTGAACGAATTATGGATGCTTTCCACACCGTGAGAAACACCCCCGAAATTTCAGAACGCGTACGGCAGTCTATGAAAAGAAGAGTGGAAGGTTGTATCGCAAAAGGAGGAGGGCATTTACAGCACATTTTATCAAAAGTCAAGGTTTGTTCGGTTTCTTATTTTTTGGGTAATGTTTAAGGAAACTTGTTATTTAGATCACAAACCAAATAAGTAACGTTTCTTGTACAAAAAATTACCCCAAAGAATTCATTTCATATGTTAGACTTCACCAGCGGCGCAAAGTTTATGGCGCGAAAAAAGGATTCTTACAATCACTCGGAATACTGGATGATGTGAACCCTAAAACGTAACCCATATTTCGAATTTGATCTTAATATCGTAAAAATTAAAGAGCTATGGAAAAAAAATAAAAAATCTTGAAACTTTAACGCTCTGTAGATGGTAACGGAGGGTTTGCAGACACATGTTTATGGAAGAAAAAGGCTCATTTTGACCTGAAAAATACGCCCCTGAAATCTTGATACTGAATTTTGAAACACCCTGTATATTATCCTTTTTCCCAGGATTCATTATTTCTTCATATTTATTTCTTTAATCGTGTAAATCTGATCTAATCACTTGATATTGCTATCGCCTTATAGTCTCTACTACATATTTCATTCGTTTAACTGTTTTATTTTTACTATTTTCACTGTTTCACCTATTCATCTCAATTTTCACTGTTTTACTATTTTATTTTACCATTTTCACTGTTTTACTATTTTATTTGTTCTATTTTCACTGTTTTACCATTTTAATTTTACCATTTTACTGTTCTACTATTTAATTTTCACTATATTTATATTTACCATTTCCCAGATATACATTTTATATGTATATCGCGATACATCAACATTGAAAATAATCGATATAATTGAGCTCTCGATGGAAACAAAGTAACAATTCTAACATTTTTAGACTACTCGAAAGCATTCGACACAAAAAATCACCGAATACTACTCTCTATGTTGCACTATTTTGGATTCAGTGATACAGCTATACTATTAATTTCATCCTATTTACATGACAGAAGACAAAAAGTTACTCTTAGTGATACATCCTCGAATTGGCAGGAAATAAATTCAGGAGTACCGTAAGGCAGCATTTTAGGACCTTTGTTTTACACCCTTCACACATCCACTTTCACTGAAAAACTGAAATCCTGCAACTACCATTTATACGCAGATGATTCTCAGATATATTTCTCCTTTGATCCACTAATCTCGCAGAGGCGTAAACTGTATCAATAGTGACTTGAATGCAATTTTGAGTATCTGCAGATCATATGTTAAAATCAATCCCAACAAGTCAGTTGCTATGATATTCGGGACCGAAAATATTTGCGAGCAGACAAAAATTGGAGATTTCAAAATCAATTTCAAGTCTCACTCTGAAAATTTAGGGCTTATTATAGACTCTAAGCTCAGATTCACTGAACATGTCACTTATAAACTCAAAACTGCTGATGCATCTTTGAAATTGATATATCCGCAAAGGAAATTCTCAAGTACAGAGTTCAAAAAAATATTATGCGATTCACTAGTTTTGTCCCACTTCAATCACTGTGATGTGGTATATCACAATTGTTTGGATAGCAATGACATAAGGCGTATCCAAAACTACAAAATTCATGTATGAGACTAATTTTTGGTATAAGAAGTAGATCCAGAATTTCTCACAAACTAAAAGATTCAAAATGGCTCAACATGAACAACCGCAGACGCCTACACACAGCCTGCACTTTCTTTAAAATCATCAAGTATGAAAATCCTCCCTACTTACATGATCATTTAACTTATAGAACTGACGTACACAACTTGAATTTAAGAAGGAAATTGGTTTTGAGTATTCCTGCTCACGAAAAAGAATTGTTTAAGCGCTCATTCTCAAATAATACATCTGATACAATCAATAACACAAACACCTGGAACCCCAACTGTTTCGACCTTACGATCAGTACCTTCAAAAAAAAATTCAAAAATCATTTATTTTTTGATCAGCCCAACTAAAGTGATACAAACGGAGCATTCGCATCGAGAATCTGGGGAAATGTTAAAAATGTGCACTTTCCTGACCTCATTTATCTCTCTCTCTCTCTCACTCTTTCTCTCTATCTTTCTCTGTCTTTCTCTTTTCCGCCATTACTTCGCTGATCTCATCCTTCTTCTCAGCCCTATTAACATGACTTTTCCCAAATGGAGGCCTTGGTGGAAGATCAGATGAGAGGTAACTTAGCAATCTGAACCAAAGGCCATTTGCTCATCATATAGGTACCTACCTACAGATTCATGAATATATGTCTTTTTCTAAATGTTATGAAATGTGGTGTGCAATAAACGAATTATTATTATTATTATATATAGTTATAGGTAGATACAAGGAACATACAAGCTGATGCCAAAATATCAGCTTCCGTGGAATTGAACTGTTATATACATGTTGAATTAGTTTTACTGAAAAATGTATTTCCTTTTGGTGAATAAACATATATTATTATTATTATCAATATGTTAGATGGATATTTGCAACATCAATCAACCTGAATAGTGTACTTATGGTACCCACACATAATGTTTCATACTTGATTATATATTATTATTGGTTTTCCATCTATTGTAGTTTCCCTGATGACGGAAATTAACATTACTCATATCAAGTGAGCTGTGAAGAAAAAGGTAATCATTCGTCAAGGATCAGAAATGTTATTTCCTTTGAAAAAACTTCCACAATTGGAGAAGTATCCAACGAATTATTGATTAAAGACGACTTGCCGTTGAGTTGCCCTCTCGCATACTGATGAACTATCCAGACTCTTTCATCAAATCACCGTAAGCAGTTCCTTAACTTCCGCTACCCTTTCAAAGTGGTCATCAAATTCCACCAGTGTCTGCAGCTCTCATCGTTACGTGAACATTTTTATAATGCGCTCATCCAGGATTGTATTTTCATCGAGAAACTTTGTAGATAATTATATTTAGAAAGCTCTCGAAAATGGAATGAGTGGTGTAGGTTAAACAATTACATATCTAGTAGAGGGATGATCGGGTACGGACGCATCAGGCTAAATTTCGAAAATATGTCGTGAAAAGAGATGTTATTACAAGCTTTTATTTAGTTTCAGTTGTTGGCTCGTTCGTCCGTTTGTTAGTTTGTGTCAAATCTTGCATGATGGAATTTTTGTTGTAGAAAAAAACAGAATGGCGGCTCCAAGATGGCGAAAGAGATTTGTAATTATGGTCCAATTTCATTCAAAATTAGTATCTCGGGATTTTCGGGGTCGGAGATTATGAATTTTTTGTCAAAATTCATAAATTCAAGATGGTGGACTAGTTTTGTGATTATAATCCGATTCGATTCAAAATTGGTATGTTGGGGTTTTCGGGGTCGGAGATCATGAATTTTTCGTTGAAATTCATGAATTCAAGATGGCGGCCCCAAGATGGAGGACCAGTTTTGTGAATATGTTCCGATTTGATTCAAAATTGGTATGCACCGGTTTCGCGGTCGGAAATTTTGAATTTGTTGTTGAAATTTATTCATTTAAGATCACGACCACAAGATGGCGGACGAGTTTTCTGATTAGGGTCATATTCCATTCAGAATTGGTATGTGGGAGTTTTCAGGTTCGACTATTATGAATTTTTTTTGTCAAAATCCATAAATTTAGGATGGCAACTTCAGGATAATGATAATTAATGACGTTTATTCGTGATTAAATCGATACAATTCATGCAGTGGTGACAAATGTTTAGCAATATAATCTGAATAAACATGACAATACCCACAGAAGTATTGTACATACTTGTTTGTGGGAATATAATATAAACAAATTTGAGATAATATAAATATGAACATAGATAAACATTACATTATTTTCCACAATAATTAATAAATAAAGTACAAACAATTTTAACTAGAAATAAGGATAAAAAATTATGTGGGATAAAATAGATAAATATGAGAAAATTTTTTTTTTCCAAGGGTTAATTTGTGATGAATAATATAGTATAGATAATTTTGTAACTGTAATGAAAAGATGTTCTATGAGATAAAATAGATGATGTGAGCATATAAGAATATATTTTTGGGGGTTAGGCTAGGTAAGTTAAATCCCCCTTTTATTATGGTTCAACCTTCAATGATGGACGAGTTTTGTGATTATAGTCAGATTCTATTGAAAATTGGTGTGTGTGAAGAGACGTTGTGATAACGATGCTCCATTAAAAATGAACAGATTAAGGCGGGCTAACTAAAAAGCAAAAAATAAAATAACTAATGAAAAACTTTTAAAAGACAAGCTTTTATATAAGCCGTGTACTGAAACGTATAAAATAAGTTTCCTTCGAAACAAAATGGCAGATCTTAGATCAATTTTGTCATGGGCTTCCACTGTCCACAAAATGCAGGGCAGTTCTGTAGACCATGCAGTTGAGTATTTAAGATCGAAATTGTTTGAGGAAGGACAAGATTACGTGGCACTGAGTCAAGTAAAGTCCTCGAGAGGATTATGTACTGAGGAGTTAGAGTGCAACAAACTGACAGGAAAGAAACCTTGTAATAATGAGGCACTAAATTAATGAAATAGAATGAGAAATATCAAGTTACTTAATTAAAAACTAAAAACTTTAAAATTAAATAAGTAAAAAAATGTTTTTAAGTGTAACGGTTTTATTGTAAAGAAACATAATAGATGCAGATAATGTACTGAAAGCTTGAAAATAATCAGGTAGGTACCAGGTGCCAGTCATCACACCACTCTCCTCATCAATCTAGGGCATTGATCGTAGGGCGCGTCGAATTTCTATTATCTACAGTCAACCGCTCATATCATTATGGTGCTTCTCAAAAGTCCCCTTCCCCCTCTTATTTTTGAAACGATTATACATAAACGAGTGAAATTTGGAAACTGAATATTAAAGGTTGTAAACTTCCCTACTAGTGATGATGGAATGGTCAAAGATGACGTCACAAGGCCATTGTGACCAATAATTTACATTGATTTCGAATTGGCCTGCAACTCAAAACATGCGCTAAAGCCTAAGTAATCGACTGGATAGAAGTTGGTTAGGTTATCTCTGAAGTTATGAATTTTTGCACGACGCCATATTGACACATAAATTGATATCAGTCATAAACTATTGCAGAATGGGCTAAGAAACCATGTTGCGTTATACCGACAATTTAGTGACGAATGCAAAATTTGGGACATCCTGTATATAGAAAGGAATACTGTTGTAATGTGCCTCATTATCGGACCCATCGTTTGAATAAACAAGGCAATAGCTTGGTTAGAAAAAAGCTATGGAGCTGTATATTTCAACAAAATCCGAATAAAAAGTGTTCTGATCTTTTCGAGAGCTATACAGTGCTTCTCAAAAGTCCCCTTCCCCCCTCTTATTTTTGGAACGATTATACATAAAAAGTGAAATTTGGAAAACTGAATATTAAAGGTTGTGAACTTCTCTTATAGTGATGATAGATGACGAAATCGTCTAAGATGACGTCACAAGGCCATTGTGACCAATAATTTCGAAAGGAACCCTACGGCAAGCGACACCTCTTTCAAAAGGTATCGAAAAAACCTTTTTAATGATACTAATTTTGTTTGTGTTTATGGCAGTTTTGGCAACCCGCTTTTAAAAAATGCAAAGCTGTGAGAGATTTCCTGATCGCCCCGTTTCGAGGACTTATTCAAGGGAGCTTCTTCGTAAGTTTGAAACAACGGGTAGTAATAATGATGCAAAACGATCTGGCAGACCACAAATTCCTGATGAGAAAAAAATTGATATACTGGCAGAAGTAATAGTTAATCCTACTTCTTCAACAACTCACGTTACATTTACCTGTGAAGTCAATCGAAGTACAGTACACAGGGTGTTGAAAAAAAAAACAAATTTCATCCATACAAATCAAAAATGGTTCATCAACTCTCAGACGACGACCCAGACCGAAGACTAGAATTTTGTGAAAATATGGAAACTAAAATTAACCAACAGCCAGACTATGTCAAAGCAATTTGTTTTAGTGACGAAAGTACTTTCTATCTAAATGGAAATGTGAATACACAGAATGTGAGGTATTGGAGTGACGCAAATCCTCACCTGTTTCGTGAAACACATACCCAATTTCCCCAGAAGGTGAATGTTTGGGCAGGTATCCTGGGAAACCACATTGTTGGGCCTCTATTTTTAAATACCAATTCAACTGGTGAGGTTTATCTGGAGCTGTTGCAAAACGCAATAGAACCGTTAATCTTTGAAATTTTGGAAGATAATCCAGATGAATTCGGCAATTTGGAAATAACATTCCAACAGGATGGTGCTTCCCCACACTATTACGGTGCAGTAAGACGATATTTGGATGGGGAGTATCGTGGTAGATAGATTGGACGACGAGGTTCAACGTAATGGCCAGCTCGATCACCAGACCTCATACATTTGGATTTTTTCTGTGGGGGTACTTTGAATCGAAGGTTTACGCCACCGAACCGGACAATATTGACGTTTTAAAACAACGTATTGGTGCAGAATGTGAGGCTGTTTCTGCAGACACATTTGCAAAAGTACGAGAAGAGTTCAAAAATAGGATATTTCACTGCCAGGAAGTAAAAGGAGGTCACTTCGAGCAATTTCTTCGAGTAGATACTGATTTTTAAATCTGTAATGAATATCATACTGAATGGAATTTAAATTTTAATGTTTACTAATGAGCCATTAAAACTGCCATAAACACAAACCAAATTAGTATCATTGAATAGGTTATTTCGATACCTTTCAAAAGAGGTGTCGCTTGCCGTAGGGTTCCATTTGAAATAATTGGTCACAATGACCTTGTGACGTCATCTTTGACGATTTCGTCATCTATCATCACTAGTTCACAACCTTTAATATTCATTTTCCAAATTTCACTTGCTTATGTATAATCGTTCCAAAAATAAGAGGGAGGGGACTCTTGAAAAGCACTGTATGCTTTGGATGCATCTTCTTAATAATGCAAAATGTGTGTAAAAGTAAATCTGTCACTATCATCGTGCGACATCACACAACGATCATTCACATATTTACTCAGGTTACCCTACACCCCACGATTTTATTTTAGTCTGATCATGGTCCTATATTGATGAATAGAGTGGTGTGATGACTGGTACCTTGTACCTACCTAATTATTTTTTAGCTTTCAGTACATTATCTGCTTCATTATTACATCTTCATAATAATACCGTTTGACTTGGATTTTTTTTATTAATCGTTATGGTCCGACACAAATCTCGTCCGCCATCTTGGAGCTGCCATTTTTTTTCTCTCCAAAAAAAATTCCATAAGGCATTGTCACCTGAATTATGAACACCTGCCAAATTTCACGTTGATCGGAAAACTAGAAGTGGTTCAAAATTCCGTTGAAAAATTTGTACTAAACAACAAAACAAACAAATGTGAAGTTAAATAAAAGCTTGTAATGAAAACAGTCTAGTGACTAGTTATACACTTTCTCCATCATTTCCATAAACAAGGAGTGCGGTTGAAAATATAATCTGTTGATTTCATGAATTGTGAATGACAATAACTTTATCATCTTGTATATTAGATTTTTTATTTTGTTTAACTTTTATGATGTACTTACTGTCAATAAATCTTTGATAAGAAAAGGCGAGTGATTTCAAGAGGGGTATATTTAGCAAGAAATATATAATAACTTTAACAGTCCGAACGATCAACTCTCTAATCCGTTGATGATAGCTGGTTCACACATTACCTTCTCAAGCATGAATTATTTGGAATGAAAATTATAACAGTACAAACAAGTAACAACTGAAACAATGTTTTCATTTTCCCAACTCATACATTCCACGTTTCAATACAGTTTAACCCTTGTAATATATCATCCACTCGAAAGGTGAAAATTAGTTGGTGAATATCTGGAGAGTCTCGTTCGGAACATATTTGCGCACCACTTCAAAACCCAATTTAACTATGAGGCACCTCATGAAGACCACAGACAGGTTCAATTAGGCCGGTGGAGTAGCCGTCTACAACAAGCTAATGGAGGAGGGATTATATCGATAATGGAACAAGTTTGTCGAGGACTGGATGGTTTCAACAAAACCCTGTTCAACTGACCCACAAAAAAAATGCAGCACATTTCAATTATGGATGGATGAGGCACTCAATTTCAATAACAACTGGATGCCCAACCAGGGTCCTTGAAGTTAAGCCTGAATTATTTTGAATGTTTATGATGATGCCGGTCATTGTGATAACAGTATAGAATTTTCTTTACACATTGGTTCTGATGCAATTTACGTCGACCTTTTTTTTTAATGAATTCTGTGGACATTTTTTGTTTTATTTTAGTTGATAAATGGTGGATGATGGGTCTTGATGAGAGCTGTTATATTTTAAGTACATCCCGAGGTTTCGGTAAATACATTTAATATAATCATGGATGCTGGAAAATATGTATATGATATACACAGGCAGAGATTAGGTGACATAAAAAATCGTAGTATTCTTATTTTAATATATATATATATATATATATATATATATATATATATATATATATATATGAAAAGAACTTAGTGGACATAGCCCTCAGAGATAGGAGTTAACCGTAGACACGTGTTTCGGGCTCTCGGCCCTCATCAGTACGGTGGAGAAATGCGAGGATGAACAACACTAGGCAGAAAACGACAAATCAGCGGAGTCAACAAACAGAAGCCAGCCGCTCATTTGTGGTTTCGGTCAGCAGACCCTGACTTCCAGGGAAACAACCAACGTCACCACGGAGGCAGCTATAGCTACCTGCGTGACATCCGAGTCAGGAATATATAAATAAATATGAAAAAAGAGTAATCGAGGGAACTGTTAAAAACAAAATGAAAAGAACTTAGTGGACATAGCCCTCAGAGATAGGAGTTAACCGTAGACACGTGTTTCGGGCTCTCGGCCCTCATCAGTACGGTGGAGAAATGCGAGGATGAACAACACTAGGCAGAAAACGACAAATCAGCGGAGTCAACAAACAGAAGCCAGCCGCTCATTTGTGGTTTCGGTCAGCAGACCCTGACTTCCAGGGAAACAACCAACGTCACCACGGAGGCAGCTATAGCTACCTGCGTGACATCCGAGATCCAGGAATATATAAATATATATGAAAAGAGTAATCGAGGGAACTGTTAAAAACAAAATGAAAAGAACTTAGTGGACATAGCCCTCAGAGATAGGAGTTAACCGTAGACACGTGTTTCGGGCTCTCGGCCCTCATCAGTACGGTGGAGAAATGCGAGGATGAACAACACTAGGCAGAAAACGACAAATCAGCGGAGTCAACAGTTCCCTCGATTACTCTTTTTCATATATATTTATATATTCCTGGACTCGGATGTCACGCAGGTAGCTATAGCTGCCTCCGTGGTGACGTTGGTTGTTTCCCTGGAAGTCAGGGTCTGCTGACCGAAACCACAAATGAGCGGCGGGCTTTCTGTTTGTTGACTCCGCTGATTTGTCGTTTTCTGCCTAGTGTTGTTCATCCTCGCATTTCTCCACCGTACTGATGAGGGCCGAGAGCCCGAAACACGTGTCTACGGTTAACTCCTATCTCTGAGGGCTATGTCCACTAAGTTCTTTTCATTTTGTTGTTAACAGTTCCCTCGATTACTCTTTTTCATATATATATATATATATATATATATATATATATATATATATATATATTAAAATTCCACGATATCAGGTCTAAGCTTCGCCGCACAGATTATAGGTGTCACTATCTATAATTTGATGCTTTTCACATTTCCGTTCTTGCCGGTAGCTATTAACACTGCGAGAGATTTGATACGAATTTGAAAGAGACCACAAGCCGTCCTGATGATTGGGAAACCATGAAACAGCTGTTGGCGGATGGTGGACTCTCTTGGATTCGTAACAAATTTCTCTTGATCTAGTTATATATATATATATATATATATATATATATATATATATATATATTATATATATATATATATATATATATATATAAATATATATATATAACGAACAAACTGGAAAACGGGATAAAGGGATGAGGAAATAACGGGAAAACGGAATAACGGGATAAATAAAAAACGGGATAACAGGAAAACGGGATAACGAAAAATCGGGATAACGGGGATAACAGGAAAACGGGATAACGGGGTAAAGAAAAAAAGGGGTAACAGGAAAATGGGATAACGGGATAACGGGAAGATTTTCGGGTAAAACATTTTAGAGGACATAGAAATTTGGACGTAATAGTCCATGGTTCCAACAAGACGGATGTGGTCCACACAACTCAAGAATAGTCACAGACTATCTAAATCGAACTTTTTTTGATTCATGGATTGAAACAAGAGGTCCAGTAGCATGGCCTGCCAGATCTCCGGATTTGAATCCGCTGGATTTTTATTTGTGGGGATATCTCAAAAATAAAATTTATGATACTACGAACCCGACAATAGAGATTCTTCGCAAGAAGATTGAGAATGTATTGGAAGGTATTCAAGGAGACGAAATAAGCAAATGTATAAGAAGTATGGGTTCCAGAACCGCAAAGTGCATTTTACAAAATGGTGGACATTTCGAACACTTACTTCATTTATGTTAATCATTTACTTTCGAATAATCATTTGATTTTTCTTTCATTAAATGATAGTTTCGTTTAATTATTATGAATTGGGTTTTTCATCTCTTGAAATTTGTAAATAATTATAACTTGTTTCTTGCTTTGATTCTGTTACGTTCCATTCAGTTGAAGATGAGTAAGTTGATTTTCTTATCGAAATGTATTGCATGTTGTTAATTAAACTAAAGGTACCTAAATGTAATACAGATCCGACCAAAAGAAAATTTGGATAAGGGTCAAAATACCTAAAATCAACTTCGAATGACATTGTATGATATATCGTTAATTCAGCGTTGAAATTATTCCTAAAAGGTAAAGGCCTTTAAAAAAATTAGGTTGAGGGTGGCCCAGAGCGTACGAAACGTTGGATACGAAATCTGATTATGTCAAATTGAGGATAATTTACTGTCGAATAAAAAATGCATGTGACATTTTTTGATAATATTCGAAATAAAGTGGGAAAAAAAGAAAAATCAAAATGACAGAATTTACTTTTCTTATGATATCTCAATAACCGGCCCTGATAATCTCGATTTGTTTGAACTGCTTGACAATGCTTCCATGAATGCAATTTTTTTTCCTTTGACCCACCTTCTTACTCTTATGGTTTTAAAGTTACCAATACAATCCCATTAAAAAAGTGGCCACTCTGTATATATATATATATATATTTATTTAGAAATAACGACTGAAAATTGGTATGAACAGTGGGGAATAACGGGGATCTTTAGTCAGCACAAGTGTTGAACTATGAAAAACTCTTTAATACGTTGGACCGAGCTTTCGTTTCAATTTTGAAACTTCTTCAGGGTCAGTAATCTGAGTGGTTGATTAATGAACATTAACTTTGAAAAAAAAACATAAAACATGTAAATATTTGTCGGAATGGTGTTATACCTGTTATATACTCGAAACGTCAAAGATATAACACCATTCCGACAAATATTTACATATTTTCCTTTTTTTTCAAAGGTAATGTTCATTAATCAACCACTCAGATTACTGACATTGAAGAAGTTTCAAAATTGAAACGAAAGCTCGGTCCAACGTATTAAAGAGTTTTTCATAGTTCAACAGTTGTGCTGACTGAAGATCCCCGTTACTCCCCACAGTGTTTATATATATATATGAAAGAGAGTAATATCGAGGGGACTGTTAAAAATAAAATAGAAGGAATTTAATGGACATAGCCCTCTATATATATATATATATATATATATATATATATATATATATATATATATATATATATATATATATATATATATATATATATATATATATATATATATATATATTATATATATATATATATATTTATATATATATATATAAGGTGTAATCAATGGTTGAAAATCTGAAAAAAACATGTTTTGTTCTTTTTAAAATTCGGCAAAATTTTGGGTAGTGCCACCCGCCTAATTTCAGGTGACCTACTCAATGGAAAACTTTGGCGATTGCCGAATGCAATGAACATTTGACTCGTCATTTGAATAATGTAGAATGTTGAACTGATTTTTTGTGGTGAATGTATACATTGCAGGCGGTCTGAGAAATATATTCAATTTCAATGTGAAGAAAACAACTAACCTTGTTATATCCAAAATGGCGATGAAGTCAGAACCAGTTGACCCCATACTCTGCTTTGAGGCTTTTATCATAATTATCAGTCACTTGTAAGAAATAAACGACACAAACACTATTGAAAAGGGAAACATTCGCAATTGAATATTGTTTTGAAAAATAATATCACGACCATTGTAGTGTTTCAACATTCAGAATTCAGAACAAGCAAAAAAATCCTGCATGCACGGTTCACAAAGCTGTCTACGAACGAAAGTTTGTTAGATTCTACTAGTGTTTCTAATAAGCTATCAATCAGAAAACATTACGCGATATGCACGAGGATTCATTTGATCATTCTTGTCTGTCTTTCAAAAAATTTGTCAATCTATCAAAAAATAATTTATATTATATTAATATTTCTAGTACGAAAAAGCCCGCACAGTGATTGGTGACTCCAGAATCCAACCAGAATTGAAATTTCCTACTCCAATCCTAAATGCGACGAGTGATTAATCTCGTCTTCTACTCTTCAAAATACGCACGGAACAGCTCGATGTTTAGTTTTACGAGCCATCAGAAGACAAAGACAGTGATGCCCAAATCAGTTATCGTGCCCATAGCGTACTGTTTTCTGATTGGTTGCTAATTGGGAACTTTCATTCACCAGCCAATCAGAAAACACTGGTTGAATCTAACAAACTTTCGTTCGTAGACAGCTTTGTAAACCGTGCATGCGAGAATCTTCATATTCAGTTCACGTGTTCTGTATTCTGAATGTCTGAATCACTACAACGGTCATGATATTGATTTTTCAAATCAATATTCAATTGCAAATGTTTCCCTCTTCAATAGTGTTTGTGTCGTTTGTTTCTTACATACTGTGATAATTATGATAAGTGCCTTAAAGCAAAGTATGAAGTCAACTAGTTCTGACTTCATCAGCAGTTTAGATATAACAAAGTTAGTTGTTTTCCTCGGATTTATTCTCAGTGGGCACAAGCCTATTAATGGAGGTCTATTTGTTCCAGGATGCATAATTTTCGGCTCGGATCAAGAAGTAGCGGAGCTGATGAAAGCCATCCGCAGACACAATGCCACCGGATACTTCTCGTGGATCGGTTCAGATGGCTGGAGCGCCAGATCCCTCGTCTCCGAAGGCAACGAAGCCGAAGTGGAGGGCACGCTGTCTGTCCAGCCACAGGCCAAAGAGGTCAAGGGGTTCAAGAAATACTTCTTGTCGCTCAACGTGGAGAATAATACCAGAAATCCGTGGTTTGTTGGTGAGTTTGATTGAGTTTCTTGGTATATAAATACATTGAACAAAAAATATGTAATATGGACGTGAATGCTCAACACCAATTCTAGCTATTATTCCAACTAGAGCAATTTTCCATCTGCTTTTTGGCGATTCATATTGGGTTTGATCTACATGAACTGAACACATGATGTCCCCGGAGTGCGTGCAAGCTCCATAACCTCTTTTCTATTCAAGCTTCTACTTGTTTTTTTCTAATGAAAGGTCCAACAATGAGGCACTTCCTTGAAATATTTCTATTTATATACAGGATGTCACAAAATAAGATACACAACTGAGTTCCGTTTTTCAAATGTCAACCCACTTTCCTCCAGTCGATTCCTTAGGCTTCAGACGATCTTTTGGGATGCAAGCGAACTGGAAGACGATGTTCAATCGCCTACTACATTTTTTTTCAAATGACAAAATACAATTGGTTATAACTCAAATGCAACACCCTAAATTTTATTGCATCATCTACAGTGCTTCCCCTATCCCATTTTTGGAAAGATTATACATAAACAAGTGAGATTTGGAAACTGAATATTGAAGGTTGTAAACTTCCCTACTAGGATGATAGATGACGAAATCGTCAAAGATGACGTCACAAGGCCATTGTGACCAATAATTTTGAATAGAACCCTACGGCAAGCGACACCTCTTACAAAAGGTATCGAAAAAACCTATTCAATGATACTAATTTTGTTTGTGTTTATGGCAGTTCTGGCAACTCGCTTTCGAAAAACGCAAAGCTGTGATGAATCAAATCAGTCAATACTAAAATTCCAAATTCAAGCTCCACCTCTGGATAGTTGTGAAATAAGCGGACGTTTTCGTTAGTCTCCCTAATTCGACGTTTTTGTAATTGTCCAAGTTTTTGTACATTCAATAATGTATGTATTGTTGATCGAACGTTTAACTGTTTTAGAAGCTTTTGGTACTTTTAATATTTTTGTACATTTCAATAATTTGTTAAACTGTTGTGAACCGAACGTTTAAGTGCTTCAAGAATCGAAATGGTACGTGCTTTAGGTGATAAAGTAGCAGCGATCCTAATTCTTGGTGAAACTGGACAAAATATTCATGCAGCAGAACGCATTTTGAATGAGAGGTTTCTTGATCGCCCCGATTCGAGGACTTATTCAAGGGAGCTCCTTCGTGAGTTTGAAACAACGGGTAGTATTAATGATGCGAAACGATCTGGCAGACCACAAATTTCTGATATACTGGTATACTTCTTCAACAACTCACGTTGCATATACCTATGAAGTCAGTAGAAGTACAGTACACAGGGTGTTGAAAAAAATAAATTCCGTCCATACAATTTGAAAATGGTTCATCAACTCTCAGACGACGACCCAGACCGAAGACTAGAATTTTGTGAAAATATGGAAACTAAAATTAACCAACAGCCAGACTATGTCAAAACAATTTGTTTTAGTGACGAAAGTACTTTCTATCTAAATGGAAATGTGAATACACAGAATGTGAGGTATAGGAGTGACGCAAATCCTCACCTGTTTCGTGAAACACATACCCAATTTCCCCAGAAGGTGAATGTTTGGGCAGGTATCCTGGGAAACCACATCGTTGGGCCTCCTTTTTCAAATACTAATTCAACTGGTGAGGTTTATCTGGAGCTGTTGCAGAACGCAATAGAACCGTTAATCCTTGAAATTTTGGAAGATAATCCAGATGAATTCGGCAATTTGGAAATAACATTCCAACAGGATGGTGCTCCTCCTCACTATTACGGTGCAGTAAGACGGTATTTGGATGAGGAGTATCGTGGTAGATGGATTGGACGACGAAGTTCAACGGAATGGCCAGCTCGATCACCGGATCTCACACCTTTGGATTTTGTTCTGTGGGGGTACCTTGAATCGAAGGTTCACGCCACTGAACCTGACGATATTGACGTTCTAAAACAACGTATTGTTGCAGAATGTGAGGCTGTTTCTGCAGACACATTTGCAAAAGTACGAGAAGAGTTCAAAAATAGTATATTCCACTGTCAGGAAGTAGATGGAGGTCACTTCTAGCAATTTCTTCAAGTAGATACTGATTCTTAGATCTGTAATGAATATCATACTGAATGGAATTTAAATGTTAATGTTTACTAATCAGCTATTAAAACTGCCATAAACACAAACAAAATTAGTACCATTGAATATGTTTTTTCGAAACCTCTTATAAGAGGTATCGCTTGCCGTAGAGTTCCATTTGAAATGATTGGTCACAATGGCCTTGTGACGTCATCTTTGACGATTTCGTCATCTATCATCACTAGTAGGGAAGTTTACAACCTATAATATTCAGTTTCCAAATTTCACTTGTTTATGTTTAATCGTTCCAAAAATAAGAGGGGGAGAGGAAACTTCTGAGAAGCACTGTATATAGTGCGCGGCTAAATTGTGGTTTGCTCAGTGTTTCAAAATATGCTGATTCAATCTATTAGTTCTGACATTATCCACCAGTTTGGATAGTTCATTTGCTTTCATTGATGTAAAAAGGACGCAGAAGTTTTTTTTCATTCTTAACCACTGTGGTGTGGCCTAAAATGGCATTATACACCCCTCATCCACAGCAGTGCAACACGTTGGTTCACACCCTGTATAATATAACTATTCCAATCGATGTGCCGTTTCAATGTTCGAAATAATTTTTGTTTTTTCCACGTATGACCATGAGTTTTATTCCAGAATTCTGGGAACACCATTTCAACTGCAAATATCCCAATAGTTCCAGAACGCCCTACAATATGAAGATGACCAGAATCTGCAATGGAACTGAAAAACTGTCAATAAACAACACCGTTTTCGAAGATCAACTCCAATTCGTGTCTGATGCGGTTCTGGCTTTCGCTCATGCTATACGGTGAGTTTATTCTCATGGAAATCATCCATATAATATGGATATGGGGCACCATCTCCTAATGAATCTGTTTTCTATTCCGTTTATGTTTGAGTATTTTCTATAATAGTATCAGCTGATTAATACGATGGAAAAAAAATATCTAGATCATTTTCAGCCCAATGAGAGGTTCTAAATTAACCACATCGCACATTGGAAACTACTAGACCAATCAATAGAGATTATTTCGTGACAAAAATACTACCAGGAAACCGACTATGCCATCATACAAAAGACGTAGTTATATCCAGTTATGTTTCCTACTCCCAACTGTCTTGGCTCAATTTGTTGAAAACATTTGAAAGCTTTTTTTCGTTTTTGACTCGTAACTCAAAAACTGATGAAGCAATCCCGATACCCTCAGAATACAAAGGAAGTGAGCCCTAGGGTAACTCGATCGGATTATTAGTAACAGACAAAAACCGGAAAAACCGGAACAAATCTGCGTTTTTTTTTAATTCATAACTCCACCCTTGTTCAAGTTTTGGAACAGGCTCTCCACGACATAGTAGTGATTGATATGTACTTCATGTGTGAAAAACTCAGACACTGTTGGATGATTAGTTTTAACATAATTGCAATTTTCAATGCACTTTATCGCAGCAGACCTGGATGTATTACGCCACTGGCTTTTTATAGACGGAACACTCCTTCAGAGAGAGACCAATAAACGCTAAGGAATTTTCAAATATTCATGAATTGATCACTTTACTTGATCACTCCTTTGTTGTTAGGTTGAGAACTTGAGTACTAAGAGCATCGACTGTCTGATGATGGTCGAACCGAAATTATTTCGCTGGAGCGGCCTACAGGAAGAAGATCTCTCTCTTTTAACACAGGGAATGTGGGGGGTTTAGATAGAAGCACGTACCAATCTCAGAAAGATTGTTGAATAATGCACTTGGAAAACCCTTGGATTATACATATATATTTTATAATAGTTACATAGCATTTCCATCAGTTCTATATACTGATAAAATGATAAAATAGTCAAAGAACAGTTGATTTTACATTAGGTCAGTTTTTGGCATTCTCAAAGTCTAGTGGACTGAATATGAGTAAATATGCCATCAATCGGTAACTAGACTGTTGATAAATATTATTTGAAACATATGGGAACATAAAATATGAAGATACATTCAAAACACATAATAATTGATTCAATTTTCCCAAACATAAATCCAGAAAAATATATGAACTTACGCCAGACCATCAGGTTTCAACTCATCCACTCGATATTTGTTTTACACGATATAAGTTTAATTGTATTACTATTTTGATTATTTCCGCGAAAGTTGTTTATATACTTTTATATTGCACTGTATATTAGACTATAGTTGTATAGGTAATGTTTTTCTATGAGAGCATGACTATCGGTTAGAAGTTTTCGGTGTCTTATCCCATTCTTGAAGCATTGATAACATAATTTTTATTAATAGTAAATACTGTTTAACTGGATATTCACTATTTGACTTGATTCATTGATAATTTCGCAATTTCACTGCAAGATGATTATTTGTCAATGAACTCATGACTGGTGATTGTCTAGTCAAAAGCTGTTACTTGATAGATGGCTACCGCACTTCTATAAGTTATATTGTTATATGATTACTATGTGAAAGTTTGAGCATATCTCATCTTCCTGCACTACATGTTAATCGAATGAAAGTTTGAACACCTCTGAGCCTCGTTCCGCGACGTCTCGCGCTTTCTATATCCTGCCTCCATTGTTTGTAAGGCTCACCTACATTCCTAACATAATGGTCATTATAAATCACTTAGTTATTTGTCGCCTGTTATCAGTATTTACATTCTTGAGTAATTAATGGTTCTTTATCGCGGGTCTAGATGAATTAATAAAAAAAAAAAAAAATTTGTTTTGGGTGATGCATCCGCAAGGTTTTAATGGAGTTGTCACGCATTTGATTCATTGTTTCTTCATTTACTATGAAATTTCTCAGATGTGCGTAAGTCGCAGGGTGACGATTTGTTTATGGCTCCTTTGGGAAAGGGTGACTTTTTTATGCATTCCAGAGCTAGACTGTGTCTATCTATTTCTGGAGTTTCACACGTTGTCTTCCTAATCGGAAGTGATTTTTATTTGGGAGTCATATTTTATTTCTTTCTCAGAGAATTATATTTTCTGGTCATGGAGTTCATATTCCATCAATAACTTGGTTTATCTTATGTTTGAAAGTTTTTCTATACTTATGGGGTTATGGCAGATGCGTCATAGGTGGTCCGATTCAAATTTTTCTCAAAGATTTTGAGACTTGAAGTATAGTACTACAAAATGAGTATTCTCATTTTGCGTTGAAATGCTGCGAAATAGGTGAGAAATATTTGCAAACTTGACAGAAAATCGGCGAATTCATGAAAGCGGCTCGGGAGTGGGGGTAGAGCAGCAGATTCATAACGGGCGCAGCGCGCTTGTATTACTATAGATATGCTGCCTCGCGTCTGCTGCTCTACCCCCACCACTCAGCCGCTTTCACGCACTCGCCCGTTTTCGGTCCTGTTTGCAAGTATTTTTCACCTGTTTTGAAGCATTCTAACACAAAATGAGAATATACATTTTGTAGTACCATACTACTACTCTCGAAACCTTTTCGAATAGAAACTTTTTAACAAAATTTAAACCGACGAAATACGGAACTGAAGAGTAAAAAATAAAATCAACCTTCTTAGTCTCAGTAACTGAGCTCCTGAACTAATGTAAGTAACTAATTTTGAGTCGGCGCCAAACAAACAAGCAAATGAATTAGGTAAGGCGTAAAATGATGGCATCGAGTTGCGCGGTGAGATTCTGATAATTTTTTTGAAGTAATTTAATAATGTTCGTTGATTGTTTGTTTGGCGCCGACTCAAAATTAGTTACTTACATTAGTTTGGGAGCTTAGTTACTGAGACTAAGAAGGTTCAATTTATTTTTCACTTTTCAGTTCCGTATATCGTCGGTTTCCTTTTTTGTTAAAAAGTTTTTATTTTTACAATTTTTTGTGGCTAAAATATACTAATTACTACCTACTTGTTTTTTGAATACTTCCAAAATACTAACCTACCCACCTTACTTCAACTATTACTAGTTAAATAATATGATTATCTACTCTCACTATTTGTTGTAATATAAATTATTTTTGTTGTTCTGGTTAGTTTATTTCATTACTTTGTATATAATTCCATCTTCTCATAGAATATGATAGTTTTGACGGATGTGGAACAGAAATAATGTCAGTAGCGATCTGTCATTGTCAACTACGTATGTGTGTGCCAATGTTCATAGGTGAAAAATCAATAATCCCCTATTTCTTCACCCGTAAGGATATATAATTCCATCCGAAATCTGAACTTGAATTCTATCAGTACCTTTCAATGAATCGGACAGTTTGTTATACAGTGCTTTTCTTCCATCCTTCCCTCCTTTATATTTTGAACGGGTCAACTCAAAAAATTGAAAGTTGGGATAATGAAATTGGTGCATGAATACTATATTTTGGAGTAAAATTGACAGATGAAACTTGCAAGATGGCGACTGGGCGCCACCTGGTAAAAAAAATTGAAAGGAGGGTCTTGTGACGAAGCTCCTGACGAATACTTCACAACCCTAGAATATAAAGTCAATATCTTCACATACTACAAAATGGCGAAACATTTAATAATTGCCTGAATACATCGACGTTTAACTTCATAATTTGAGGAAAGGAGCTGAGATCAGTTCAGAAGATGCTCGAAATGGTTGCCTTGAACTGCTTGACATAAGAACAGCCTATCCGATATTTCACGCCGAACATTTTCGAACACAGTAACGTCGATATTTCTACAAAAATTTATTATTCTCCGCCGTATATCCAATATTGGAGCAGGTTCAGTTTCGTACACCTTTTGCTATGAAAAAAAGTCTACAGGTATCAAATCTGGCGAGCAGGCTGGCCATTCCGTAGGACCCCGACGGCCAATCCAACGACCGGGAAAAATATTATCCAAACAGTTTCTTACTTGTCCGTAGTAATGTGGTGGTGCTCCATCTTATTGGAATACATTATCCATATCAAATTCATTAGGATTCGCTTCTACGATATCGGTGATTAGAGGGTCACAAGTATTTTCCAGCATATTCAAATACAGTTCCCCTGTTGAATTTTGTTCAATGAATAGAGGTCCTTCTATATGGTTTGCCAATATTCCTGCACAGACGTTATTTTTTTCTGGAAACTGAGTATGAGTTTCCCGGAAAATGTGAGGGTTGATGTCACTCCAATAACGGCAATTTTGTCTGTGAACATTAACGGCAATTTTATCTGTGAACCTCACCGTTAAGATAAAATGTAAAGTCGTCACTGACACACATATTGTGGAGATAGGCAGGATGCCTTGCAATGGTTTCCGTCATAATTCCGCAGAATTATGTTCTTCGATCAGGGTCATCCTGGTGTACCATTTTGATTTTGTATGGATGATACTTATTCCTCTTCGAAAGTCTCCACACAGTAGAAGGACACACCTCACAAATATTCGCGACGGAGGAAATAGACTGTTGAGGATTAATGTGTTTGTATTCAAGTAATTATTGAATGTTCCGCCATTTTGTAGTAGGTGAAGATTTTGACTTCATATTCTAGGGTTGTGGAGAATTCGCCAGGAGCTTCAAAAGGATGTGTCACAAAACCCCCCTTTCAAGTTTTTTTTTCAGGTGGCGCCCAATCGCCATTTTGAAAGTTTCATCCGTCAAATTTACTACAAAATTTAGTATTCATACATCGATTTCATTATCCCAAGTTTCTATTTTTTTAGTTGACCCGTTCAAAAAATAAAAGGGAGGGGGACATTGAAGAAAAGCACTGTATAGTTTTAGTCCCAAGTAAGGAAGGTGAATTGGCCATTATATTATATTTGTGAGGCTTCAATCATTATGATTTCTCGTATTTACGTTATGGTAAGAGGAATTGCCAACACATTTCGACTTTCTTTGTGTGAATACACACATTTCAAAAATGAAAATATCAGGAAAAGTTAGGGTCTCAAAACGCTTTTGCAAATCCCTGCAGGAGGTTCGCTGATTAACGCCCGCTAATATCCGTATGATCTTTTTCTGTACAGTAAATACTTTTGGAGCTAATGGGGAGTTTCCCCAAGGGCTTTCGCCATAACTGATTCGTGATTCAATATGTGCATAATAATTGTTCAATAACTGATTGGTGGTCAGAATCGATTCCAGATTTCGTATTAAATACGCAAGAGAATTCAGTTTTGATATAAGTCTATCACAGTGACTCAATCAATCAATCAATCAATATTTATTTTCATTTTTTGGACATAGTTTACATGTATTGGAATTGTCATTTAGTTAGTACAATTACATTAGTGTATCTAAATACAAAATTACACTTGAAAACGAGAAGTATGTATATATAAAAAAAAGACAAAAAAAGACAATTATCACAAAGTCTAATTTTGTATAAAATCACCTATACTATAAAAATATTCTTTCAATAGAAAATTCTTCAACTCATGTTTGAATGGAGAAAATATGTTAATACCCTTCAGTTCTTCCGGAAGATTGTTGAATATTTTGAGTCCAATATGATCAGGAGCACATGAATAAATTTTTTTTCGAACTAAATTTACATGAAAATGGTGCTTGTTCCCTGTTTCATAACCATGAATATCAGAATTTCGTATAAAAGTTCCCTTATTTTTGAAAATATTGACACAGGTTTCGAGAATGAAGAGGCATGGAAGTGTCAAGATACAAAATATTTAAAAAAATGTTCTACACGATTCTCTGTCAGAAATTCTTGCGATACATCTCAAGATTCGTTTTTGTCCAATAAAGATATCTTTCGAACCTGGTGCATTGCCCCACAGGCAAATGCCATATCTG
Source organism: Gonioctena quinquepunctata (assembly GCA_018342105.1). NCBI lineage: Eukaryota > Metazoa > Arthropoda > Insecta > Coleoptera > Chrysomelidae > Gonioctena > Gonioctena quinquepunctata. The sequence goes on from JAFIRS010000106.1 coordinate 703,296, forward strand.
AGTCTTGATTCAACTTGAGCGTAGTGAACATTCAACATCTGTTTCACTTCTAGTACAGTTCGTTAATTGATGAATAGATATCTTAAATGATTTAGTTTGGAACATAATTGTTGGCAATGGGATTTCCAGGAGAGGTTTTCATCCAGAGTCACCCCCAAAAACGTAACCACATCATGTGTCCTGCACATAGTGTTTCCTCCGATTTTAACTTCAAGGTCATCAATAGTTTTTTGACGAGAGTGAATTCTTAACATCTGTGTTTTTTTAATATTGAAAAATAAGTTTCTGCTATTGAAAAAAGATGATACTGTATTGAGTGTTTCAATACATTCCGATCTTAGGTGTTCACTATCTGTGGAGGACAAAACCAATTAAAAGTCATCTGCATACGCAGTATAATCTGCGGTACCAAAAATAGCATCTAGTTGATTTACATACAAAATGAAAGGAATTGGGCCCGAAATGGAGCCTTGAGGAACACCCATTTCAACGTATCTAATACTCGAACGTATGGTTTTGATTTTGCTTTCGTTTTCGAACTGCATCCTGACAATTTGTTTCCTGTCTTTTGAAAACGATGAAATCCAGTTCAATGGTATACCCCTTATTCCTAAACTCTCCAATATATCTAGCAGTTTCCGATGGTTCACACAATCAGAAGCTCTGCTCACGTCGCAAAATATTGCTACAGGGCATCCTCACCGATAAACTGAGAAATGCGTTTATGAAACGAATACATTGCCGTAGATGTAGACATTTCATGACGGAAACCGTGCTGACTGTTGCTTATTACTTCGTGTTTTTCCAAAATTGATGAGAGTCTATCCAAGAATGCATATTCGAAAACTTTTGCGAGACTATATGGTGCAGTTACTGGGTGATAATTCTCTGATAGAGTTCGATCATTTTTTTTGAAGAGAGGTACAACCTTTCCAGTTTTGATGCTTTGTGGAAATGCTCCAGATTTTGAAGACAACTAAAATTGTCAATGTCTCAATAATCACCCTCAATACTCTCAACAATACAAATACTGGAACTCCATCCAATCCCGCAGGTTTTTTGTTTTTTAATCGAGAATTTAATAGAGTGTACAATTCATCATCTTCCAATTCAGACAGTTATCAAGCGTGATTCCCAAAAATTTACATTCTTTAATTTGAGAAAGTGTGTTCTTATTAACATTGACTTCTACGTTGGAACATATTTTTTGTCGGTGGTGAAACCTCAGAGATGAGGTTTCTTGTGAATTGAAATGAAGTGAGTTGGCGCCACACCAGGAAACCAAATTATTAGACACTATGTTGCATCTTTCTTTCAGAAAATTGCTGTCTTTGTCTGAAATCAAAATCACAAGAGCATACATCATGCAAGTAGTATCAGCAACCAGAACAGAAACAATAAAACAAAAACAAAAAATGCTTTTGAATGAGCAATGACAGTTGGGGGTAGAAAACATAACAGAATATAACTACCGTCTTTTGTATAATGGCACAATCGATTTTCTGGTGGTATTTTTGTCACAGAATCGATAGAGCAGAAGATCTGTATGGATTGGCCTCTACCATTGAGAGTATTCTCTGAAAATGACACCAATGTGAAATAACGCGTTATGTTTTCATAGAATGAACTACGTGTGAACCATATATACATCCAATCTTACCATGAAAATTGGCTTCCAGCTCAAAAGTGGAATAAATTGAGCATATCAACCCACTCCATAGTCCTTCTGCTCTCAGAATATTCAAAGGTGAATATTAATCTGGGTTGGCGAGGATTGATAGGACCAAAAAGGTTATCATAGATTCTCATTGAAACGCTTTCAGTAATCATAAAATCCACGTCAAAGCGTGGAACACCATAAAATAAATTGGAGAACGAATTTATAGTTGTCTAATCTTGGGGTTTTATGAGTTGTCTAATCTTGGGGTTTTCGATCATTTGAAATCTTGACACATAAAATAGAGAATCTTCCAAAAGACAGGGAGAAGGCACATGAATCGCCCGTCGTTTACATTGATTCATATTATAACTAAAATTCTTCTTTATCGGAAAAGTTGTTAAATTTCTTATTGCTTCTACTGGAGATTTCCATTCTCCATATTTGATACATCGTACAATATAATTCCTCTGAAATGTGGTTCAAATATTCAATTCATGTGTATATCAAAATCTAGAGAGCTCGTATATTTCAGGAAGCATATGAAATCATGGTTTCTGTGGAAAAAAATAATGTCTAACCAGGAATCAATCCCAATAACAAGATAAATCGTTATCACTAGGCGAGTTTACAGTTTTATATACCAGTACATATAAAAATAACCAATATATATATATATATATATATATATATATATATATATATATATATATATATATATATATATATATATATATATATATGTTGTGTATGTATACACATACAGACAAATATACACACATAGGTACATGCATATATAACATTATACTTCAAGTGTTTGAAAACCTGAAGAGAAAAACACAAATAAAGAAGAAAATACCTAATTCAACCTGATCACGATCAATTGAATGAGCTTTTATCGTAAAGTAACATCTTGCAGACTAGGCTCAAATTTTTGGCTTGTTTGTAAAAGTATCTTAATATTCTTTTTTATTTGGAAAATTGGTTCATGATATAAACCCATATATATATAAATATATATATATATATATATATATATATATATATGCCGAAAAAATTGTTTTCATAGATAATAATTACAGACGTTAATTTCCACTATATATTATATATTACTTGGCTCTAGTTATACACACCTGAGAATTTCGAGTTTTGAAGTTGGTCGAAGATCCAAATTAGGATTGACACCAGGAATAAACAATTAAATTTAATCAGGTTGTATACGATAATGTTTGCACACATCACAATAACCCCCATCATCATCTTCGTCACCAACATGGAACTTAATTTAAAGATGTGAATCGCCGGTTTCTAACATGGACTGGTAGCTCACACGATAGAGCGTTCGACTAGAAATCGAAAGGTGCCAGGTTCGATTCCTGGCCGATCCACATTTTTAGTTTTCAGTTTTAAGTTGTCATTTTCCTGTCTGAATGCCGAAAAAATTGTTTTCATAGATAATAATTACAGACGTTATTTTCCTCTATATATTATATATATATATATATATATATATATATATATATATATATATCAAGATTGGTACAGAATTGATTGTTTGCTCATTGCGACTGGTGACTTGAGTAATATGTTCGTTTTCGGATTGGGGAGGTAAAAAGACAACTCATTTCTAGAGTTTAATCGTGGAACATATTGAAATGATAGAGTTTCGAAGATAATTGAATGGTTAGTTCTTGGGCTTTGAAGGGCTAGTAATTATAATTCATATGAAATATATTTCATGAAGCCTCTCTGGATGGACTATATTTTGTTTGTGTATATTGTATATGAGCCACCATATTGAGGAACTATATTCCAGGCGTGATCACACGTAGGCATCGAATAGTGATAGAAAGCTGTCTTGGTTACGAAAGTTCTTACTACTACGATAAATGAGACCAAGCATCCGTTTAGCTGCACATGTCATTGTATTATAGTGGATAGAGAAGCTCAATGTTGAGTCAAAAATGACACCAAGATATCTTGTTCGAGGTCTTTTTTGAAGGGGAATGTTATTTATATGGTAATCATGTTGGGTAATGTTATTTTCAAGGGTATATCAAGAGTATTTACATCCATTTGTGTTGAGGGGGAGATTAGTTTCGGTACACCAAACGTATAATAATTCAAGATCTTTTTGTAGGATTGAGCAGTCCTTATGAAATACAATGGATCAAAAAATGTTCATATCATCGGCAAAAAGTGAAAATTGGCTTGAGATATTATTTCCTATATCGTTTATGGAAAGTGAGAGGTACTGAGTTGTTTCCTTGTGGGGCACCATTGTTTGCAATAAATTGTAAGGATTCACGACCTCTATAATCTACGAACTGAAGACGTTCAGTTAGGTAAGAGCGATAGATCAATTTCAAAAGCTTGACATTCATCTCTCACCGCTTACAAAACACCCCACCTCTTGATACTGAGTGTGCTTCAAGGTTTCTATTTTTTCTTGAGATCACATAATTATCAGTGAAAAGTTCCGAGTTGTGAACATTGGGTTGGATCCGGGATTATGTGATGGAAATGATGTGGAAATCCGATCCGGACACAGATTTGTAAAAGTCATTTGATTTTGTATTGGGACCTCTGACATTCTGATAATAGCAATGAACATTCATGGAAGACTCCTGTTTAGACGAACTCAGAGGTTTTCCATGATTCTAGGCTCTCCATTGATATGCTTGATTTTGAGGTTTTTTCGTGTCTTGATACAGTTTCACTCGATATGGAGTTTTGTCAGATGTAATGAATAGGTTTGTTGAGTATAATTTGATTAGCCCTCTCAGAAGAAGCAAGAACGACATTTACAGGCCTGGGTTTAGAATTGTTTTCATTTATTCTCCCAATTCTACACATCTATAGATCATCGCATTTCAATGTTGGGATTGATAGGTTTGTGGATTTCTGTGCAAGTTACTTTGTCTTTTTGTTGATTTCCATTCTCAGGAAGATTGAAAATCATCACGTTTTTTTCCTGGATTCCCGATGTGCGAGTTCAGCAATCACTTCATTCATTTGAAAGGTGGGAGGTTCGGGATTGTGTTGCTTATTCTTCAAAGCTACAATTTCGATATTGAGATCTACAAGTGATTGTACTATAGCAGGAATCTGCTAGAGGCCATTGCAACAATTATTGCACGAAAAGCGGAGGATCCTATTTTTTAGTTGCATACACTTGATGTCTGTGGCTGATAGTTCTGATCAAGTAACAATAACAATAAGTTCAATCAACAAAAAAATATATAGAAGTTATATGAAAACTAACTCATTAATAAATATTAAAACTTTTGATTTAAGTTGGTGAACGATAAGTGCTGATTCACTTGTTTCGTGTGAACTCCATGAGATGAAATGGATATACAATGTTATTATTATAATGATACATTTTATGTTGACGTAATGAATGATAAGAATATAAATAACAATAAATATGAATTGAATGAAATATAATGAGGATGAAAGCAATATGACTAAGATACGGCGTATGACAAAGAAAAATAATGAAAGTAATATTTTGACTTTATGAAATCCATTCGCAAATTTCCCATCAGACACATTTGCTTACAGAATAACTAAGTTGACAGAAGGTATCAAATACTAACGTCTGATTTTCAAAATATCTTGAGATCATGCATATTGGACTTGAGGAAATAAACTCTTTCAATGTTTTCTTGAATATTATAAAAAAAAATATGAAAGGAAGGAATATCGAGAGGACTGTTAAACAAAATGGAAAATATTTGATGGACAAAGCCCTCAGAGAGAAGTGTTAACCGTAGACCTGTTTTTTGGGCTCTCGGCCCTCATCACGACGGTGGAGAAGTGCAAGGATGAACAACACTTGGTACAAAACGACAAATCAACGAAGTCAACAAACAGAAGCCAGCCGCACATTTGTGGTTTCGGTTAGCAGACCCTGCATTCCAGGGCAACAACCAACGTCACCACGGAGGCAGCTTTAGCTACCTGCGTGACATCTGACTCCAGGATTATAGAGATGAAAGGGGGAAACATTTTTTATAATTTCTTGTAAGCTTGTATAGCAGGTGCATCATAAATAATATTAAAGGATATCCACAGTTGATACTCCATAGCATTCCTGAATCTGGACGCTATGCGGCAGCGTAATAGTACAGGTTCAGGATTACGCATATCAATTTCAAATAGAAACAATAAAGTACCCTAGCCATGAAATATTTGAGAAATGTTTTAGATTGCGCAAATAGACCAATCAATAACAATATTAATAATTTTATTTGAATTTGGGTTTTGGTTATTGTTTGTTTTTTGAGAGTATCATTTTTATTATTTTTTTGGTCTAAACTGTCGAGTTCGAAATTGTTGTTGAGTATAGTTTGTGTTGTTCATAGTATCAAATAATTGATTTCGAAAAGTTTTATAATAGAATTGAATGTGTCGAAAGGTTCCATAAAATTTTGTTAAATCGATATATCGTAAATCGATATATCGTAATACCGTAAATTTCAAAAATGCATATCTAAGTAACGCAACATACAAAGATGATAAAAGTATCGTATATGATAGTCAACATTTTCAAAATATTGTGAGTGAAATATGATCCAAATTAACGAAACAGATTTCTAGATATTCAATAAAAATATTCTAAATGACCTAAAAAAATGATTTCATGCACCCTTTATCTAAATGAAAGCTAATATTGAGCAATTGAGTTCATCAGAATATTACTTCATTTTTTATTCAATGGGCAGTAGCAATTAATTCCTTTTTTGTAATAAAAAATCTCCCATTTTTTTTTACATAGGGGTATACTCGAAAATTAAAAAAAATATATATATTTCAAAAGGTCATCAAGAAACAAAACACGTTTTTCCGAACACAATAGACTGGAACTATGATATCTTAACAAAATATAACTTGTTGGTTTGAAATAGTGCTGGAAAAAAAATCCGGAAAAACTATTTTTTTGACTATGCCCCGTATCCACCCTAATGTACTATCATCAATAAGATTACAATTGAACATGTTTATGAGTTCCAGTAAATACATTTTCATCCTTACTTTGTCTTATTTCGACTGAAAAAATTGTGTCAATCCCACCCCAATACGACGTTTTCACGATCTTTTGCCGCTAATATCTCAGAAACTACTTTAACATAATGAAATTTCTGCCATTTCGACAGAGTGCCAATTTTCCATATGTTTTCGTGCGGGGTTCTTTGTATGGGGTTTCGTTAGTTTAGGAGTTAGATTCATCAAAATTATCTATTCTCTCCACATAAAATAGAGAAACATGTTTTCCAGGCTTTTTGGAAATTCAACCCTGGAAGCGGTAAAATAGGGTTAGGTTAGGGATCTAAAAATTGGTATCTGAGATCTTTGTTACAAATAAACAAATGGCGAATTCACCACAAATATATCATCACTCTGTCTTGCATATTAATCCACCATTTTTTCGAAATTCAAAAAAAATACGCTAGTTTCGTTAATCGTTTTTGGCAATGCACTAACACAAACCATAAAAAAATATAATTTTTGTTTCATGGAATTTTTGCTCCTTTCTGCAACTAGATCTTTGGAAAAAACGGTGAAAACACCACAAAATAAGTAATGTCGCGAATTCACCATTTTTTTCAAAATATCCGACGTTTGGTAAGACCTTTTCGGTATTACCCAAATCAACAACTGGAAATTTGTATTTTCACAACACATTTTTCCTTCATCATGTTATATGAGATCTCGAAAAAACGCCGAATCAACCACATAACTATGATCACTGTCTGTACCTTGCAGGTGAATCCACCATTTTTTCAAAATTCCCGAAAATATCAATACAAGGTATACTTCATTCCATTGAATCCTTGGAAAATGTTGCTCCTGTCTGCAATCAGAACTTTGAAAAAAACTGTGAAATAACTTCAAAACAAGTAATATCGTTGAAAAGGGAAAAATTCTCAATTAAATATTGAATGAAAAGATTTTTTTGCCAAATAAAAAATTGAAAAACAACTACTCCCCCGGCTATAGCCAGGCTTGACATTGGACTGATCTGATAGAATGAGGAAGGAACCTAACTCAAAAGAAAAAATCTGAAAGTGAAAATTTGCATATTCATTCAGATGGTTATTTGATTTTCTATTCGTCTTAAAAAAAAATCACGATAAAAAATAAGTTATTTTTTGTGAATATCTAACAAAAAACAACTACTTCCCCGGCTATAGCCAGGCTGGACATTGAACTACATCCGATAGATTGACGAAGGAACCTAACTCAAAAGAAAAAAATCCGAAAGATAAAATTTGTATATTCTTTCAGATAGTTATTTGATTTTCTATTCCAATCTGAATTAAGAACGCATATAGATGAATAGAGGTAGAATGTTTTCCAAAAGAGAGTACTCACCAGAAATCGTTTGTTGTTTTTTGTTAGATATTCACAAAAAATACCTTCATTTTCATCGTGTATCCTTCAATTAACAGAAAAATATTTCTATTCAATATTCAATTAGGAATGTTTCCCTTTCCAACATGAGTCCCCCACAAGAGGTAATCATGAACGATTGAACAGGATGTTCATAAGATCAGTTGTTTTCTGTTCATATTTTCAAACAAATCAAGTAATATCGTATTCAAGTGAATTAACCATTTTTCAGAATTTGATGGTGAGACCTTTTCGGCATTACCATAATCAACCACTGGCAATTATTGTTTTCACGGTATATTTCTGCACCATTAGGTAATATGAGATCTCGAAAAAAATGGCGAATTCACCACATATACCATCCCTGTGTCTTGCAAGTCAATCCACCATTTCTTCGAAATCCTAAAAAAATACGCTACTTTCGTTAATCGTTTTTGGCAATGCACTAACCATAATTAAATATTATTTGCGTTCCATGGAATTTTTGCTCTTTTCTGCAAACAGATCTTTGGAAAAAACGGTGAAAACACCACAAAATAAGTAATGTTGCGAATTCACCATTTTTTCAAAATATCCGACGATTGGTAAGATATTTTCGGTGTTACCCAAATCAACAACTGGACATTTGTAATTTCACAACACATTTCTCCTTCATCATGCTATGTGAGATCCCAAAAAAAACTACGAATCAACCACAAAACTATGATCACTGTACCTGACAGGTGAATCCACCATTTTTTCGAAATTTTCGAAGAAATGCGCTATTTTCGTTAATCGTTTTTGGCAATGAACTAACAATTTACAAAAAATATCAATACATGGTATACTTTATTCCCTTGAATTCTTGGAATATATTGCTCCTGTCGGAAATCAGAACTTTGGAAGAAACTGTGAAATTACTCCGAAACATATTATCATTGAAAAGGAAAACATTCTCAATTAAATATTGAATGGAAAGATTTTTTTGCGAAATAAAAAATTGAAAAACAACTACTCCCCCGGCCATAGTCAGGCTGGACATTGAACTGATCTGATAGAATGAGGAAGGAACCTAACTCAAAAAAAAAAATCTGAAAGGAAAATTTGCATATTTATTCAGATAGTTATTTGATTTTTTACTCCAGTCCTAATTAAGAACTCATATAGATGAATGGGCAGAGTAGAATGTTTGCCAAAAGAAAGTACTCACCACAAATCAGTTGTTGTTTTCTGTTAGATATTCACAAAAACACCTTCATTTTTATCATGTATTTTTCGATTCACAGAAAAATATCTCTATTGAATACCCCACATGGAAGATAGTGACCAAAGTTCATTTTTCAGTCGGCAGATGATTCCACATCTGATTTTATGAACATCCTGTTCATTGGTTTGTTTGATAATATGAACAGGATGTTCAAAGGATCAGTTGTTTTTGGTTCATATTTTCAAACAAATCAAGTAATATCGTATTCAAGTGGGTTAACCATCTTTTCAAAATTTCGTGGTGAGACCTTTTCAGCATTACCGTAATCAACGACTGGAAATTATTGTTTTTACGGCTTATTTCTGCACCATTAGGTAATATGATATCTCGAAAAAAATGGCGGATTCGCTACAAATATATCATCACTGTGTCTTGCATGTCAATCCACTATTTTTTCGAAATTCTAAAGAATACGCTAGTTTCGTTATTCGTTTTTGGCAATGCACTAACCATAAAAAAATATCATTTTCGTTTCATGGAATATTTGCTCCTTTCTGCAATCAGATCTTTGAAAAAACGGTGAAATCACCACAAAATAAGTTATGTCGCGAATTCACCATTTTTTCAAAATATCCGACGTTTGGTAAGACCGTTTCGGTATTACCCAAATCAACAACTGGGAATTTGTATTTTCACAACACATTTCTCCTTCATCATGTTATATGAGATCTCGAAAAAATGCCGAATCAACCACAAAACTATGATCACTGTACCTTGCATGTGAATCCACCATTTTTTCGAAATTCCCGAAGGAATGCGCTATTTTCGTTAATCGTTTTTGGCAATGAACTAACAATTTACAAAAAATATCAATACATGGTACACTTCATTCCATTGAATTCTTGAGAAATGTTGCTCCTGTCGGAAATCAGAACTTTGAAAAAAACTGTGAAAACATAATATCGTTGAAAAAGAAAACATTCTCAATTAAATATTGAATAGAAAGATTTTCCTGTGAATTGAAAAATCCACGATAAAAATTAAGTTATTTTTTGTGAATATCTAACAAAAAACTGCTTACCCGGCTAAAGCCACGCTGCACATTGAACTAATTCGATAGATTGAGAAATAAACCTAACTCACATGAAAAAATCTGAAAGTGAAAATTTGCATATTCATTCAGATAGTTATTTGATTTTCTACTCCAGTCTCAATTGAGAACTCATATAGATGAATGGGGCAAAGTAGAATGTTTTCCAGAATGAAGTACTCACGACAAATCATTTGTTGTTTACTGTTAGATATTCACAAAAAATACCTTCATTTTTATCATGTATTTTTCGATTCACAGAAAAATATCTCTATTCCATATTCAATTGAGAATGTCACCCTTCTCAACATGAATACCCCACAGAAGATGATTTTGAACGATGGAAGATATCGACTAAAGTTCATCTTTCAGTCGCAGATGATTCCACATCTGATTTTATGAACATCCTGTTCATTGGTTTGTTTGATAATATGGACAGGATGTTCAAAACATCACTTGTTTTCCGTTCATATTTTCAAACATATCGTATTCAAGTGAGTTTACCATTTGTTCAGAATTTGGTGATGAGACCTTTCCAGCATCACCGTAATCAACGACTGAAAATTATTATTTTCACTGCATATTTGTGCATCATTAGGTTATATGAGATCTCGAAAAAAATGTCGAATTCACCACAAAACTATCGTCCCTGTATGTTACAGATGAATTCACAATTTTTTTTTTCGAAATTCCTGAATAAATGCGCTGGATTCCTTTTTCTTTTTTGCATTTTACTAACTATTAACAAAAACTATCAATAGAGGATATACTTCACTACATTACATTCTTAGAAAATGTGCACTCTTTTCTGCAACCAGATCTTGAAAAATACGGTGGAATCACCACAAAACTAGGTATATCGTATTTCAGTGACTTCACCAATTTCCGAAGTTTGGATAGACCTTTTCGGTCAACAACTGGAAATTTCTATTTTTCCGACACATTTCTGCTTGAACGTTTGTAGAGGAATTAATAATTCTACAATTATTGCAATTTTGAATATAAATATAAATATTGTTCAAAATAATCAGTTGATCAGATGACCTGGATGATTTCAATGTTTTGGAAATTATTCCGTCTGATGAATCCATCAATTTTCAATTATTCCTTGTTCAATATAAATGGACAAAAGTCGACGTGTGTATATTTTTTCATGTATTTCCACTCTACAGAGTAGTCCACATTGATGAATTTCGTTCAGAAATGACCAGCTTCAGAATTATTCAAATTTGATCAACCAGAACTTCGTCTGATCTGGCTATCGTCATAAAACATGTCAAGTTCAATAATGGTGTGGTCAGAAAACGTGTTGTTTTTGACACAAACATATGTCGTTATTATCATTGAATATTGTGGGCCATTCCACAATTGTTGAACAGTTGAAATTCGACAGGACACTACATAAATAATTGAAATAATCATTTTCAAAATCATCGACTTAAGATAAAGGAAAGTCCTTGTTTCGCAACAATTTACTGATAATTTTTTACCAACCGTAAATGACGGCAACAGGATTGTGATTGTTTTGAACAATTCGTGAAGAGTTTGGTTGAGGACATCAGATAAGGTAATCAGGATTCTGTTTTGAAGCAAGCACTACTTCACAAGTCTGATCCCAGTTTTTGAAAAGCTCTTTAGTTTTGCCACATAACAGCAGAAGTTGAGAAACAGGTATCGCGCCTAAGCCAAATAAATATAGATTCATCTGTCGCAGAAGATGAGCGGATAGTACTTGCGTTGGGATGTTTCCATTCACTCATGAGGGACAGAGTTCAGCCAGAGTACCACAAAATCTTTCGTGGTGAATCGATCATGGAGTAGAAATGGAAGTATTTAGTTCAGAAATTTGAACATACAATATCTAGGTTTTGTTTCAGAATCAAATAACTATCTGAATGAAAATGCACTTTCAGATTTTCATTCTGAGTAGAGGGCCTTTTACAATACCTATCAGATATAGTTCAATGTCCAGCGTGGCTTTAGCCGGAGAAGTAGTTGTCATCTGATATATATCCCTGAAAAATAACTTACTACTAACTTCATTATTGTCGTAGATTTTTCAATTTTAAGAAACATCTTTCTATTCAATATGTAATTGAGCATGTTTCCTTGTTTCTTGAAACTTTGTTAGCTGTGGCTTTAGATATCTCCAAGGCGTTCGATCGAGTTTGGCACCAGGGACTCCTCGCCAAGCTTCCGTCTCATGGCTTGCCCCCTCAGCTGTGTTCTCTGCTTGCTAGTTTTCTCTCAAACAGGTCTCTCCATGTAGTGGTCGATGGAGTTTCATCTGACACTCTACTCATAAATGCTGGTGTTCCGCAAGGATCTATTCTCGCACCAACACTATTTCTACTTCACATCAACGACCTGTTGAAAGCAACTTCATGTCCAGCTTTGCCGATGATAGTACCCTCCATATCGCTTTCTCCTCCAGGGCCCCTATATCAGCCCGTGAAACCAGAAATGAACGAGTTAATGATATAAATATAGTTAATGATATAAATATAGTTAAATATAGTTAATGATATAAATATGGACTTAGCAACAATTCTCGAGTGGGGATCTAATAACTTGGTAGAATTCAATGCAAACAAAACAAAAACATGTCTTTTCTCTACAAAAGCCGATCTCACTGTGCCTAACATAACTTTGTCAGGAGTACCACTGAAGTCATCCATATCGATGCTTGGTATTACCATCAGCAATAACCTTTCCTGGGAAAATCACGTGAGGTCCATTGCGAAAAGGGCATCCCAAAAACTTGGTTTTTTGTTTCGTACCAAGAGCTATTTCACCCTCACTCAGCTGCTTATGATCTATAAGGCACAGATCCGACCTGTCCTGGAATATTGTTCCCATATTTGGAGCGCGGCACCTAAACATATCCTGAGGCTATTGGATTCTGTCCAAAAAAGGGCAATTCGTCTCGTCGGTGATGCCTCGCTTACAAACTCGCTCACTTGTCTGGAACACCGTAGAAAAGTTGGCGATTTGTCTCTATTTTATAGATATTTTCATGGGCGATGCTCTTCTGAAATATCAACAATCGTTCCTGCTTTGGCAGTCTCTTCGAGATTAACTCGTCAAGTTCAGTCATCACACCCCTTCGTGGTCACTCTGGAGACCTGCAGAACATCACTTTCCAAAGACTCGTTCATCCAACGAACAGCGAGGCTTTGGAACTCATTGCCTAGGGAGGTGTTTCCGGGGCCATACAACCTCCAGAAATTTAAGAAGAACACCAACTCCTACCTTCTTTCCCTTGGTTCCCACGATGTTCTCTGAACATTACAGGATATCCCTTTTCTTGGGAACCAGAACATAAAAATAAAAAAATAAAAAACTCCATATGCCACCTTATGAGCAGCACTGTTAACTTATACGAAACAATGTATCGTCTATTCCAGTCACTCAATATTTACTGAGGAATCTTTCCACGCATGATATCAAATCGAAAAACAAAAAGGATCGAAATATCTGAGAGAAAAAAAACTAGTCGCTCATTCTGATAATGTCCCACATTCAGAAAATGTTTCGACGAAATGAACCATAAAGCGATCGGTTAGAAAGGACGTTTGATTCATTACATCGATTCATCAATAGCGTCGGAGAATAGAAATGTTTCTTTCTCTGAAACACGTTTCTCCAAATGAAACAGTATTGATGGAGTCATTTCCCCTAATTCTCGGCGATAACACGGCAGCAAGTGATTGATACATTACTTTGATACAGAAAGTTTCCGCCATCCCCAAACAGCCCCTCCATACAGTTTGTTATACATACAGTGCTTCCGTAAAGTACTAAATATATTCATTTTTAGCCAAACTATCCAGTTTTGAGGAATCTCCTGAAACAGATCGATTTCAAGTCTCAATTTGCAACATTTATGAGGGAAAATTAAATATACAGGGTGATTCACGTTTGACAAATGACGTCCGTGATAATTTTTTCAAATAGAACACATATTATTCAACTTTTGGCATCTCCATGGAAAGCTGGAGTATTCTCACAAGAAGTGATCAAGTGGTGTCAAATCTGGAGATCTAGCTGGCGACTCAATCGGTCCCCTTCTTCCTATTCCAACGATTCGGAAACTCCACATCTAATTAGTCGCGGATAGCTGCTGCATAATGAAAAGATGCACCATCTTGTTGAAAGGATAAATCAGTTTTCGGAAGATCATAATCCTCCAGATACAAAGCTATTAGTGCGTGAATAAGGTCGAATCGAAGAAAATCCAAATATATTGTACCAGTCAGTCGAAGAAATAGGGACCCAGAATTCTTCCGTCGACTATGCCACACCATACACTCACTTTCTGTGGATTTTGAGTGTGATACTCCATGATCCATCGAGGATTTCCAGTAGCCCAGTACCGGCAATTTTACTATTGACGTGGCCTTCCAAAAAAAGAACGTAGCCTCGTTTGCTTTTCTCAGAATTTTGTGGGCTGTAGACGTTGCCATATTGAAATCAGAAGCCAATTGGTTGGGTGTTTCCGATGTTTGGGTTATGATTGATGATGATCTTGGATGATATGTTCATTTGAGGGAGTATTTGTTTTTTTCCATATATTTGTGGCCGTTGGGTATGTTGCTTTAAAAGCAATATATTCTTTCTTGCAATCAATGCTATAAATGAGGTTCGGGTGTTTCATTTTAGGAATTTGACTTTTGAGAGGTGTAAAACATCTTTTTTTCAATAAGTTGTGTGACTTTGAGTATACTTCAAGATTTTTTTTTTAATATTTTTGACATTCTCAGAAAGGCACATATGGGAGAGCAATGTATCCACCTGGCTTCGGCTTTTTTTTGTTGTTGTTTCGTTTGGAACTGGGTCTTTCTATATTCTCTATTTGATTATATCATTGATGAAATTTATTGGGTGAATAGTTATTATTCAGTAAAAATTTCCTGATGACTTCTAAACATTCTTGTTGAAACTCTGGACCACTTAGTTCAATTGCTTCCTTGGTTCTTCTTATTACGTTCCTTTTTATTTGTTCTGCCGGATGATTTGAGTCAAAATTCAAATATCTGCATGACCAGGTACCTTTGCTCTACTATTGGGTGGAGTATTATTTCCATTTTGTTTAATCAATGTGGGGTCTGAGAAATTGATTCTGTTGACCGTTCTTTTTTCTGCGGTAATCGTATTTTTTGATGGAATGAATTGAATGCAGTGACGATTTCTTTCAGTTTGCATCGTGGCATAACCATTATTCACTCATCCACATACCTTTTGGAAAACGGTAGTTTAAAATTTCAGTTTTTAATACAGTTTTCTCTAGTTTCGCCATGACCAATTGTGTGATTGTACCCGATATGGGAAAGCCAATACTACAACCATATAGTTGCATGTAGAACTGTTCATTAAACAGGGTGATACAAAAGTACTTTGACAAACTTTAGGAGGTAATTCCTCACAATATTCTAATATGAATTGTCCAGATGACTATATGTACGGAAACGCTTCGTTTCAAAGATACAGGGTGTTGAAATTTTATTTTTATTTTCGTTTTTTCCAATAACTTTCGACATACTGATCTCAATTGAACGAAAATTGGTATTGAGAGGTGTTTTGCTGTGTGGAATTCGAACCTGATTTTATTATTGCCCTCACTCGTAGGGGGCGCCACCTACACGTCTTTTTCTTTTTTGAAAATTCATTTTTTTTTAGCGTACTTCTTGCACTTTTTCAGTGGACAAATAAATGTCCTCATCATATCTACGTGAAAAAGCTCTCCTTGTTACGAATCGCTATAAGCAACCGTTTTCTAGATATTTGGTAAGTGGATTATTTGATAATCGATGCGTGTTGAAGTTATTACCATTATTTTGCGTTGGCGTTTGGCAATGAATTTGATTTTGAATTTGGTTTTTTGTAGAGGGCGCCACCTTTTCTATTTATTTTTACTCGTTTGAGATAGTTATTTTTCTATCAGGGGTGCAAAATCTGTATTTGTTTCAATAAAATTTGCAAGAAATATCAACATTTTATTTCAAGAAATTTTGAATATGTAGAATGGAATGGATTTAAGAAAACTGAATTGTATTCAAATAAATTGTTCGAAGTTTTCACTTTCCGCGTAGATACAGGCATTCAGTCTTCTAGTCATTGAATCTCGTACCCGCTCAAAAATTATTGGTGTGTTTCTTGTTGTTTCACAGGCGTCTCCTATTTGGTTTCTCAGATCTTCCCCGTCCGCTACTGGAGTTTAATAAACTAGTGACTTCAAACGTCCCCGAAAATAAAAAAACTTGAGAGGTGTCAAGGGAAACCCGGATGGAACGAAGTTCCTTTCGAATAATTAGTGAAGGAATTGTAAAAGTTTTTTTTTTTTAAGTTATAATAATATTTTATATATATATATATATGCACTCTATCTGTCTAATCTTTCGTACACGTCATAGATGCGCGGGACTTTGTAAACACAACAGAGTGTATATATATATATATATATACCCTCTCGACTTCGTTAACACAACAGCGTATAGGTTAGAACACGCACGGCTTGCTAAATACATACGCATTGATATCGTAATATTAAAATATAATTTGCTTTTAAATTTATTGAAGTTATGACGCGTACACTTGCTAAACACACAATAATGGAGAGATTATAACGCGTATGACTTGGTTAGCACAATAGTAAAGAGAGGTTATAATGCGTACTTGCTAAAAATATATAAGCATTCATTATTGTCTGTATAAAATCTCCACTTACCTTACTCCATCAGCAATATCCGGAACTTGTGCAGAAACACTGTCGGGATTCATTATTGTTATTATTTTTATTATTTATTATGAACAAAAAACCTGTATCCACTCAACAAAAATAATCGTCGCGACACCACACTGTTCAATGTGAAATAGAAAGACGAAACGAAAATAACTGGCTTGCTTTCTATGAGAAAGAGAGGGAGAGACAGACAGAGAAAGGAACACGCGCACGCCGCACGGCTTATAACCATAGCGAAAGTTTCGTTACAACTTTTGGTCTCAATTTATTCCGTCTAGCCCCCGTTCGCAACGCGCGATAATGAACTACGTTCAAAAATCTAGCGAGTTTAGATCTGCGGACCTTGGTGCCCAGCCTGGTTAGGTTCTTCTACACACCTACCGATCCATCGATTTGGATAGACAGTGTTTAGGAATTCCCTGGCTACAATGCTATGATGGGCCGGAGCCCCATCATGCATAAACCACATGCAAAAACGAATTTCTAATGGTACATGCTGAAGTGGTCCCGGCAATTTATTTTCTGAAAAGTTTCTTGTAAGTTGCGCCATTCAGTCGGAACGGAAGAAAGAAAGGACCTATCAAGTAATAATCAATTATTGCCGCCCATACATTTACAGAAAATTGATACTGAAAATGTGTTTCACTAACTGCGAGCGGATTTTCCAGAGCCCAAACATAGTTGTTATGAAAGTTTGTGATAGCATTTCGGGAGAAGTTTGCCTCGTCCGTGAAAAGTACATATCTTGAAAATTGAAGATTTCCATCCAATTTTCTCAAAAACCACTGACACATAGTAATGCGTTGGGAAAAGTCTCGTGGCAAGAGAGCTTGTACCCTTTGAATATGGTATGGATAAAATTGTTGATCGTGGATAATTCTCCAAACTGTGGACTGAGTAGAATTGAGAGCTTCAGCAATTATTCTTTTACTTGTTTCTGGATTCTCTTCGAGAGCGTTCAAAACAGCTTCTTCCAATGCTGGGGTTCGGACTGCTCGTGGTCTTTCCATAATATCAACTGCCCTCTTAAAGCTACCTATTACTGCCAAACGACGGTGGAGACTGGTAAATGTTGGAGCTGAAGGCAGTACTCGATTAGGAAATCGCTATCAAGTAATAATCAATTATTGCCGCCCATACATTTACAGAAAATTGATACTGAAAATGTGTTTCACTAACTGCGAGCGGATTTTCCAGAGCCCAAACATAGTTGTTATGAAAGTTTGTGATAGCATTTCGGGAGAAGTTTGCCTCGTCCGTGAAAAGTACATATCTTGAAAATTGAAGATTTCCATCCAATTTTCTCAAAAACCACTGACACATAGTAATGCGTTGGGAAAAGTCTCGTGGCAAGAGAGCTTGTACCCTTTGAATATGGTATGGATAAAATTGTTGATCGTGGATAATTCTCCAAACTGTGGACTGAGTAGAATTGAGAGCTTCAGCAATTATTCTTTTACTTGTTTCTGGATTCTCTTCGAGAGCGTTCAAAACAGCTTCTTCCAATGCTGGGGTTCGGACTGCTCGTGGTCTTTCCATAATATCAACTGCCCTCTTAAAGCTACCTATTACTGCCAAACGACGGTGGAGACTGGTAAATGTTGGAGCTGAAGGCAGTACTCGATTAGGAAATCGCTCCTGGTGAATACGTCTTGCTTCGCCCGCATTGCCGTCTGCAAGGCCATGAACGAAATGCATATCGGCTAAATGAGCATTATTATTTGAATATTCCATTTTTCAAAATTAGTGATTCAAAACTTACAGTAACTTCAACAAATCAACGAAACGTTTAACTGTCACATGATATGTAATTACCAAAACTACTTACTTAAACTAAAATTCATTTCCCAAGCATTCTTGTGTGAAATGCAAAATAATGGTAATAACTTCAACACGCATCGATTATCAAATATTCGACTTGAAAATTTCTAGTCCAAATATCTAGAAAACGGTTGCTTATAGCGACTTGTAACAAGGGTAGCTTTTTTACGTAGATATGATAGGGAATTCGGTTTATCCACTCGAAAATGGGATAGAAGTATGCTCAAAAAAGTTATGAATCTTCAAAAAAATGAATGACCTGTAGGTGGCGCCCCCTACGAGTTAGAGCAATAATAACATCAGGTATGAATTCGACACCTCAAAAAATTCCTCAATACCAATTTTTGTTTGATCAAGTGTGGTATTTCAAAAGGTATTTGAAGAAAACGAAAATGAAAATGAGACTTCAACATTCTGTATCTTGGAAACTAAGCGTTTCCGGACATATATTTATTTGGACAATTCTTATTGGAACATTGTGAGGATCACCCCCTGAAGTTTGTCAAAAACTTTCGAATCACCTTGTAAATCAATCGATTTGACTAATTTTCATTCAATCAAAATAATAAATTCGAAATTTTCCTTTTTTTACTTGCAGATTTTTTTGGTTTGTTGATGGGTAAAGCTGAGAAAAAACTCATTCAGACTCGAAATTTGAGAATATATAACGTCTACGTGAATCATCTGGTTGAATAAAAAACATTGTGGATTCACGTAAAGCATATCAGCTTTCACGTTTGAAGTTATTTGTTTGCATGCTAGAAGCGCTGAGATTCATCAATACGGTCAGTAATTCGATATTTTCATGAAGTATCGTTTCATCTGAGGGCAGACAAGGACGCCCCATTGATACAGACAGCAATCCATTCAATATGTTTTCTCTGCCTCCAGACATATGAAATTAATATCCCAGTATATAATTCAACAGATGTTGTGGATCGATGGCTGTATTTGGCAGTATCGATAAAGAGCATCATCAATCAAGCCACAGCACAGAAATGGATTCAGATTTGATACTGTCAGCTACAATCTCACCACTTTGCTTTCAAATATATTCAAAATGAGAAAAAACGAAGCTTTGAAGTGAACAGGCAACTGGTATAATTCGCAGAGTTGGCTTTGGAAAACAATCAAAAAACAAACATAATTATCTTGACATTTTATTCCTGTGTTGTAATTAAAATGAATGCACGCCTGAATCTCCAAGAAAAAACAAATTTTAAGTTATTAATTGTTTCAATACACGGCAGCAACTATCAATGAGGAGCATCCGATTGAAAATCTCCATCATGCAAATGTGTGAAAAATTGTGAAAAAGTTCGAGGAGTCTGGGTCAGTTGATAACAAACAGAAAATAACACACCCAGAAAATGTTATAGACCAATCATTAGATATGACAAAAATACTATCAGGAAACCGACAGTGCCATCATATGGAAGACGGTCTGTAGATATATCATGTTGTATTTTCTACTCCCAACTGTCATTGCTTCATTCACGCACAACTTTTCACAGAGCGGTTCGATTCCGATGATTTCTTATCGGATAGGGTGTACTCCGAAGTTGGCCCCATTTCAATTTGTACAACAAAACTCATCCCTAAGGGTAGCAAAATGAAGGATATTGATCTTTCACCCTCTGAATTCCGGTCCGTTAACCTATTCTATCTGGCATAACTTTGTAGTGGGTTTTCCGATTTGGATGATTCTTCTTAATCAGAATAGTGCTAAATATTAATCTTGTATTTTATTATCTTACTACATGATACATTTTCACTTCCTGTTTGTAATTTTTCACAGTCACACACAAACTGGAAACAGTTTATGTGACTTCTCTCATTTATAAACTTATTCCCTACTTCTGCTTATGTTTATATATTGTACCCGAAGTTAATGAATTATTATATTATGTATATATCATATTATAATCGAAGAAGGTGAATAAGTATCCAGAAAACGTATTACTGTCATATTTTGGAGGAAAATCCCAGATTCTGATATCTCTTTGGTCTATGTATTCGATGATACGGACATGCTTGAGTGTTAGAAACAATATAGACATCAACAAGTATTCCAAACCTGTCGCATTTCTCAAAAAACAATATGTTGGATATGAAGAGAAAAGTCCAAATCTGAATCTGAGATCTGCGTTTGTCGAAAAAATATTGTGTGTAATTCGAGCACAAAATGTAATTGTCGCGCGCGGTAACTCTCTTCTTCGATCGGCAATCCATCACTTTGTTCTCTAAATATACAAATAACTATTAAATATAAATTGACAAGCTGAACCCGATTATACCTCCGGATAGTGAAAATGTATATTTGGTTTGATTGTTAGGTAAAACAACCACTATAAAAACGACGGAACCAGTGAATTCTGATATTTTGTTGGATTATATCGATTTCCATGCCACCGTTCAGGTCCCTAGAATATTTCTTTCCAAACAGTTGAATATGCATACATATAAAACGAAGGTGCAACGGGATATAGCATATGAACACGAAAAACAGGCTATTTCAGATGGGACACTGGGAAATGGGAAAATAAAGATCTATGAATAATTCAGTCACCATAAATATACTGGCATTTTCAATGGAACGCAGACTCCATCGTGTAAACTGCATAGAAAATCTCCTCATAATGAAAATTTTTATGTTTTAGTTTCCATTGGATAGGGAATATGAACCGAAGAATAGAAAGATATGAGTGGAATGGTGCCATAACTGTGGCCATAAAAGGAGTGATCTGATATTTCAGTATATTTGCACAGCATGTTTATTGTGATCATTCGCAATGAAAAATGATGATAATTCCGGAAACTTTGAGTATTCGGTATTCGCATAAAAGAGCATTAGAATACGTTAAATCTGGAGAATAAAACTTTGAGACCATAATTGTTTGCTAATATATCCGCCAATTTGAGTTCGCGTCAAAACGAAAAAACTACAAAAATGTTCCCGATTAAATTATCTGAAGATCGGATCACACTGCATTTGATCCTTCCGGAAGAATATGGGTTCCGTTCATTCCGCTCATTTAGGAAAAGTTAGGTTCGAAATGGGTGGGCGGTAGACCGAACCTAAAAAATGCAAATACTGTAATTATAATTATGATAAGTTTGGTAATCCACAGATATGTTCTTCAAACGGTTTGGTTGAAATAAGGATCAATGTTATTGAAGAAGAACTATTGCTTCCTCGCCAATGTTTCGAACTTCAATAAATTCATCATCAGGGCTCAAAAATTTGTATTTCTCACCTATTTCGCAGCATTTCAACGGACTACCCCCGATGGTCCACACCCCAAAACTTTGAAATGACAGATAATTTTTCAATAGTTTTCAACAAAATAAGGTTACGTAGACAATTTTCTGAATTAAAGTACTCGTGTGGAGCAACGATTCGTAATAAAAATGCAGTTTTACTCGACGACATCAAAACCGATCGTCCACCATTATTTGAAATGAAAAATTTTCACAGTAGAAATACTAATGCTAACGTTAATTCAACAACATTCATAACAGGGATAATACAAAATATGCCAAAATAAAGTAGTAAACAAAAAGTACAGTACCTAGTTGGAAGTTTCATCCACAATGTAGATATTTTTTCAAATGAAATATCAAGTTATGTAGATTCGTGGTGTTTTTGAACTAACAAGCTACCCCACTATGGAATATCGAATTCAGTCCATATTTTGTATGTACGAATGGAATGAGCACGTTTCGTTTTGTGTTATCTGAATCTCATGAAACTCAACATTTGGATGTTGCAAATTCGTATTCACAGCTTGAATGTTGAGGAGTTTCACTGATAAGTATAATTTCATGGCCGAGAATCTTCAACCCGAAGATAAATTTAGCTGAAAAAACGCACATCGGAAGACATAACTAATGAAACCAACCGAATGAACTACAAAAACGGCTGCACATGAATTAATATTTTCGAATAATGGTAGACATCTCAGGTTGGATGTCGTCGACCAAAAATGCATTTTTATCAAAAATCGTTGCTCTGATCGATTTTCCACACGAGTACTCTTATTCAGGAAATTGTCCAGGTAACCATGTTTTGTCAAAACATATCGACAAATCCCAGTCATTTCAAAGTTTTGGGGTGTGGACCATCGGGGGTAGTCCGTTCCTAACTTTGTAGCAAAACAACTGACTCCTGCATGAAAGCTGGAATTCATTCGTTCAGTCAATCACCAAAATTCAGATGATATTGAATATTCACTTTGAAAGTTATCAAATAAAAACGTTTTTCATTTTGTAACTTTGAGCGCCCGTAACTTGGTAACGAAGGCTTTTGGGAACAAAAGTTATATGAAGTACTGGTGATATTTTGACTCCATCTATACATTCCCGGGAGGACAAGAGGAAGTCCATGGACACCCTGTATATTAATGTATTTTAGGAACTTCAGCACTTTCTGTAGATCGTTGTTGAGGATAAATTTGGTGTTGACTCCTAGGTTGTATGAACTCCTTTCTTCGTTGTATAATGGGCATTCTGCCAGGATGTGTTCAACTGTGATTTGTATGGCACAGTTGTGACAGATGGGGCATGGATCCTTATTCATTATATGTTGGTGAGTTAGGAGCGTATGTCCTAACCGGAGACGGTTGATAACGACTTGGTCTCTCCTTCTCGTGGGTAATGATAACTTTTTGTTGACTATTTCATTGGTTCCTCGGAGTTTGGATATTGCATGAGTCCAAGTGGATTGCCAGATGCTAAGTATGAAGTATCGGATCGAGGGTTTGTGATCCGAGGACGGGAGCTCATTTTGAGGAATTGTTTTCTCTTCAGATGCTGTTTTATAGGCTAGGGCATCAGCTTCTTCGTTACGCCTAATCCCTACGTGAGAGGGTACCCATAGAAATGAGATATTTTTTGCTTCGATTTGTAGTTGGTAAAGTTCTCCTTTGATTGATATGAGATTTGGATGATACGGATATAACTGTTCAGTCCGTGAATTGCACTTAGAGAGTCTGTAATGATAATAAAGTTTTTGCTGGGGTCTTCTCTACATATTCTGAGTGATGCCATCATGGCTGTCGTTTCACCTGTAAAGATGCTGCATTTTTGAGGTAGGCGTATGGATCATTTACTGTCGCCGCATATGTAGGCTGTTGCATGTCCTTATGTGGTCTCGGATGCGTCAGTGAATATTTGATGGAAATTAGGGTATTTGGAGATGTATTCATGGAAAGCACTTTTAAGGATGTGAGGGTTTGTGGAGCTCTTGTGGAAGATGGTGAGGGATATATCGATTTTAGGTAGGATGATTTTCCAAGGAGGGTTATTTTTCCTACTGGAAGTTGAGTATTTGAATTGTTCGACTTCATAACCACTACGCTTTATTCTTTCCCGGAAAGGGATACGTTTTATCGGCTTAACATCGTAGAAAAACCTGACGAACTGCACTCGATTTGAATATAGTCAAAAAAATTAAATTACTTTCGTTTGAAGAGATTCTGGCTGCATAATCTAGGGCTAGCATTTGACGACGTAGTTGTAGTGGAGGTCCATTAGCAGGTACCTGGAGGCTAGTTATAGGAGTGGTTCGGAAGGCACCGAGGGCTTGTCTTAGGGCTGAGTTTAGGATGGGTCGAATTTTCTCAATAAGGTTTTATTTACAGTATCGTAACAGATTGAGCCGTAATCCAGTTTACTTCAAATTAGGGATCTATAGAGGTTGAGAATAATCGATGTATCGCCGCCCCACATAATGTTGAAAAATATTTTCAGGATGTTCATTCTTTGTTGACAGGATCGTTATAAATTTCCAATGTGAGGCTTCCATTTCAGGGCATAGTCAAAAGTCAGACCGAGGAAATTGATTTCTTGGACTTTTTTCAAAGGGGAACCGTGTAGCGTTAGGTTGATATTGCCAGCATTATTCCTCTTGCTGAAAACCATAAAGCGAGATTTTTCGTTGAAGAGGAGAAATCCTGTTTTGAGTGACCAGTTTTCTATTTCGTAGATAAATTTCTGTAGTAATTGACTGGCTGAGGATACATACTTGCTTTTTGTGAATATGACTAGATCGTCGGCATATGAGTTGGCTTTTACGGGAGACCTCAGCTTACTGAGTATACTGTTTATGGCTATCAGAAATAGGGTTGGGTTCGAAATAGATCCTTGGGGGGTACCGTTTTGAAGTTACCTTGGCGCGGAGGTGAGACCATTAACTCTGAATGGATCGGTGGCTCAGGAAATTATATTCTTGTTTTCATGAAATAAAGATTTGAATTGGAACTTCATTCCAACCACGAACGAAGTAACATGTTCCACCAATCGATTACTGTATATATTCTATGAGTGATCGATTTGCTATTCCAGTATTTCATATGATTACAACCATTCATATAAAATACAGTAATAGCAAATCGATCACTTATGAAATATTTACCATATCAACCATATGAGAGTAACACGCCTTATCTCATCGCTAACTGAATAGAAATCTGTTTTACCTACCGTACTATCTTAGTTCGACCAGTTGCGAGATATGTCGCCATTGTTGTCTCTCTCTAAACGTGGTGCCAACTTCAACTGCAGGTTTGACAACTCTCTTTATTTTTCAATTTCTCTATGCGAGTAGCCCAACAGCCACATTTAATTTTTTTTCCTAAAGTACCGCTCACCTTGGAGTGCAATTAGTCCAAAGCACAAAATGAGATGAATAATGGATTGGGCACGAGTAGCTAACGGAATAGATGATCAAAATAACGGTAATTAATATTCTCCAGGCCCGTGACCCTTCAGAAGTTTGGCAATTAATTTGAGTGGTCTCATAGATATATTACCGAAATAGTTTGTATTGTGTTTCCAGTTGACCGGAAGTAATAACTCCCAGTAAACAGACGTGAGCCATCGGGGATACGAATACAGTAATATTTTTTTGCTTCTGTATACAGTGCTTTCGTCAAGTATTGAATACATTTATTTTTAGCCAAACTATTCATTCCCTAGGAATCTCCAGAAACAGTTATTTTAAATCGCAATTTGCCACATTTATAAGGGAGAATTAGATATACAGGGTGATCCACGTTTGACTAATGAATCCACGACAGTTTTTCCAAATGGAACACCCTATATGTTATTAAATTTTTGGAATTTCTGGGTTTGTATACAGTGCGTTCGTTAAATTCAGTGTTCTCGTGAAGTAGTGGACATATCCGTAAGAATTAAAGAAATCATTTTTGGAAAGAACGCTCGAAGCCGTCGGATCTTATTTTTATTCGGGCATTCTTTCAAATTTAATTATTACCTACAGAATGACTCGTGTAGGAGAAATGACGTCATCGGTATTTTTCAATAGCAACTTCATTTTTAATTACGGAATGTGAATAGGTGATTATGAGTATGGGTGAAATGACAATAGAATAGGAAAAAATATTTTGAAATATGAAAATACAAATTTAATGCAATGATCAAATTGAAGTTCAAATTGTGCACCGTTTGCTTCTGACTCCATACTTGACAGTAGTTATAGTGACCAAAATTCTGTTTTTATTGCTGAATAGTTCTTATGGAGTTATTTCTTCAAAGAATAACATATCTTATCGTTTGTCGATACATTATTGACTAGTAACTTTGTCATTTCATGGAAAATGATTAAATTAAATGAACGAGAAAGAATTGAAATTCTTTACATGATAGGATTTGGAGACAGAATGCGCAGCCAAAGAGAAGTAGTTGAATTTTTAATGCAACTCATCCTGTATGCCAACATATCAACCATAGCATGGTCAGCAAAGTTATGTCAAAATATCGTTAATTTGGGCATGTCCGTGATCTTCCTAAATCTGGTCGCCCCTCACCACCAGAAGACGATCAGCTTAATGTTGCGTTGGCAGTTGGCGTTGGCAGTGCAAGAAAATCATCACACAACAGTTTCAACTCTCTAGAGTGTGCACGTACTTTTGTTCCCTCTCTGAAAATTCGTGAATTTTACTACTAATCCAAACGCCTATTTACAAGTCAATCCAAAGGCCTATTCACAAGTGAACAGTGCTGTGAAAAAACTAAATAGTGCCCCATTGTCCAGACTCCAAAAAACTATCCATAAACTTGGGTTTGTTTTTAACCTTTGGTAAGAAGCCACACTTTATTAGCTATGCCTGACAGCACCACATGCGCGAATTGTACGAAGCCAGTGCTACCTCCGGACAGCACGAAACTTCAGTGCGACGGCTGCAAGCGAATGATTCACATCGCTTGAACAGATCTACCGCAAGACGATCGTATTACTCGCCGTCGAATTAAATGCTTGAAGGTTCTATGTAACTCATGCAGCGCAAATCTTGAGTCTTCCCTTGATATCAAAGGACTAATAGAATCATTCAAAAACGATATGCGTAGAGTTGAAAATCGAGACAATAAATGATAAGCTTACCGCTGTCGAAAATTCTAAGTCTGTGCAGTCCTCTGACGTTGTTATCGAGGAGGTACTGGACAGACTGAATCGAGTGAAAAATGTGTTCATCAGGGGGGTCCCTGAAGCAACAGGAGACATAAATGCTAAGAAAGAGCATGATAAATCGATAGTGTCAGAGGTACTGAACTAAAGCTGGTAATGCCAAATGAACATGATGCTCGAACTATTTTAAGGAATAAGTGTAGTTTAATCAAGAAAGTTTCTACCTCAAACCTATCCATCATAAGTGACCAAACCCCCTCCCAAGTTCTGCTACTGAAAGACCTACGCGGGAAACTTGACGCGGGGAAAGCAAATGGAGAGCAAAACCTCACCATCAAATATATACATGGCATTCCCAAAATAACCGCCATCAACTTTCGGACATAAAACAGCCTTTAACAACAACCAACAACCGCCCTATCTATGCTGAAAAATCCTTTACACTAACTTAGACTCGTTATCTGCTAAATTCAACGAACTTATATGTAACATAGTTGATCTCAAACTTAACATAATACTCCTAACCGAAACATGGCTCAAACCAACTGACCCAGATTCACTGGTTAACATAAGAGGCTACAGTATTCACAGAGCGGACAGATTAAATCGTGTCGGTGGTGGAGTATGTATATATTTATGCGATGAGATCATAACCGAATTCGCAGTACAACAATACATAGCCGCAATCCAAGGAGTGGAGGCCTTACATGTCAGCCTTACCAAGGAAACCGTCAACATTAACATAGTATGTATTTACAGACCCAATGATGTATCCCATGAAGCCAATGTTCAACTGATCGATTACCTAAGCCAACTATCGACCCTTGACAACCTCATCATTACTGGTGACTTCAACTACCCCAATATCACCTGGCCCATTGATAATATACCTGACACAAATAGTGCCACGAGTAAGTTCATGCATTTCGTTGCCGATTCAAACCCCTTTCAACTTATCACAGAACCAACTAGATTCCGAATCAACAATGAACCATCTGTTCTTGACCTCATCTTTACCAATGATGAAAACATTGTCACATATTATGAAATCCTACCACCGGTTGGATTATCGGACCACGCAGTAATCTACGCAACTACTCAGCTCAATATTCACATGCCAAACAAGTACGGAACTGAAGTTTTCAAAATAATCGATTTCGATCAGTTATTCGGGGAACTTTCCGCCATCGATTGGATCAGCCTCTTGAGCACATGTGATGACGTTGATATCCTCTGGGAAAAATTTTACTCGACCATAACTGTCCTTGTTGACAAGAACTCCCGCAGCAAAGTATGGATAAATACGGATATCATGGATAAATACGGGAATAATGTCACACATACATCACAAAAAAGACTCTGGAAGAGATACAAAAGATCAAAAGCCCCAGAAGATTACCAAACTCATCGAAATTTCTGTAAATACCTGGTATCAACACTACGATCTTCACGGCGTGAGTTTGATGAATCTCTGTAAACAACAAAAAACGGTACAAGTTACCAAAGTAAGCATTCCGCTCCTACAAAAACCTGAGGGTATCCTGTGCTCTACAGACATCGAATCAGCAGAAATCCTGGCCGACTCTTCCACAAGCTCCTTCACAGTGGAGCCCCAAAATGATCAATTACCGGGAATTATAGCAGAACGACTGCGTGATAATCTAAACCATGTGACGTTTAGCCCGGAAAAAACATTTACTGAACACTAAATTAAATTTATCTCCTGGCTTGGATGGAATGAGCCCCTCCTTCCTAAAAAAGTTTGCCAAAACTCTCTGCTCTCCGTTATCAAGAATCATGACTGTCTCTTTCGCAAAATCTCAAATATCACGGGCTTGGAAGAAGGCATATGTCACTGCTATTTTCAAAAAAGGGGATAAACTCAATCCAACCAACTACAGGCCAATTAGTCTCCTATCCGTACCTTCCAAAGTAATGGAAAAAAATACCGACAGATATCGTTCATCTTGACTTTGCCAAGGCTTTCGACAGGGTCCCAGTGAGGAGGCTAATGCACAAACTTGACACACTCGGTATTCGGGGCCAACTAAACTAATGGGTTGAAAATTACATGACAGAAAGAACTTTCACGGTCAAAGTGGGTCACTCTTTTTCTTCGGACAGACAAGTCACAAGTGGAGTCCCCCAGGGGTCTGTTCTTGGCCCACTCCTCTTCGTTGTTTATGCAAGTGATCTTGCTCTTCATATAAAGTCCTCCAAGTCGTTTTATGCCGATGATACTTAACTGTATGGAAATGCCATAGTGGAACATCAACTCCTCCAAGAAGACCTCAACTCCATTAGTCGGTGGTGTGAGGATTGGCTTTTACCTCTTAACGTCGACAAGTGCGTCGTACTTTATCAAAGAAAGAACAATCCACTCCACGCGTACACAATAAACGGTCAACAGATACGTGTAGTGTCTTCACATGTCGATCTGGAAGTGACTATTATTACTGACCTAACTTGGTCCGAACATGTTATATCCACATGCAAGCGCGCCAACACACTGATCTACCTCATCCGCAAAACGTTCTCCCATCTATCATACTCAAGTTCCATACAACTCTACAAAACCTACGTTCGTCCAATTATGGAGTACGCAGGTCCGGTGTGGTGTCCTGTTTTGGTGAGCGATAAGAATTTGTTGGAAAACGTTCAGCATCGAGCCACGCGTATGACTTTTGGCGAAGTGCGTCCAACCTATCCCGAAAGACTGAGGATGGCACAACTGATAGCTTTTGACCAACGTCGACTCCGTGGGGACCTCATCATATCCTTCCGTATAGCCAAGTACAACTATGCTAATCAGAAAGAACTTTTTGTTTTCAACAATGATTCGCGGTTACGTGGTCATAATCTCAAATTAAAAAAGGAGAAATTTGCCACTAGGCAGAGACAACATTTTTTGATGAATCATATTTTCGAAACATGGAATAACTTACCCAACGATGTTGTGAATTCTGACTCAGTGAATAGTTTTAAAAACAAATTAGACATTTGCTTATTTGCATAATTGTTCCTACGCATATATTAATTATTTTTCTTTTGCATGCACTGTATAATCTTGTTGATCACTTAAGTTTTTTTTTTTTTAGGCTTACATAGGACTCTGTCCTCAGCCTTTACTTATATGTAATAATAATAATAACACTCAACTAATTGGCTTTTGATTTCAATATGGCAGCGTCTACAGTCCACAAAATTCTGAGAAAAGCAAAGCACCATCCTTTCAAGGTACGCATCATCCATGAGCTGAATGAATACGACTTTGATCGCCGAAATCAATTCTGCGGCCAACTGCAACAGCTTTGCAATAATGATACTAATTTTGTAAAAAATATAATTTTCTCTGACGAGGCTACGTTTGTTTTGAACCGCCACGTCAAGAGGCAAAATTGCCGTTATTGGGCTACCGAAAATCCCCGATGGATGATGTAGTATAACACTCAAAATCCACAGAAAGTGAATGTATGGTATGACGTCGAGGAAAGAATTCTGGGTCACTATTTCTTTGACGTGAACCTGACTGGTGCAATATATTTGGATTTTCTTCGATTCGACCTTATTCCTTCCTGCACTAATAGTTTCATGTCCAGTTCTAGAGAAACCTGATTTTCCGAAAACTGAGTAATTCTTATAACAAGATGGTGTACTATTTAGATGTGGTGTTTCCGAATCGTTGAATAGGGAGAAGGGGGCCGATTGGGTGGCCAGCTAGATCTCCAGATTTGACACCAATTGAATACTTCTCCTGGGGATACTTGAAGAGTGAAGTGTATATCAACAGGCCGGATAATTTAGATTTGAAAGCAAGAATTCGTTACTAGATACAATGTATACCTCCTGACGTTATTGACAATGTTTAAAAATAAGTTATTCATCGTCTACTGTCAGATAGCAAACGGTGCACGATTTGAACATTCAATTCCATGATTTTTTGAAGCTATAATTGCCATTAAATACTCATAATCACCTTTTCACATTCCGTAATGAAAAATGGAGTTGATATTAAAAAAATAACGATGACGTCATTTCTCCTACACGAATCATTCTGTATGTATTAATTTAATTTGAAAGAATGTCCAAATTAAAATAAAATTCGATGGCTTCGAGCGTTCTTTCCAAAAATTATTCCTTTAATTTTTTACAAATTTATCCACTACTTTACGAGAGCACTGACTTCAACGGGCGCACTGTTTACAAACCCAATGTGTGATATATTTTTGAAATCAACTTTCCATGGAGATTCCAAAAATTGCATAATATATATGGTGTTCATTTGAAAAAATTGTCGCGGACGTCATTACTCAAACGTGTATATTCAATTTTCCATTGAAAATGTAAAAATTTTGATTAAAAATCGACCTGATTCAGGAGATTCCTCAGAAATTGATAGTTTGGCTAAAAATGAATTTATTCAGTACTTTACGAAAGCAATGTATAGTGTGAGCGGTGACGGGGGAGGTTTTGTCGTATGGGTTAGCGAAAATATTGAGTAACTTATCATTTTTGTCGCTATATTCCATGGTGGAGAGTAGCACAATGTGATGGTTATTATCAATAACGAGTCTATTGATATTATATGGTGGGTAATATGATCAAAACTATTCAATTAGAGGAGGAAACAACAATAATTCTGAACTTTGCATGGTACTTTTCCAAAATTTCATTTATGATGGACCATTCGACATATATTATATCTATCATAGACTTCTTAGAATTGTTTACTATTATTCGAAAAAAAAAATAGCTTATCTCGCAAACATCGGTATTCATATCGCACCACATATTTGATATATCTATTGATCGTGGAAATTTCTTAATTCTATTTCAATAGAAACTGAAGAGGCGGAGGTGTTTTTAAAATTTCTAATTCACCCAACAACACCCATGGCGACCTGGCAATGGCGCGTCCAACAGTGGCCTCTTCCGGTTCCATTCAAGGTACGAGGGAGACCGATCGTGCACAATCGAGCAACAGCGGTTACGATCTGGCAACAACGCATTCAACAACGACCTCTTCCGGCCCCACACGAAACAGAAACAGGGCACGATCGTGATGATCGTGCTCAATCGACTAACCATAAATTGGGGAGCACAACACAAAAACATCAGTCGAGTTCGAAACAATCGAATTTCTAGGCATCACCTGAAGGTGGAAAATGTGAATTTGCCGAAACTTCGTGAATTCGGACCTTTTCAGGACCAAGAACACAAATATATATATATATATATATATATATATATATATATATATATATATATATATATATATATATATATATATATATATATATATATATATACGAATATATTAAACTAGAAAGTATTTCTAATATGGCAACAAGTAACTTTTGAATACAAAATACAATACAACAGAAAAAAAAACAAATAAATGATTTGGTGCTCTCTTGCTCATAGAAGAGGACGAATGCTTTACCACTTGAGAGGGATTCTGGTGTTATCGGTGATACTCTTGAGTCATTGTACTTGTGCCATGTGTCTTTATAAGGGTATCTACATAAGCCATAAAGTGTCCACCATAGGATGTTCCACTGATTCTATACAGCAAACAAGTTGTAGCGTCATGGAGTTTTGTTATTTGTTGAATAATTACTCATGTCCACTCCTTCAAGAGACAATTCAATGGTGACATTTAATTTTGCCCTGAATATAGGAATCAATCTCGCAATCACTTAGCCAACGACACCTGACGGATGTCACTTGGAAATAGTTACAGTGGTGCCAACTGTTAGATTAGTACCAACTGATGTTACCAGGTGGCGGTAATAAAAAAAAACTATTATTTTATATTAAATTGTAATATGAAATAATAGTAATTTTTAACATTACTTCCACCTGGTAACATCAGTTGGTACTAATCTAACAGTTGCCACCACTGTAACTATTCCCAAGTCACACCCGTCAGGTGTCGTTGGCTTAAATATTATTGCGAGATTCATTCCTAACCTGTCAGTTTCACTTGCCACACCACATAGAGTACATATTTATATAATTTTATACAACGCTAATGTGGTTCATATACTTTGAACTTCGTTTTATTCCTTGATCTACGTTTGTTCTTTTGTATCACTATGTTAGATGAATATGTTTGAGATCATTGAAACCAACCTCAACAAAGTTGTAAGTAGCATGATGTTTTGAACTTGAATATGCATTACTATTGATTTTTTTCATATATTGTAGTCTCCCTAATGATGAAAACGAACATTTCCGAAAGCTTGGATAAACCTTAAAGAGTTTACTTTTTCCTTGCTGCTCATCCCAATATTCCTAGTTTTTTACCTAACTAGTCAGCAAATACTTCCCATATGGAAAGTATTTGCTGACTAGTAAGATAAAAAACTAGGAATATTGGGATATATATATATATATATATATATATATATATATATAGGTAAAGTAGTTTTTCATTGTACTATTTGAGACACATAAGTGTGGAGCATTGATGTCATATTTTTATTGGATTGTCTGCCGGAAGAAACGCCCTCGTATTGAATTTTGGTTGGAAGTAGGTGGTGACAAATCAGTTCACTCCAATCTGCAGCTGGAATACAATACGATGATGGAAGGAAAATATTTTCGGAAGGGTGATGAAAGTGGTTTTTATTTTCAATGCATAAGAATGAGGGGAGGATTTGAATATATTTTCACGTTTTTCTAAATTCCGCAATGTTCATATATTGGATATAAGGGGCCGCATGCATGGATTGAAAGAGGATTTCGAGGTGAACTTTTATCAACGATAGAGAGGGAAGGGTGTTGTCATGTGATTTTTCGCAATTTATTCATAAAACCTTATTTGATATTCATATCGTTCTTCACATTTGCTGAATTTTATCAAACAAATATATCAAATTTATCAAACAACATAATGAAAGTCAATAACATTCAGAAATCTCACTCAGTACTTTGGTTATATCCCCTTTCTCATGGGTTGATTGGTTGGATGCAGAAAACCTGACCGATCGAGTAACATAATGAAATATTTTCAGAATGTTAGTACTCACAGCGATCATAAGAAAAATCATTCAGTGCTTGGGCAGAATTTGTTCACAAGTTTTGTATGTCCTATTTCCAGAGCATTTTTTATACAGCAATCACAGCAATGAAGTAAAAGCTTGAAATTAGTTTTGAAATTAAGTATTTAAAAAGTACACAAAATAGATTTCAGTGCCTCGTAATATAAAAGTTTTAAATAAACTTTTTTTTTCTTCCCATAACTTTACCCATCGAGTAACAGCTTCAAACTAAAACCACCATTAGAAAAATCTATATAGTGCTCGTCTAAAGTCCGTCCGTCCCCCCCCCCCTACTAATTTTTGAACCCCTGGTATATTGCAACGAAATTCAGAGGGCTCAAATAGGAGAAAAAACCTACTTTCTCATGGAAAAATCGTAGCTAAAAGGTAAGAAATGGCGGCTGAGCGCCATCTTCAATAATTTTTTCAAATAAAACACATATATCATTCCATTTTCTGAATCTGCTCATATTAGTTTCCCCCGATACACTTTACTCCTAAATTCAATTATTTTCCAAATATTAAATTTTGAAAAGTGATATCTTGGTTATTTCAAACCCAATCGAAAACACTAATGTTGCTTTCAATAAAGTTTGCATTGGGAAAAATCGCTGTCGCGGTAACATCTTGTTTACTGTCGAACTGAACTGCTAACTGTCAAATAGTCCGTTGAGCTCCTCAATCCCTTTATGAAAAGTGTGATCATGGCTCGTAGTTTAGACGATAAATTTAAAGCAGTTTTGATATTTGGAGAGGCTGGAAGAAATTATCATCTAGCAGTCCGTATATTTAATGATAGATTTCCTGAGAATTCTATTTCGCAGTCATATTTGCCCAAACTTTTGAATAAGCTACAAGCAACTGGCACGCTGAAAGATGCTTCAAGGTCAGGAAGACTGCCTCTTCCAGAAGAAAAAAAGGTAGAGAATGTTGCTGAAATGATAATAAATCCGACTCATTCGACGTCTGCAGTTGCTGAATCCTGTGGAGTAAGTTCCAAAAGTGTCTAAAAGAGTCCTAAAAAAAGAAAAGTTCCATCCCTGTAGAATGAAAATCCTGCATGCTCTCACGGAGGATGATCCAGACCGGAGGGTTGAACAAGAACAATTGAAGGAGAACGGGGCTACCTGAAACGTATATGTTTCGCAGAAGAATGCACGTTTCTTGTCAATGGAAAAGTCAACAAACAGAATGTACGATACTGAAGCGATACTAATCCGCATATTTTCAGAGAGGGACATACCCAGTTTCCGAGAAAGGTGAATGTTTGGGCGGGGATTTTGGGCAATCCCGTAGTTGGACCGATTTTCATCAGAGGCAATCTTACAGGAGTTCTTTACAGAAATCTTTAAGAAACTGAAATAGAACCTCGAATAAGACAAATTGTATTGAACAATCAGGAAGAGTTTGGAAATCGTGAAATAAAATTTCAGCAGGATGGGGCATCTCCCCATTTCGATCGCTTGGCTAGAGAGTTCCTCGATACAAACTTTCCTGGGCGATGGATAGGTCGCAGGGAAAGTACAGAATGGCCACCAAGTTCTCCGGATTTTACACCTCTGGATTTTTTCTTTTGGGTTATCTGAATGCCAAACAATATTCAATT
This sequence comes from Gonioctena quinquepunctata, assembly GCA_018342105.1. Taxonomy (NCBI): domain Eukaryota; kingdom Metazoa; phylum Arthropoda; class Insecta; order Coleoptera; family Chrysomelidae; genus Gonioctena; species Gonioctena quinquepunctata. Next base: position 739,271 of record JAFIRS010000106.1, read on the forward strand.
GAAAATGTTTCCCTTTTCAATAGATACATGTGGAGAAATAGATGAACAGACTTTCATCAACGTGAGAGGAGCTATTTATAATAGGGCACTTTATTGTCAAGATTTGGGAGGGGGGCACATTGAACACTTGATGAAATGATTGTTGGGGTTGAATAGAAGTGTTATTCAAAAATAAATTATAATTTTTTAGCTAAATAATTTGTTTTGATTGTGAATTTACAGAACACATTCGTAGGCTTCGAGATTTTCCGGTAAGCGGTACTGTTTATCCTTTATAAACTCTCATCAGTCGAATTCATCAAAGATTCAACTACAAGTTAGCAAAATGTTTTACCGAAGTGACCAAAATCCGTACTTCATTTCGTACCGGAATGTCACTTTTCAAACGTTAATATTTCGAAAACAATTGAATTTAGGAGTAAAGTGTATAAGATAAAACTGTTGAGAATTATGAGAAGATTTCGAAGATGGAATAATATACGGGGTGTTCTATTTAAACAAATTAGTAGGAGGAGAACGGACTTTAGATGAGCACTGTATGTGCCACGTCTATTCAAATTCAACAGAGAAAAATTCTTCTGATAAAAATTGAAAGGGCACATAAAGCTTCATCAAATGACACCTAATATGCCAATATTGGCATATAAATTGAAAAATTGCCCTTTTGTTGAAATGAACAAATTCTGCCCAGGCACTGAATGATTTTGTTCATGGTCGCTGTGAGTACGAACAATAAAAACATTTCATTTTGGTACTCGATCGGGCAGGTTTCCTGCACCCATCTCTTAGTCTAAAAGTTCAAAAATTTCCAATTCACTATTGCATTCCTCTTGTGATGAATAATCAGATCAGCAAAACGTTCAATCGAAATTTTCCAATTCGCTCTCCCATGAGAACTGCATTTTGGATAATCTTGTTCAAAAATAAGTTCCCTGAGAATTTCAAGTTGTATTTCTTTTGTTGCAGGGATATGCACCAGGATCATTGTCATGGGATTCCGGACTATGTGAAGCCATGAAACCTACCAATGGTACGGAGTTGCTGAGATATTTGAGAAAGGTTGATTTCAAAGGTATGTCCAAAATATATCTGGGGTATGATCGTATTGAACAAAGTTGGTGTTTATATTTTTCATGCATATATATATATATATATATATATATATATATATATATATATATATATATATTTATATATACAGGGTGTAACTGAATAAGTGTAAAACATTTAAGGAGGTGATTCCTCATCGAAAAAAAGATAGGATCTTTCATATAAAGAAACTTCATTGGAGCATCCCTTGTTAAGATACAGCCCTAAAGGGGTACATAAAATTTGTATAACAATTTTTCACAAGCACTGAAAAGTTACAATATTGAAATTAACCTGACGTTTTGTACTACCAAAAGACACTTAGCCAGTAATTTATTTGGTTTACCCCATGGTTGTAAGGGGTGAAAAACGCAACCCTAAAATTTATTGTTATTTTGTAGTTAGTACCTGCATTAAACGATTAATTTTTGCCCAAAATAAACCAGTAAGCAGCAAAACATTATTTTACGAACAACTACAGAGATACATCGTCATAAATGCGAACTGGATTTATTGTTATTTTGTAGTTAGTACCTGCATTAAACGATTAAAGGGTAATAAACAAAACTAAGTTATTAATAACAAAACACACAACATGTAGAAATCATAGTGAATGTTCAATATGTCTACCTTCAAACATTACGCATGCGTCTAGACGTCGGCGCATTGAGCCACGTATTCGCTCAAATATTCCTGGAGTCTCTCTGATTACCCTGCACGCATCGATGATGCGGTTTCTTAAGTCTCTACATCGCGAACAGGGTACGATATCAAATGCTGTGAATGGCCCCAAATAGAAATCGAGAGGATTGAGATCCGGGGATCGAGCGGGCCATTTATGTGGTCCTCCTCGACCTATCCACTGATTTGCATATGTTTCAGTTGAATGCTGACGTGCTACTTGACTAAAATGGGCGGGAGCCCCATCATGCATAAAAAACATATCCCTTCGTACGCCCAAAGGAACTTCCTCCAGCAGTACCGGATGCACTTCTCTTAAAAATTGAACGTATGCCTCACCATTTAATCGAGGAGGTAGAAAATGAGGCCCAATTAAATCATCCCCAATAACTCCGAGCCACGTTAAGAGAAACTGTTCTTGATGGCTGTTTCGACAATAGCGTGAGGGTTTTCATCACCCATATGTGGTAATTATGAAAATTAATAATCTTGTCCGAGAAAACTACATTCGTCTGTGAATTCTATCGTCTTCAGAAAGTCACAATTTCTTCTAATCATTTCCAGCATCCAATTGCAAAATTCAAGACGGTTCGGAAAGTCTCGCGGTAACAGTGCCTGTACTCGTTGCAGATGGTAAGGGTATGAGAGTTGTTCCTTTAAAATTCGAAATACCGTCATATGATCAACATTTAGCTGGAAAGCAATCTTTCTAGTACTGGTAGTAGGTTGTTCTTCAATCAAATTAAGTACTGCTTCCTCAAGCTGTGGTGTTCGTATTTCTCGTTGGCGACCACAATCCTGCGTTCTTTTGTCGAATGAACCATATTCTCGTAATCGTTGATGAAGTCGAGCAAATATTCTATGTGAAGGATGCTGCCGTTGAGGATACATTTCAGCATATCTTCTAGAAGCTTCTAACCCATTCCCCTGCGACAGACCGTAAACGTAATCAGCCATTTCCTCATTTGTGTATGCCATTTTATTAACAAGTGAATTATTAAAGTAACAAATTAAGAACAGAACAACAACACACAATTAGTATTAATTCAATTTCGAAAATTCCCAAACTGACAGCGTCATACCAATTTAATTGTCACTATCGCTAATAGCGACCTACTAGATAGATTAGTTTCGTATTTTCGCATTTATGACGATGTATCTCTGTAGTTGTTCGTAAAATAATGTTTTGCTGCTTACTGGTTTATTTTGGGCAAAAAACCCAAGAGACATTTTTTGTTCAGAATGAAACAGGCTATCGAAATAAATTTTCAAATGGTAAACAAATAATAAGACAAAAGTTACATCGGAAATAAATTTTAGGGGTTGCGTTTTCACCTTACAACCATGGGTAAAACCAAATAAATTACTGGCTAAGTGTCTTTTTTGGTAGTACAAAACGTCAGGTTAATTTCAATATTGTAACTTTTCAGTGCTTGTGAAAAAAATTGTTATACAAATTTTATGTACCCCCTTTAAGGGGCTGTATCTTAACAAGGGATGCTCCAATGAAGTTTCTTTATATGAAAGATCCTATCTTTTTTTCGATGAGGAATCACCTCCTTAAATGTTTTACACTTATTCAGTTACACCCTGTGTATATATATATATATATATATATATATATTTATATATATATATATATATATATATATAAGTGTGATTCTCCGAAGTGGCTCACCCCTACAACTTTTTAATTTTTCATTCTTGATCAAGTAACATGAGAAAAATTCGACTTTGAGGCTTATGACTTCACAGTCGTTTGGGGAATTATTTAAAAGTCGCAAATTAGTCCATAAATTTTCAAAATGTCATCTTCCTTGATCACGGCAGAGTTCAACTTTTTCGATTGTTGCGCGCACCACATTGATTAGCTGTTCCGCAGTGATGTTCTGGAATGCCACCCTTACTTTATACTCCAGTTATTCACGAGTAGCTGATGATGTGTTATAAAACTCATTTTAATTGTTCCCCAGAGAAAAAAATCTAGCGGAGTAAGATCTAGTGATCTAGAATATGAAAAAGAAATAATACATTACGAAGAAATATAACAACTTAAGAATATACCTAGCAGGCCACTGAATAGGTACATGAGTGCCAATCCACTTTTTCTGGGAAGGTGCCATTCAGATGTTCTCTTACGACTTGAGAATTGTGAGGTGGCGCTCCATCTCGTTGAAACTAGATATCAACTTGGTTGCCAGTGGCAAATCTCAATGAAATCATCAATTTGATTTCTAAGGAACTGTAAATCTTTTTCCCCGCATAAGTTGTCCGTCGGAAATTATTTGCCCAAGTTCTCCTCCGATAATACCCATCCAGCAATTGAAACCAAATCGCTCTTGGAAATTTACTTCTTGCATCAGATGTAAAATTTGTTTGAACCAGTTCCTTTTATTATTCCGATTGAACAGACTCAAGTTGGTGAATCGAGTTTCACCTGAATAAATAATCTTAAATGGAAACCGTACATCTTCTTTGTCAATAACTAGTTGTAATAAGTTAATTTTCGGTTGTGGTCGTTATCGTGAAGATGTTGGTGTAGTTGGTACTCGAATGATCGATAATTATATTTGTGAAGGATTCTCTAAATGGACGAATAACTTATATCACCTCCAAACAATTTGGCGAATTGACGCCGTACAATTCACTCAACATAGCCAACACGTCTACTTCTTTTCACGATTAAGTTATTGGCTTTTCGTTCATTCTATAAACAGTGGGGATAAAGTAGCACCGTGTTGAAATATGAAAAATTATTTATACTTTGGACCGAGCTTTCGTTAAATTTTGAAACTTCTTCAGGGTAATAATGTTATTCCCCACTGTTCATACCAATTTTCAGTCGTTATATCTGAATTTATATATATATATATATATATATATATATATATATATATACAGTGTGACCCATTTTTAATGGAAACACCCCTCTAAAATTTGAAGTTTTTAACAGATTTCAATAATTTTTTTTTGAAATGTCAAGTACTGGAAGGTTTACCTTGGGACAGAATTCGAAATGTTTATTCCAATTTTCAGGGCATAATACGATATTTTTTCTTAGTCGAAAATCGAGATTTTTTATTAGCGATTTTTTTATTGAAAAAGTCACTACGCCACTGGATTCAGAGTGCCTCTAAACAGGTGTGACCAAAAATTTCATGAAAAAATATTCATTAATAACAAAGTTATGACAACTCAAAAATTCGAAAACTCACAGTCACAAAAAACACCCTATATCAACAGATATAGCCATGAGAATACTTTTTTATGATTTCAACAATAAAGTGCCGCCAGATGAAAAAACAAATAGCGTACATTTTTTTTAAAGAAATAACGGAATTACATTCCATAATTCAACTAATAATGAAGGAAAAAATTGTAATTAACGTAACTATGAAAACTAATTATTGAAATGTTTCGATTCAGTGCAACAATCAATTCAAACTATATTCTAGTAGCCTCTACTAATCCACCCGTATTTCGATACATTTGTGTAGCGCTTACGAATGTTTCTGATTACGTTCCTTAGTTCTTTGGGGTAATATCTGCACATACCTGTCAATTCTTGCACAAAGTTCATTTCTATCTCTTGAGCGGTTTTGTAAACCTTTTTTGTGTGAAAGTCCCAGAAAAAAGTCCAAAACTGTGAGGTCTGGAGATCTGGGTGGCCACTCTATAAATGGACTACCACGGCCTATCCATCGGTTTGGAAAATGTTCGTTAAGCCATTGCCTCACAGCTCTGGCTAATGAACTGAACACCCATCTAACTGGACAATTGAATTTGATCGTTCATTGATTGGCAGCTCGTGAATAGCATCCCAAAATTCTGTGTTTAAAAATTCTAGAAACCTCTGCGCATTGATGTTCTCCTCAAAAAAGAAAGGACCAATAATTCGTTCGTTCAATATCACACCAGACGTTGATTTTTTGGGAATACTGGCTTTTAAAGTTAATTACCCAGTTGGGTTATTCGCTGCCCAATAGCGACAATTCTGTGATGACACTACTCCATTTGTAGTGAAATGGCTTCGTCGGTATATAAAATATTTTGTAGGAAATTTATATTGTTTAAATATTCCCCTTGGGCCCATAAGCAATATTCAGACGTTGCTTCGTCGCCTTCTTGCAGTGTATGTAAAAATTTTTGGCTTGAAAGGTTTAATATTCTTCGCCTTGAGACATCTCCGAATAGTTTCTCGTGGAATATTCAAATCTAAGGTGGCATTCCTTATACTGGCATTAGGTTATTTCCGAAATAATCTAAAAAAGATTTGATCATTCCTGTCATTCCTGTTTCGTCTTTGTACAAGATTACTTTTTAACATCATTTTGATACTGCACCAGTTTCATTGAATATTTTATTTATTTTATTTACCGTACCGCAGCTAATACGAGGACGATCTGGATGTCTCTCATTAAATACTCTACAAACCTCTCTAGCACTTCTAACGTCATCTCCCGAAGGCGTACAATTTCAATTTTCTCTCTTACGCTCAATCTTGCAGCATGACACAAAATAATTCCGAAGAATTGTAAGGTGAATATTGTTGACAATAGTACATTTAAATCTTTCACCAGTGTCAAACTGTAATATCATTTCCATGCATCTAAGATTTAAATTAAAAAAATCAATTAGGTCTTAGTTTTGGATTAATTTGCGTGAAAACTTGAATGTAATTCCGTTATTTTCATTAAAAATTTACGCTATTTGTTTTTTTATCTGGCGGCACTTCATTGTTGAAATCATAAAAAATATTCTCATGGCTATATCTGTTGATATAGGGTGTTTTTATGACTGTTAGCTGTGTAGTTTTCGAATTTTGAGTTGTCCTACTTTTGTTATTGATGAATATTTTTCCATGAAATTTTGGTCACACCTGTTCAGAGCACTTTGAATCCAGTGGCGTGTTTTTTCAATAAAAAATCGCTAATAAAAATCGATTTTCGACTAAGAAAAAATATCGTAGTATGCCCTGAAAATTGGAATAAACATTTCAAATTTTTGTCCCAAGGTAGACCTTTTAGTACTTGACATTTCCAAAAAAAAATATCAAAATCTGTTTACAACTTCAAATTTTAGGGGGGTGTTTCCATTAAAAATGGGTCACACTGTATATATATATATATAAATATATATATATATACATATATATATATATATAATATGTATTTATTTCATTGTTCAAATTGCTGCCACCCCCAACAGGATGTTAGTGAAATATCAGAATGAATGAATATAATAAAGTCTCAAATCTTTTATGCGAAACAATACAAAATATCCCCTTACTTACCAATTCAATTGGTAGTTGACACCATTTTCCCGAATGAAAGTAGAAAATTACTCTAACAAGGTTCCATCAATGTTTTACCAGAGTCTGAACACCGTCAATTCCAGTAGTTCCGCTCGCAGTTCGTGGCTTTATTGCCAAACCTCGTAGAAAGTTTGTTAATAGAAAACTGTAGTGACAGTGAAATATTTATCTGCAGGAGTTCTGCTGATATTTTGGAGTTAGTGGACGAGGTTGGATTGCGTATTGTGGGTTTCACGGTGTGAGTGATATAATTTATCTTTCAATAGATGTGGTGAGGATGACTCTTGAGTTTCAGAGAACTATGGAATAGTCCAGATGCATTGATGAAAAAAGACGGAAAGTAATATATTTCCAAACTCTTAGATAGTTTTCATTGCTAAAAAATTGGAAGTGACATACTTGAAGCATTGGGCATGCAGTGGTATAATATCGATTGAGTAATTCAACTCAGACTGGTTAGGGTTGAATAATGTATTTCTAAAATTCGCACAACAGCTACTTGTCTTGTTAGGGAGGAAAGTGCCCGACTGCCCAACGCGACGGGCAGTAAACATCAAGGGAGGAAACTTATTAAATTTTTTTTTTTTGAAAATTTATTCACGGCACAAATAACGAATTTATCAATATATCGATATCGTTAAGTACACAAGTTTTTGTTTAATAAACGTTTATCAATATATGCTATATAATTAAGTACACATAGTATTGATTATCTATATTCTAAAATTAATTATGTTAATATTGAATGTGCAGTTTCGAGCAGCACTCATGTGAACCCCATTGAAAGAAGATAGTGTTTGAATAAAAAGCTTAAGTATTTGAATTAATATTTCCCATTACATTGTAATGGTGGTAACTTCTAGAAGTGCTTGGCTGATTATGGTCAAGTTCAGGTTCTAAATTTTTTCCCATAATTTGATCAAATTTTGTTTTGCGTAGATTGTTTCATAACCTCCTGCGATATTGGTGGATTTCAAATGCCGTGCTGTTTCAGAGCTAAAATGTCTCCAACAGCGCTTACTAAATTTTTGGTCAACAAAGAAAACAAAAAATATCTTTCTCATAATTGCATTCGAATCAGGGCTGAGCTTTGCTCATATTTCTTGGAGACTTGGAATTATTTTTCGCGGAAACACTTCTCGACCAGTCTTGTGCTAAATGTTCGGTATTGCGATCCAAAGATGTAACTGTTCTTTTCACGTTTTGGCACCACAGAAGGCTATAGGATGAAATGATAAGTTTAGTCGTGACACCTTGGTGCCATAGCCTATCGAAGCTTTGGAGATATCTTGTGCATTTTTTAATTGAAGCGTAACATAGTATCACGCAGTCATATTTTCTCAACTCCACGGAATATAGCATTGAGTCAACATCTAGGAAATTTAAACTCTCAAAAATACCCCATTAGTAACTGAGATCACTAGTCACAGTAAAAACTCCTGCACAGTGGTCACATGACGGAAAAAAGAGAACCAATAATTTATTTTTTGGTTTAGCTGTCAAAATCATGAAAAAATATGAAATTTCTTTTTTGTAGATTTTAGGGAGGTGTTCAAAAAAACGGTTTTGAGTCTTTTTTTCGTGGAACTGCTCTGAAGGCGACGACGAGAATCATGATGAAAATTAAAAAAAAAAAGTCACAAAGGGGGTTTTTTTTAAAGGGGTGGTTGGACAAAAACAGATCCAAGCCTCTTTGCTTTCAAGGCTGACGAGAATCAGGGGAGAAATTTAAGCAAATCTCGTCACAAAGTGGTTTAAGAAGGGGTGGTTCGAAAAAACATCAGATTCCTGCCTTTCTTCTGAAATTGCTTCTAAGACTGACAAAAGCATGGAAAAAATATTTAAAAGTCTTGTTACAAAGGGGGGGTTCTCAGAAAGGGTGGTTCGAAAAAGATCAGATTCGAGCCTTTGTTTGGCGCGGGATTGCTTCTCAGGCTGATAGAATCATGGGAATAATATTTAAAAAATTAACATAAAGGGGTGGTATTTAGAAGGGTGGTTGAACAATAAAATAAGATTGAATTCTCCTTTTGCTGAATTGTTTTCAAACTCACGAGAACCATAGGAAAATTTGTCAAAGGGTTGGTTTCAAAGGGGTAATTTTGATATTATCAAATGTTTGAAATGATGACTTTTGAATATTCAACTTTCATTAGCAAAATCAGTACCCAAAAACTTCTTGAAATATTGTTTATAATAGTAATAATTCATTGTTGGTCGAAATATATTTGATGCGTTTCTGATACACTCTTGGCTCAATTTATTAAATATTTTCAGAAAGTGCAAGTATGAGCAAGCAAATTTTGTATATGTTTTTTGAGAGATTTCAGGATATTGTCACGCCCTACTTTGGGACACCCTGTGAAACCCTGGCCCCCTTACTGTTCAGGGTGCCCACTAATTATCTTGCTTGGCTTGCGAGAGGTTAAATCATTTCAATTCTGTGATTGTGACAACCCTGGTATAGTGAATTAAAAAAAGGAAGTTAAAACAATTATGGTTTATTAAAAATTATAAAAGAGCAAAAAATAACATGATGGTGAATACCCAAATAGTGAAGTGAACAATGGAGCTATGTACCAAAAAACAAATCAATAAAAGTAGCACTTACATTATAATAAAAACCAAGGGAAGGAGATGTGTCACCGTGGACCAACAGCATGAAACCACAAGCGCCCGATTAAAAACAAACACTTTCATTTATAGGAAATATATCGCTGACTTGCAGAATCAGCGTTCTTGCTATTGATGAATGCAATACCGGACTGAAACCCAATCCCTGGTTAATGACTGGCGTTGAACTTTGAATTTGCAGGAAATACTGTATTTCAATAAGTGTTAAACTAGATGATGAATTCCTGTAAAATATATGAACTACGGATTTTTCCACTCTGGGTACAATTATGTTTGAATTCTATTTTCAAGTCTGGTAAATTAATTCAGAATTTTGAAAAAGAAATGATTGCTATATTTATATCGGATAATATTTTTCATACTTGACAATATTCATTAGATATCTTTCCAGAGCGGGAATTTTTTGTAAGTCTAACGAAAGTTGAAGATGTACGCACGTTCATTCTGATAACAGGAAAGAAAATAACTATTAATAACTGAGTAAATAATCGACCAATTTATCTTGGCAAACATGGAATAAAACAACATACCTTGATTGACTTTTCACCCGAGATTCACAGGAATTATTCACAAGATGTTATTTCTGGAGCTAATTGAACTCGAAAGAAAAAGTACACGTAAGACGCCATAAAACGTACACGATATAATGGACATCTTTGAGGGGCTGGAGAGAGCAAATGTTTCGCTATAGTTTGCCAAAATTCCGAGAAAAAGTTTTTTGGTCTTTTGTTTACCCCCTCACAAAGTTGGGCGTGTATACGAAAACTTTACAAAGTTCGAATTAGTTCCGCTTTCTTGTTATTTTGCACCACTGTGTATCACATCACTATAAATTTATCTTTCCTAATATGTTCTTTTCAATTCAATTCAATCAACCCCAAACTCCCAGTAACACGTTTCCATCCATAAACGAGATTTCCTCAAGTACACAACGAAAGTCGTAGGTTGATGGCCCAACACGATCCCATAACGTGTGAAAAATACGGTTTAGATGGCGAAAAACTGGAAAAAGTCTCGTGGAAGGCAATTTGATAGTCGACGTGAGTGGTGCGGAAGAGAGATAAACTGACGGGTGTGTGGATGAAAAATATGCTCGCGCGATTAAAATTTGCCGACGTTCCTGCTCGCCTCATAGCACAATTACTCTCGATGGATCGATCTGCGGGATGACGAAAAAAAAATATGTGACACTTTCTCCATAGAATCGGGTCATATCATTGTGATTCTCGATCGGACTAATAGTTCGGTGGGAGCGATGGATTATCTTTCAACGACCCATTTTTTTGGTATACCAAAATGGAACCTGTGCAGGTCGATTTCTTATGTTATTCCACACATGGAATGAAAATCTACGACACGCCAGCGGGGTCGTGACAAAAGTTACATGGAAAAATCGAAAAACTTGGAATATTCCAAAAATTTCAATGATGGCGCTATAACTCCTAGTATAACAGAGTTATTCAAAAAATTCTTCCACTGTTCGAAAGGCCTATGCATTGAAATGGGTCATCAAAAATTTGAAAAAAAAAATATTGATTTTTCGAAAATGATCATTATTTTATGCTGAGACTAAAGGACCCCGCAAAATCCTTATGGAAAATGGCTCTCGGCTAAATTCGCTGAAACTCTGCAAAAATATAGTATTCGGTATGCTGATCAAAAGTCTTAATGGGCACAACCCTCCATTTTCAAGCCCAGACCCCCTGCAGCCCTCCAAAGCCCCCAAAGTACACTTTCCGGTGTGTTAATGCATAACAGTTTCAATTCATCTTCAAAGCGTTTTCTTTCACTGCCCACCCCTTTCTCCAACCGAATCCTACATTCTACCCTCACCACACCTCGCCCTCACCCCCGCACATTCCTTCATTAACGACCCATTACACACTTTCAAGGTTAAAGATTCTTCAATTGTTTTATTTTTATATAATTGTTTTATTTATATATATATATATATGTTTATATATATATATATTTATATATATATATATATATATATATATTTATATATATATGTTATAGTGATATTCACTTAAATGGTTTTTTAAAAATAAACTTTATTTTATACTTGTTTTACAAAAATGATATGAAATTATATGTGACAACTAACGGAATAGAAGTGCCGAATAGAAGTGACGCTCTTCGGTTCTTGGGGTCCTCTTATAGATGCGGTGGTGCTGACTCAGAACTGCGCCTTGTTTACGGCTTCTGGAGCCCAGGTGGATGAATGCTGACTTGGCTTTGTCCTATTTGCTCTTGCAACAATGTTGCAACTGCGTTGTGGAATTACTGCGTAGAATGCCTGGATTTTTGGATATAACAGCTCCCATCTTTTTGAAAAAGTTGATGCTATTGGATGCAGCAACTTTTAGACTGAAGTTTTGCTTGGGCCGGAATTCAAGATTATTCTTTCTTCTTCCTCGACGTCTTCGCCGATGTGGATACTAGGTCTTCTTCTTGAAGGTAAGAACCTAGAAAGGGTTCTGAAGGGTTGACGTTGGCCTGGAGGTCTTGGGGGTTGATCATCTCCTCTTGGTGACAGAATTCCAATTTTCATGGGATAACGTTTTTTGCATTTACAAAAAATATATAAAATTATCAAACATATTATCAATATAATTATAAAATATGTAAACCAGAATATATGTTTCGTGATAAAAGGTTCATTAATAATTTTGTCAATATCTTCAGAATATTGATTTAATTTATGTTGAGCTATATTCAAATCATCAACATGTAATTTACTCAATTTTAATGGTTTCAAAATTGGCATATTTGTGTTTTCAGGCAAATGTTCACAGCATTCGATGGAATTAAAATAGCATGACTATTATAAGTTACATTCTTTTCAATATTATTCATATGTTTTGAATGTACTCTGAGTATTCCCAATAAAAGCATTACATTCTGGTTGAAGTTTCAAAATTGAATTCAATTGAATAATTTTAGTGAAAGGTTCAATGTTTGAACAGGTAATTGTTAAAGGTAAAGGATCTGATAAAGTTATTAACCAAATATTTGTGTCTAAATTGAACACATTATAATCTTTAGCAAAGTAAAGACATTTGACAGGTTCTTGGTAATTCAATAGAATGTCTGAAGAGTTGAGCCTCAATATAGCATCTTTGTCTATAGGGTAAGGTAAAATATCAGAACAAATTCTCATATTGATTCCTAAAGGTTTACAATCATCTAAATTTTGCAATATAAAATATAACATAGAATCATCATCTCTCAATATATTTTGAATTGGTTGGTAAAATATGTGAAAGTCCGGTCCTGTTATCAAGGATGGGGATTGGATATAATTGAAAGGATGTGTAAAATTCAGGTTCCACTAGAGGAATTTTCAGAACAAAAATAACTCTGTTTTCTGTTTGAAAAGCTTCAAGTTCAATTAAATCTAGATATTGAGCAATAGACGAGGTTTTTGCAGGAAGTGGTAAATTATTCTTTTTTAATGATTGGGTGATGTCTTGAAGAGCATATTCCAAATCTCTAGGGGTAATAATTGATGTATGAAGTATTTTAAGTCTTGCGAAAGTGATTGAATTCAAAATATCATTCAAATGGATTCAATGTATAAATAACTTTCCATGAGAGTTTCACAAATCTCTAAAGCTCTTAGTTTCCTTCAATGATTGCCATATCATCTGAAATCTGAAAAATTGATTTTCAATCTCTTTAATATCCTTGTTAAATGTCTCTTCATCTATTTGTAATTTTTGTATAGTAGAAATAAAACTTCTAATTACTGAAGTGGTAACTGAAATTTGGTTTTTCAAAAGATTTTCCAATTGATATTCGTCTCTGGTTATTTTATTGATGCATTCATTAAAATATTCTCCGTCACTACTATCCAAATTACCAGTAATGGCTTTCCAAAAGGTACCAATACCGTTGATTAATCCTCTTTTAATCCTTTTATTTATTGATTTCGTATCAACGTATATTTCTTCTAATTTTAGATTTAAAGAATAAACAATTTGCGTTAGCAGGCTGATATGTGTTTTAACTTCTGTATAAAATAGTTCATTCTTGGATTATCTGTTTCTAAAAATATCATTAGATTATTAAGTATCTTATGATTACGTTCTAATGCACTACTGATTAGGGACGTATCTTTAAAGGCTAACAACGTCCACTTATCGTTTGATAGCTTCAAATAGGATCGTTCATGATAGTACCTCCAATAGTGTTGTTGATCGGGATAACTGCAAACTGGCTTAACGCTGCTGTCGCAAGTGATATCAAAGCCGCGATGAATAGCATTTCGATCTGAAATGAATTATTCGAAATAAGGTTTCATTCTATCAAAATTAATTTTAGAGTGTTGATTTGTTTCAAGATTTTCAAGAAGGGCAGAATTTTGGAAAAGTTCCAAAATTTTATAAGGACCATTAAATTTATTTTGTAATTTGTTTCCTATTTGAGACTCTTTAACGTATACTTTGTCTCAACTTTATAGTCTGGGGTTCATGTTTTATGTCTTTGTCATATCTTATTTTGGCTTTCTTTACTTCGGTTGGTTTCGCTCGCACAATTTCATACTAATACGAGATTCTGTTATTTAAATCTCGAACGTATTTAGTGATTAAATCTTTTTTGATTATATAAGATTTCTGGGGGTCGTGTAGAGGTGTGTCGAAGATCAACTCATAGGGGTAAATCCGTGTGTCTTATTTTCGTGATGTTATAACATATAACAGCATAGGGAGTACATTTAAAGGATGTTCATCGGGGTTTTCTATTTGTTGAGATCTAATCATTTCCATTAGTGTAGCATGGAATCTTTCTAGCTTCCATTACTCTGGGATGATTTATGCTTGAAAAGTTAATTTGATGTCATATAAAGTACATAGGTCTTTCATGGTATGGTTATTGAATTCTTTTCCACTGTCACAATGTATTCGTAACGGGGTTCCATAATGTTGGAAATATAATAAAGAGTATTGACTACTGATTTAGCGGTTTTATCTTCCATTGGATAAGCTTGTGTAAACTTTGTAAGTTCGTCTCTAATAGTCAAGGCATAATTTTTTTGTTGGGATTTCTAAAAGATCGATGTTAATTCTTTCGAAAGGGGTTTTCGGAGTTTCAGTAATGACTAAAGGGTTACTCAAATTTTGTCTACAGATTTTAGTTTTATGACATGTTTCACATTCTTTTATGTATTTTCTACGTCTTTAGTAATACCAGTCCAGTTATATTTTTCTCTAATTCTTCGTAAAGTTTCATTAATACCACGGTGTAAATTTGCTTTACCATTGTGATATTGATCTAATATCAAAGGAATTTGATCTTGGTCTGGGGTTTGAACTACGTTCTGACAAATTTGAAATTTAATTTCATCCTTGTCTGCAAGAATGTATGAGAGCATTTCTTGAATGGGAAGATCTGAATTATTTTCGACATAATAATTTTGTGTTGGTTCGAAAACATGTTGATCTCTATATAGAGAGCTGAACATATATTCTATGGCATTATTAGGGTCGTATGGTATAGGGATTATAAAGTATTTCCTATTTTTGATCGTTTTGCTAGTTAAAACATTTATTTTATTATAACGAAAATCTGGTTCGTCTTCAAAAATATCTTCAAAATGGTTTCATGTATGTCTGTCGTTTTGTTTCTCTGTGGAAATATTAATATTTTTATGGCTTTTGTCCAAAAGTTGTTCATTTATGAATGAAAATTTGGAATACTCAATTAATGATTTTTCTTTAAAAAGTCTTGAAAAATGTGTTAATTCTTCTAAGATGGTTTCAGGGGCTATTTCTGTTTCAGTATCGGATAATTCTTCATTTTCTTCATTTGTCATTAAAATTTTAGAATGGAACTTAGCGCATTCTTTGAAGTGATTAATTTCAATACGAGATAAGGCGTCTACATTTTATTGATTTTGCCAGGTTTATAAATTATTTCATAGGAATATTCTTCGAGTTTTAGCCGCCATCAGGCTAATCGGCTACCAGGATCTTTTATGGAAAATAACCAGTTAAAGGTCTGTGGTCAGTGATCAAGATGAATTTTCTACCAAATAAATAAGGTCTGAAGTGCTGTACTGCCCATACTATAGCTAGTAATTCACGTTCAATTGTTGAATATTTAGTTTCTGCGGGACATAGGGTTCTGGATGCATAAGCAATAGGAAGATCTTTGCCAATAGGTCCTTGAGAAAGAATGGATCCAATAGCAAAATTACTTGCGTCACACGTAAGAATAAATGGGTCATTAAAATTGGGATAAATCAGAATAGGACTTTGAACTAAAAAGTTTTTCAATGTTTCGAAAGCATCGACACATGTTGTGGTGAATTGGAAAGGTATATCTTTTTGTAATAATCGTGTTAAGGGTTTGGAAATTTTTTGCGAAATTAGGTATAAATCTTCTATAGTATCCTGTCAATCCTAGAAATGATTTTATTTCTTTGGGACTAGTTGGTTGTGGAAAATTTTGAATACATTCAATTTTTTCTGGGTTTGGTTTTACTCCGTCTTTTGTTATTAAGTGTCCAAGATAAGCGACTTCTTTTCGTAAAATTCGCATTTATCAGGTTGAATTTTTAAGTTAGCATTTCGTAGCCTTTTGAAAATATATATTTTTCTTATATTGTTACCAAACCAATTTTTTTGGGGCCCCAAATTTTTATATCGGGTGGTCTACCTGATTTGTGATAAAACATTTTTATTTCAGGTGGTCTACCTGATTGATTCAAAAACATTGTTTTAAATTTATCAAAATTCTGTTTCATGGTTTGTTTTCTGGAATCTAGGTGTGGAAAGCAATTTTTAGTTTCGTGATTCTGATATTCATTTTTATTATTTGTCTGAATATTTTCGAAACTTTGAATTGATTCTAATATTTTTTCCGGGTTGTCAACTATTTTTGGAATATATTTTTTATTAGATCTTATTTCCAAAATTTTTATTTTTAGAAATTCACATTCTTCAGGTGTGAAAGAATTTGGAATCTTTATTTTTTTCTTTGAGTTTATCTCTTCGGCAATTTTTGATTTTGGGTTGAAGTAGACTCGTGTTTTTTGTTCAGGAAAAATGTTTTCAGATATTTTAGAATTTTCTTTTGAATCGATATTGATTGGCTGTTCCTTTTAGTGGGCTAACAGTATAGCCTCATTTTTCAAATCAATTTTTACTTCGTATGGTTGTTCTGACCTTAAAACATCTCTAATTTCTTCAGGAAATTTTGGGCTCAATTTAAATATATTTTGTTCAATTTTGAAAAGAGGAAGTTCTTTAAAATTCGTTATTAATTTTTTATTTTTGATATCAACTACGCCATCGTAGTGTTCGAGAAAATCTGAACCTAGAAGTCCGTCGAATTCGATATCTAAATCGTGAATGTAAATTTTATGTAGGTCTGTATCATTAAAAGGAATCATGACAGATTCTTGTATCATGATTTTTTCATTAGAAATTCCTTGAATAGGTAAGTTTTCGGGAGAACGATATAAAGGGTAATGTGCAACTGTTTGGGGTTTAAAATAGAAATTCCTGCTCCGGTATCTATAAAATTTTGAATTTTCCTGTACTATCAATATATAATATAAATTATTAGCGTTTACTGTATTTAAATGAATTTCTGAAGAGAGTTTTGGAATGAATTTTGGGATTTTGGTGTCATTAGATTGGTGCAATTGACTTTTCCGTGTTTTGTTTTCTATCTGGAGTAAATTTGTTTTGGTCGACAAGGTTGTTTATTTCCTTCTCGTTCAGACAAATAGGAGGACTATCTATAGCTAGGCGTGAATAAAATCCGATGTGTCAGGATCTTCATCAAAGAAATCATTATATGTTTCGAAAGAGTCGTCATAATGTTGTGATGAATTGCAATCATAAGATGCATAGTTACTGTTATCAAGTTCTAGAAACTGAGAGTCGTTTTGAAAGTAAAAGTCAATTGACTGATATTGAGGTTCATTGTAATCCTCATTGAAATGATGAGTTCTCTGATTCGAAGAGTATGATGGATAATTCGGATTTCTTTGAATTACAGAGGGTCTTACTTGGGTTTGATTCGAATTTATTAATCTGGGTTGGAATTGATTTTGTTGAAATGAATTCCTTTGGAATTGACTTTGCTGTGAGTTTGAAGTTGATTGCATTCAGAGTTTGGGAATCGTTGTTGGAAATTTTGGAATCTCGGAAAATTTGAATTTGGATTCCTGTTGAAGTTTGGTTTTGATTTGGATAAAATTGGAATTTTGTGGATTTTGACTAGAATATGATGAAACGTTTGTATTTTGGTTTCTAAATTGATCATGTCTCGTCATGTTTGGTTGATTCATATTACTCATTTTTTGGTTGAAATGATATTGAAGGACGATTTGATTGATTGAGTTTTGATTTTCAAAATATGATAATTGAAGTTCTCGTTTGATTCTAATTGATGCTTTAGCATGTTAACTGGGTCGCTTGCACGAATTATCTGACCTAATTTGGATTCAAGACCAGTTAATAAAGTGTTAAGAACCATAGATTCAATTAAATTTGATTGAGCAGTTTTCTGCATTTGAATTAGATTTGATTTTTTGGATGCAAGATAACATTTTTGCATGATGAGTTTGAAGTCTCGAAAAGCAAGGCATTCTCTCCGGTATTTTGTCTAATTCTCTGTAAATCTTGGATTAATGAGGTGAGATCTCTTGAATCTCCAAAATGAGCATTAAGTAGAGTTTTATTTCGCCATATGTTTCAGGATTTCGAGAGTTTATCAATTGGGCTGCTTTTTGTTTCAATTTATTTCTAATGTGAATCGTTAACAAAAGTTTTTGTTGACCGACTGCCATTTGTTGGGCATGGTCGCAGGCATTTAAGAAAGTATTTAAAGAGATTGGATCTCCATCGTACTGAGGGACGATAGAAAAAATTTCAGATAATTTGCATGGTTCGAGTTCGGATCATTTCCTACATCAGCATTATGATGTTCGCCATCGTCGGAAACAGACATTTTAATGGGGTCTTTTCAAAATGGGTGAAATTGTCAAAATAGGGTATAATAGGTCAAAATTGGGACAATTTGCTATTAACAAAACAGGACTTTTCTGAGATTGAAATTGAAAAGAATTGTAAATAGTTTCAATGAGTGAATTGAATAATTTAAAACTAGATGATTCGATGTCACTTACAGTTATTTACAGGTGAGATTTCTGAAGTTCTCTGCCAGGGGCTTCACTAGGTGTTCCTATCCACAAAGCTTCAGGGGTGTTGGGGATGAGTGCTGAGTTTCTCTGTCAGGGGCTTCACTAGGTGTTCCTAATCCACAGGGAAGTCTCAGGAGTGCTGGGATGATTTTCTTATTTGCTATTTTCTTGTTCTTCTTACTTGCTAATTTCTTGTTCTTTCGCTGGTGTTCTTCTTTCGCTGGGTGACGGAAGATGAAATCCGGCTGGATGAGCGTTGCTACTTTGGGATGAGCCTCGTTCTGCGTGTTTCCTCAAAGCTCCAGAGACCGTCTTCTCGTCTTGCGTTGGGTTCTTCTCACAAGGGTTTGGAAACCTCCACTCTGGTATTTCAAGGTGTTGAAATCAGGGTGTTGAAAAATCCTACCGACTGCGCCAATTTGTTATAGTGATATTCACTTAAATGGTTTTTTAAAAATAAACTTTATTTTATACTTGTTTTACAAAAATGATATGAAATTATATGTGACAACTAACGGAATAGAAGTGCCGAATAGAAGTGACGCTCTTCGGTTCTTGGGGTCCTCTTATAGATGCGGTGGTGCTGACTCAGAACTGCGCCTTGTTTACGGCTTCTGGAGCCCAGGTGGATGAATGCTGACTTGGCTTTGTCCTATTTGCTCTTGCAACAATGTTGCAACTGCGTTGTGGAATTACTGCGTAGAATGCCTGGATTTTTGGATATAACATATATATATAAAATAATAATAATAATAATAATAACATTTATTCAGTTTAAACAGGAAGTTTACATGAGTTAACCAATCAAATGTATGAATAAATATGTTCCCATAAAAGGTTTATGGTTTATACCTCGTACATGGAATGGGTTAAAGTTAATTGAATAGAATAATGATGAATAATTATGATGATGAGTGTGTGAATGATGATTACATACATATACATTTCAATAAAACATTATTGTATCTTAATACTGCATGATTGATAATAAGTAAAAACAGAAAATGATGAATTTCGAAAACATTGATTTTTTGCATCTATACATTGATATATTTGCGTTTTTGGTTGTTTTTTTATTCACGATTTCAGTTTTTTTTTGAATAGTGGAATTGAATTTATTTCTTTGAGTGAAATTGGAATCGAATCATATGTTTTCGGACCTAGAAAGTGGATACGACCTCTGTAACAAATTTTTTTGGGGTTTTGTAGTACGTATAGAACCAGTTTTGTATCTTGTGTGTATTTGTGATTTATTTCATTGAGTTCACCACGATGAAGGTGGTAATAACATATTTGTCTGATGTCAAGTAAGTCCGTTTCTGAGAATAAGTCATTTGTTTTGTATGTAAAGGGTTTTATATACATACATTTAATAATCATTCTCTGGATTGTTTCCAACGGTTTAAGATGATTTTTGTTGGCAGTTCCCCAAGCAATGATACCATAAGTGAGGTGACTTCCGATCAGAGAATAATGTTTAAATTTAAATTTAAAAAACGGGATTTTTTGTAGGTAGTGAATATGTTTATTCCATTTGGTTAAATTTTAAATTTTTCATAGGATGTCATAGGATGATGGTACAAATACAGTTTTATCAAACTTTACTGTCAGCAGGCGGCTGTCAGACCAATCAATTATTGTTCCAAGGTCTTTAATGTATACATATATATATATATTTTTAAAATTGTTTTTAACCGCTTTCTTAGTTGTTTGACCAACCCTCAGAAGTTAATGAAAACTTGTACGAGTTAAGATCACGGGGACCTTACCTTTTATAGTGGAATCCGAAACCACTCTTGGGACCTTGAAAAAATTTTTCACCAGCTGCGGGAATCGAACCCGCGCCAGGTGGAAACAGTTGATATATCTAATAAAAGCTTCAACAGATTGAAATGGAACGATTAAAGAATATTTAACCTTGAAATTGTGTAATGGGGCGCTAATGAAGGGTTGGGGGGTGAAGGGGGGGTGAGGGCGAGGGCGAGGTGTGGTGAGGATATAATTTAGGATTTGGTTTGATGAAAGGGGTGGGTAGTTAAAGGAAACGCTTTGAAGATGAATTCAAACAGTTAACACACAGTGTACTTTGGGGGCTGTAGGGGGTCTGGGGCTGAAAATTGTTGTGCCCATTGAGACTTTTGATCAGCATACCAAATACTATCTTTCTGCAGAGTTTCAGCGAATTAAGCCGAGAGCCATTTTCCATAAGGATTTTGCGGGGTCCTTTTCAATGAAATGTTATTTTTTTCAAGCCATAGTTCATTCGACTGAAATTATTTCTTTAAAAAACTGCGCAATATCCCAAGCAAAATTTCATGTCGAATATGTATAGATCTATTCTCGACAATGAATTGGCTGCAGCCATTTGAAGACGACGAAACATACTGTCCGCGATGCCATATTCCTAGCCGACTGTCTTCCATCGTCAAGTAAAACACCCACTTTTTACATTAAGGTTTGAAAATAGTAAAAGATTGATTGAATTTGAGTTCCTAATTTTTGTGGTGACATAATGTTCATTATATATTTGTACGGTGTTGTTACGGAAAGTATTCATTCACAAGAAATATTTAGGTATTTCATTTTAATTTTATTCGAGTCAGGTTATGTAGTTATGTAGGCGAAAAATATTCAGAGATGATATCAAAGTATGTTCTCCATTATGTAACTATCTGAACCGACAGACGATGTCCTATACAAATTTCTATATTCCCGAAAAAAAAAATCATGAAAACCCTCGTTTGCGTAGTATTTTTTTTTCTGTTTTTCTTTCTTTTTGTTATTCCATCTAGGTTATGCTTTTGACTCTGCCTGCTTCCCGTTATCCTGTTATCCCGTTATTCGGTTATCCCGTTTTCCCCGTATCCCGTTTAAAGAAACCGCGATACTTTGTTGTTGTTCTTTTTCTTCCTTATTAAAAACACGTGAGCAATCCGATAAGGAGGCCGGTTGATATGGACGTCCATATCAACCAGCCTCCTTATCGGATTGCTTACGTGTTTTCAATAAGGAAGAAAAAGAACAGCAACAAAGTATCGCGGTTTATTTATACCGACACAATGAAGAGGAGGAAAAAAATATAATTATGAAAAATAAATCATCTGCTGCTTTTAAATTCTCCTGTTTTCAAAATAATGGTCCAGCTAATTATTCTTGGTCCCTGAAGAAGACCGCGGGCACGATCGAAACGTCGACAAATTAAATGTCTATCTCCTGAAAGAAGATATATATATATAATATATATATATACTTAACAAGATTACGTTATAAAAGTTTTTAAAGGTGCTTATTTTCTTTATAATAATTTTGTTAATTGACCAAAAAATAAAAAATTGAAAAAATGTTCTTAAATTCTTTTTCATCCATATATTTTGCTATTGATGTTTTTCATGGAACGAAGGCATTTAATAATATCCGGAAAAAAATAGGAAATTCATTTATAAACAAATTGATTAGTTTAACATTTTTTTTGCCATTCTGTTGTCTAGGGAATATAATTATTTTTTATAATTCTTGAGAAAAATCTTATTTTTTATAGTATTTTTTTATATTTCCATTATTTAAATAATTAGTTATAATTTTTTTTTCTTCAAAAATTATTAAAGGCATTTCTCAATGAAATACCAAAAAATAAAAAATAAATCATTAAAATTCTTATTGTTCATTAGGTTAGCAATTTGTTATAAACAAATTCCATCTCATTATATTTTTTTCTGAAACTACTAGAAATTGAAAAAATAACCATATGCAAGTGTCAATTTTTTTTAAATATTTTTATAGATTTTTCTATAATCACGGTATATAATTTTTCATAGAAATAGTTGAAGAAACAGATAATGAATGATTTAACAAAAAAATCTGTATATCTTGAGTATTTATTAACAATAATGTGATTAAACACCGCTAGAATACATGATGAAGTTGACATTATTCAAATAAATCCGTGTATTTCATGAACAATCAATGTTAATGACTGAAACCAACATTTTTTCAATAATTCAAATACAGCCTACAAAATCATCTTGAAGTACAAAAGGGCTAACTCTCATGGTTTGAAAGATATAAGCATTGTAAGAGTAGATAACGGATTTTTTTATAAACAGGAAACAGATTTTTTTATAAACAGATACAGACTTGGTGAAAAGTTTATTCAAGAAATCAACTAATGTTCTATAAAATATTTAAATTTATAATATTTTATTTTAATTTCTAAATTTTTTTTTTTTAAAAAAATATAATGAGATGTGGAATTTGTTTATAACAAATTGTTAACTTAATAAAAAAAAATATGATTTGCGATTCTATTGATAAATGCCAATTTTTTTAAAGAAAAAAAAATCTAAACTAATTATTTAAATAATGATAATTTAAAAAATACTATTATAAACAATATTTTTTTTTTAATCATTATATTTTCTAAGCAACAAACTGAATATTGAATTAAATTAAATCGATTTGTTTATGAACAATTTATATTGTCAAATGTCCTAAAAAAAATTTTTGAATGTTATTGAATGCCCTTGTTTGATGCAAAATCAGCAATAGCAAAACATATGAATAAAAACATTTTTGTTCAACATTTTTTTACTTTTTGATTTTTTGTTGATTTAAAAAATTATAGTAAACAAAATAATTGTTTTTCAAAAACTTCCATAACGTGATCATGTCAAATAAATATATAAGGCGGGCTCCAAGGAGCGAAACATTTTTAGAACTAGTATTTGAACATTTACGCCGTTTTTTATGAAAACCGAGGTCCGAAAAATAAGGACTAATTAACAAATGCCTAGCTTGTTGAAAAATAAACTCAAAGTTTCGATTCCAACGGGACCTTGTTCTCTCATGTGTTAAAAACTCACCATAATTCATTAAATTTTCAAATTGATATTTAATACTATAAAAAA
This sequence comes from Gonioctena quinquepunctata, assembly GCA_018342105.1. Taxonomy (NCBI): domain Eukaryota; kingdom Metazoa; phylum Arthropoda; class Insecta; order Coleoptera; family Chrysomelidae; genus Gonioctena; species Gonioctena quinquepunctata. The sequence goes on from JAFIRS010000106.1 coordinate 763,053, forward strand.
CTATTTAATGTGATGTACTCTCTTTGGAGACGGCGCGCGCCCTATTTTCAGCGTTGAACTGAAATTATAAATAATGGAGATAGAGTTCCGGAAGTCGAAAATTCTTTATTGGAAATTTCCTCTCCTCTTAGAATATTTTCTCCGATTTTTTCTATCGCTTATAGTTTTGGCGTTATTCTAAAAGAACTGAACCCCGTTTCATTGTTTTTGTTTTTTGTTAATAACAACAAAAAAAAAAAAACTTTCTCAGAATTGCATTCTCAATCGAATGAGCTACTGCTCTTATTTTGCGGAGACCTGGAACTATTTTTCGCAGGGAACTAACCTCTCGACTAGACCAATAATAATACTTATAATCATAACGATTGGAATATCCCCAAATAATGTCAACATTGTAGCACAAATTGATTAGTCGAACCATCATAAATTCTGAAATCTGTTGGTAAAAAAATTCCCACGTAAATTCAACTTGCGGGATACAATCGTCTCTGGAAGTTTTGTCCGTAAATGGCACACTTAATAGCTTCCTACTGGCAAAGTTTCCGTCCTGGTGGTTTTTCTTATCGGTGTTTTACACTCGAGGATCTCAGGGGAACCACTAACATGTAAACTCCATAATCCTCAAATTTACGTGAATGGGACTCTAAGATATACAGAGAGGACCGAATTCATGGAAAGGATCTCTTGTCGCTTGAACAGCAACCACATGGAAGTATTTTACAAGTAAGGATGATGAGGTAGATTGTGAACTCTCTTTCGATGGGGGATAAATGGTGGTTGATGATATATTCATCACAATCCGCAGTATTAAAATGAGCCTATGATCAGAATTAGTTGTGGAATCATCTGCGATAGAAAAATATACTTTTTTCTGGTTGGTAATCCTTCTTGGTGTACATTCTTCTTCGCATCTGTTACAAAGTCGGAGGTATCACCCTGTAAGACTATATCGCCGGCTCCAAAATAGATCCTTATACCCAGATCTGAAATAACATCCTGTTAATTGTAGGGGACCGGTTTTTGGGTCTAAAAACATCATAAATCCTAGATTGAGTATTTCAACCGACAACAAAAAATTATCATTTTCGTAGAATTCTTGACATCTGTTAGCCGGTTATTTGTCAACTATCTCGAAGGATAAATAAAAATTACAAGCGGGACCAATTGGCCTGGCGGAGAACACATCTGCAGAAAGAAAAAACATTGTTACGCCTTGTAAAACCGAATAGAACCTTCGAGATATGGGCATTTTGCTAAAAAATATAGGTTCACTAGCCGAAAGCGGGAAATTATTACAAATTTTTAGTCAACCGGAGAGTCTGTTTGTTTTCGTTGGCGAAATTAATTGGCAACCACATGAAAAAGTATCATTATCAGGCTGCAACGAGTCGAGGGTGAAAGTTTTTCTGATAATTTCCTTTCAATTAAAAACCCGAAAACTCTAGCTGTACAGAATGATCACTTTTAGCAGTCTAAAGAAGAGAGATAATTGTTAAAAAAAAATATCGTATATTTCCAGGGAAAACTCCACGCTTACGGAAATAAAATAGTATCAGCTCTTCTCGGTAGAGGCGCTAGCTTACGAGATGCTCAATCGTGAACACAGTGATGGCCCGCTCTCAAACCCTTATTGGCTGAGTAAAATATGACTTAAGACATTCGGAGTCGACCCCCTTGGATATAAGGAGGGTGAAGGTGAATCTCCAAGTTCGGAAGAGGGAAAAATTGAATCTGCGAGTGTTGAACTGATAAAACTTCAGTTGTTATTTTGCATTGGCGGGTAAAACTTAAATTTCTGCAGAGTCAACTCGAGTTGAAATCTTGTCTCCGGTCCGGTTGTGTTTATCAGGAAGTGAAATCAAGTTAGTAATTTGTGGGGTTGAGCAACGCTGATCAATGTTCCCAAAAGCCAGTCAAGCGAAATCATATCTATATAGTCTCTGAAAATTTCATCTAGTTATTGTCGGGAAAAACCATTCAGGGTAACTCGTGGAGTTTTCCAACCCAGTATATTTTTTTTCCAACCTAGCTCTTCCCGTTTGATTTTGAGATTTTGTATAACGTACGTGATTTGTTCTAGAATTGTATTTCCCAGTCATTTATCTTTTGTTGTTTGGTAACGAATTTCTTCACTTTAATTTGTCTAGTATTTTTTTTTCATTTCAAAGATTTTTACTTTATTGTAGCAAAATAGCATGATTTTCTCCAATGAAAGCCATCGATAGAATCCGTGCATTTTCCTTGGAAATACTTGGGGAGTTGGGGAGTGTTATCCAAAGTTACTGGCGACTTCTGGTTAGAAGTGAACGCCGAACAAACTACAAGCATCCGTAGACGCCGAGGGACGGCTTGGCCCTTTGGAGAGATCAACCAGAGGTTGATACCCCATATGTGATATCCCACAGTTCCTGGTATACGCTGAGATAACCACCTATCATTCTTGGTGGAACTGGACAAAAATATTCATGCAGCAGAACGCATTTTCAATGAGAGGTATCCCGATCGCCCCGTTTCGAGGACTTATGTAAGGGAGTTTCTTCGTAAGTTTGAAACAACGGGTAGTATTAATGATGCGAAACGATCTGGCAGACCACAAATTTCTGATGAGAAAAAAATGTATATACTGGCAGAAGTAATAGTTAATCCTACTTCTTCAACAACTCACGTTGCATCTACCTGTGAAGTCAGTCGAAGTACAGTACACAGGGCGTTGAAAAAAAAAACAAATTTCATCCATACAAATTAAAAATGGTTCATCAACTTTCAGACAACGACCCAGACCGAAGACTAGAATTTTGTGAAAATATGGAAACTAAAATTAACCAACAGCCAGACTATGTCGAAACAATTTGTTTAGTGACGAAAGTACTTTCTATCTAAATGGGAATGTAAATACACAGAATGTGAGGTATTGAAGTGACGCAAATCCTCACCTGTTTCGTGAAACACATACTCAATTTCCCCAGAAGGTGGATGTTTGGGCAGGTATCCTGAGAAACCACATCGTTGGGCCTCTGTTTTTAAATACCAATTTAACTGGTGAGGTTTATCTGGAGTTGTTGCAAAACGCAATAAAACCGTTAATCCTTGAAATTTCGGAAGATAATCCAGATGAATTCGGCAATTTGGAAATAACATTCCAACAGGATGGTGCGCCTCCACACTATCAAGGTACAGTAAGACGGTATTTGGATGAGTATCGTGGTAGATGGATTGGACGACGAGGTTCAACGGAATGGCCAGCTGGATCACCGGACCTCACATCTTTGGATTAATTTCTGTGGGGGTACCTTGAATCCAAGGTTTACGCCACTAAACCTGACAATATTGACCTTTCAAAACAACGTATTGTTGCAGAATGTGAGGCTGTTTCCGCAGACACGTTTGCAAAAGTACGAGAAGAGTTTATAAATAGGATATTTCACTGTCAGGAAGTAAATGGAGGTCACTTCGAGCAATTTATTTGAGTAGATACTGATTCTCAAATCTGTAATTGATATCATACTGAATGGAATTTGAATTTTAATGTTTACTAATGAGCCATTAAAATTGCCATAAACACAAACAAAATCAGTATCATTGAATAGGTTTTTTCGATACCTTTCAAAAGAGTTGTCGCATGCCGTAGGGTTCCATTTAAAATTATTGTTTACAATGGCCTTGTGGCGTCATCTTTGAAGATTTTATCATCTATCATCACTGGTAGGGAAGTTTACAACCTTTTATATTCAGTTTCCAAATTTCACTTATTTATGTATAATCGTTCAAAAAATAAGAGGGGGGGAGAGGACTTCTGAGAAGCACTGTATGAATTGTGTGAATTGATAAAAACGGGCCCCAGCAGCATAGTTGAAAATGCGGTCTGTTATACAACATTCATCTATATGAGTTCTAATCAAAACAGGTTTGAAAAATCAAACAACTATAAAAATGCAAATTTCCACTTTTTTTTTATTTTGAATAAGGAAATGTTTCCCTTTTCAATATGAATTCAATGGACACTTGTCTCTCGACAAGAAAATTATCTTAAAAAAAGTGAGATATGCTGCACGATCAAAAGGTTACAATTTTACTTTGCGGCGATTTCAACTTTCCCAACAATGACTGGGAATTTGGGCCTAACTGTTCATTCTTAGTTCCAACAGGAACTGACAGAAGGTATAACGTCATGAATAATGTGATTGGTTTCTATAACTTCATGCAATGCAATCATATAATGAATCCAAATGGAAAGATTTTTGATTCTATTGTCTGCAATGAAATATGTATTAGGAAAATGATGCGGTCAAAATCACCCATTCGTTGTGGAAGACCATCATCACAGAAGTATCGATTTCATCGTCACTTGCTCTCCTGTGAAATCTCTAAACTCCAACGTAACCCTCGTGCCTTCAGAAAAGCGAATAACGAAGCTATCAACGGAGAGTTGGAAAAAATAGAGTGGGTTGAGCTATTTGAAAGTAACCATTTCATGGACATCTTCTATGAACAAATCCACTCCATTATGGACAAATTGGTACAGAAAAAGAAGATTGAGGTTTTCCACTCAATTAAAATGATCGAAGATAAAAATAGAGCGCACAAAAATTGGAAAAACACTATTCGTGTAAATGATTACATCATTTTCTCCCAGCTTAGTCGCAAAACCAAACGGGCCATCCAGAGTGACAATAATGGATAAATTGACAAATTTTTGGCAAATAGTATCTTTGCGGAATCCCTATGATACCATTCCAAATTATATTGCACTTGATTTTGAAACTTCGGAAGGTGGTAATGTCACTGAACTCTTTGCAAAATATTTTAGCCGTGTTTACCAACCCTATGAGAAAAAAAAATTGAACTCGAGCTTTCAGAGCGGTAGATAAAAACGGTATCAGTAAGTTAAGGTTTGCGTTCATTATGGCTCGTGAAACGAATCCGATAGAGGAGCCACCATGCATTATAGTGAATATTTAGCCAAGTCTCCAACCGTGCAAATCAGTAATCATAGTCGAAACTAATATCTACTACGAGACAATAACCGGAGAACGGCCGATAAAGTTGCGTACTCCATGTAATGTGCTGTCTTGATGTTTCAATCATCATTTGATTTGGAAATCAATCCGAAAGAAATGATTCGTGAAATAGTTATTCCGAAATAACATTCTTTGACAATGAAATCCATCGTTTTTATATCTATTATTATGAGGTCTAACAAAGGTTGAATAAATTAAACTAGAAATTCGTAATTATATTGGCGGGCCTAGCAACATGCCAGTTGGGTTGTCCTCTGGAGGACAAATCAGCATATCCTAGTTACGGATTATGGCAGAATATATTATTATTTGTCATTTTCTTTTAAGATAAAACCCATACTAAGCTGCAATATGTATCATACCTTTGTTATGGAGGTCGATTAAGGCATATGTCTGTTGATATCCTATATGGCCCTTTCCAATGATCGTCTCATGGTTTCCAGAAACGAGTGAACGTTTCTTAAGGTTTTGAAGATCTCTTTTTCATTTTATTCTCGTTTCACGCCCGAAGATGATATTTGGGCTATCCTGTTCATTTGTGTTCTCCAGTACTTCACTTATATTTAAATTTTGTCAACATTAATCATTTCCAATTTTATTCATACAATTTCAGCAATTCAATCATTCATATGTTGTATATGTCTGTAACTTGACGTTTTTATAATCAAGCACACTTTTTATGACAGCCCTGAAGAAGGAAAAAATTTCGCCAAAACGTTGGTAGTAAAACCATACAATTTGAGTTAATGTGTGATACTAGTCCACTTGCTCGTGATCTTTGAAAAAAACCATTATATTTACAATATATGAACCCAAGAAATTCCTTACACCAGTGTGGAGAAACTTTGTGAGAGTGCGGTAAATTTTATCGGTTCAGTGCACTTATATGAAAACATGATTGTCATTTCATTTCAAATATGCTGGCGTCTATTAGAACAAATCTGAAATATTCAGTCAAAAGGAATCTCTGGAGCGTGCCTTGAATTTCAACAATCAAATAATTTATTCGAATCGTTCTGATATTTCAATCTTCCCTTCTAATTGAAAATAATTTTGTGCCACATTGACAATCAAAATTCTGATTTGCTCGAGCGGTTTATTTCTTCATTACATTTTCCTCGTTGGCTTGAAATATCGCCTGAAATTGTTTATTGGAGAAAAAGTTTTAAAATAGACCCAGAAAAGCAATTTCAGAGGTTGGTGGAAAATATATAGGTAGCTGGCGGCTATTGTCGACTCAAAATCGATGTGAGGCTTTATTCCATGAATTGGTGATGAAAATGGAGTGTCAAGAGCTGAAAAATAATATTAGCTGATGAAAATTGAAAGATGGTCTCCTATCACTGTTATTCGAAAACGAGTGTAACCCTTAGGCTCTTTCTATTCAAATAAGTGGGCAACAGCCATCAACGAATTTAGAATTTTGACTGAACAAGGACTAGAAACCGGTCTCCAGCCCTTGCCATGATGATAGTTCTCAAAAATGGCCGAGAAACGAATTTTGGATTAGAATTTGGAAAAAAGTTCATTTTTATAGAGGATGCAACTTTCACTAGCCACTATGGATTGGTAAGTAGCCCATCACTCCAGGGGTGCCCGAGACGTTTGAAGCGCGAGGGGTCGTCTATGATATAATCAGTGGCTTCCCTCACGAGGGGGTTCTCATGGGTTAGTGCGCGGTCGATAATTTTCCGATTGCGGTCTCTAATAATTCTCCTGATGAAAAGCAGGTTCAAGTCTCCGAGGATCGTTCGTTATCATCCGCAGGACTTTCATTTGCGCCTGTTCCAGGAAGCGAATGCTAGTCCTGCAGGTCTGGCCCCAGGCGGCTGAGGCGTACAAAATGACAGGCCTGAAAATCATTTTATAAATCGGAACGTTGTTCTTCAGAGAGAATTTGCTCTTCCTGTTGATCAGGGGGTACAAAGTACAGATTTTCTTGGCAATCCTATTCTTAACGATCTTGACGTGTGTTCTCTCGGTGAGCTGGCGATCCACCGTTACTCCGAAGTACTTGACCTGCTTCGACCATTTCATCTCCCTTCCAGAGATAGACACACCCCTTTCTGGGTTGTTTCTCTCTCGCCCCATCGAAATCGCCTGCATTTTGTCAGGATTCAGCTTTATTTTCCACTCCAGGTACCGAGTGGTATAGGCCGTTCAATGCATTCTGCAAATAAACGATACCCATCAGGTGATTGGCTGAGGAATAAAGTAAAGCCGTATCGTCAGCAAATAAGGAGATCTTCACGTGTTCACTCCTTGGACTATCGGATGTGTAAGGGGCGTACAATAACGGAGACAGCATTGCCCCACTTCACCAGGCTCTAAGGCAGGTGGAAGTCAATGAGTTTGGACAGTGGTCCCTCATGCCAAACTCTGTCTGAAGCTTAACAGATGTCTAACACCCTCAGAACCGGAAGCTCGGTGGAATGAGCACGCCTAAAGCCAATTTTCTCATTCGGTAGGACATTTCTGTCCTCCTTCGTCAAGCTTTTCGAGAACAACTTTTCCAGCCAACTTAGCTGAACTGCAAAGCAGACTGATCGATCGATAATTTTGTGGAAAGGTCGGGTTTTGTCCCTCCTGAGGAAACATAACCACAATGGCATACTTCCACATTCGAGGGAATATTTCAAGGCGTAGAGAGTTGTCAATTATATTCAAAAGTGACTGTACCTTGTTCCGTCGTAACCAGGTGCTCTTTCAGGATTCAATCCTTTAATATGTGCTTCGAGTCCATCTATCGAAACCGGACGAATGACATCATGATTGGGTTCTCTTAGAGTACGACGAACCCGCTCTTCCAGTGAAAGATCTCGATCTAGATCATCGTCTGGGTGCTCGTTCAATCTGAATTTCCTTTACATCGTATCTGCGAAGGCTTGAGCTTTGGACTCGGGGTCGTAGCACATACCGGCCTCAGCATGAATAGGAGGGAAATCAGACTTCTTTTATTTTAAATTTCGATGAAGTTTCCAAATCTGATCATTGTTGTGTACATTTTGAAATATTGAGCCAAATTTCTAATTCCTAAATTCAGATATATTTTCTCTCTCCCTATTCATTTCATTAGTTCGGATTCTGTCCGCAGGGAACAGACTCCTTTAATATGCTCTCTTGGCACGGTTTCTTTCCCGAATGAGATTTTTCATTCTCTGTGGGAATTTATCATGAAATTTAGGAGCTGGTTCCCTTCGGGAGGAATCCTCGAAAGCATTTTTTATGGTAAGTTCGTAACGCGCTACGACCTCAGTCAACTCAAGGGGAGAAACCATTCTCTCAGGAGCGCAGTAGGTTGTCTCCAGGAGTGAACTGAATCTATCTCAATCCACTTTTGTACACAGAGATCGGTTCGGGGCGGTGGATCATCCCCTAGTGATAATACCACCGGGCCAAGCTCGGAGAGAACATGGATGTTCCAGTTCCAGGTGATGTTCCTGGCCAGGGCAATGTTAAGTACATCGGGCCTGAGGTGACCACAATGAGTCGGCTCATCTGGAGCCAATACCTGGTATTCATACCTGACACACTGTTTGTTGCCACAGTAGCCTGCCATTAGTAGTGGTAACACGACTCCATTGTGTGTGCTTAGCGTTCAGATCACCCGTGACCAAAACAGGATGATCTGTTTCCATCAAAAGTGTATCGAGCGCCTCAGGAAGTATTCGATTGTTCGGAGGGTTTTGAGCACTGATTAAACGCATAGGACCACTACTCGTGTCGAAAACAATGCCTACTGTTTCTATACCAAGGATATGATCATTGGAAATTCCAAGCTGAACATGCGAATGACAACGTCTTACGAAAATGGCAACGCGGTCACCCCGACGCCCAAGTCGATCATTTCTAAGCATTTTGTAGTTAGGAAATCTAACAGTTTCTCCATTAAGACGAGTCTCTTGCAGAAAAGCAACATCAGTGTTGTTCTCTACAAGAAACTCAAGTCTATTCTGGAGAAGGCCGTTACAATTCCAATTCACTGTTTTGATGAAATTCGGAAGCTGCCTTTCACCCATTAGTTGGGTTAGAAACCATATGAGAATATTGCAGCAGCCTTAGCGAACTGTGAAAACAGCGTACTCATTGAATTCAAAGTGGAAAGATTGTCTTGGGGGGTATTTATTCAAGCTGGCTGGGTAGGGGGGTTGTCACGGGCTGCCGCCTCATATGACATCTCCACCTGTGTTCTTCCTGAGTTTGCGGGGAAATATATCGGAGTATGATGCTCATTGCCCCTGGGGTTCACGAGGATATCTGGGACATCCTCAATAGTTTGCAGTGTGCTCCCTACTGCAATTCGTACACTCAGCTTTCTTTGTTCTAGGCTTTGGATAATCCTTGTTGTTATGGTCTTCCCCGTATTTGATGCAGGCGGGCAATTGAAAGATGCTAATCGAAATATGTTGCCATCTCCCATTGGCCTTAGTGCACTAGTAAATCTGACAAAAATACCCAGATCTTCAGAACGCTCATAAAATTATCAATTATTGTCACTATAACTTAAAAAAATTGGGCATTGGGGATAGCCTCCAAGTCAGCACAATACTGCAACACATTTTCGGACGTATCTTGCAGCATTTTATGGTACAGGCTAAGAAATCACATTCTGAATTTCCTTGTTGTTTCTTGGTATGAAAGCAAATATCAGATTGTAACTTATTTATTCATAAATATCAATACATAATGAGAAATAATTCACATCGTGTATGAAGAATGTTTTGGATCGATTCATAAATAGAAAAATCATTATCAAAACATTGCATAGCATTTTTTCTTCCAATCATTCAGAGGAATTTTCTGAATCTGAATAATGATCTCCAACATATTTTCAGTAATTACATACGAATCCTACATCCCAAATTTTGATGTTTTGTTATTAGCAGCCACATGATGTTTCATTTGAACAATATCAGTACAATGTGAATTGAATTACAGCTGTATGGGGGTGCGCGTAAAATACCTCTTCTACTATCTCCACTAACTGCGATAGCTGGAGTTTTGCTAAATAGTCAGCGTTATCCTCTAACCCATTTTCCATGTCATTGGTGCATCCTGCATGATTCACCATTGCAGAATCCGCTGATACCTTGGAAATGTGGTGAACCTGTGGCGTGGGAATTCACTTGTGCTGACACAGTTGCAGCGTCTCATTTAGCAAATACTTCTAAGTCCGCTGGTGCTGCAGCAATATCGAGCGGAAAATTGAGAAGGAAAAAATATCAAAATGTTTAACATAATTATGTTTTCCATCTAATAGCTGTTAAAACTTTTGGTGTCTCCAACATATTTTCAGTAATTCCATACGAATCCTACATTCGCTTCTTTCCTCACATCAAACACTTTCTGCTCAAAGCTTCCTCACATCCCAAATTTTGATGTTTTGTTATTAGCAGCCACATGTTGTTCCATTTGAACAATATCAGTACAATGTGAACTAAATTACAGATGTATGGGGGTGCGCGTAGAAGACATCTTCTACTATCTTTCACATACTGAGTATGTCTCCACTAACTGCGATAGCTGGAGTTTTGCTAAATAGTAAGCGTTATCCTCTAACCCATTTTCCATGATCCTCGCATCGCATCGCATCCTCGCATGATTCACCATTGCAGAATCCGCTGATACCTTGGAAATGTAGTAAACCTGTGGCGTGGGACTTCACTTGTGCTGACACAGTTGCAGCGTCTCATTTAGCAGATACTTTTAAGTCCGCTGGTGCTGTAGCAATATCCAGCGGAAAATTGAAAAGGAAAAAATATCAAAATGTTGAACATAATAATATTTTCCATCCAAGAGCTGTTGAAAGTTTTGGTGTCTTCAGCCCTGAATCTCTGACTTTTATTCATTGAATTTGAAGAAGATTGGGCCGCACTACAAAACGTTCACCTCATTTTTGATACAAAGAATAAGTACAGCAATTCGGAGGGGCAATGCCTTTTCTGTAATTGGTACAATTCGTCTATCGGATCTACTGGATAAATTATTTCATCTTCCCAATTTTCCCACGAAATACATATCAGTAATCAAAGATAATTGTTCAGTACCTTCCAGAAAATCAATATCGATTTCTCTATCACCTTCATTGAATTATAGGAACAATGAACCCTCGGATTCTTCGATCAACAGAAGTGTGCATGCCATACCAACGAGAGACTCCATTTCTACATTTGGCCTAAGAGGATTGACGAATGTAGGGAATATCTATTTTATGAATAGCATGATCCAATGTCTTTCGAATACCAAGATTTTGTTGGAATTTTTCAAGAATGTTTTATGTATGGAGGATGTGAATATTACTACATCAAGAATGAAAGAAGAAATATTTTATATTTTTGATGGAGAATATCTGGAGTTCTGATTTTCCTCAGAAAATTATGGTACTTGACATTTCGTCCGACGACACTTGCTGAAAGCTAGTTCAACCCTGCTTTTTCCAAATAGCATGTGCCCCTTTTCTAAAATATTTTGATTTGCCCATAAAGATTACCACATAGAAAGTTCAGCAACAAACTTTGAAATTGTAAAAATGTTCAATGTTTTTTTATAATTCGAAATTGAAAACGCCACATATTAAAGAATGTACTCATAGCGCCTTTGATGGACGTTTGCATTGTTACTTCACACAGTTCAAATTTTTACCGCTAGTTGCTTCGAACTGTCAACTATAATTTCATTCATTCATTCATATGAGTATGCGTTTTTGGATAACTTGCATGGGTTCCAGCTTTGTTTTTCTCATTCCTCCCCAACCTATTATACCATATTGTATAATGGATTCCGCTAGTGAATAGTACGATATTTTCTGATGTGTTGAGTTCCAATAGCACCAAAAATGATTGATCGATTGATTGATAGGCTAATATAACATTAAATAATATCAACATGTGATTTCAACTGAAACTACACTCAACAACTATAATAAATATATATATAGTTTAACCATTTTCATTTGCAGAAGCTGTTTTTATGGGGAGCAAATCAGAAACTCACTTCGCTAACACGAGCGTATATGCAAAGAAACGTAACAAAAAATAATGTGTACTACTCGTAAACATTCTCCGTCGGCGGACGGTAAATCAAAAAAAGATCAAAAGAGCCGATAGTCAACGTGGGTTTGAGTGACAGCTATTTGAGTGACCGCAAGCCAATGATAATGCTTGTAGGTGTGTCTATACGTTGAGACTGATAAATCACCAGTTTCAGGAGGCCTGAGTAAATGAAAGCCAGTAGCGTCTCTGGTCTGGGATCGAAATAGGTTTTGAAATATTCTATAGTTGTGATGTGTTTCGTTGGAAAATATGGCTTTTTTTCGACCATGGGAAAATGAAATTATGATGATCCGATTGCCTATTAATACATACTTCTATATTTATTAATTTAACGTATTTTTAAAATATTCGAATATCTAAATAAAATCAGTTATTTCCTCCTCCGCTGCCTCAAGACTGGGAAACTTGTTTTTTTATGCTTCTGCAATTGATAATGGATGAACTATAACAATGTTTTTGATTATTAACTTTTCAGAGAGTTGAATCCTCTGTCCTAAAATCCCCCCTCCTGCGAGCTGCCTTTGCCGGTATAGGTGATTGTATCCGGTTGTTGTGGATTTCCGATTTATCGGACGCCTAATTCAACACACATCTGATTGAACTGAAATTTGTATCCAGCATTGCGGAACGAATGCCATACAAATCACAGGCGCTGTCATCTCAATGGCAAAGCCGTGTGTGAATCTGCGCTACGGACAGAGCCGGATTAAGGAGGGGGCAAACGGGGCTGCAGCCCCGGGGCCTCCACAAGAGAGGGGCCTCCACAATATAAATTTTTACGTAAAATTTCCTAACGAATACCGAAGGATATGCAAAATTATATATAAAAAATCTGACAACGAAAGAGCAGTTCTCCCACTTTTTCCTCTCGTTTTTCGTTTTAGACATTCAAAAACATGTTTCGTATTCTTGTCAAAATCCATGGTTAATATTAATCTTCGATCTGATGAATCATGTGTATATGCGAGAAACAATCACCAAGTAAAACATCATACTATTATACAAAATATTATATCGTATCGAAATTAGCTGTATAAACAAGAACAATTTAATAAAAAAAAGAATATACATTTTTATGAATTAAATGAAGGATTTTCTGTCGATGTATTCTTCGAATGACACAAGCGATCTAGATACACAATGAAATTCAATAATCATAAGCAAAAGAAAATAATATTTCAATTTATGAATATGATTGCAGCAAATTATTTATAAGAGCCCTGTGCGCATTCCATAATAGAACGAACGTTCAAATTCTGTTGACTATTTTTCTGCCGATTCTACAAACACTTTGCCCGTCTATACCTGTTTTTCCTTTTTATTGGCGTTGACAAGTGTCCGCTGAGTGGCGCGCTTGTAACAGAGAAATCCCCGAAATCTGAAAGTGTGAGTCTAAGAGAGAGATGACATTCCGCACAAATGTAAATCCTTCTGAATAAATAATAGTTTGAAAAAACTAAAAAACACGCTTTTATAGAAAAAAAAAATTAAAAATAAAAAAAAAAATATTTTATTCAATAAAAAGCGTGGGGTGCATGGTATCGCCTCGGCCAACAATTGCCTGTGATCTGAGACATTTCTTACTTTACTGCCCTAGGTGTGTAATGTACTATATAATTTTTTAGTCTGGTTTTCTATGAAGCGTTTTTTTTCCTACTTTTTAGTGTGTGGTTTATTTATAAAACCCCTTTTTTTTAAATAAAATATTTTTTTCTATTTTTTATTTTTTTAGTCTGGTTTTCTATGAAAGCGTTTTTTAGTTTTTTCAAACTATTATTTATTTCCTACTTTTTAGTGTGTGGTTTATTTATAAAAACTATTATTTTTATAATTTTTTTGCGAATTGAAAAATGGAATAATCTTATCAAATTAGGTTATTATAATCTCCGACGCCAAAAACCCCCCCATACCAATTTTGAATAGAATCAGACCATAATCACAAAACTCGGCCGCCATTTTGAAGCCGTCATTTCGAATTTCCCAATTTTTACAAAAGAATCATAATATTGACCCCAAAAACCCCCACATACCAATTTTGAAAAGAATCAGACCATAATCACAAAACTCGGCGGCCATTTTGAAGCCGTCATCTTGAATTCTTCAGTTTTTACAGAAGAACCATAATATTCGACATCAAAAACCCCCACATACCAATTTTGAATAGAATCAGACCATAATCACAAAACTCGGCCGCCATCTTGAATTTTCCAATTTTACAAACGAATCATAATATTCGACCCCAAAAACCCCCACATACCAATTTTGAATAGAATCAGACCATAATCACAAAACTCGGCCGCCATTTTGAATCTTCCAATTTTTACAAACGAATCATAATATTCGACCAAAAACCCCACATACCAATTTTGAATAGAATCAGACCATAATCACAAAACTCGGCCGCCATCTTGAATTTTCCAATTTTTACAAACGAATCATAATATTCGACCCCAAAAACACCCACATACCAATTTTGAATAGAATTAGACCATAATCACAAAACTCGTCCACCATTTTGAAGCCGCCATCTTGAATTTTCCAATTTTCACAAAAGAATCATTATATTCGCTATCAAAAACCCCCACATACCAATTTTGAATAGAATCAGACCATAATCACAAAACTCGTCCACCATTTTGGAGCCGCCATCTTGAATTTCTCAATTTTGACAGAAGAATCATAATTTACGACCACGAAAACCCTCAGATACCAAATTTGAAGCGAATCGGAACATAATCACAAAACTCGGCCGCCATTTTGAAGCCGCCATTCTGAATTTTCCAATTTTCACAAAAGAATCATAATATTCAATCGCCAAAACCCCCACATACCAATTTTGAATAGAATCAGACATAATCACAAAACTTGTCCACCATTTTGGAGCCGCCATCTTGAATTTTTCAATTTTGACGAAAGAATCATAATTTCCGACCACAAAAACTCGGATACTAATTTTGAAGCGAATCGGACCATCATCACGAAACTCGTACGCCATATTGGAGCCGCCATTTTGTTTTTTCCTCTCAATGCATTGTCACCGGAATTATGTACACCTGCCAAATTTCAAATCATTCGGACGTCTGGAAGTGGGTCAAAATCGCGCTCAAAGGAGTCGGTTACAAACAAACAAACATACAAGTGAAGCTAATATAAAGCGTGTAAAAAGACTATCTTCCTATCTATCTAAGATGTTCTACTATCAAATTCTTGAAAACCAAAATTTTAGAGCTATATTCTCAAACATTGAAATTACAGTGATTATTTTTTGACATTGCTAGAAACCAATGGAAACGTTCAATTCAAATAATTCATATACGTTTTGGCCAATCAATAGTGAGAATATTCTACCTAGAAAATTGTCGCGGGAATAATTTGAGGTATTTTGTTTTTATTGTCTGACAACCTATATTTTTAATTTGACGTCTGTCATCAATTCGCATTAAAAGTGTGAAATGAATCAAATCCGATTCAGTACATTATATAATTTTGCAAGGAAATGTAATTATGATCGTAACATAAAAAAATAATCTAAAGAATACCACACGAGTGTTCGATATAGTAGAAAATAATTATCTAGATTTCTTTCTCAAACTTGTTGGCAATAGCCACTCGAGCCAGTTGGTCTCTCTTGTCTATTGCCTGGCAACAAGTTTTCGAAAATCTGTCGAATTATTTTCACTCTCTTGTGATATTACAACTGAGAATGTGATGATGTCAAATTGCACTGCAAAGCGCTCATTTTCCAAAATGAAAAAAATTGGCGGATTACGATGAGACAAAGCCGCCTCTCAAAGTTATCGCTTCTTAGCATTGAGAATGATTTTCTCCGGATGCTGGATTTGACCGAAATCATCAATGATTTTTCGTCGAAAAAAGCTCGCAAGAATCCCTTTGTTTACGCTGTAATTTAATTTATTTCTTGTATTTTATTATACCTACATATGCTCGTGTCGAAATAGTTTGATTTGTTCCGCAATGAATAAAAAAAAAACTTGTTTGAAAAATTATTAGGGGCCTCCACTCCTTTGTTGCCCCAGGGCCTCCACACCTTTTAATGCGGCCCTGGCTACGGAAGGCTCGAAAGGTATAGAATTGTATGGATCCCGAAGTAATTTACGTTTTACGTTCTTGACAACGGAATCGGTTGGGCTTTGCAGTTATGGGTTATCGCTTGGATGAAGTCCGGTTGCGTTTTTTATAGGCGCCATGTCGCTGTCAACTAGACGGAGCCGTTATTTATTGTTCGGTTCAATTAATTGCCAAAGAGCATTGAGACCATTTCTCTGAGATTTTTCATGAATGATGAATTTTTGTTATTTGAAAAATAGCAGATCAATCAAGCATTCGATTAGTGAAAAGGTACTATACTAATATATATATATATATATATATATATATATATTTCCTTTTTAAAAAAAAAAGTAAAAAAAATGATACTTGTACACAATTTTGTTAAATTTAGCCTTTGAAATATGAATATATGATCCATAAATTTCAAGTAACACTTCACTAATTTTTCTGAACAACATGTCTTGCGATGATTGAACACAGAGTTCTTGAAGCAAGTAAGATAAATGTCTCAAATTTCGATGACACTATCTCAGATCATCCATTTCGTCGCACAAAATACACAGATTATATTTTTTAAAGTTTTCCATTCTGTTTCGATTGTTTTGAATAATATTAATTGATGGATATGTCATAAGATACACCGTCAAAATAACATTAAAAAAATAAGGTTAATATGATAATTCCATAGCCCCCCAGTTATTTTAAACAAAAATGTTCATTATTTTTAACGAATACCTGACAAACAAAAATTGTAAAAATAAAGCTTCCATTCACTTTAGTAACACAGATTTGTTGATAGCTAATAGCATACATTATTTTAAACGAACAAAGATTCGTTTCATGCAACTAAAATCCTAGGAAGGTCTTTCTTGGATAAAGAAACCCAATATAATTACAAAATGAAACAAGAAATGTTTCGATCAGGAATATTTTGCAAAAAATATATTTTTAGCAAACTTTAGTAGTAGAACTTAAATTAAAATTAACTCTTTAAGGTTCTGTTAATTTATTTTTAATTATTTCATGTAACTAAAATTCAAGGAAATTGTTTCATTTGTGCCATAAATATCTAACGAATTCTTTGCAAAATATAGTCACCTGACTAACAAAAATTATAAAAATACAGCCTTCCGTTGACTGTTATAATACAGTTTGGTTGATAGCGAATAGAATACATTATTTTAGACGAACAAATGTTTATTTCATATAACTAAAATCCTAGGAACATATTCTTTGGGTATATCTACTCCCACATCTCCTGTAATATCAACATCTGGGGCAGCTCCAGCAACTCCAACAGAATATTTATTCTACAGAAAAGAGTCATCAGACTTATTTTCAACCTAAAGATTAGAGATTCGTGTAGAGAATATTTTAAAAGATTCAATATCTTAACATATCCATGTATATATATGTTATTTCTGAAACAGAAACATATGTACGACACTGTTTCCCAACATCATAACTATTCCACTAGAAACGGAGATCTCATCAGCATCCCGACTCATAACACATCACTCTTTAAAAACAGTCCGTCATATACAGGGATTACATTTTTCAACAATCTTCCAACTGATCTAAGGAAAATTCAAAACAAAAATATGTTCAAATCGAAATTGAAGAGATATCTGCAAGAAAACTGTTTCTACAGCATTTCTGAATTTTTAAACTCGAGATAAAATGTTAGTTCTGTCTGTGTATATATGACATTTATATTTTACATTTGATTTGTTTTAAATTCCAGATAAAATGTTAGTTCTATCTGTGTATATGTGACATTTATATTTTGTATTTTGATATTTTGATTATTTGTCTACCTTTTTGTGCTCTTGACGTATCCTATATCATGTATTTGATCATAAAGGATTCAATAAATTATTATTATTATTATTATTATATATATGGAGACTCAATATAATTATTATAAATGAAAAAAAATAGCCTATCATCACGAATATTTAATAAAAATTAAATTAAATATTTCATGTAACTAAAATTCAAGGAACGAAATCTAACGAATTATTTGTAGAATATAGATGTCTATATACCTTACAGAAAAAAAAAAACTAAAAAGAAACAACATAAACAGGCATTGAAAGTATTTTTTTGAACTATATTGAAATCAAAGTTAAATGCCTAGTGTTATAAAAAATGATTAATTAACTATCGATATTTTTTTCATTATTTTGATAATTGTTATTGATGTTGAACACACAGTTATTATAAACAATTCCTGGTTGGTTTTCCAAACCTGATGAGACACTGCGACTAGTACTGGAGATGTCTCTTATAGCTTGTATAACGCTTTTTTGATTATCAATGTTCATTTATGAGTAAGACTTAATCGACTGGCTTATGTTATGTCCTGTGATCTTTATCAACTGCTGTTCGCTGATCCCCACTTTTGCTAAGCTGGAGACTGCAGTTGCCCTCGCTGAATGGTTAGTAATCTTCACTTTCTCGGTATCAATGCCGGCCTCAGTGGCAGCAGATTTTAACCACATGGAAATTGTATTTTTCCCGACACGGCAATTTTTGTACCACCCCTTTGACTGTGGATGCTTGCAGTTTGGATTTGCCGTTGAAAATAATATCTCAGTTGTGACAGTATCACCTCTTTTTCGAATTATTTTTTTATGAAGACGAACAGGACATACCTCAGGTTTGAAAGAATTAGTAACCAACCATTTGCTGTCTGCCAATTTCTTGGATCCTCCTTGGGTAGTTCTATGCGGCCTGTAAATCCTCCTGTGCTATCTTTCTCCTCCAAAAAGTATTCTACACTAGCTGAACATTCTTCCCCACCTCGCCAGGCCAGTTCTCGGGAAGAATCGTGGAAAAACTTGCGTTGAAGACCTTCTGGCGTGTCCTCGTCCCACACGTCAAGAATTCTATTATGATCTTCATTAGATAATGCTGCAGAACTTGATTTTCTCTCAGAAGGATCCGTTGGTAGCATCACGTACAGATCGAGCTTCTACAAATTCAATATCGTAAAATGGATTAAATTCAATCTGAAATTTGGTGAACATCATTTTTTGCAACTGTTTGGCGGTAAGATACCACATCAATTTAACGACGCTTTCCTTATAATCTGCTCCATTTCTCCTTTTCATATTAAATGCATAATCTTGCAATATATGAACCAACTGTTCAATAGATGAATTTTCTATTTTGTAAGATATTTCGTTACAAAATTCTATGAACTGTTTCCATACACTTGCCTCATTCCTTTTAGTATTATATGGTGTTAAATTCTGCACTCCTTGTCTTATAACTTCCACACTTTCTTTCCCGAAACGAGACATTCTGCAAAAATGTCACAAAACTAAAGCCTACTTGGTAATTTTAGTTTCCTACTGGATTTTCTAGAGGAAAATGTCATGTTATAATTTTTTATATTACTTTGGTGTTGAATTTTTCCACTGAATCTCCCACATTCTTGAATTACTTCCCAGAAATATCTCCTCGAGCATGAATTTAAAAAAAAATCCATGCTCTCGGAAATATTTTCGATAGTACTTAATTCAAGCAATAGGGAGATTACTAGTGAAAAAACCCCTTCTGTCCCGCCCATTATCTTCTTTCGACATGTTTTGAGTTTTTCGAGAGGAAAACCCCTTCTAGTCTCAATGAAAGCATGTTATCTAAAAACTGCATGAGTTTATTTTCATATTTTGGCAAAAGAGCCCGACTCCGAAGGAGGAGGGCTCTTTTAACAGAATATATATAAATTATATAAATTCGCCAAATTGTTTCTGAGTGTGATATAAGTTATTCGTCCGTTTGGAGAATTATTCGCAAATATAATTATCGATCATTCAAAGTACCAACCTAACCACACCAACATATTTACGATAACGACCACAACTGAAGATTAACTTATTGCAACAGATTTTTGACTAAATACAGAGAAGATGTACGTTTACCATTTGAAATTACTTATTCAGATGAAACTCGATTCACCAACTTAAGTCTGTTCAATCGGAATAATAAAAGGTATTGGTCTCAAACAAATTTACATCTGATGCAAAAAAAAAACATTTTCAAAAGCGATTTGGTTTCGATTGCTGGATGGGTATTATCGGAGGAAAACTTTTGGGGCCAATAATTTTCGACCGACAACTTACTGCGGAAAGATAACTGCAGTCCCTTAGAAATCACAATAATGATTTCATTGAAGATTTGCCACTGGCTTACCAAGTTGATATATATTTTCAACAAGATGGGGCGCCACCTTACAATTCCCATGTAGTAACAGAACATCTGGATGACACCTTCCCAGAAAAGTGGATTGACACTTACGGACCTATGCAGTGGCCTGCGAGGTACATTCTTAAGTTGTCATATTTTTTCATAATTTGTTATTCCTTATTATTATTCTAGATCACCAAATCTTACTCCGCTAGATTTTTTTCTCTGGGGGATGATTGAAAATCAGGTGTATAACACAGCATCAGCTACTCGTGAAGAACTGGAGTATAAAGTAAGGGTGGCATCCCAGAACATCACTGCGGAACAGCTAATCAATGTGGTGTCCGCAAAAATTGAAAAAGTTGAACTTTGCCGTAATCAAGGAGGAAGTCATTTTGAAAATTTAGAACCTTAATGGACAAATTTTTTTAAAAATAATTCTCAACACGACTGTGGAGTCATAAGCCTCAAAGTCGTATTTATCCCATGTTACTGGATCAAGAATGAAGCAATTTACACGATCCATGGAATTCTAGATCGAAAAATAAAACTTGGAATAAAAATGACTTTATTTGTCAAATAATTGAAAGTGGGGTGTTGTTGGATTCAGAATGTCATTTTCAATCGAGATAAGTGAAAATATATAGGATGACCCATTTAGAAATCGAAAGTTGGGGTCATTTCCGGTCAGACCGGAAGTACGGCAAAGCAAGAAAATATGTAAAAAAATTTAAATTGAACTATAATACACAACCCCCGAATTTCGTTCTTCTATCTTCAATAATAAAAAAGGTATAGGGGTGAGCCATCTTACAGAATCACCCGGTATATCGTAGAAACTAGGAACATCCATTTTCCTATTGCAGACTCTGCTATGACCATAATACACCCCACCACATGACAAGTTTCATATAAATTCCCAACATATATCTGCAATTTCTATAGTTACATCCGGTTCGCAGCTACCAGAAGATGAAATGTCTGATATTTCTTGCAGGGCTCAGCGGAGATCGATTCCATTTCGACGAGAATGGAGATGGTCCAGCCAGATATAAAATCAAGCATTTCAAGCAAGTGACCGAGGGGAAGTACGAGTGGATCACAGTCGGAGAGTATCTCGAAGGCGAGCTACAGCTGAACATGTCAGGTGATAATTTTGAATAATCTGTAGGTTATTAACATCTGTAGATTATAATGTAGCTATACTGCATTTAATTTCCCTTCCTTTTCGAGGAAAGCGAAAGAAAATTGATTTTTCAGGCCGCTCCAAAGTTGATAAAACATCAAAAGGATATGAAAACCCCTATTAACAAATGCAATGTTTGCCAAGCACCAAACATTATACCTTTTCCATATAAACAATGAAAATAAAATACTAAAGAAGCCCCTGGCCAGGGGCGAAACGTCTAACTGATTCCCTGATTTCAATTCATGAAAAAAACCTCAAACTGAATATACATACCAGGATTCAAGAACTCACAAATATAATATATATATATATATATATATATATATAATTACGGGGTGTTCCAAATTAAGTCGGCACCATTGCCAACTCCGTTATTATTGATGCTACGATTTCGGTTGAATGGGCAAACTGGTAGCATTTTTAGTGGCCTTCTCGATGTCAAAAACAAAAAAAAATTGATAGTCGCGTTGTCATAATATTTCATAGAATGATATTTTTTTCAATGGAACACCTCATATTTTTTCATCCATTTCGATTCGTTATAACATTCTCAACAACAAAGCTCATATCACTTTTCTTCCTAAAGTGGAAAATTAGCGATTTATGTGGAAATATTTATTTCTTTCACTAGTACAAAAAATGTCTTTGTTTTGGCGAATAAAACACCCATTTTTTGTACTTATACGAATGACAATATTTTGTTACTAATAGCAAAATAAGACAGTAAAAAGAAAAAATTGCGCTGGGATGTGAACTCGTGAAACCCGTGATCATCATGTCACACCACTCAATTGACACCACTAAGCTATTTGGTATTAATGTATAAATCGATAAATGTTTCCTATTAATACAACTGTCTTATTTTCACCTTTACGAAAAAGAGTCAAATGAGCTTTGTTGTTGAGAATGTTATTACGAATCGAAATGCATGAAAAAATATAGGGTGTTCCATTGAAAAAAATATCATTTTATTAAATATTATGACAACTGTCAATTTTTTTTTTTTTTTCGGTATCGAGAAGTCCACTAAAAATGCTACCAGTTTGCCCATTTAACCGAAATCAATAATAACGGAGTTGGCAATGGTGCCGACTTAATTTGGAACACCCTGTATATATATAAAAGAGAGTCCTCATCAGTACGGTGAAGAAGTGCAAGGATGAACAACACTTGGTAGAAGCCGCTCATTTGTGATTTCGGTCAGCAGACCCTGAATTCCAGGGCAACAACCAACGTCACCACGGAGGCATCTATAGCTACCTGCGTGACATCCGAGTGTAGGAATATAACTATGAAAGAGAGTAATATCGATATATCGATATATATATATATATATATATATATATATATATATATATATATATATATATATATATATATATATTAATATATATATATATATATATATATATATATATATATATATATTATATATAAATATATCCAAATCCCAAGAACCTCCAAACTAAATATACATACCAGGATTCAAGAACTCACAAATATATATATATATATATATATATATATATATAAAATAATATAAATTTGAGATAAACTCAGTAGAAAGGATATTCCTTGAGGTTGCAGCAAATTTAATGGCCAATGAAAGAAGAAAAACTGTTTCTTATTTTGTCAAGCTTTCGAAAATGTTTATTTTCATTATCAAGAAAACTTTGAAGAAAGGGAAGACACAATTTGTGAAATAGGATTTTAAACAAATTTAAATGGACTTACTAAGGTGAGGTTAAGTGAAGACAGCGATCTAATCATCATTGTGTGATTGAATATTTTTTCAAAATCATATCACTATAAAGCACTACCAGTTATATAGATAAAAATTAAACAATTGTAAAAGCACATATTGTTTAGGAACATAATTTAAAAATAACTATTTCAAATTTGACAGGACAAGTACCACATGGTTAAAGCATGACTGAAAATGAAATGGTGGATGACAGGAAGTGCAAGACAGAAGGTGTCAAGTGTCATATGTCAATGTCAAAACTGTCATGGGAGAAACATGTGTTTTGTCCACAGGACACAAGGAATAGTACCAATCTATATGACAAAAATTGATAAATGAGAGAGAAAATAAAAAAATTATAAGCAGTTTTTTTAACTTTCAAAAATTCAGTTGGAATCAAGTTTTAACAAGTGAATAACACTTAGGTTGGAAATATCAGATCGTTTATCCATGCTATTAGGTTCATTTTTTATGTACACCATTTCAAGGAAATTCCTTTTATGGTAGTTATTCTCTACGTGAAATAGAAGGGTTTTAAAATTACTGAAATAATTAGAGTTAATTTTCTATTTTAGATAGAGAATAACTACCATAAAAGGAATTTCCTTGAAATGGTAAACATAAAAAATGAACCTTATAGCATGAATAAACGATCTGATATTTCCAACCTGAGTGTTATTTACACTTACTTGTTAGAACTTGATTCCAACTGAATTTTTGAAAGTTAAAAAAACTGCTTATTATTTTTTTATTTTTTCTCTCATTTATCCATTTTTGTCATATAGATTAGTACTATTCCTTGTGTCCTGTGGACAAAACACATGTTTCTCCCATGTGGTATTTGTCCTGTCAAATTTTAAATAGTTATTTTTAAATTATGTACCTAAACAATATGTGCTTTTACAATTGTTCAATTCTAATCTATATTACTAGTAGTGCTTTATAGTGATATGATTTTGAAAAAATATTTAATCACACAATGATGATTAGATCGCTGTCTTCACTTAACCTCACCTTAGTAAGTCCATTTAAATTTGTTAAAACTCGTATTTCACAAATTGTGTCTTTCCTTTTTTCACAGATGTCTTGATTATGAAATAAACATTTTCGGAAGCTTGACAAAATGAGAAAGAGTTTTCCTTCTTTCACTGGCCATTAAATTTGACTGCAACCTCAAGGAATATCCTTTCTACTAAGTTTATTCCAAATTCATAGTTATTTTCAACTAGTCCAGTCACGAGACTACCCTCCTTCTATATATATATATATATATATATATATATATATATATTATTCAGTATTTGTTGGGAGAGTATTGAATATTTTTCGAAGCTTTGCCTAGTAACAGTTCATGATTCTGTAATGAATTTATGCAAACATTTGCCCACAATACATCAATTCCATCCTCATTTGACATTCAAGCAAATCCAGCTTTCGTGGATAACAGTTGTTATCATTCATGAATATTTCATGTGTTCAACAGTTATGTTCACAAATATACATGATCATTCAAGGAAACGGGGATTATTCCAAGTTAGCGTGACAGTGACTAGAAAACACCTACAGGAAATATCGAACTCATTTACTCTACACAACCTTAAAGTATATCAATTGAACTGTGATCGGGAAGAGAGATAAAATATGTTTTTTTTATTACCGTGCGTTTTCACCCACTTTCCCGCACGCATTTGAGTTTTGAAAGTGTTACTTTCCCGCACTAGTGCGGGAAAATGAAGATATGTCAATTTTGACGTTATTATATACATTCCATCGATTTCACCTGTAGTTATTACTATTCTTACTAATTTGGGTTTCAATATTACCTAGACTTTTTTCTTGCTTCTCTATTTATTGGAATAAAATTAAAATTGGGATACTTTTATATAACTATGTTTTTCAATCAATCCACATAACAATTAAACTAAGCTGTGTCAGGTGGTTTAGTATGGTACCCAAAGATTTGCTATAATAACCAAAGTATATCATCAAGACGTCAAAGTTTTGAGTCCAAGCGTCCTCAAAGTGACAGTTGGTGAAATGCCGGCAGAGATCGCTACCTATTTACCCCTACCTAACCCAGAACGGTACACAGGTCACAGTTTCAGACATTCCTCGGCAACGTCTCTAGCAGATCCGGCCGAAGGGATAACAAAGATAAAACGTCTTGGAGGCTGGAAATCAACTGCCGAAGGTTACTTGGAGGACTCCGAAGAACAGAAGAAAACCATCTCAAATAAAATTCTTTCATGTACTTTCAACTTGCAACCGATGCCGTCTCCGTCGTCATCTTCATGCACTTTGCAAACTACTGGTGTTACTCTGAACAGCCAGTTACCACCAACTAACTTCGCTGGACCGGCTATTCCTACTCATTTGCAGAATGCAACGAGTTGTGTTTTTGATATTAGTATTCATAATAATCAGTAGATTTTCATTTGAAGTTTTGTATGTTGAAATAAAGTGTCTTTCCCGCACTTGACTGCTTGCCCGAACTCCGCTCCGCGTCGTTCGGGTTAACGGCAGTCACGTGCGGGAAAGTATCACTTTCCGCACTTGTTAGGAAATAGTATATTACATTGCTAGTGCGGAAAGTGACATTTTTCACACAAGTGGGAAATATTGTGGCACGAGGCGTAAACCGAGTGCGGCAATCACACGAGTGTGAAAAATCACTTTCGCGCGGGTAATGAACGCTATTTTTCCTACGACCACCTGTTTTATTAAACAATATGTAAATATTAGATCGTGTATATTGAGTTTCCTGATTAATCTTACGTTTTATATGTATATGTCTATGTTTGAATATTGTTTCTATAAAAAGTGCAGATGAATTTAGAATGACTTTTATAGTGAAATGAAGAAATAACGATAATTAACGTTCATTTGAAAAAATCACAATAAGTAAGTACGTATTAGATACAACTTGGGAACAAATATAATTATTTGAAACGATGAAGATTAAAAGTATATTGGTTATTGTTACAATTTTTAAATTGTAACGGTGTTTGCGAAAGATTCGTTTCAATATTTCCTCGGATGCTGCTTGTAATTATTGTGCTCATCGAAGAAGTTGAGTGTTTTAAATTAAGGTTTTCTAATATGGCTGATTGAGCATCAGTGTCTTCCGATGTTCTACGCACAGCGCTGACAATTTTAGTGGCGGTGTTCATTCTGTTGGTGTGAGAATTAATAATTACATCTGCAAATCTTACAGGATTCACGGGTTTGACGGCTTAATGACAGCCGTGCGGAAAGTTACTTTCGTGCGGAAAGTGGATTTTGAATCTAAGCTTTTGATTGAAATACCCCATAACAAAACCAACAAACCAAGATCATTTGTGATAAACGAAACTTTTATGCCATTATATAGAAAATATATTGCATATCGTCCAGAAAATTTTGAAATTTGCCGCTTTTTCTCTAAATATTCAAAGGGGAAAGGTTGCAGGCAAGTAGTAGAAATACATCAAATTGGCAAAATGCCGCAAACTTTCTAAATTTGCCATATGCACATGAATACACAGGACAATATTTCCGTCGGTCCTCTGCGACAATTTTGGTTGATGCTGGGGCAGATTTAATTGCTTTAAAGAGGCATGGGGGATTGAAATCCTCAACCGTTGCCGAAGGATATATACAGGAATCTTTTACAAATAAAAAAGACATAGCAGATAAAATATTCAGAGGGGGAAGTGACAAAGAGAAATCTGCTAATACTATCAGTATTATTGCCGAAGTAGAAAACAGCAATACCGTCGGTGATTATTCAGGTAACATAACAGATATATATAGAGGGGAAAGTGATAAAGAGGATGACTTTCCAGGTAGAGTTCAGCCTATGTTGAATAAATGTACAAACTGCAACATAATTATAAATATACAAAAATAGTTATAAAAAACGTTCCATATGTGTAATAATATATTCAATAAATGTTCTTAATGTGAGTTTGTTGTTTGCGTGTATTTATCAAATGTCTAAAACGTATATAAAAAACCGCTAGGGACCGATTTTGATGGCCTAGGCCGGCAAATATTTTGCTGGTTGCTTAGCAACGGACTAAAATACTAGATTGGCGTATTTTGGGGCTGAAGTTGCTCCAAGAGAGTACGATTTCTTGAGCGATTTCAAAAAAAAATATTACTTAACCATGAGCCATTTCGGTGAATTTCCTTCACACAATATTTTCGAAAATATGTGGAAAATCATTTCGGTCGTACATTTGGATACCCTTAACTATGTTTTGCGCCTGAAAAACTACCAATTCAATTAGGGAACTTCAGATGCATATTTAGTAAATATTCTAAATGACATACAACATGCGAAAAATGGATGGCGATGACACTCGAACTCTTGAACAAATGACAAAATGCTGAAACTCGTCGAAGTTCATTTGTAGGAAGACGTTTTGTGAGATGTCTTTGCCATCTGTCATTGCTTCTCCCTGATGTGAATATTCGGGGCAAGCCCTAGATACAGTACTGGCCATCAGATGCCTAATGTCTGCCTGATGTTTATGTCAGTTATATTAACTTATGTAAACAATAATTTTTGTCATAACGTGTATTATTAATCTGCTTCGTTTCATCCAATCACATTGGTCCGGTTGTATATTATCTTATTCTAATCTCCATACCCAACAAGACCCCCTCCTCTAGAGAACCTCCGTGTCAAGAATTTTCTTAGGAACATGGGTCGAGTGATACCTCATTTGAGAGGTATCACCACCCCAATAATAACTGTTCGTAGTTTTTGTATATTGCTTAATTTGTTTCTGAAATATTAGGGGGGTGGGGCTCTCAAGATGATCCATCCCGGATTATTCTTGAACAAATAGTCGAATGGAAAAATACTGAGACACCTGAACTTTTATTTGATTCAAACAACCACAAGTCATAATAATTGTTCTTGTTCAAAATGTACGCCATTCATAGCTAGACAATGGTACAACCTATTTTGATTTTTTTTTTTTTTGAACTCGGGAAAATGTTTCTCATGGAATTGTTGCACATTCTCTGAGAATGATCTCTTCTCAATCGTGAAGATCAACAGGAGATTTGTGTAAATGATAGACTTCAAATATCTTCGAAGAAAAAAATTATTGGGAGCGATATTAGGCGATCGAACCGGGCTTTCTATCGGTCCTCTTCGACCAATCGATTGTCCCGGAAATGTTCGGTTCAGCCATTCTCTCAGAGGAGCTGCAAAATGGGGCGGAGCACCATTATAGTTGACAAATCCATCTTCAAAAACGCCCACCTACAAATGAAGTTTGACGTGTTTTAGCATTTTTTCCTTCGATCATTTGTTCAAGATTATCCCCGGTGAATCGTCTTGATTGGGCCACCTGTTATACAGGGTGTAACTGAATAAGTGTAAAACATTTAAGGAGGTGATTCCTCATCGAAAAAAAGATAGGATCTTTCATATAAAGAAACTTCATTGGAGCATCCCTTGTTAAGATACAGCCCCTTAAAGGGGGTACATAAAATTTGTATAACAATCTTTTTCACAAGCACTGAAAAAGTTACAATATTGAAATTAACCTGACGTTTTGTACTACCAAAAAGACACTTAGCCAGTAATTTATTTGGTTTACCCCATGGTTGTAAGGGGTGAAAAACGCAACCCCTAAAATTTATTTCCAATGTAACTTTTTGTCTTATTATTTGTTTACCATTTAAAAATTTATTTCCGATAGCCTGTTTCATTCTAAACAAAAAATGTCTCTTGGGTTTTTTGCCCAAAATAAACCAGTAAGCAGCAAAACATTATTTTACGAACAACTACAGAGATACATCGTCATAAATGCGAAAATACGAAACTAATCTATCTAGTAGGTCGCTATTAGCGATAGTGACAATTAAATTGGTATGACGCTGTCAGTTTGGGAATTTTCGAAATTGAATTAATACTAATTGTGTGTTGTTGTTCTGTTCTTAATTTGTTACTTTAATAATTCACTTGTTAATAAAATGGCATACACAAATGAGGAAATGGCTGATATGCATTACGTTTACGGTCTGTCGCAGGGGAATGGGTTAGAAGCTTCTAGAAGATATGCTGAAATGTATCCTCAACGGCAGCATCCTTCACATAGAATATTTGCTCGACTTCATCAACGATTACGAGAATATGGTTCATTCGACAAAAGAACGCAGGATTGTGGTCGCCATCGAGAAATACGAACACCACAGCTTGAGGAAGCAGTACTTAATTTGATTGAAGAACAACCTACTACCAGTACTAGAAAGATTGCTTTCCAGCTAAATGTTGATCATATGACGGTATTTCGAATTTTAAAGGAACAACTCTTATACCCTTACCATCTGCAACGAGTACAGGCACTGTTACCGCGAGACTTTCCGAACCGTCTTGAATTTTGCAATTGGATGCTGGAAATGATTAGAAGAAATTGTGACTTTCTGAAGACGATAGAATTCACAGACGAATGTAGTTTTTCTCGGGACAAGATTATTAATTTTCATAATTACCACATATGGGCTGATGAAAACCCTCACGCTATTGTCGAAACTAGCCATCAAGAACAGTTTTCTTAACGTGTGGCTCGGAGTTATTGGGGATGATTTAATTGGGCCTCATTTTCTACCTCCTCGATTAAATGGTGAGGCATACGTTCAATTTTTAAGAGAAGTGCATCCAGTACTGCTGGAGGAAGTTCCTTTGGGCGTCAGAAGGATATGTTTTTATGCATGATGGGGCTCCGCCCATTTTAGTCAAGTAGCACGTCAGCATTTAACTGAAACATATGCAAATCAGTGGATAGGATCAAGGAGGACCACATAAATGACAAGATCGATCCCCGGATCTCAATCCTCTCGATTTTTCTATTTGGGGACATTCACAGCATTTGGTATATTGTACTCCTGTTCGCGATGTAGAGGACTTAAGAAACCGCATCATCGATGCGTGCAGGGTAATCAGAGAGACTCCAGGAATATTTGAGCGAATACGTGGCTCAATGCGCCGACGTCTAGACGCATGCGTAATGTTTGAAGGTAGACATATTGAACATTCACTATGATTTCTACATGTTGTGTGTTTTGTTATTAATAACTTAGTTTTGTTTATTACCCTTTAATCGTTTAATGCAGGTACTAACTACAAAATAACAATAAATCCAGTTCGCATTTATGACGATGTATCTCTGTAGTTGTTCGTAAAATAATGTTTTGCTGCTTACTGGTTTATTTTGGGCAAAAAACCCAGGAGACATTTTTGTTTAGAATGAAACAGGCTGATCGGAAATAAATCTTTAAATCGTAAACAAATAATAAGAAAAAAAGTTACATTGGAAATAAATTTTAGGGTTGCGTTTTTCACCCCTTACAACCATGGGGTAAACCAAATAAATTACTGGCTAAGTGTCTTTTGGTAGTACAAAACGTCAGGTTAATTTCAATATTGTAACTTTTTCAGTGCTTGTGAAAAAAATTGTTATACAAATTTTATGTACCCCCTTTAAGGGGCTGTATCTTAACAAGGGATGCTCCAATGAAGTTTCTTTATATGAAAGATCCTATCTTTTTTTCGATGAGGAATCACCTCCTTAAATGTTTTACACTTATTCAGTTACACCCTGTATATATATTCTTAGAAATCATTTTATTTGAGTTTTGATTAGAAAATATCAGCGCGTATGGATGATGGAAAACTGAATTTTTCGAATTTCTCGAGTTCTTCTGATTGTCATAGATCACTTAATTTTTCTGAACGTGCTATGTTTGAGAATACCAAAGATATAACATGATTAAGGAAAACTGATTTGACTGTGGTTTTGGCGAAATGCAAGGACATGAGAGGGGTGGAGACTGCTGAATCGTTTACCCGCCCTTATCGTGTAACGGGCCATTTTCCTGGATACATTCTGGAATACTGTGTATGCTTTCCTATACGAAGAGATTTCACTAATTCCCAGATATTTCCTATCGAGTTCTGATTTATACAGTGCGCGTCAAAATTATGGAACGTATTCAATATTTCGCAAGCCATGTACCTTTGACAAAAATCCTAAAATAGGTCGATTTTTATTTCAAAATGCCGATTTTTTTATGTATATTCTAGAGAGGTTATGTCACTGGTTTTGACATGGTGATGTAATCGAAAAATTTTTTTAAATTGGATACCTTATCTGAAAGGCCTTTCAATACTGCATTCAATGATAATAAATAATTATATATTTTTTTACAGGGTGAACAAAAATAAATATTTTATTTCAATAAGAGAATAACTTTATATCCAACAAAATCGAACAGTTAAATAAGATGTTCGAAATGCCATCCACCAGTCTCTTGACAATAAGCAAATCTACGGACACATTCCTCTTGCACATTGTGAATAACTTCCGGAGTAATTCTGTTAATTTCGATCCTAATTCGATTTTTCAACTCTTGTAGATTCAGGGGCCACTCTAGCGGTCCGCGCCTACCAATCCAACTCCTAGGAAAACAGTTACTCAAAAACTCGCGAACATCACGTGCATAGTGAGGGGGTGCACCATCTTGTTGCAACCAAATACTTTCGTTTGGTGAGTTAGGATTGTTGGCGTTTGGACAAATATATTTTCATTATTATTACATTATGATTATGAAATTCTTGTATTGTCAACGGTCCTTGATATGTGTGACAAATTTCAGATTATTTGGAAGATTGTAAGTGGGTGAATATTTACTTCCAAAATGTTATTACATTGTGAGTTATTCAGTTACAAGTAAAGATAATAAAAGCGTGTTGTAAAATGCAAAATTTTTCTTTTTTGAGCCAAGGCTCTAATCCCTTAGACTGCCCTGGCAGACTAGTGAGTCAGTGCTCTACTACACCAATGGATCCTTCCCAAATATTAATAAGTAGCTATTTCCTAGTCTAAAATGGAAACAAAAGACAATCACAAATTAATGCCATAATAGGCAAGTTAGTGTCAAATAAATGTCAGTTGAAATATCAACAAATATTCTTCACAAATTCTAAGTGAAAAGGTTCTAAAAGTAAACTATGGCTACTTTAAGTGAAACCCAACGCATAGAAATTTTAATTTTTATTGGATGCGGAGATAGAACCAGAACTCAGCAAGAAGTATGCGACTTGTTCAATGCGAAGTATCCAACTAGACCTATCAGTCGTTCAACAGTCAGTAAGATTGAGAAAAAAATTAGAGAAACTGGTCATGTTAAACATATTCGGAATGCTGAACGTCCTAAAATAGAAGAAAACGAGAAACTTGATGTTCTATTGGGTGTAGAGAATAATCCTCACAATACTTCACGACAAATTGCAGCAGACCTTGACATATCCCAAAATTCTGTATTTCGTATTCTAAGAGCAGAAAAGTACCATCCCTACAAAGTACAGCTACATCAACAACTCAATGATGATGATCCCGATCGCCGTGAGGAGTTCTGTGAAATAATGCAGGATTTGTGTAATCGCAATCCACGTTTTATAAAACAAATTCTGTTTTCCGATGAGGCTACGTTTTGCCTAAATGGTTCAGTAAATCGTCAGAATTGCAGATATTAGAATAGGGATAATCCTCACTGGATGATGGACGGGCATACTCAATACCCTCAGAAAATCAATGTTTGGGCAGGGATAATGAACGACAGGATTATTGGCCCGTATTTTTTCGAAGGAAATCTCACAGGGGAGCGTTACTTGGAATTTTTAAGAAATGAACTCATACCTAGCCTTGCCGATATTTTTCCAAACGCCAACAATCCTAACTCACCACATGAAAGTATTTGGTTGCAACAAGATGGTGCACCCCCGCACTGTGCACGTGATGTTTGTGAGTTTTTGAATAACTGTTTTCCTAGGAGGTGGATTGGTAGACGCGGACCGATAGAGTGGCCCCCAAGATCTCCAGATCTTACGCCCCTGGATTTTTTCTTGTGGGGTTATTTGAAATCGAAGGTCCATGTAGATAGGCCACAAAATCTACCAGAGTGGAAAAATCGAATTAGAATCGAAATTAACAGAATTACTCCGGAAGTTATTCGCAATGTGCGAGAGGAATGTGTCCGTAGATTTGCTTATTGTCAAGAGACTGGACTGGATGGCACTTCGAACATCTTATTTAACTGTTCTATTTTGTTGGATATAAAGTTATTCTGTTATTGAAATAAAATATTAATTTTTGTTCATTCTGTAAAAAAATATCTGATTAATCATTATCATTGAATGCAGTATTGAAAGGCCTTTCAGATGAGGTATCTATCCCAATTTAAAAAAATTACCGATTACGTCACCATGTCAAAACCAGTGACATAACCTCTTTAGAATATACATAAAAAAATCGGCATTTTAAAATAAAAATCGACTTATTTCAGGATTTTTGTCAAAAGTACATGGCTTGCGAAATATCGAATTTGTTCCATAATTTTGACGCGCACTGTATAAATATCACTTTGGGATGCTTGAGAACGATTTTCATATACAATTCTCGGCCACTTAATCTCGTAGTATTTTTATTAGTATTTGCAGAACATCAGCAAAATTCATACCATTCAAATGAAAAAATTGTGAAACTGAATCCACAGTTCAGATAGCAGAAAGAAAGGAAAAACATGCGATTCTTTTTTTTTTCATTTCCGTATCTTATGACTAGCTGGTACCCGCGACTTTGCCCGCGTCGAATTTTTATTCACCTATGCTTTTCCGCATAACTATGTGCTAGAGCTCATCCAGTATTGAAACGACCGTTTGGTACGTAGAGAGGGGGAAAACACGAGTGGACACGATTTGCTGTGCTACGGCAAATCTTCACCAGTGTCTTGGCATGCAGCGTTTGAAACGTTAGGTTTGTTTAATTAATAAATAGGTAGTGCAGTTATTTATTCAACTTTGCAATAGTTTACTCGTTACCTTGCCAAAATGCCCAGTGGTAAGTACTATTCAGTAGCGGAAAAAGAAATAGGAGTGTTAAGAAAGTTATAGGAGTGTAAGTTCTCTACGTCTCGTGAATCGCCTATACCAAATAATTTGGTACGCCTATGGAATTTCTATTAATAGCCATAGTTAGACAATGGTTCGGATATCTTCGATAGAAATTGCTTGTTAGGTGGGGGAAGGCCAAAGTGGTCGTTTCAATACTGGATGAGATCAGATTCTTAGGCTTGAAGAAGTTATCCTATTTATGGCCGATGATATAATGGATCCTTCTCCATTTTACATGGAATGGCAATGAATAATTCTATGTTTATCATTCCATATTCAATGATATGAGCAAATCGCGAAACACAAACCTGTAGCACTGCATTTTGAAGCCAAAGCTTACCACAAATGAATCATGCAATCCTGAATGAAGGAATTTAGAGCCTCAATATCGCAATGTAATTTTTAAAATGTACTCTTCTATAAAAAATAATTATATTATGCACAGTATTTTCCTGACTCGTGACTGGCGACTCCAGAATCAAACCAGAATTGAAATTCACTTCTTTATCCATAAAGGCGACGAGTGAATGTCTTCCACTATTCAAAATACGCTCGGAACAGTTCTGTCTTCAGTTATAAGAACCAGACAGGTGCGTTGGAGAATCTTGGAAACATTTCCTGGCAACGGCATTCACGTGTTATTGGGTGAAGTGATCGAAACAAGTAAATACTAGTTAGTTACAATTAGCACGTTTTAAAATTCCCTGAAATGGAGATGAATAACAATTGGCTAAAGGTAGGTAGTAAATACTTGGTTATATCATGATATTCTAAATGAATACTAGATAGGTAGTAATAACTAACCCTAGTTAATGCTGACGTGTGCTCATGGGACAGAAGGCCATGACACGATGCTCACGCTCTCACATTCCACCTAATCTATCAGCCACTTGAATAACAAGTCTGAACAAGTAGTATTCGACATATACAAATCTCAAGTTGCGGTGTTGTGTTTTACGCGTTTTACTGAGATGTCATCGGATGCAGAGGATAACTCCCTACTGGAGGAGCAGTTGAACAGGAGCTTGTTTGTAAAATTCGTTGGTGAAAATCATGTTGTTCTAGAAAACTCAAAAACACCATCAGTGGTAGATGCAAAGAAAAAGACATGGAAAAAACTAACTGAGGATTTTTCACGTGGACGAAAGAAATTGGAAGTCGGCCAGCTTACAAAAACTCCAAACAATATGAAAACAAGTATAAAGAAAAAAACTGACAAATCTGCAACAGGTAATAAGCCCATATAGCTCAAACAATGGGAGCAGGATTTTCTAGATACTATGCAGAAGGAAACGAATCCTGTTCTTTGTGAAGTTCCTCAGGCCTTTTCGGTAGGACATGAAATAGTGACGGGGAGTACCATATCACAAGAGAATGAAAACGCAGAAGAATCATCGAGTGATATGCCGAAGCCTTCCAAGAAAATGAGAAAAAGTGAAAGACTTATCACGAAGTATGAAAGTGACAACACAAAAGACTCATGATTACCTCAGTTGCAGAGGATTGTTTTGTTACAACAATTGAAGTTACAGGAAATTAAAATTGAAAAAGAAGAAATACAATTGAAAGAATTGAAACAAAAAATTCATACATGTGAAAAAGGTTCTGATAAATCTGAACATTGTACAAAATCAACTCAAACTACTCAGGAAATGAGAGATTTCATAATATACCAGAGCTTTTGAAAATTGTCTTTATTTGTTTCATTATACCGGGTGACACAGGATATCGGACCACCCCTATAACTTCTGCATTCGTGAACGGATTTTTCTGAAATGCGGTAGAGTTATTTGAGCAACCATTTTGGATTTGATCAGTTTACAATCCAATATGGCGGACTCCCGGTTTTTCTGGAAATGCCAGTAACTTTGTTTTTTCAAACAGAACACCCTGTATATTTTTACATATTCAAGTTCAACAGGTCAAAACAAGTCCAAACCTTATGCCAAATGTAATTTTTTTGAAACAATTGAAATTAAAATGTTTTTTTTATTTTACCTCGTGGATAAATGAGATTTGGTCGAAGCTATTCACAACGAGTCGCAAATAACAGAAAAACCTCATTTTTTCTGGAAAATTATTTTTGGTGTCATTTACTGGTTAATCAATTCAGTCACATCACATTCTGATCAAAAATAAAAAAAAACAAATGGAACCCCTATGGGCCTCCAGAACATACATTGAGGAAAAATATGACATCATTTTTGTATTTCGGTGCGGTAACAAATTGTGTAAATTCAAAAATCTACAACTAGTTCATGAGTTTCCTTGCAGTTCGAAGAATTTTTCAACTTAGTAAGCTGTGGAAAACAACATTTCTGAATTTTGTCAACTACTTGTGTAAGTTATACTTATAAGCACGATAATGGTGTTTTTTTTTAAATTCTTCTAGCGTTTTATCGACTGACATTGCATTGGTATTTCAATTCCCGCGTCGGGGCGGTTGGATCAAAATCAACATAAGCAAAACATTCATTTCTGCCTCCTCACTAACGATCATCTTCTCCATTGTTGGGTTCTTTTCGGAATCTTCTCTCCACATTTTTGAAAAAGGTTCTCTGTGGGCGTTTTCTGTGTGGGTATCGTTCAGCGTATAACTGACAAGCGGCGACACTGTTTTTAAGAAATTCTCCGTGAATTAATAACATATCAACCTGTTCACTTCTTGTGAAACTATAAATTTGATTTTACGTTTCTACTGAACTAATTCTTGGAAGTTTACTAATTTTCGAGAGTTGAGATGAAAGATGACAAGATTCAGAAATTCTGTTTTCCACAGCTTACCAAGTTGAAAAATCATTCGAAGTGCAAGGAAACTCATGAACTAGTTATAGATTTTTGAATTTCACAATTTGTTACCGCACCGAAATACAAAAATGATATGTTATTTTTTTCCTTAATGAATGTTCTAGAGAGACAGGTAGATGGCCCATAGGGGTTTCATTTGAAAAAAATGAATTTTTGATCAAAATGTGATGTGACTGAATTGATTTATCAATAAATGACACAAAAAATAATTTTTCAGAAAAAATTATGTTTTTCTGTTATGTGCGACTCATTGTGAATAGCCTTGACCAAATCTCATTTAACCACGAGGTAAAATAAAAAAACAATTTTAATTTCAATTGTTTGGACTTGTTGTTGGACTGTTGAACTTAAATATGAATAAATATACAGGGTGTTCCATTCGAAAAAACAAATTTGCTGGCATTTGTAGAAAAACCGGAAGTCCGCCATATTAGATTGTAATGTGATCAAATCCGAAATGGTTGCTGATATAACTGTACCAAATTTCAGAAAAACCAGTTTACGAATGCAGAAGTTACAGGGGTGGCCCGATATCCTGTGTCAACCGGTATATAATGTATTTAGTGAAATAAACATATCAATCGTTGAGAAACTGCTTCATTTCATTACGCTTCTGTGTCCCCCTCTCTTTGGAAGTTATCCCGTTATTCCCGTTATCCCGTTATCCCGTTTTCCTGAAAAAAAATGTAAAATAGGGGTTGATCGTAGAAGAGTGAATTAAGAGTAATATGAATTTTTTTATTTTGAGTCATGACAAAATAAAAAAAAAATCTTGCCAAAAAAATAGGGGTTGATCGTAGAAGGGTGAAATTTTGGGATTGTATGTATTTTTGGATGCTGTATCATCAAAAAATAAAATCAAAACATTTTGTCCGAAAAACAAAAAATAAAAATCAAGGGTTGACCACCCTTAACATTTAGGAGGATGATTTGTGAATCTAAACCATCCAGGGCGCCACCCAAATGCATACAAAAAAATTCATTCAAATCGGTCCAGCCGTTTAGGAGGAGTGTAGTACAGTAGAATTATATATATAAAGATAGCGCTTAAGCTCAGATATTTTTGTGTTTTTTCTTGTAATTTAGAGCTCAGCTTTTGATATTTCATTTTATTATATCACAAGGTTTTGAACAACTTCCTATTCGATTTTGTTGTATAGTGATATACAGAACAGCTCATATTTGTTATACAGTGATTCTCAAGAGTCCTCTCACCCCCTCTTATTTTTGGACCAATTATACATAAACAAATGAAATTTGGAAACTGAATATAAGAGGTTGTATACTTCCCTACTAGTGATTATAGATGACGAAATCGTCAAAGATGACGTTACAAGGCCATTGTGACCAATAATTTTAAATGGAACCCTAAAAGGTATCGAAAAAACCTATTCAATGATACTAATTTTGTTTGTGTTTATGGCAGTTTTGGCAACTTGCTTTCAAAAAACGCAAAGCTGTGATGAATTAAATCAGTTAATACTAAAATTCCAAATTCAAGCTCCGCCTCTGACGTTTCTGTTAGTCTCCCTAATTCGACGTTTTTGTAATTGTCCAAGTTTTTGTACATTTAATAATTTGTGTATTGTTGATCGAACGTTAGACTGTTTTGGCAGCTTTTGGTACTTTTAATATTTTTGTACATTTCAATAATTTGTTAAACTGTTGTGAGCCGAACGTTTGAGTGCCTCAAGAAGCGAAATGGTATGTGCTTTAGGTGATAAAGTAGCAGCGATCCTAATTCTTGGTGAAACAGGACAAAATATTCATGCAGCAGAACGCATTTTCAATAAGAGGTTTCCCGATCGCCCCGTTTCGAGGACTTATTTGAGGGAGCTTCTTCGTAAGCTTGAAACAACGGGTAGTATTAATGATGCGTAACGATCTGGCAGACCACAAATTTCTGATGAGAAAAAAATTGATATACTGGCAGAACTAATAGTTAATCCTACTTCTTCAACAACTCACGTTACATCTACCTGTGAAGTCAGTCGAAGTACAGTAGACAGGGTATTGAAAAAAAAACAGATTTCATCCATACAAATTAAAAATGGTTCATCAACTCTCAGACGACGACCCAGACCGTAGACTAGAATTTGGTGAAAATGTGGAAACTGAAATTAACCAACAGCCAGACTATGTCAAAACAATTTGTTTTAGTGACGAAAGTACTTTCTATCTAATTGGAAATGTAAATACACAGAATGTGAGGTATTGGAGTGACGCAAATCCTCACCTGTTTCGTAAAACACATACCCAATTTCCCCAGAAAGTGAATGTTTGGGCAGGTATCCTGGGAAACCACATCGTTG
Source organism: Gonioctena quinquepunctata (assembly GCA_018342105.1). Taxonomy (NCBI): domain Eukaryota; kingdom Metazoa; phylum Arthropoda; class Insecta; order Coleoptera; family Chrysomelidae; genus Gonioctena; species Gonioctena quinquepunctata. The sequence continues at coordinate 802,392 of JAFIRS010000106.1, forward strand.
GGCCTCTTTTTTTGAATACTAATTCAACTGGTGGGGTTTATCTGGAGCTGTTGCAAAACGCAATAGAACCGTTAATCCTTGAAATTTTGGAAGATAATCCAGATGAATTCGGCAATTTGTAAATGACATTCCTACAGGATGGTCCTCCCCACACTATTACGGTACAGTAGGACGGTATTTGGATGAGGAGTATCGTGGTAGATGGATTGGACGACGAGGTTCAACGGAATGGCCAGCTCGATCACCGGACCTGACACCTTTGGATTTTTTTCTGTGGGGGTACCTTAAATCGAAGGTTCACGCCATTGAACCTGACAATATTGACGTTTCAAAACAACGTATTGTTGCAGAATGTGAGGCTGTTTCCGCAGACACATTTGCAAAAGTACGAGAAGAGTTTAAAAATAGGATATTTCACTATCAGGAAGTAAATGGAGGTCACTTCGAGCAATTTCTTTGAGTAGATACTGATTCTTGAATCTGTAATTAATATCATACTGAATGGAATTCAAATTTTAATGTTTGCTAATGAGCCATTAAAACTGCCATAAACACAAACAAAATTAGTATCATTGAATAGGTTTTTTCGATATCTTCTGAAAGAGGTGTCGCTTGCCGTAGGGTTCCATTTAAAATTATTGGTCACAATGGCTTCGTGACGTCATCTTTGACGATTTCGTCATCTATCATCACTAGTAGGGAAGTTTACAACCTTTAATATTCAGTTTCCAAATTTCACTTGTTTATGTATAATCGTTCCAAAAATAAGAGGGGGGGAGGGGACTTCTGAGAAGCACTGTATAGCATTCAGAAGCCCACGTGCTGGCCATGCCTTAGTGGGATCTTGTGTTTACTTCACAATTAGAGTTCGTTATGTTGAGTGTGTATTATTACTGCGTGAATAAACATTATTATTATTATATTATAAAACCATGGAAAATTTAGGTGTGTACCAAGACGGGCCCACCCGGTATATCAAGAGCTCCCACAAACGTTCCCAATATCGAAATCCTTGATTCATGGTCATCCAATAAAAAAATTGAATTTCATAGTTCACATCCATTACCGATGTGACAAAAAGCTACCCCATTTATAATTCATCTGAAACATTAAAGTTTATGCGTTCTTTTCCCGCCTGGAGGAAATGGTTTTTCCTTGTCATTCCGAGTTTTAAGGCAGACGCTAAATCAAGGAAGAAGCGTGACTTGCATTATTCGTACTGAACCGAATGGAATTTTCTGTATAATCGACGGCGTGGAAAACTTGCATTTCAAGACATTTCCGTGCCGTGTATGAAAGAATTAAATCCGACTTTTCCCCTAGGAATATAATGCCGAGCAGCAACTTGCTCATGTTTTCCTAAATCCCATTGAAATGTGGTCGTTACTTGCAGGAAACTTTTCTGTTCCCATGCAAATCGATTTTTAATGCTTTCATCCAGTACCAGTTATCGGTAACTGATCAATAATTCACATAGGCCAATTCTTGCGAATTCAATGTGGCCCATTTGCACCCGTCCGATTTCACAAGTAGATATTTTTATTACAGTTATTTCTGCCGATGGGATTTAATATGAAATTTCAATATTAGACCAGTGCTGAAGCCTTTGAAAATGGTAAAAAGTGAAAAAAAATAATAGTAGGATGAAACCCATTGGAAAAGGAAGGCAATATTACAAAAATGAAAGGAAAAATAATTTACGGGCCATCTGAGGTCGGGAAGTGGAAGGGGGTGAAAACCCGTTTATCTCGATTTCCGGCAAAACTACAGGTTCTATTGAAAAAACTTGAATGGCAAAGTTGTAGGTAATGGAAAGATCTTTTGTATTCACACTTTTTTCACATAACCTCAAAATTTATGTGAAAAATTCAAATAACCAAGTTTTTGGTTTTTTATTTTTATCTTCTTCAACAATTTTTTTTCCACGAAATTTGGTGGAAATTTCCTTTTTCATGTTCCAAACACACTGTATTTTTTTTTTATTTAAAATATTTATTTTTTCACCTTATTTTGACTTTATATCGAAAAAGCACCCTAATTTTCAATCGAAAATTCTCCCGTCAAAATATCAGCTTTTTTAAAAAAGTCGGTGAGCTTTTTGTTCGTTGGAATCTCTACTTTCTAATGGTATAAGAAAAAAGTACATTACTATGACAGAAAATGCAAAGAAACGAAAAAAACTCGAATCCGAATGTAATAAGACATCTACAATATTTTGAGAAAGTTGTAGAATCTTCTTTAAATTATATGCGTAGATGCCTATTTATTGCTATTTTGAAATAACTTATATACCTGAGTGACCTACGGAAAATTTTAGCCCAATAAAAGATATTTCATAGAGAAGTGGGGAAGGGGCTAGGAGGATCTGCGCCTTACTACCTGTTATTTCTTTGCATTTTCTGAGCACATTTACCATAGTAATGTATATTTTTTTTACACTATCAGAACAACAAACGAAAGAACAAAAAGTCCACCAACTTTTTTAAAAAACCTGATATTTTGACGGGAGAATTTCTGATTGAAAATTAGGGTGCTTTTTCGATATTAAGTCAAAATTAGTTGAAAAAATAAATATTTTAAATAAAAAAAATTACAGAGCGTTTGGGACATGAAAAAGTAATTTTCCACTAAATTTCGTGAACATTTTTTTTTGTAAAAGATAAAAATAAAAAACCATAAACTTGGTTATTTGAATTTTTCACATAAATTTTGAGATTATGTGAAAAAAGTTAATTCAACAAAAATGTAGATTTTTTTATTACCTACAACTTTGCTATCTAACTTTTTTCCATAGGACACGTAGTTTTGCCGTAAATCGAGCTGAACCCTTTACTCTTGAAAACTCACCCCCTTCCACTTACCGACCTCAGATCGCCCGTAAATTATTTTTCCTTTCATGTTTGTTACATTCTCTTTCTTTTCCAATGAGTTTCATTCTACTATAATTTTTTTTGGTTTCAAAAATTATCGACCCTGGTCTATATAGCGGCTCCAATATAATAATAGTTATAATTCAATTTGCATATGCAATGAGATAAAGTTCAACAGCAGAATGGAACTGAAAACACTCGAAGGAGTTTCAGTTTATAGATAGATAGTTTATTGACTATGTGACACATACAGAATATGGTTTTTCTACAACCCTTTACGAGAATACCTCCAGCGGAAACGTCATTTCCGTCGAAAGTGAGAGAAATTCTCATAACGTTAACTTTCGTTTCTGGTGACGAAAGTTAAATTTATATCTTCAATCATTTCCCGCCCTCCTATATAATGTTTTGATGACTTTTAATTATTAATAAACAAAGACAGAAATCCTTTCTATAATTAGAAAGCTTTTTTTTTACTTTTGTTCAATTAAAAAGCAAAATAGATTCGTAAAAATACCGTGAGATTTAACGTTCCTCGTTAGTTGTTTAGACTTGTCAGTTTGCAGTGAAAGCATTGTTAGTTTTTCAAGTATTCATGGTTTCTGATTCGGAAAGTGATTTAGATTTTCCAAATACACCACCAGGAATAGCAAATCAAGCTGAGGAAACCTCTTTGGATTTATTACCAGTGACATATAAAAATAGATATGAAGAAATATATGCAAGATTCATGGATTGGAGAGTTGATAATCACGTAAATTCATTTTCGGAAACTGTGCGGCTTGCGTATTTTGGATGGTTGTCGAAAAATGTAAGTCTTCGACGCTATGGTCTATGTATTCGATGTTGAGAACCACATTATCGATTTAAAATAATATCTATATCAGTAGATGATAATTTTAAAAGGCAAAAGTCAGAAATTGTATCTTCCGATGAAATATACACTTTCTTGAAGAATGCACCCCACTTCAAATACTAATGACTATGGTAAGTTATTTACTTTATTATTCCGACAAATTCCTGATGATATTAATATTGACGTTTGTAGGTAGCCTTAATTTTCGGAATTTCGGGGGCTTGTCGTTGCCATGAATCAGAATGATGGTAAAGATACCAGCAGTACACTCTTAGTTATTATTAATTACAGACCAATAACACTTATTAACAACTTCACAAAAATCTTTGGAAAATGCATTAAAAATAGGGTAGTACACTTCTGCAATGAAAATAATATTCTTTCTGAATCCCAGTTTGGTTTTAGAGAAAACAAATCAACTGAAAAAGCGGTATATCAGATAATCAACCAAATTGACAATTGCTTCCAAAACCAAGAAAAGTGCATTACTGTATTTTTGGACTTGGCCAAAGCATTCGATACGGTAGATCATGACATTCTTCTCCAGCGTCTGCCTGACAATGGTAGAAGAGGCATCGCATTAGATATTTTTGAAGATTATTTGAGTAATAGATTGCAAGTCGTGAAAATCATCGACTCAGTAAGTGATCCCTTACCAGTAACCAGGGGTGTGCCGCAGGGAACGGTATTGGGGCCAATACTGTTTTTGTTGTATATCAATGATATTTTTAATATTGAAGATTTTAAGGGTAAAATAACATCATTCGCTGACGACACAGCAATTATATTTATTGGAAATACTTGGGACGAAGTACAAACTCTGTCTGAAACACGTATCAGGACGATTTTTTACTGGCTAAGTGATAACTTACTGAGTGTCAACGTTTGAAAAAACGAAATATATCGCATTCTCACCAACAAGCAGAGACCAACCGATAGATAATGTTATAAAAATTCACAAACCATCATGTGAAACCAATATGCATTGTGGCTGCTCTTTCATAAACAAAACAAACACAATGAAATATTTGGGTGTACTTGTGGATCAATGCCTTCGATGGAAATATCATATTGATTCTACTGTTGTCAGATTACGTATACTCATCTACAAATTCTACCAGCTCAGAAACATAGTGAGTAGGAGATTAATGCTAAAAGTTTATGATGCTTTGGCTGAGTCCATAATGCGTTATTGTATTATAGTGTGGGGTGGAACATTCAAGCCCTCTAGAAAGAACCTAGAAGTAATCAATACTCTGTTGAAAATTATGTTGGGGAAAAACAGGCGACATTCTACAGAATTGCTCTACAATGAAAGTGGGTTGTTAAGTGTAAGAGAACTGTACGTATTTAACTCTATATTATGGACTGTCAGCTCTTCAAGTACAACTATTCAGCATCCCTATAATACTCGGATATGTAAAGATCTGACTATACATGTGCCAAGATGTAGACTCACCCGAAACCATAAATTTGTATCATATTTAGGACCAAACTATATAATGCATTAGCTTTACAATTAAAACAAATCCACAGTAAATTTAAACTGAAAAGAGAATTGAAGACATTCATACAAAATAATTATGAAATGTTTGAAAATATACTCGATAGATAATCCATATAAGGTATAGGGTGGAACTTATTATAAACCACTGCTACATGCGTTGTCCCTATCTACATTTCTTTTCATCTATCTTTCTCTTTCTTTCTTTCTCTCTATTCTCATCTTTATACTCTTCTCTCCGTTTTCCAAGGATCTCAGTTAAATATAATTATATGTTATCTGCTCTGTTGAGTTTATTTGGTTGCTCGCTACAATACAAGCTTGCTTAGGTAGCGTCAATCGCATTAGACTCAACAGAAATACACCTAATTTGTACCCCGTTGCGGAGAACGACCTGTAAAGTTTTTTGTTTATCTGAATGAATAAATTACTCACTCACTTACTTAGTTACAATACGTAATACCGCGTTCCTTCCATATTTCTGGGTTCTTCTACGAGATTTCTAAAATATATATGAACTAGATCCGAACAAAATAAAGACAAGATTCTTTATTAACTACCAGAACGGAAAGTGTACTAGACAGGTTGTGGGAATAAATAAATTCAATAAATTTCCCACGCAGAAAGCTCAATATTTAAATTCGCTTGGTCCCCAAAAATATGCTGGGCATCGTTTGCGTAGAACTTCCGCAACGCTATTAGTGGATGCAGGAGGTGATTTACTTCAATTAGAAGAGCATGGAGGCTGGAAATCTAGTAACGTTGCGGAGGGATATGTTGATCAATCAGTTAGCAGCAAAAATCAAATACAAACCAGAATTTCACAATCCATGCAAAATACAACGTTATCCGATTACGGCGCATCTTCATCTGGAGTGACATCAGTTAACAACATAACAGATGTGGCATCGTCTACCTCAATACATAAAAATTTCGAATAATTGCCAATATTTGAATCATGAGTAATGTTTAAAGAAATTCTGTTATTTTCAATTTAAAATAAAATATTTGTTCATCGTTCTTTTTTAGCATATTATTATGATATAAACAGGGTTGTAGAAAAAGTAGTGTTTCACTCGTCGAAAAAAATTTTTGATAAAATGTTCTCTCGCTTCAAAAAATATTACTTTCGTCACTCGTAAAACAATAAACTATTATAGCACCTCCTTGCAACACCACCACATCACATAAATAATATACATGCGGAACATGCAGAAGGTTCAATGAAATGAATCCCGATTCACAACCAATTCACAAGAGAAAATGTATACGATACAAAATAATTTCATCAGTTATGAGTCAAAACTGAAAGAGAAACGAAATTTACCGAAGCCTGTAACTTCGAACGAATACAATATCATAAATGTATCAGGCTAACGTCATGCATATTCCCAAGTTTCCATCAAAAGTGCAAAAGGAGATTTAGGTTCAACTCTCATGCTTCTGTTCAAAGGATTCTTCTTGATTATAACATGCACCATACAAGAAACCAGAAACTTATCAAAATAAGATATACTTTTGTGAAACCATTTTGATCCGCACCCAAGAAAATGCAAACTTTTTAAAGAAAATAATTTGGACAAAAAAAGCATAATTTACCAGGGGAAGCATCTTAAATAGAAGAAACAAACATTTCTGGGCTGACAAGAATCCACATATTGTCAAGATAATGGGATTTCTGGAAGTTTTGACGTATTTTGCTTTCTGAAAGATAACCAAATGAGATTTATCATTTACTATAAACCGTTATATTCTAAGAAATATCTCGAAATCATACCTGCTGGTTTCAACTGGATGATGGGTTCCTTGCACTGGAATGACAACGGAGTTGTTCCAAATATTCGAAGATCGCTATTTTAGACGTTTAGGACCGTGGAATTGGCCTGCGAGATCACCCTACCTAACGCCACTTGATTTTAACCTGTGGGGAAATTTGAAGAAGAAAGCTTACATGGCATCCGTTTCCAGTCCGATTTTGATTATTTTAATGGATATACCTCAAAGTTGGTCCCATTTGGATTTGAACCGCGCATAACTTTTTACTGGGTTATCCAATTTGGATTATTCTTCTTTATTGTATAGGGTATGCTTGGAGGTTGGTCCCATTTGAATAAAAAAAAACACCCCTATGGGTAGAAAAAATAGGGGATGATTTATTGATTTTACACCTGTGAACCGATTCTAATGAAACTTAGCACACATATGTGGTTCTGATGACACTACAACATAATGGAGGCCCGGAATTGATCTGATGATGGAGACGTAAGACAGTCGAGGGTTCACAGCAGCCAATTTTTGTTTGATGTAATACGTACATATACAGTGCTTCTCAAAAGGCCCTCTTCCCTCTTATTTTTGGAACGATTATTCATAAACAAGTGAAATTTGGAAACTGAATATTAAAGGTTGTAAACTTCCCTACTAGTGATGATAGATGACAAAATCGTCAAAGATGACGTCACAAGGCCATTGTGACCAATAATTTTTAATGGAACCCTACGGCAAGCGACACCTCTTTTAAGAGGTATCAAAAAAACCTATTCAATGATACTAATTTTGTTTGTGTTTATAGCAGTTTTGGCAACTCGCTTTTGAAAAACGCAAAGCTGTGATGAATTAAATCAGTTAATACCAAAATTCCAAATTCAAGCTCCGCCTCTGGATAGTTGTCAAATAAGCTGACGTTTTTGTCAGTCTCTCAAATTCGACGTTTTTGTAATTGTCCAAGTTTTTGTACATTTAATAATTTGTGTATTGTTGATCGAACGTTTAACTGTTTCAGCAGCTTTTGGTACTTTTAATATTTTTGTACATTTTAATAATTTGTTAAACTGTTGTGAGCCGAACGTTTAAGTGCTTCAAGAAGCGAAATGGTACGTGCTTTAGGTGATAAAGTAGCAGCGATCCTAATTCTTGGTGAAACTGGACAAAATATTCATGCAGCAGAACGCATTTTTAATGAGAGGTTTCCCGATCGCCCCGTTTCGAGGACTTATTTAAGGGAGCTTCTTCGTAAGTTCGAAACAACGGGTAGTATAAATGATGCGAAACGATCTGGCAGACCACAAATTTCTGATGAGAAAAAAATTGATATACTGGCAGAAATAATAGTTAATCCTACTTCTTCAACAACTCACGTTGCATCTACCTGTGAAGTCAGTCGAAGTACAGTACACAGGGTGTTGAAAAAAAAAATTTCATCCATACAAATTAAAAATGGTTCATCAACTCTCAGACGACGAGCCAAACCGAACACTAGAATTTTGTGAAAACATGGGAACTAAAATCAACCAACAGCCAGACTATGTCAAAACAATTTGTTTTAGTGACGAAAGTACTTTCTATCTAAATGGAAATGTAAATACACAGAATGTGAGGTATTGGAGTGACGCAAGTCCTCACCTGTTTCGTGAAACACATACCCAATTTCCCCAGAAGGTGAATGTTTGGGCAGGTATCCTGGGAAACCACATCGTTGGGCCTCTTTTTTCGAATACTAATTTAACTGGTGAGGTTCATCTGGAGCTGTTGCAAAACGCAATAGAACCGTTAATCCTTGAAATTTTGAAAGATAATCCAGATGACTTCGCCAATTTGGAAATAACATTCCAACAGGATGGTGCTCCTCCATACTATAACGGTGCAGTAAGACGGTATTTGGATGGGGAGTATCGTGGTAGATGGATTGGACGACGAGGTTCAACGGAATGGCCAGCTCGATCACCGGACCTCACACCTTTGGATTTTTTTCTGTGGAGGGTATCCTGAATCGAAGGTTTACGCCACTGAACCTGACAATATTGATGTTTTAAAACAACGTATTGTTGCAGAATGTGTGGCTGTTTCAGCAGACACATTTGCAAAAGTACGAGAAGAGTTTAAAAATAGGATATTTCCCTGTCAGGAAGTAAATGGAGGTCACTTCGAGCAATTTCTTTAAGTAGATACTGATTCTTAAATCTGTAATTAATATCATACTGAATGGAATTTAAATTTTAATGTTTACTAATGAGCCATTAAAACTGCCATAAACACAAACAAAATTAGTATCATTGAATAGGTTTTTTTGATACCTTTTAAAAGAGGTGTCGCTTGCCGTAGGGTTCCATTTTAAATTATTGGTCACAATGGCCTTGTGACGTCATCTTTGACGATTTCGTCATCTATCATCACTAGTAGGGAAGTTTACAACCTTTAATATTCAGTTTCCAAATTTCACTTGTTTATGTATAATCGTTCCAAAAATAAGATGGGGGGAGCGGACTTTTGAGAAGCACTGTATAATTACATGTCCTGACTAAATGACTCAATTATTGACTGATAGACTATTAACGCCCAGATCAAACCAGTGGACCTAAGAGCTAAAATTTTGACAGCATATGTTTCTGATAATCCATCCCTTAAGGGTGAAAAGGTGGGTGAGAAGGGGGGTGAGAGTGAAAGTACAGTTGGTTTTGAAATTGAAGTCATGGAAATTAGTATTTGGGATCTCCTTCACAAATAAAGATAAATGTGATTCAGGGTTTTTGAAAATTCAACCCTAAAGGGGTAAAATGGTAAAAGTCTGTATAGTTAGTTTTAATGTTAGGATCATGAAAAAAGGTATTTGGAAGGTCTTTGTTAAGACTAAAAAGGACTTGTTTCGGTGTTTGAAAATTCAACCCCTAAAGGGGTGAAATGGGGGTTAAATTGGGATTGGAAGTTTGTATAGGGATTCCGTTAGTTCTCAAGTTGGGGTCATAAAAATGTATATTTGAAGTCTTCGTTACTAATAGAAGAATTATGTTTTTCAGTGTTTTTAGAAGTTCAACCCCTAAAGGGGTGAAAAAGGGTAAAATTTGTGGGGGTTCCGTTAGTTTTAAGTTAGGGTTATAAAAATTTGTATTTGAGGTCTTTGTAAGGAATGGAGAACTACTTGTTTCAGTGCTTTTTTAAATGCCACCCCTAGGGGTGAAAGGTTATGTGAGGGTTATGTTAGTTTTGAAGAAAGGGGCATACAAATTGGTATTTGAGGTCTTTGTTACAAAGAAATAAATACGTGTTACAGTATTTTTAGAAATTCCATCTTCAAAGGGGTGAGTAAATTTGTAATAGTCGTCACATGAAATACGAATTTCAACGCGGACGAAGTCGCTGGTACAAGCTAGTTGATAGTTGAAGTAAGGTGAATTGGTATTTTGAAAATAATCCAAATTAAGTAGGTAGCAATTAGTAGATTTCAGCCACAAAAAAATTAAAAATAAAAACTTTTCAACAAAAAATTAAACCGACGAAAAATGTATGGCAAAAAATAAAATTAACTTTTTTTGTCTCAACTAAGCTCCTAAACTAATGTAAACAAGGTCGTACCCAGAAAAAAATTTGGTTGGGTGTTTGGTTCTGAAGTAAATAATGCAATGTACATTTTACCAAATTTTATTAGACACACATTTTTATTACCTTATTCTCCACCCCCCATGGGGGGAGGGGAAAGGGGGGAGGGGAATTCCCAATTTCCAATCACTAAAATAAAAAATAGAAAAGCAAGAAAAAAGTCTAGCTAATATTGAATATTGAAACCTAAATTAGTAAGAATAGTAATAACTACAGGTGAAATCAATGGAATGTACCTATATAATTACATCTAAATTGACATATCTTTATTTTTTCGCATAAGTGCGGAAAAGTGTCAGTTTTTCCCGCACTAGTGTGGGAAAGTAACACTTCCAAAACTCAAATGCGTGTGGGAAAGTGGGTACAAACGGACGGTCGTAGAAAAAAGATTCGTTACTGATGAAATCTTCAATTGAATTGAGTTTATCTGAGATGCACTGAATGTTGATATTGAGAACACTGGAAGATTCGGCGTCAACTTCTTGGTCGCATGGGAGCGGATCGTTGTCTGATACAGGTTGGAAAAATAAAGCGTTGCACCGCGCACTCGTCATTGAAAAAGACACCTTCCAGAAAGATGTGCTGTTGTCTCTACAGGTTAACTTTTCGCAAGTGTATTTTCACTTGGTGACGTTTTTTTTTGAATAACTACTGAGAGATTCAGCAGTTTCGTTATAGTAGAGGAGACCGTGGGAGGTCGACCTTCACCGATCTGATAACTCGATGAGACATATTTTTTATCAAATATAATTTATAAACAAATATGCCAATGATAACTTGCCTATCGGAAAGTGTTCATAGCTATTTTTAATTGAATTAATTTTAATCAATTTTCTTTCATCACCTTGATAACCGAATGAGTTTCATCTCAACTGATAGTTTTTAACACTCAGAATATGCCTAGGTAGGCTTGCCTACTTATTTCTGTGCATGGCTATCTGCTTGCCAGGTAAGTCAATATAGGTAACTACATCGATCTGTTAACCAATCGAAATTGATATTATAGGTAAGATAATTTAATTACAAAACCAATCGTACAGGCTTGCCTGCAAAAAATCGCACATAAAATATTTTTGCCAAGCTATAAAGTTTTAGAATTTTAGCTATTTGATAGGTGCGAGAAAGAAAGTAGAGCGTCCGAGGTCCGTGTGATAGAACAGGACACAACATAGCAACTGCACGCTACCTGATCGTTGAATGTATCCGAGTGCGCATGCTCGTGTACATGTGAGTGACAGTGACAGCATTTATTTACACTCGACAGTAATTTTGAACTCTTTTATATGCTTTGTAATAAACGCTTTTAACAACATAAATGTATTAAATTTTATTTTTCTATATTGATGATTTTTTAAATTTTTAAATTTGAAAAGAATTTTTTTTATTTGATTTTAAATAATAAATAAATTATTCTTTATTTAATTTTAAATTAGAAATATAGATTCTTTTATTTTTACATTTTATTATATAGCTTTAAAATGAAAAAAAAAATTGAATTTTGATTTTTTTTATTCATTAATATATTAAATTATTTACTTTTGATTATTTCATAGCTGTAAGTATATATAGTGTGAAATAATACAAAAATTGTGATCGAAATTAGAGTTATAATAAATTAGAGTTCAAAATTACTGTCGAGTGTAAATAAATGCTGTCACTGTCACTCACATGTACACGAGCATGCGCACTCGGATACATTCAACGGTCATGTAGCGTGCAGCTGCTATGTTGTGTCTATCACACGGACCTCGGACGCTCTACTTTCTCTCTCGCACCTATCAAATAGCTAAAATTCTAAGACTTTATAGCTTGGCAATAATATTTTATGTACAATTTTTTGCAGGCAAGCCTTTACGGTTGGTTTTGTAATTAAATTATCTTACCTATGATATCAATTTCGATTTGTTAACAGATCGGTGTAGTTACCTATATTGACTTACCTAGCAAGCAGATAGCCATGCACAGAAATAAGTAGGCAAGCCTACCTAGGCATATTCTGGGTGTTAAAAACTATCAGTTGAGATGAAACTCATTCGGTTATCAAGGTGATGAAAGAAAATTGATTAAAATTAATTCAATTAAAAATAGCTATGAACACTTTTTGATAGGCAAGTTATCATAGGCATATTTGTTAATAAATTATATTTGATAAAAAATATGTCTCATCGAGTTATCAGATCGGTGAAGGTCGATCTCCCACCGGCTCTTAGACTATTAGGAGACATGAAGGATGCCTACTTTTGGTACATTTTTTATATCATCTGTTTTATTTTTGTCGATGACGATGTTTTGTTTTCGTCTGTGGCTATACTGCTGGGTCATAGAACTTCTGGGTGTTTTTACCTCGGCGTGTGCCCTGAAATGTTAAAATGGTTTTTTCATTAACAACTGTTTTGTTCCCAGGGTATTGAACTGTCGATTTATGAGTAGCCGTTTTTGTTATTTGGGAGTATGTCTGCTCTGAACTAATCCTGAAGGTTTACCTTGGAAACAATCAACAACATCGATATTTCCGCCGATATTCTCTGAAATGATATATTATTGTATATCAATTCGGAACTTCCACGCAAAAAAAACGTCGTTAGCAATACATCGTTGGAATCTGCTACGATAATTGGTGTGCATTTATCACAGCAATTGTCGTTAAATCTCTGATTTGTGGCACTAGACTGGAATGGATCGTTGAATCCGAAATGCTGATTAAAGTCATTAGGGAAATACCGTTGGCACTGGAACTGGATCTGATTCGACGTGTCGGGTTAGAGTGGGAATCATACCACTCTATGTTTCCTAATATAGAACACAGGACCTATTACCCCGTAAATTGCGAATACAGTTTGGTTTAGGAATTTTGTAACGACCCAATACAGGGTGTTGTTTGAATAAAAACCCCACATTTTAGTTTACTTGGTTAAGATGTTGTTACCAAGTTTATGAAGAGGGTGAATAATTTATAAAACCTCACAAGGGATTTTTATCGAGCGGCGAATAACAATCGTCCTCTCAGTATACCGGATGTCAGCAAATCTATTACACAAGTCAGAACTTTCAGAATATTGGGTGTATCAAAATGAGATTTGGTGAAAATGAATGGTATGTGTAGAGGAGAGTTTTCGCATATTTTTCACTTTTCGTTATCTGGAGTAGGTGGTTTATTTTCACTTTTCATTTCTTGTTCTTTCGTCGATTTGTTAAAATGGGAAAAATATTAAAAAAAGGTGGGTAGATATCAAATACGAGTGTCGATTTCCAACAGTTCAGTTTGTTTATCTTTGTGTATATGGTGGTCGTGTTTGATTGAACCTGGATATGTTATTATGTAGATTTTATTATTTTCTGTTTTTGTGAACAAGATAAACCAACCTAAATGTGGGTAACATTGTTTATGTGTATCTACTTTTCACTTTCTTCGGAGCTTTCCTCCAATGATTAATTGTCATTTTAAGCAATCTTTTTGATTTGTTTTATATATACATTGTTCAAGAACTTTATTCAAAATGTCCTGAAGATGAAACAATAAAGTTTCGAAACGTCGACAGTTTCAAAATTGCTTTTCTTCTTCTTCGTTCCACCAATTCAACACTTGAACTCATATCAACGGTCGCTATTCTACAAAGATATTCCCGAGATTGTCGTTTCCTGAATCATCTGGGCTTCTTGAAGCTCGCGACGGTTTGGTTGGAGAATCCAGGTCAACGGTCGCTCCATAGATAACGTTTACCTTCTGATGAACAACTATGGGGCGTACTGTACTTATTTTCGTAACAATACATATAATCAAATGATAAAGTGAAGTACTTCCGAGTAGGATAAGCTTCAAAACTGAGATAATCTAAGTTATATCTGAACATACAGTGTGTCTCACTTCTCGTGGAAACACCCCCGTATCTTCCGTAATGATTGAAGTAGAATTCCGAAATTTCTACGATCGTTGGGTATACCGGAGATGATTCGGAGGATTTTCTGGGGTTGACATATACTGCGCGCCAGGGGCGATTAAAATACTGATTATCAGTAGTTCAAAAACTATTGATGAACTGTTCGTGAATTGGAAGATGTTATCCATACAGATTTTCGATAACCGTTACTCATTTTATAATTGATGAAATCAATAAGAACTTCTATAATTTTGAATCGGTATTTCCATCGCCTCTGGCGCGCAGTATATACGTCTCTCAGGTCAACCCCAGGAGAGATTTAGACTCACCTTCGGTATATCTACCAAACGTGAATTTACTCCTGTTCCAGAGTTCATCACTGGAGATTTTTGGCAACCGCCATCTTGGTAGTGCCAACTGAAACAGGCAAGAGTGAAATGGTTCCGGTTTTGAATTTTTTAAGGGAACAACATTTATGGATTTCTGAGATAATTCTGAATCGGCATGTGTTATTTTAAATTTTGTTTACGCCTACTTATTTTTTTTAGAATCACTTTTAATATTGCATCTAGGTGGCCATGATCGGACGTAAACTAATCTGAGGACCTCAGGTGATGTCGGAAAATTATAATCGCAAAGTTCTACTGACTAGTATGATAGATAAGAATAAACCAAGTTGGCAAAATTACATTTTCCTGTATAACTATTATTTTCCAAATGGCTACCATTTTTCGACAAGCACTTTTCGAAAGAAGGATTTTTTCATGAATCTAACGGTACTAATTCATTCGCGATTGGATTAAAAATAAGAACATGAATTAAATATTTCTAAGGAAAATACTGGATAATAATGTATTTACTTTTGTCAAGTGTGCCACGGATAATAATTTATTTACTTTTCACTGTAGAACATTTTCAAAGTACATTTCTCCTTATTCAAGACACATTTCCCCTCGCTCAATTTTTTCTCTCAATACGTTTCACAACATTTGAGACTAAATGCCCGTAGATTATGTATTCTAGGATTTCAAGAATGGCTGAGGTTGCTGCATAGTAAACCTTTTCCTAAACCTAGCCACAAATGAAGGAATCGAGCACAGTGAGATCCAGTGAGCGGGTTGCAATAACTTGATTATTAAAATGCTCTATTAGGTAATTAGGAACTTTTCTGCTATTATGAGAGGGTGCTACATCTTGTTCGAAATAAATTCGCCGTAGAACTGCTGAAGTCAGATCCCCGATTTCATTTTAAAGAAAACCTAAAAACCCAACCCTTGTTAACTGACCTTGAAACAATATTGGTCCAATTATTCTATTTCCAACGATACCAGCCCATACATTGACGCAAAACTTTTCTTAAAAATTGCCCTCACTCATTGCTTGTTGATTTTGTTGGGCTCAGTACCGAGTATTTTGCTTACTGAACATACCATCATTTGTGAATCGTGATTCGTCGGAATGATAGAATAAAGTTGATAAAATTTGGGTTAACTCTATGATTTTGGGGCAGCCAATCACAAAACACTACCCGTCTATCACCATGGACAGCATACAAATGTTGATGTAACTGATATTTAAATGCTCGATATCCGTGCTTTTTCAGTATTTTTCTTGCTGATTCGTGATTTATCTGCATTTCTTGACTAATTTCTCCAAAAGAAATTCAAATCTCCGAGGACGCATATCTGAACACGATAGAGACACAAAAAACTTGATGCCCAAAATCCCACTGCTCTAGTAGAACGTACTAGAGCAAATGGTCATTCTCTTGATTAATCATCCGTATCCATTGAAATTTTAACCATTCTACTTGTCTTCTTTCGTTTTTCATTCCGTTATCGTCCAGTTTTTTGTTTGTTATTAACCGTTCTAACTTTTTCGTGCATTTAAAATCATTTTCGGTCATCTTAATCACCTGAAATTTAGGATGTTTCTTCTTTGCAGATGCTATGACTTTCACCCCAATCATCGGGTATGTAGATATTTTCATGATATCGTTTTTCTCTTTCAATCACCTCAAAATCTCTATCGCACGGTAAGTATGAGTGACCGGACACTAAAAATTTCTGGTCAATTTGTTCAATCTTATAGTGGTTGGAACTTGTTACAAAATCACAAATGGCAGCAATTTTAATGTATCTATTCTGCCCTCAACATTGATCGCTATACATGATAACTTTTTTGGTGGTTACAAAATGTTTAAAAAAATGTAACAGACAGGAACCAATTTCAGGTGGCCCACGAGATGCTAATTCTTCATGCCATGTATACATGTATGCTTGATTGGTTATCAAATTATGAATACACAAGCAATATGTCCATAACTGACTTTTATAGTAAACAATACCCGTAGCTAGATTTGGTGTGGGTATTGTTTTCATGAGGTCAAACGCAAATATTGTGGTATCATTGTCCAAAGTTTGGGCAAAAATCGTACCCTTGACCGTGCAGATTCGACCTTTTTCAAATGGAGTTCCTTCTGAAGTGCGACTTGAGTCTTTTCTATTTGTGTATCGTGCCGTAACGTTGAACGCATCACATTTTTTACACGTGTCTGAATAGGGTTGTTGAAAATGTAAATTAAATCTCTCAGCAAATATTTTCCTAAATGTGAACCTCGATACTGCATTATTTCCCATTTCTTCCTTGTAAAGACTATATTTTAGCAATACATAAGTCAGGGGAAAGATATTGAGCATTGGGACTATTTGTTCTTCTGTAGTGACTTCTATAAGTATGAAATTTCTTAATAAATGAAATCACACCATTCACCGCTTCTTCACTGGTCTTCTTGTTACATGACTGTTTCCTCTTTTATCCAACGGAGCTGTAGTCTCAGTTGAATTACCTGCATTTTTATATCTTAAGAGCCCGAGAAATTCTTCCGTCGCAACGGAAATTTTACGAAAAACCCACCACCGACATATTTCTCAGTGAAAATTGAAACTCTCGCCGGTCCTTCGAAAAACAGTTTTGGTGTCGCGTCCCATTATTCTCCTCTTTTCCACAATAAGTAAGTGCTTCTTTGAAGTTCACAACAGTCCGGAATTCTATTACAGTGGAATTATCGGGATTTACCGTTCGATAGGCAAATATGTTCCGTCACCAACCCAAGTTCCACTAAAAGAAACTTCTGAAACACTTAACGCGAGTGAACGGGAAAGAGGTTTCAATTCTGTCGAGTGTGCATTGGAACAAAGGAAATGGAGCGAAAGGGGAACTTCGTAAGCTATTGTTAAGAGCTTGTGATTCGTTCTGGTTTTGACCTGATTGTTGGAAAAATCACTTGTCTTTTCTCGAATCGGTTTTCCCAAATCATGACGGATTTCTTTGTAAACATTACTAAAATTTTATACAGGGTCGCTGATATGTATGGAAACGGTCGATTATCTCCTAAAGTAAGATTGCTAGCAAAAATGTTAGGGCACAAAAGTTTTAGGGTTTTTTTAAATCTATCACATTGAAAATCAAGTATACAGGATCAGTCAAAAAGTAATGACGAAACAAGGTACTTTTTTTTCAATGGAACACTCTGTATATTATGCAATATTTCAATTCTCAAAATTCTAAATAAAATGTATATAGCACATAATATCCCAAATTTAACCGTTTTCGAAATATCGAATTTTGAAAATAATTTTCTCATAATTATACAAAAATATTTTAGTCCATTAAGTTTATAGGCAATCAAGTTACCTTTGAAAGTTTCTAGCTTCATAACAACGCCGCATCGTTCTTTTGTCTAACAGTGATGATCTTGACAACACATGTCATAAAAAAACTTCTTAACAAAAAATTAAAGCGACAAAATACCGAAAAGTAAAAAATAAAATAGACCTTCTTAATCTCAATAACCAAGCTCCTAAACTAATGTAAGTAACTAATTTTGAGTCGGTGCCAACAAGTAAATGAATTAGGTGAGGCGTAAAATAATGGCATCGAGTTGCGCGGTGACATTCTGATAATTTTTTTGATGTAATTTAATGATCTTCGTTGATTGTTCGTTTGGCGCCGACTCAAAATTAGTTCTTACATTAGTTTAGGAGCTTAGTTATTGAGACTAAGGAGGTTTATTTTATTTTTTACTCATCAGTTCCGTATTTCGTCGGTTTCATTTTTTGTTAAAAAGTTTTTATTTTTCAATTTTGTGTGGCTGAAATCTACTTATTAATACCTACTTGTTTTTTTATT
This sequence comes from Gonioctena quinquepunctata, assembly GCA_018342105.1. Taxonomy (NCBI): domain Eukaryota; kingdom Metazoa; phylum Arthropoda; class Insecta; order Coleoptera; family Chrysomelidae; genus Gonioctena; species Gonioctena quinquepunctata. Next base: position 821,064 of record JAFIRS010000106.1, read on the forward strand.
ACTTCCAAAATACTTTAAATGTCATGTTAGGTGTGGTGGAAAATCCAATAAATTCAACCCAACAGAGGTCTTTAAATCATAACATGAGTCGATATTCCATTCAAAACATTTGCAAACTGCAAAAATTCCATCCATATGAAATTCATTTGTTAGAAGAATTGAGTGAAGACAATTTTGATCGTAGAATTGAGTTCTGTGAAGTTATTATGGATAAATTAAACGAAAATGTCAACTTTGTCAACCACATATTGTTTTCTGACGAATCTACATTTTCTTATAGTGTTTTGTGACCTCACTGGTTATTATAGCTTGGAGTTTGGTTGGGAAAAGGTCAATTAACTGAAACCACTATGGATCTGTTGCCGACGTTTCAACTTTTATAAAGTCATCCTCAGGGCACTACAATAGGGATTGTGAATATTACGAGGGTGAATAGTAGAGTAGCTTAGTACATGATAAATTTATAACTTTTGAAAATATGTATATATAAAATTGACATGGATAAAAATTATTATAAAATTGTAAAACAAAGCATGTAGTAAAACAACAGGATACTTACAAGAAAAATAGGTTCCTTGTCGTGATAAAATGTGTATTAAAAAGGACATTTACATATATTTGGATTCGTCTTGTTATAATATAATCTCCGTTGATTTCGACATATGTTGACAATTTCTATTTATATTATAACAAGAGGAATCCAAATATATGTAAATGTCCTTTTTAATACACATTTTATCACGACAAGGAACCTATTTTTCTTGTAAGTATCCTGTTGTTTTACTACATGCTTTGTTTTACAATTCTGCAATAATTTTTATCCATGTCAATTTTATATATACATATTTTCAAAAGATTTGACCTATTTACAGCTTAAGTTGTTTGTACCTCTATTGAGGTTTTTATCATGTAATTTATCATGTACTAAGCTACTCTACTATTCACCCTCGTAATATTCACAATCCCTATTGTAGTGCCCTGAGGATGACTTTATAAAAGTTGAAACGTCGGCAACAGATCCATAGTGGTTTCAGTTAATTGACCTTTTCCCAACCAAACTCCAAGCTATAATCTACATTTTGTTTAAACGGGCATGTAAACCGACACAACTGTAGGTATTGGTCAGACCAAAATCCACATCGGATGGAGGAAAGTTCACACTCAACGACCACAAAAAGTGAATGTTTGGTGTGGCATTATTGGTGTACACGTCATAGGATCCTATTTTATGAACGTGAATTTGAACTCTGGACGATATTTATTACTTTGGCAGGAGCATATTATTCCAGAACATGGACGATTATTCCCGAACAATAACAATCCCAATTTGCCAACAGATCAAATATGGTTTCAACAAGATGGGGCTCCTCCACATTTTGGACGTGTGGTACGGGCATATCTAGATGAAACTTTTCCTGATGAATGGATTGGACGCAGGGGGGCAATTGAATGGCCAGCTAGGTCGCCCGATATGACCCCACTTGACTTTTTTCTGTGGGGTTACATGAAAAATGTAGTCTACAAAAATAGGCCGCAAAATTTCGAAGAGTTGCAAGAAATGATAAGACATGAAATTTCCACCATTCCTCCCAACATGATATTAGATTCACTACAGAATTTTCTTCAGCGAATTCATCACTGTCAGGAGGTGAATGGTAAACATTTTGAGCACCTCATCAAATAGAATTCCAAAGAAAATATTTGTTGTTTATTGAAACTTGTTTTCTCTCTTTTTCTGGCATAACTATTGTTTTTATAAAATTTAAAATAACCAGGACATTCATTGAAAAATATATTTTTCCGTTTCATGCATTTTTATCAGCCCTGAACAATTATGCCTTTTTATTTTATCTAAAAAAATAATAATTAAAATTTAATCATATCCATAGTACTCCACCTATAATTTTCATAATAAATATCCATAATTTTGGACTTTTTCTCTGATAAATTTGAGAGTAGTAAAAAGTTATTTTCAAAATTCGATATCTCGAAAACGGTTGAATTTAGCATATGATGTGCTATATCAATTTTATTAAAAACTTTGTTTCGTCATAACTTTTCGACTGATCCTGTTTACATTTTTCGCTAGCTATCTTTCTTCAGAAGATAATCGATCGTTTCCATACATATCAGCGACCCTGAATATCATAAATTCAAGAGAACCTTGCCCATGCTTCGTTAGGCCAGGGTTATGCACACTTCGTTTTTTATCATATTTGATACGTTCGAACATTAGTGAACCTTGAGTTGATCAGGTTCGACGGTCAGATATGATATATAATGAGGGACGCCACAATATAGATGGACAGTCCATATTTGCAGTAAGGGCCAGCGAAGTTGTAGAATGTAGTTTCTACTTCTGAGCTGCCGTTTTGGCAGCGTTGTATAGATAGGTTCAGGTATAGTCATTGTTGTATATATTCATATTGTATGTTCGCTCTGTGGATTCTGAGTTCATAATCTGGTTACCACACAAGTTATCCTGAGCCACCAACCCCCTTGAGTTGATTCATATGGAGAGACTATCTCTCTAATAGTTATGACAACATTTCAAAATGAATCGATTCGAACTTTGTTACGGAAATGAGTGGAGTACACCCCTGCGTTGTTTGTCATAAGACAGAAGCCACCGTTGACCTACAATCTCCAAACAAACCGACAGGGAATTCTAATGACGTCCCGATGCTTTCGAGAGCTGCTCAAAGATTCCAGAAGGCAAGAAGAAGAATATATATGGGTCGTGCGAATCATAGAAGCGGCAGTTTTTTAACTGACGAAAAAAAATTAGGAGGTTTTCTAGACGACGCCGTATATATTTTTTTTATGTATGACCATTCATAACTTTTCACAGAGTAGTCCGATTTTGATGTTTCTTCTCTCAATATAATTCGAAATATATAACTCGAAGTTGGTCCCATTTGGATTTGAAAAAAAAATCCACTCCCAAGGGTAGGAAAATAGGGGGTGATTGATTGTTGACCCACTGAATTTTTACTTATCAACCGACTCTACCACGCATAACTTTGTACTTGGTTATCCGATTTGGCTCATTCTCTTTTATTTTATAGGGTATGCTTCAAAGTTAGTCCCATTTGAATCTAAGGAAAAATCATAATATTGGGTTATCCGTTAATGGAATTAAAATAGGAATTGAAAACTGTGCCAACGAGTTCAACCACTTATTCACATTGGGTCAGTCTACCCTAGGTAACAACAACACGAAAAATGTTGACTATGACTACATTGATAGTAGTATCCAAGTCTCCAGTGCATCTCTTTTCATTTGTCCTCAGTTCTCAGTTCAGGAAGTTATAAAAAATATGAAGAACTCCAATTCATCAGGCTGTGACGAAATATCAAATTCAATTTTGAAAAAAGGCTGCGACGTAATTATTGAACCACTTACTATTACAAATTTCTCGAAGACTTTTTCCGTCGAGACTGAAAGTATCAAATGTTGTGTCATTGCACGAAAAAGGTGGCACTGAACAACTTGCAAACTACAGAGCTAAAACCTTATGCTCAAGTCTCAGTGAAGTATTTGAGGCTATATTGAACAAGAGGGTTCTGAAATCCCTGGCAGAAAATGGTGGACTCTCAAATTGTCAACATGTTTTTTTCAAAGAAAAGTACTGATACAGCACTCTGAGTTTATTGATGAGATCACTAGAGCTCTGGATACAAAAAAGCGGGGTTAGGGTTATTTATTGACAAAGGCTTTTGACCGGGTAGATCACGCTGTTCTCCTTCATGAACTATTGAGATACGGTGTCAGAGCAATTGCTCTCCAATGGTTTGGCTCCTTACTTAGAAATAGATATCAGCAAGTTAAATGTAATGTTTTTTTTTCAGACTTGAAACTAGTAAATGTTGGAGTTTTTCAGGGGTCCATTCTGGTACCAACTTTGTTTACTTATATACATTAACGATCCCTTAGAACCAACGAGGCATTTTTCTCCAAGGCTTGTTGCTTATGCTGATGACACTAATTACCTATTCGTGAACAGTGATAGCAATGAAGTCATAAACCAAGCGCATAACGTTCACTTCAATATCTGTGAATGGAGTGAAAAAAATGTTCTGTGTTTCAACAACGATGAAACTGTAGTAGTTGTCTTCAATATTGCTAAGACTGATAGTCTTGAACAACACTGACATTACATGCTCAGAGTCCTCAAATAATCTAGTGCTTACCCTGCAAAATAATCTAAAATATCACCCTCACGTTGATACTTTGTCATCAAAACTTGCAAAAATGTTTTATGCACTCTGTATATCTTCTCAAAAATGTAGTATAAGCATTGTTAAAAGCCTTTACTTTGGCTATTCCCATTCAAATATGGAGTATAATGCACTGGGAAAACTCTACGGAAGCCTATCGAATATTTACTATACAGAAAAGAGCTATCCGTATATTGAGTAAAATTGGACCATTGGACTCTTGCAGAGAACACTTCAAAAACCTCTCAAATTTAACAAAACCATGATTTCAGTGTATATATATATATATGAAGTGGTTTGTTTTCAAAAACAAATACTCTTACGAAATGCGAATGAAAACAGATTGCTACCGTCAAACATTCATCTACCTATATCAAAGAGGACTGTATTTCAATGGCTGTAAATTGAACAATCTTCCCAATAACGCTTAAAAAAACTCAAAGAATATATGCATCTTCGAAAGAGAGATGAAACATTTTCTGTTGAAAATGTCCTACTATTCCCTAACATAATTTTATAGTGATGTTTTAATAACTTTGTGAAGTCTAATATGTTTATTCAATATAATATGTTAATCTGTTTGGATATCTACCGAAATTTATATTAATATTTTTTATTGGTGCCCCATTTTACCCATTGAAAAAAAACAGCCGTTTTTTCAAGTTACCATGGCAACATCAACAAATCGAGAAACGTGAAGTCTAAATGACAAATTTTTGATTATTGATCTGACAGGAGTACCTTGTAACGTCAAATAGAATATTACTAACAACTCGTTCATTTATATGTTATACCTCTTGCTCCTCCATCCATTTGATGAACTTTTCATATTCTTTTTTATATATATCACCGGATTTTCACGGTATTAACCGCGATTCTGCCTCACTATTAAAAAAATCGATATAAGAATAATTCATTTTTGAGCTCTGGGGACAACAAATATTGATCTTTGATAACAAATTGCAAATGAATATCTGTTTTTCTCATTTTCATGACAACGAAAGTTATATCGATGTCACATCACGAATTCAACCATTTTGCATTATTAGTTCATTTCAATTTTTTGTAGTAATAATACCAGTATCTATGATTTCAAAGTGCACCAATGAAAAAAATAAAAACACTTGCTCTCTTTCGAGCACTCCGGCTGCGCCGTCGTGGTCGAAATATCGCGGGTGTTTTAAAGCCCTTTTTATTCACTTTTACTTCAATATACTATTATATTTACATCTATATTTTTTTTTGGTATCATTTCTACACCTTATCTATAGTAACATTTTCACATAAGCGAACTGTGTAGTGACTCTATATTGTAATATTTTGTGACAAAGAATAAATAAAATGATAAAAAACTTTTAAATTAAATTAAACCGATGAAAAACTAAACAGAAAAGCAATAACAAAATATTAAACCGACGAAAAAATCAACTGAAAAGCAAAAAATAAAATAAAACTAATTTTGAGTTGGAGCCAAACAATTATCGAAGATCATGATATTATTTTGAAGAAGTAATCAAAACGCTGCCATCATTTCACCCTTTACCTAAATCAATTGCTAGTTTGTTTGGCGCCGACTCAAAATTAGTTACTCACATTAGTTTAGGAGTTCAATTATCATTAAGACTAAAAAGGTTGATTTAATTTTTTGCTTTTCAGTTTATTCTCTCGTCGGTTTAATTTTTTGTTAAAAAAAATTATTTTTAAATTTTTTGAAATCTTCTAATTACCACCTACTTAATTTTTGATCATTTCCAAAATACTTACTTACCTAGCTTACTTCAACTATTAACTGTTAAATAATATGATTATTTACTTCAACTATTCATTGTTATATAATATAAATTATTTTTGAACGTTCTGGTTAGTTGATTTTAACACTTTGTATATAATTCCATCCTTTCATAGAATGTAATTATTGTGACGGATGTAGGAGGTTATGTCAATGTTAACTACATATGTGTGCCAATGTTCACAAGTGAAAAATCAATCATCCCCTATTTTTCTACCTATAGAGGTGAATTATTCCATCCCAGATTCGAATATGATCAAATATGAGGTATAAATTATTTGATAAAAAAAGAATCATCCAAATCGGAAAACCCACTACAAAGTTATGCCTGACAGAATCGGTTAACGTACCAAAATTCAGAGGGATTTTTTTGTTCAAACTCAATCCTATCCAATGGAAAAAGAATATTCGGAATCGACCTGTCTGTGAAAAGTTATGCGTGATCACACATAAAAAAAAATATACGCGTCGACTAGAGAAGCTCCTCCTTTTTGATTTCGTCTGTTAAAAAATAAAATAAACCTTCTTAGTCTCAATGACTAAGCTCCTAAACTAATGTAAGTAACTAATTTCGAGTCGGAGCCAAACAAACAAGCAAATGAGTTAGATGAAGCGTGAAATGATGGCATCGAGATGCGCGGTGACATTTCGATAATTTTTTTGGAGTAATTCAATGATCTTCGTTAATTGTTTGTTTGGCGCCGACTCAAAATAGTTACTCACACTAGTTTGGGAGCTTGGTTATTAAGACCAAGAAGTTTCATTTTATTTTTTGCTTTTCCGTTCCGTTTTTCGTCGGTTTGATTTTTTGTCAAAAAGTTTTTATTTTTGGAATTTTTGTGGCTGAAATCTACTGATTACTACCTATTTAATTTTTTATTTCTCCCAAAATACTTACTTACCCATCTTACTTCAACTATTAACAGTTGAATAATATGATTATCCACATTAATTATTTATTGTTGTATAATATAAATTGTTTTTGATAGTTCTGATTAGTTTATTTCATCACTCATATATAATTCCATCATTTCATTGATTGTAATTATTGTGACGGATGTAGGAGAACAAAAGTAATGACAATAGCAATCTGTCAATGTCAACTACATATGTGTGCCAATGTTCACAAGTGAAAAATCAATCATCCCCTATTTTTTTACCCTTAGGAAACGATTTTTCTTTTCAAATTCAAATGGGACCAACTTCGAAAATAGAATCATCGAAATCGAACTTCTTTGTAAACAGTTATGCGTGGTCATACATAAAAAAATATACGCATCGACTAGAGAACCTCCTTCTTTATTATTTCGTCGGTTAAAAAAAATTGATTTTGATCGAAATAATACGCCCTCCCTGTAATGCTGAATGAGGGTGAAATCCTCCAAGACGCTCATTTCCAGTAAATAGACGGGAACCATGACGTGTTTCAGCTGTTGAATGACAATCAATCACTGTATATAAATTCGAGTCAGAAGTTTGATTTACGATCCACTCAAAACGAGAATAATACCAACAATGAAAAAGTTTCCGAGCTCGATTATTGCGCCTAATGAATTCGATAAACTTTCCGAATTAATCAAGTAATGGGAGAGAAGTCTGTGAAGTATGTCCTCCTCCAACTCACAATTCCTCCCACTTGGTTCACAGCTATTATGCCGGCATAATGAGTTTCTTTTACTCGTTTTGTGGAGGCTTCGAAGTTTCTCCTCGGTTTCATTTCAGGTTTCAAACTCCAAGTCGTGTGCTGGATAGAGAAGGGAAATAAAACGGAAAAGAGATTGAAGCAGTAGCCGTAAGTACTGAAGAATATTTTTTCTATAGGTCTCAGATTTAAATACATACATATCGTCGGTTCAAAGCACATGTTGTATTTCCATAAACATTAGTTCAGAGGAAACACAATGTGAATGTTTACTTCAATCAATAATCAATCATTGATCAATAATACCAGAAGCGAGCAGAAGGAAGGTACTTTTGGTGTACCCCAAGGATCCGTGCTGGGACCAGTCCTTTTCAACATTTATTTAAATGATCTTTTCTCAGTTCCTACAGCCGGGGAAATCATAGCCTACGCGGATGATACTTGCATCTTCTACGAAGAAGGAAATTGGAAAAAAGTCAAAACACTGGCAGAAAAAGATCTTGCTAACATTCAAAAATGGTTCAATAGTAAATTACTCACCATAAACTTTGCAAAAACATCGTTCCTTTCCACTTATATTGACAGTAGAACATCACCAGACTTCCAAACAATAAAAACTCTAAATAACGCACATATAAATGCTGTTAGTGAATTTAAATACCTGGGAGTCGTCTTGGACTCAAATTTGAGATGGGACAAACACGTCAAACATGTTATTAAAAAAGTTAGATTCTTAATACACAAATTTAAAGTTCTACGAGATATTCTCAATCCTAAGATGCTACATACAGTCTATATCTCACTTGTCCAGCCACACTTAATGTATGGTATAGTAGCATGGGGAAGTGTTGGAAAAACTACTTTGACAAATCTCGATGTCATTCAAAAAAAAATCATCAAAGTTATATATAAAAAAGATTTTACTCATCCATCCGACAATCTATTACGGGAAAGCTCTATAATGAACACACGGCAGCTTTACTATTATTTTACAAACATCTACCAACATAAAAATGTAACAATTAGAAAATATCAAGCAAAAAAAACCAAAAATTCCCCTAAACCTATAACACACTTCCAGATAATATTAAAAATACAAAAAAATTAGAAAACTTCAAATACCACCTCAAAAGTTTCATTTTTGAAAACTCTAGAGAAATGATTCATAGAATAATAGAATAAACAGATAGTGCCCTGGTTGTATACTTATATCTATTTCATTATGTAAACGCCCCTTCTATATCAATTTACTTTATTTATCGGACTTGTCGATCTCAATGATTTTACGCGTTGATTTTAATTAGTATAACTTATATTTATTACGATTATTTTTTATTTGTTTGCAGTTGCTTTATATATACATATATCTATATCTATTGTCAATCTCAATGATTTTAGTCGTGATTTTAATCAGTATAAGCTATATTTATCATCATTATTTTTACTGTGGTTTTATCTATATCTATGGACGATCTTAATAATTTTACTCGTTGATTTTTAATTAGTAATTAGTATAATCTTATATTTATCACCATTATTGCTTTATCTTATATTGATTTTTGTATTTATGTCACGCACAGGTTTAATCTTTAGTGACTTTTTCCAGTTTATTTACTTTAGCTAGATTACTTATTTACATTCCAACAAGAATTCTAGTGTTTATTCTGTAATAATAACATTTTGTGAATAGTATCAATAATGAGAACTGTATAAAATCAAATTTGTGGAAGTAAATCATTGTTGCATGTATTAAGATTGTTTCAACGTAACATTGTATTTAAAGCACTTGAAGATATTGTTTTTGAAAAATTGGATGGACTCACTACATACAGTATAAGCTAGATCCAACCAACCTCAGTAAAAAAAAGTAAATACCAAATACAGAAATAAACTAAATAAGATAATACAGGAGGAAAAATCAAAATATTTTCAAAACGAAATAGAGAAAAACTCGAAAAATACGAGAAGTCTCTGGAACATAGTCAAACAAATCAGCGGCCAAAACAAAGAATGCACAATTAAAGAAATAAAAACTGAAACTGGTGAAATCATAAGCGAACCATCAACGACAGCCAACTATTTCAATGGATTCGACTCCAAACCACGGTCAAGGACTGGTGGCGTTCTTAGGTTAGGAGTCAAGTAAATGTGGTATGTGAATGTTCGCCATATTATATGTGCACAAAATAATTAAATAGTTGTGAAACTAAGTAAATGTTTGTGAAGTTCTACAGTCCTCTTGATCTCTACGCTGGTAACCAGGCCAGATGACAACGGATTTGTCGGAAAGAGAGGACCCGTCTCCAGTTTACCATTGCCGTGAAACGTGCATTCGAATCGATGTGAAGTTTTTAGAACGTATAGTGAAGACATTTCGGATGCAGTATCGCCATGAGCGAGACTTATGCATCCGGCAGACGAAGTTCCGTAGTTGCGTAACATTGTGTTACGTAATTGGAAGATGCTGGGTAAATTGCCTAACGGTATAGCCCATTGAAGGATGAAGAAAGAAAGAAAGAACTATTTCAATGAACACTATTCATCAGTGGGTGAAAACTATGCAGAGAAGATGAAAAAACCTTCATCACCCGAACCGGAACTTCAGTCGACTCAGAAATCAATGTACTTGTCTCCTGTTGGAAATAACGAAATTGAGTCAATTATCAAGGATTTGAAAACGGGCAAATCCCCTGGTGACGACATAATTAAAACGGAAACGATAAAAACGATTGCAAATGAAATAGCGCCTCCACTCACACATTTAATTAACGCTATATTCATAACAGGACTTTGTTCTGCAAATTTAAAAAAAAACAATAGTAACTCCAATGTACAAAAAAGGTGATGGAAAAGATGTGGTCAATTACAGACCAATTTCTCTTATCAAAACATTTGCAAAAATATTTGAAATAGTAATATACGTAACAAGTCCGGAAAATAGGTTTTTTTTGGACGAATAGACAAAATTCTAGGACGAGCCGTAGGCGAGTCCTGGAAGTCTGTGAGTCCAAGAAAACTATTTTCGGGCGTGTTGCGTACAATATTTTTTTAGCAACCGTGTAGAAAAACAAATCAATGAGACGACATATTTCTTTATGCACGACCGGGCGTAAAGTAGCACTTTAGCGCCCGGATTTGCGGGCGTAAAGTAGCACTTTAGCGCCTGCGGACTACTTTATCGCCCTGCGGGCGATGAAATCATTGAACAGGCGCTAAAGTAAATTTCAATCTCATATCGATAGAAATCTATATTCCGATGGATCATATAATCAAACCCAAAACATTATTAACAATAATATAACGAAAACAATGAACATAAATTAATTTAAAAAATGATTTATAACTTATTGAATTAATTTGTTTTTTTGTGGAGGAACAACGTTTCTTGACATGATTTTTGGGTAACCTTCCACAGGCTGAAAATGGAAATATAATCAGGAAATGGAAATAGTTTTCTGGAGAAATTGAATGGATTACAAATTCAAGATGGAGATCTTCTAGTGAGTTTTGATGTCGAAAGTTTGTTTACTAATGTGCCTATTGATAAAACTCTAGAAATAGTGAAAGAAAGATCAGAAAATGACACATCACTGAAGACAAGAACGAAACTGGATGTCAGTGCCATCATAGAATTACTCAAACTATGCACAGAAAAAACATATTTCCAATTCAAGAACAAATTTTATCAACAAGAGTTTGGTATGGCGATGGGTTCTCTTTTGTCACCCATTTCAAGTAACATATTAATGGAATACTTTGAAGAATCTTTCGTCGGAACATTCCACAATGGTTCAAAAATATGGTGGAGATACGTGGATGATGTTTTCGCTATCTGGAATCGAAGTGAAGAAGAATTAAACATTTTCTTGGATCATATAAACTGTCAAGAACCGACGATCAAATTCACGTTAGAATCAGAACAAAACAATCAACTCCCCTTTTTAGATGTCATGATCCAAAAATCATCCCGGATCGAAACATCTGTACACAGAAAGAAGACGCATACCAATCGATATTTACACTATAACTCAAACCATCATGCCAGTGTGAAAAAAGGCATAGTTAAATGTCTCTATAATCGAGCCCAAACGGTTTGCAATTCCAACCAAAATCTACAGGAAGAAATAAACCTCATCAAATCTGTTCTCAAGGAAAATGCATATCCAGATCAGTTTGTGGTGAAAACAATCACTGACATTGAAAACAGAAACCCATCAAACAACCAATTAACACAACCAACAGGAGGAGGTATGATGTGAGAACATCATTTAGAACAACAAACACACTGAGATCTATACTAACACAAACAAAACCAGAATATGCAGAAGAAAGTACCAAAAACTGTGTTTACAACATACCTTGCTCTTGTGGTGATAGTTATATAGGTGAAACGTCAAGACCATTGGGAGTGCGCCAAAGTGAACATCAGAGTTACATCAGAAATCGAAAAATAACTGGATCATAAATTGCAGAACATATCCTCACATCCAATGGCGATCATACGATTGAATGGAATAGGACAAAAATCTTGATGAAAGAACCACATCAAGGGAGGAGAAAATTGAAATTGAATGGCCTGTATTCTTCTTTCCAATAACAACTGCTTTTCAACAAATTCTGTTGAAATGGACCATACATGGTTACCTCTACTCAGAGAGGAAGTGAGATATGGTAGAATGCTAATAAACTGATCTGAACAACACCCCATATATCAAATGAGCAATACGTTACTCTCAAGCTTTTTTGGCAGAACTCAATTGACATCCGTCAGTTGAAAAAGTGAAAAAAACTCTGCGAGAAAAAATCCAAATTATAAAACAATTAAAGGAGATTTAGAAGATTTTGGGAACGGGGGCAGATATAGTCCCCGAAACGCCAAGCAAAAACTATATAGAGAAGTATCTTTTGAATTTTTTTAAAATTTTTTTGATAGGCAAATTCAGAAAACGGCAAGTTATTGACAAATTGAATCATTTTTCTATAGGAAATATAATTTGATGAACGCAATAACTCATCGGGGTGAACTAATCAGTTTGCCCTTTACACTAGATTTTCCTGATTATATTTTCATTTTCAGACTGTGGAAGGTTACCCAAAAAACATGTCGAGAAAAGAATTATAACTTAATATTGACAATACAATTATAACAGTAATTTATGGAAATATTTGGATTTTCTGTTTCCTGTTGTTGCAGATAGTTACTGATTTCAACTGATTCCTCATTACTAGAAGTTTGAAGAGAATGCATGTTATTATCTGGTGTTTCAGAGTAGTGAGCAATATTTTCAGATTGTCTGCATTGGCTAGTAGAAGGCTCATCCTTTTCTACAATTTTCTTAGCAATCTTCAGCTTATTTGCAACTGAATTTTCACTATAACTTTCCGCAACAGTCGTCGACTTCCACCCAGCATGTCTTCCAATGTTGATTATATCCTCGCCTGCATCTGCTAACATAGTTGCTGAGGAACGTCTGAAGCAGTGACCAGTATATTCTTTCGCATTAGAAATACCTAGATAAGTGGCTATTCTGAATGGTATTTGACCGAATGTACTTTTTCCGATAACCTGTCTCGTACACGTACACGTATATTTTCTTGGATTTACTTGGCAATAAACTCAATTTCGCATCCTCAGCTGCTTTACTTATTTCTGGTGGAGTACAATTCACACTTTCTTCGTCGCTTGAATCCATTTCAAAATCAGTAATAAATTATCTGTGATCACAAAAATTGACAGCAAATATGGCTACTAGCCTATATAATCTTATTTCGAAAAATTGACTGAGTTGCCATGGTAACATTCTTCTTCTTCTTCTTCTTCTTGATTTATTCTGTTTCCGATATGATATGAATAAACATCCTCACGGCAGCCTCGATGTATTTTTATCATGTTCTAGATATGAAGAGGTATCTATCTACATGACATCAAATATACCGGTCGTGCATAATATTTTGTATGTATTTCGGGCGTAATTTGCTTTTATGGACCTGGCGTGTTAAATATTACTTACACGCTGGGGTCCATAAAAGCCTATTTTACGCCCTTGATACATAAATAACTATTATTATACATTTAATTCTAATTTGAATTAAACAGAACAGAACAGAAAATACTACATATTAACAGAAACATTCTAATTCTTATTTATATTAATATTCATATTAAAATTCGAGCAATTGCTAACATTGAAAGGGATTCAATTTGTTTCAAATGCTTGGTATATTTAAATTCATTTTGTTGAAGCCAGAACAAGAAGGCAAAGTTTCCGTTTACATTGATTGTTTTCATCTGATGATTTTTGAATGGTCTTGGTCTTGGTCTTTGCTATGGTAATGATCAACTGCATTTATCAAAACCATACCTACCAAGATTTTCATATTTACAATGACAACAACGACGTGATTCTTCCCGGCCTAGTCCGGAAAATGCTACTTTCTTAAGGAAAAAGCGTCCGGGAAAGTGGGTACATCCCGGACGGTTGCCGAAAAAATCATTTTAAAGTAGAATGAATGATTTCTTCGAAATAAATCACGTTATATCGAACCGACAATTTGGTTTTCGTACAGGAATGTCAACGAATGATATAATATCTAAATTAAGTGGAGAAATAAATCACTGCATTGATACTAGAAAGCCAACAATCTGTGTCTTCCTAGATCTTGCCAAGGCCTCCGATACTGTGGATCACCCTCAGATATTCGAGGCCCTGGAGGGCTCCGGCATAAGAGGAATAGCACTTGACCTCTTTAAAAGTTACCTCAAAGACCGCAAACGATCGGTAAAACTCGAGGAAACTATAAGCCATGAAAATATATTAACATATGGAGTCCCACAAGGAACTGTTCTAGGGTCAACGCTTTTTTCAATCTATATTAATAATCTACTTACCAAGAAATCCGCAGGGAAAATTAACAGCTTCGCCGACGATATAGTCATTCTTTACTCTTCTGATTCTTGGAAGAACCTGAAAAGAGAAATTGAATTGTATCCTGAGCTGGGGTGCATGTTCATACACACACTTACGAAAGCTAGATGCCCTTCGAAAGAGAGTCTTGGAAAGCCTCTATTATATTCATCCGATTCTGGTTTTTCTGGAAAGTCACGTATTAGATCTGAGACAGCTATATTATTACAACATATTAATATACTTATACTTAAAAAAAAATTAAAGGCGTTACATCCGACAGTATGATTGAAATAAGCTCCTGAACTAATGTAAAAAACTAATTTTGAGTCGGCGCCAAACAAACAAGCAAATGAATTAGGTAAGGCGAAAAATGATGGCATCGAGTTGCGCGGTGACATTCTGATACATTTTTTGAAGTAATTTAATGATCTTCGTTGATTGTTCGTTTGGCACTGACTCAAAATTGGTTACTTACATTGGTTTGAGAGCTTAGTTATTGAGACTAAGGAGGTTTATTTTATTTTCTACTTTTCAGTTCCATATTTCGTCGCTTTAATTTTTTGTTGAAAAAATTTTCTTTTTCAATTTTTTGTGGCTGAGCTTAGTTACTGAGACTAAGAAGGTTTATTTAATTTTTTCACTTTTCAGTTCCGTATTTTGTCAGTTTAATTTTTTGTTAAAAAGTTTTTATTTTTCAATTTTTTATGCCTAAAATATACTAATTACTACCTTCTTGTTTTTTTATTACTTCCAAAATACTTACTTACCCACCTTACTTCAACTATTATCAGTTAAATAATATAATTATCTACTTTTACTATTTGTTGTAATATAAATTATTTTTGTTGTTCTGGTTAGTTTATTTCATTACTTTGTATATCATTCCACCCTCTAATAGAATATAATGATTGTGACGGATCTAGGAGAACGAAAATAATGAATAATGTTATTGTCAACTACATATGTGTGCCAATGTTCACAAGTGAAAAATCAATTATCCCCTATTTTTCCACCCGTAATGGTGAATATTTCCATTCGAAATCCAAATATGATCAACTATGTGGTATACCCTGTCTAATTAAAAAGAATAATCCAAATCGAAGAACCCAGTACAAAGTTATAATAATAATAATAATATAATAACGTTTATTCGCACAATAATTGACAAGATACATATACAAAGTAGCAAATAAACAAAAGGAATCTGCAAAGCCTAATGGCTGTGTGCAGAATAAGTAATCACTTAAATAAAATAAAAATAAAATAGTTTTAATGATTTTATTTACTGCAATCAATATACAAACAATACAATACTAAACAATAACAAAAGGAAAGTGAATAAAATGAATGAATAAATGATAGTGTAATCCCATAAAAAAAGCCTTGTGCATGGGAAACACTGTAACATTGATCCACACCGTGTAATCACATATCATGGTGACAGTTGCATAGTTTTTTTTTTTTTGGGGGGGGGGGGAAGTTATGAAGATGGAGTTTTTAGGACAAAAGTGGTGTTTTGGCTATTTATAAATTGTTGTATGTCTTTTCTAGGAATGGATTGGATCCATTTTTTAATTTTATTTTTGAACATGTTGAGCGAGTTAATCTTTTGATTACATTAGGTAATTCGTTATATAATTTGGACCAAGGTAAGTGAAACAACTCAAGCCTATAGCTTTTTCCGGGCGAGGTACAATCATCCTTCTATCGGTGTTATGTCTGGTGTTGTACACATGGTCAGTATGCTTTGAGGTATTCCTATCTTTATGTTGTTTCAATAAAATAATTCTAGTATAGAGCTGGTTGATGTCGAAAATTCGAGTTTCACTGTTGAGTATTGGCGAGGTTTTTTGTAAATAACTTTCAGTATATACTTCTGTATTTTCTCCAGATTATTCTTGAAATTAGTTGACGTTGCTCCCCAGGCTATAATACCATACGTTAGATGGCTTTCAACTAGAGAGAGATATAATGTTTTCAGTAAATTCAGGGGTAAAGTGTTTGATAAGAATTTAAATCTGTATATCATTGGTCTGAGTTTTTTTTATCACATATTCAATATGTTTGTCCCATCTGAGGTGGTTATCTACGTAGATGCCAAGGTATTTTATATTTTCAGCAGATTTCACTGTTAGGTTCTCGTTGGAGTTGTTTTTTATGTGCAGCTCTTTGTATTCAGGTAAGTATCTGGAGTAAGAGGAAAAAGGAGTACAAAAATGTTTTTTTTTAAATTAACGGTTAAGTTTATCTAAGGTAGCTGAAAGATGAGACCCAAATTTCCTATCTCCAATCTTGTTTCAGCTCTTGCCAGTTTGCAGCTTCATAAAAATTGTAGTGTCATCTGCAATGTATGATCTTTCCTCTGATGTTTGACTGGAATATGTCGTTTAGATATATATTGAATAGAGGACCTAGAATTGGCCTTGTATCATATTCTACTGTTGCATAGCACTATTCCTCAATACGTACGCATGTTGCCTTTTTTGTAAGTAACTTGTAGAACAATTTGTGCCGAGTTTCCCTTAATTCCAATATTTTCCATGATATGGGCGTAATTTATGGATCAACAGTGTCTGTACGCCTTAGCCAGGTCAACGAAAGAATACAACTAGAAGATAGCTTTTTATCAACTGAGTTGTTGTTTCAGTCTTTTAACTTTGGCTATAGCATCCGATGTTGACCTATTTTCTCGGAATCCAAATTGTAAATCAGAGAGTATATGAAACCGGTTCAGATAACTATCGAGGCGCTTTTTTAGAATTTTTTCGGAAGCTTTCGCTAGACTAGATATTATCGATATCCGAGAAAACAATCTCAAAAAAAACAAGGGTACACAAGCCAAAAAAATTATCGAGAAGGTAGTTGAACACCTGAAAAACAGGCTTTAATTTTGTTTTGAAATAATTGCAACTTTTTGATCGAAAAAAATCATTGTTATTGTTTTCAATATTCTTTCAACAATAATTTATGCATTTCTGCATGTATCTTTGGTTTAAATGTGAATTAATGAAATACATTAAATTTTATGAAAAAAATACATTTATTTTGAATCCTTTCCATAATTATTAAAATCCAAGGAAAGACCCGGAATTCACAACGCGCCTACCAGTTCCCTGCCGCGTACACTGTTGCCATTTCCTCACAGCTAGTCGTATCTGCGTTCTGTGTCGATCAGAATCAATATTTTCCATCAGGCAATATCTTGCAAACTTAACGGTCGAAATTTGTTTATTTTTAAATCAATCCCACAATAGTACTATATACACGAGTAGTTTTTGAAAAAAATCTCAAGATCCGTTCAGCTAATATAATAATAAAAAATGTGAACAAAGTTCTATCCGTTCACGTGTTAGTATCACAGAACTCATAGAACTAGAAGGCCAATACCGTTTTGCTGGAACGAGCCCTACTGTACCGCATGGTACACACATGGGCATGCGCAGTAAAACCGCTGCCATGACGGGGGGGTTTCAGTGAAATTTATAACCTCTATTAACTGAAACATTGACTTTTACCATGAGAATTTTTCTGAAGATGGGTATACTTGAGATCGATTGAATATTGTCATCCAATGACAATCGGATTAAATATCAGAGGTATACTAATGAAGTTGATTTTTCATCAATTTTACCGTCAATTTGTATAATAAATTTATAACTTTCATTTAGTGCTACATCTCGTATATAGTCTATATCAAAAACATGCTTATCTAATTTAGAAAACTATGTTTTTATCTTCGAAAAAAGTTCCTAAAATAGTTCTACAAAAACATCCATATTTTTTTCTTCTGCCATTATTTGCTTGATTTTCCTCTCTGTAAACAAACAACACTTACAACACCTGCAAAAGTCTTGTTTAATCCAGAAAAAGAGGCAGTTCTGTATTTTATATGTAATAATTTGAAGAAATCACTTGCTTTTCTTTCTTCTTCCATTACGGAAAGGAACACCTTACACGTTATTACTTTTTATGCTCTATACAGTGCTTCTCCAAAGTCTCCTTCCCCCTCTTATTTTTGGAACGATTATACATAAACAAGTGAAATTTGGAAACTGAATAAAAAAGGTTGTAAACTCCCCAGTGATGAAAGATGACGGAAATCGTCAAAGATGACGTCACAAGGCCATTGTGACCAATAATTTCAAATGGAACCCTACGGTAAGCGACACCTCTTATAAAAGGTATCGAAAAAACCTATTCAATGATACTAATTTTGTTTATGTTCAAGGCAGTTTTGGCAACTCGCTTTTAAAAAACGCGAAGCTGTGATGAATTAATTCAGTTAATATTAAAATTCCAAATTCAAGCTTCGCCTCTGGATAGTTGTCAAATGAACTGACGTTTTTGTTAGTCTCCCTAATTCGACGTTTTTGTAATTGCCCAAGTTTTTGTACATTTAATAATTTGTGTATTGTCGATCGAACGTTTAACTGTTTTAGCAGCTTTTGGTACTTTTAATATTTTTGTTCTTTTCAATAATTTGCTAAACGGTTGTGAGCAGAACGTTTGAGTGCTTCAAGAAGCGAAATGGTACGTGCTTTAGGTGATAAAGTAGCAGCGATCCTAATTCTTGGTGAAACTGGACAAAATATTCATGCAGCAGAACGCATTTTTAATGAGAGGTTTCCCGATCGCCCCGTTTCGAGGACTTATTTAAGGGAGCTTCTTCGTAGGTTTGAAACAACGGGTAGTATTAATGATGCGAAACGATCTGGCAGACCACAAATTTCTGATGAGAAAAAAATTGATATACTGGCAGAAGTAATAGTTAATCCTACTTCTCCAACAACTCACGTTGCATCTACCTGTGAAGTCAGTCGAAGTACAGTACACAAGGTGTCGAAAAATGACAAATTTCATCCATACAAATTAAAAATGGTTCATCAACTCTCAGACGACGACCCAGACCGAAGACTAGAATTGTGTGAAAATATGGAAACTAAAATTACCAACAGCCAGACTATGTCAAAACAATTTGTTTTAGTGACGGAAGTACTTTCTATCTAAATGGAAATGTAAATACACAGAATGTGAGGTATTGGAGTGACGCAAATCCTCACCTGTTTCGTGAAACACATACCCAATTTCCCCAGAAGGTGAATGTTTGGGCAGGTATCCTGAGAAACCACATCGTTGGGCCTCTTTCTTCAAATACTCATTTAACTGGTGAGGTTTATCTGGAGCTGTTGCAAAACGCAATAGAACCGTTAATCCTTGAAATTTTGGAAGATAATCCAGATGAATTCAATTCAATTTGGGAAAAACATTCCAACAGGATGGTGCTCCTCCACACTATTACGGTGCAGTAAGACGGTATTTGAATGAGGAGTATCGTGGTAGATGGATTGGACGACGAGGTTCGACGGAATGGCCAGCTCGATCACCGGACCTCACACCTTTGGATTTTTTCTGTGGGGGTACCTCAAATCGAAGGTTCACGCCACTGAACCTGACAATATTGACGTTTCAAAACAACGTATTGTTGCAGAATGTGAGGCTGTTTCCGCAGACACATTTACAAAAGTACGAGAAGAGTTTAAAAATAGGATATTTCACTGTCAGGAAGTAAATGGAGATCACTTCGAACAATTTCTTTGGGTAGATACTGATTCTTAAATCTGTAATTAATATCATACTGAATGGAATTTAAATTTTAATGTTTACTAATGAGCCATTGAAACTGCCATAAACACAAACAAAATTAGTATCATTGAATAGGTTTTTTCGATACCTTCTAAAAGAGGTGTCGCTTGCCGTAGGGTTCCATTTAAAATTATTGGTCACAATGGCCTTGTGACATCATCTTTGACGATTTCGTCATCTATCATCACTAGTAGGGAAGTTTACAACCTTTAATATTCAGTTTCCAAATTTCACTTTTGAGAAGCACTGTGTGTCACTACAAAAACTGCAATATATCAACATTTTCTGTCAAGTTGGATAATGTAGGAAGGAATTGAATCTTCCTTGAAATTCTTCATTGTCAATAATCCTAAGATTAATATCTAAATTATATTTTTTAATTACTCAAATGCATTTCATGCCTTGTTATTTCAGGTAGGATTTTTTCTGGGAATTTATTAAAATGGAAGTATTGTCCTAAGTAAAACAATTTCCATAAACATTTTCTATATCGTGTTGCAACATCAGCCTCGGTTTAATAAAACTGAAATGCTGTTGGGTTTTTATTCCAACCATTTCTTTCCCTGAAAAGTTAATCATTATTATTGTAAAATACATAAATCCAAAATTGGAGTCCACCATCAGTAGTTTGAGACTTTTCAAGTATCCTAAGGCATTTTCAAAACAAGGATTCCAGAAATCTTTGTCGTCTTTCTTTATTGGAACCTTGTAGAATTTGCCCAATGGATTTCTAGAATTCAGTAGATCAAATATCCTATCGAGAACACAAATTAACAGTAGACGCAAGACCTGCTCTGAATAAAAATGTCGTCAGACTAAATAACAGGTGTTGATGTTAACAGCGTTACCAAATGAGTTTGTAGAAAATCATAATTCTTATGACGATTCCATCAGTTGTTACGTGCC
This sequence comes from Gonioctena quinquepunctata, assembly GCA_018342105.1. NCBI lineage: Eukaryota > Metazoa > Arthropoda > Insecta > Coleoptera > Chrysomelidae > Gonioctena > Gonioctena quinquepunctata. Next base: position 842,173 of record JAFIRS010000106.1, read on the forward strand.
CCACTTAACTTGTATATTACCTTCTGAGGACATATGACAAAATAACTTAAGGATCCTGAGTAATCGATAGTCGAGTAGTTTCGAATCTTTTAATGGGAATATAATGTAAATACATTACATCATAATGCCATTATATTAAATTCTCGTACAAGTACATGAACTGGCAATGTTGTTGATGATATGCGCATGATTACGTATGTCCCATCTATACATGTGGTTATGAATCATATCAATTCCTTCCACTTATTTTATCTTTCTAGTTCTATGAGTTCTGTGGTTAGTATAGGCATCGCGTGAAAAAAGACCCATTTTTAATTGCAAATATCCGACAAACTGGACGGTGGATCGATTTAAAAATGTGTGAGTGGGTTCATGGAGGTTATGTTTTCAGTAATACTAATTAGTGACTGAATTTAAATAAGTTCGAAATGATTTATTAAACAGGTAAAGAGTGTTGAAAACACCACGAGTCCGCAGGACGAGTGGTGTTTTCTCAAGCAACTCAGTTGAGTTAGAAATAAAAGACAGACTTATAAATAAATTCAATCACGAGTGGTATTTTATCAACTATTTCACGAACAAAATGAAAGGTCAAAAATTTAAATTCGGCAGAATGAGAGGAAGAAATTTAATAATAATAAATAATTCAAATTTAATTATAAGCATGAAATATTTATTTAAACTATAAACGATTTGTTTCAATTATAATTTGTTACCTATAACAATAAATAAATTTTTATGAACACGAACATAATATATTATTCTCGACTATAATTATTATAAATGGTGCAATTGAAAAAAATTTGAATAGTATGACCGTTATTAGGTGGCTACAATGTATTGTTGGTATTATTACTTGATGTACTTGAAGTACTCCTGAAAGTATTCACTATATTCTGATGATTTTCAGCACTAAGATGTGAATACGGTTTCATCGAGTTCGAACTTCCATGTCCAGTAATTTCCATAGCTTGTTGTTCACTAACGCCGGATTGTAGTTACTGACTAACTGCAGTGGCACGATTAGAGTGATTTGTTATTTTTAGTTTTCTAGTGTCTAATCCTATCTTTTCTGCAGATAGTTTTGATATTGTAATAATACCAATAGGGCAATTCTTGTACCAATTATTATTATTATATTTATTCCACTTGCCATTCACTATCAGAAAAAGTCTGTCATTGGTAATAATTCCCCTTTTCGATATAAGTTCCCGGTATAATCTCACAGGACACATTTCAGGATTTTTCAAATTTTGAGTAAGCCATTTAGTATCTGCACAGTTTTTATCACCACCGTGGCGGGTTTTGGAGAATATCGGGTTATATGCAATTCTGTTTGTTAAACAGCCTTTGTTGTCAGTCTCTCCCTTAAAAAATGTAACTTGGAAAACGTTGCTTCGTTACCTCTCCAAGCTAGTTCTACGCAGCTAGGTGAAAAACTTTTGAGTCCTCTGGCGTGTCTTCGTCCCATTGTAAGCACATATTTCTATATATTCATCTGTAGTCACAGCGACAGAACTCATTTTATTTTTTCAGGTACAGCTTGCAACAATTTTCTCTTGCTATCTCGAGCCGCCCTCGCCTCCTTGAACATTATATTTTGAAGGGATCAATATGTCTCTGATACTCACAAAAATATTTTTCTTGTACTAATTTTGCAGTACTGTTCCATATGATTTTAATCACTACCATCAATTTTCCGCATATTGAATGCCCAGTCTTTTAGAATGAATGCTAATCTTTCGTTGCTATTTTCTGCATCTAATTTGTAGTTGCGTTCCGCACAGAACGTCATAAATTGTCTCCATATATAAGATTTTGATTTTTTTGTGTTACTGGGTATATTTACTTTTGGTTTATTACTTCATTTGAAGTAGCACCGAAGCGACTCATTTTGACGTTTGCAGCTACAATTATTTTTGGTCAAACTGTCAAACTTTGCATTGCGATCCGTATCCATGGTTACGTCGTTGAAAACACCATGCTGATAGACCAATCAGAATTGAAAGACAGCTGGTGTTTTCGCGATAATACAAGCTGTCTCTGGTTTTTGATTGGTCAGATTTTGTGAAAATTCCAAGGTGCGTGGAATAGTCACAATAGTAAAATTTCAGGCAATTTCTAAATTTGAACAAAACTTCAGAAATACCTTAAGAAAACATAGGTAAAGGGTGGGCACCTACCAGATCAGCAAGAAAATCAATGTTCATTCGATGACGACTGACACTCGACTGATTAACAGCTGTTGTTGTGGTGGGGATGCTTAGGAGAAATTGGTGGTGAATTCAGATATGTTCAGGAAACTATAAACTAGAAACTTGTCGAATGAAATTTTTTATGAGAGTCCTCTTCATCTTGTTAAAACGAAATTGTAGATAATCGGGACACTGTCGATGATTGGGACATTTAGTTAATTATTTATGATATTTTCATTGCAAAATAGATAATTAAATGAATATTAAGAAATATGAACACTGGTTTCCTTGATACTCAGTATACTGTAACTTGAAGGGTTACATATGACGTATGTGTTATGGTTGAGCTCAGAAAAATATGAGCTTTCAATTTTTTATATAAAATACCCTTTCAATTAAAAAAAAATCGATAACGTCATATCTTGTAAGGTGTTGGGGGAAAAATCAATTTTTTGAAAAGAATAGTTGGAAAACTAGAATACAAAATCGACATGTCGGAGCATTACCTCCGGAAACGATTAACTCGTAAGATAATGGAGCGTTTGCACACTTTATGAACGCACTGTATATTCATTTTGCAATGCCCGATTTGGATCTGACCGCTTCTTCATTAATAACAAATAATCTTGGGCCACTTCTACTCAACTATTCAAAGTTTTCCACTCAGAAGAGATATATATGAACCTAATGGAAATATAATCCTGTGTAACGTAAAAGAGCAAAAGTAGGGTAAATACCCCTCGAAAATTCTGCAGTGTCTTTCCCGTAATTAGAATTCTCAAACTTTAATTAGTGGTTAGGTACAACCAGGGTTCTTGAAGATTACTTTTGTAGCTCCGAGAGATTTAATCAGAAGTTTCAATTGGGAGATTGTTCCACGATTGATGAATTTCAGTTGTTTTTCCACTTTATGGTTCAACTAGTTCCAAGAAATCGAGTTTGAAATAAGAAAAACTTTCCTACAAAATATCTACAATAAAGAGGTACTCAGTTTTCGTAATAATTGATTTTATTAAACAACTGAAGGGGAGAATCGTTCTCAAAGAGGTTGAGTTGATTCACAACTGATGGTGAGTACTATATTTTTCCTACGACCACTCTTGAGATTGCACAATGCAAGATTCTAACAACAATAATCAATTGACATTATAATTATCATAGATACTTGGTTGAAAATTCCACACCCACATTTTTTTAACCAATAAGAAGCTCGTTACTATAGCAATCACAAAACTTTGCTGAAGTTTTTTCCTCCTGGGTACCCTGGGCTTGATTACAGAGATAATTTTTCTGTCAAATGCACAGCTCTCTATACGATTTTTAAATAATTATTGTTACCTTTATCGATCAATCAATCAATCAGTACTTTATTGTCCAAGAATAGCTTCTTATTGACAAAGTGTCATAAATAAACATTAACAAAATAAAAGTACAAGTATACAAGTGAAGTATAAATGTGGGAGTAAAACATTAGTCGAAAGAATGAGATGAGATAGGATTAATCTGTATAAACAAATACAAAAAAAAAACATGCCTTTAAGGCGCACGCCTGCCTACTATACAGTACCAAGGTACACGTAAAACTACAAAATCATCGCATGAGTTTTACACTTAAGGCGTATCGTTAAAAAAGTCATCCAAAGTGTTATATGCCTTATCCAACAATAACTCTTTGACACTTTTCCTGATTTTTCTTTCTGAATTTAGAATTTTGATATTCTGAGGTAGATGATTGAAAACTGTTTTTGAGTTATAAATCAGTGAATTCTCAACTTGTGTAGTGTTGGGCTTAGGAAGATCAATATTACCCATCTGTCTAGTCTGAAAGCGAGGATTTCTTATGGAGGTTTTATTTAGCTTATGTTTTTTAAACATCAAACACGCCGTCTCTAGTATAAATATGCAGGGTCAATATTCTATGTGATTTGAATGAGGGCCGACATGAATCTCTGAAGCCAGCCCTACACATATACCGGACAGCTCTTTTTTGGAGCAAAAATACATTATTAATTGATGCTTTGTCTGAGTTCCCCCAGTAGCAGATCCCAGATCTCAGGTGGGACTCTATAACTGCAAAATATGTTGTTCTTGCCGTGGTCTGGTCGTGTTCCTTCGATATGACTCTAAGTGCATAACAGCCTTTAGCTAGTTTGGTACATAAGCTTGATACTCTAGTCAACATGTGCCTTTTAGCTCAAACATTTTTATTCGCCTCGGAAAATTATGATCGAGGTGTCATTCGAGTCGTCATCGCATCTAGAAATTTTTTGAAAAATTTGGAGTGGCGCTTGAAAAATTACAATAGTTATAAACAATTTAGTAACAAAAAAAAAGGGGTTTGGTTTTTTATCTCTCAAAAAAAAAAAGAAATTTGAAAGGAGATCCAAAAAGAAGAAGAAATTTCCTAAAAAAAAGTCCGATCTCTCAGAACTCTAGGACCGATATTTATAATTTTTCTAGAGGGTTGAAAATACGGCCAAAAACGGGAACTCTCGCTTGCGTAAGCTCCGCCCACTTCGGACCTTTAATAAAAAAATATTATTTAAACTTATTAAATATGAAAATTAAGAACTTAAAAAATTCATGCACCTACATAATAGATCAATGAACAATAATCCGCCGATCGAAAATTTTTATCGCGATTTTTAAATCAGTTATCCCTTAATTAATTAACAATTTTTTGTAGCACGAACATCAACATTTAAAGTGTGATAATTGTTGAACTATAAATCTGGGATGTTTTTCCTTTCATGGAGCTATTTTACAAAGGCTATAGAATAGATTCCCGCTGGAAAAATTAGAAAATTGTTGATTTTCACTTTGTTATTAACAATTTACTTAAGTTAAAAATTATCAACCTCGATTAAACATTGAAAAAAATAGTTTTTTCATAATATTGCTATCGATACGTTTTCTTATGATCATAAACTACTTGAAAATGATTTTTAATAATTTTTATCCCATATTGTTTGAAAAATTGTTATAAACAAATGCGTTTTCATGAGATAATCAAATATTTTTTTTGTTAACATAATATTTGATGAAAATTATGATTTAAAAAAAAATCATTTAAAAAAATAAATTATTGCTTAAAAACGCATTTGTTCATTAACAATTTTTTTCTACCACTTGTTATGAAAGTTGAGGAACCATTTTTCGAAAATCATTATTCATCTTGCTCTTCGATGTCTGAATTTTTTTTTTTTATTCAAATTTGAGTTGTTTATGCAATAAACAATTTGTTATAAACAATTGAATTTTTTATTTATATTTTTTGTTTTTGCTCTAAAACATAAAACCACCTAACGAGTAACCATTCAATTCAATTCAGTTTATTCATTCATTCATCATAATATTTACATAGTAAAGATCTTAATGATACATATTTCAGTTAATAGCCAAAGTCAATTTAGGTTGAGCCAGTTAGGCGGATCCGCCTAAGCCTGAAAGGCTTGTGTTGCGGTTACACCAACTAGCCCAAGGATTAAGTATTAGTATCGAAAGAACACTCTTTACAAATGAGAGTGTAGCAAATAGAGAATATACATGGATGGTTTTGGAAAAAAAAGACTGGATGGAGAAGGGCTACAAATATATATAAGTATAATTTTTTGTTGTTTTCTGGTTTAGTCGAAATTATCTTTGTAGGAAAAATCTAGTTTCTAGCGGATTTTGTCGGATGTATAACTTCATGAGTTTCTTGAAGATTCTCAAATTATTGCACTCTTTTAATTCGGTTGGTAAGCTATTGAATATTTTAGGGCCCAAGTAAAATATGCTTCTTTGCATATGAGTTTTATTAAATCTTGGGATGTACACAGTATGATCAGTGGTATGTCTTGTGTTTCTGGATTGACTAAGAATTCTGTTTTTTCTGTTAAATATCCAGATTTGGCTCTGCAAAATGTAAATTTTCCTGATATTCAGGATTTGTGATTCTTGGTATAGCTGTTCAGTGGAGTATAATCTACGTTTTTCTTTTTTTTGTTAATTTTTTTGTTGTTTGAAGTCTGTGATGACTTTTCCAAAAGGAAAATTTTTTGTTAGGATGTCCTTAAGTGTATAGAGTTTGTGTATTAGTTTTCTTGCTCTATTGATAACATAGTTTACATGTTCGTCCCACTTCATATGTTGATCTATCATTACCCCTAAATATTTGATTGTGCTGGTTTTCTCTATTATGGGACATGTGCATTTACCATAGCCTTGGCAGTCATTTTTATGTATTTTCAATTTTTTTCCTGGTGGTTGATCTCTTTGGTCGATAGAGAAGGTTATAAATTTCGTTTTAGTGATATTTAAGCTTAGAAGGTTTCGATTTAGCCATTTATGAAGCTTGGCCGTATTATGTTCAGTGATTTGGTATAGTTCTGACCAGCAGCTATGGGAGAAAACAATGGCAGTATCGTCTGCGTAAGAAGATCAGTATCAGTTTTTGGAAAAAAATTGGTTTCTCGATTTTTTATTTAATTTTGAGTATTCTCGTATATTCAAACTTACCTTTCGCGCCTGCTTTTCTTCATTTATTATTAATATTACTTATAAACTATTGCAGATACAACAAATTCATTTGGATTTTTTCTTTCTAAGTTAGCTACTCAACAAATTCATAACCAAACTAAAGCTCTAACTTAATTATTTATATAATTTTTTTGCAATTATTTATAAAAATTAAAGGAAACAATTTTTTTTTTGCTTTGAAATCAAATATTCCATTAACTATGAAAAAAAAAAAATTTTTTATTTAAGATCATGAGAAAACGTATCAATAGCAATATTATGAAAAAACAATGTTTTTCAATGTTTAATCGAGGTTGATAATTTTTAACTTAAGTAAATTGTTAATAACAAAGTGAAAATTAATAATTTTTTTATTTTCCCAACGGGAAATCTATTCTATAGCCTTTGTAAAATAGCTTCATGAAAACTACAAAAAATTGTTAATTAATTAAGGGATAACTAATTGAAAAATCGCGATAAAAATTTTTGATCGGCGGATTATTGTTCATTGATCTATCCTGTAGGTGCCTGAATTTTTTAAGCTCTTAATTCTCATATTTAATAAGTTTGAATAATATTTTTTTATTAAAGGTCCGAAGTGGGCGGAGCTTACGCAAGCGAGAGTTCCCGTTTTCGGCCGTATTTTCAACCTTCTAGAAAAATTATAAATATTGGTCCTAGAGTTCCGGGAGTGCGTACTTTTTTTTAGGAAATGTCTTCTTCTTTTTGGATCTTTTACCAAATTTGAAACATTCAGAATTTTTATTGAGATATTCGCAAAAAACCAAATCCCCTTTTTTTACTAAATTGTTTATAACTTTTGTAATTTTTGCAAGCGCCACTCCAAAGTTTTCAAAAAGTTTCCAGATGCGATGACGAATCGAATGACACCTCGATCATAATTTTCCGAGGCGAATAAAAAATGTTGAGCTACAAGGCACATGTTGACTAGAGTATGAGATATGTTCCTTAAACGTCAACTTATTATCAATATATACCCCCAGGAATTCAGTCAAAGAGGATTCGTGTAGACTTTTGTCACCTATTGAAATAGGATTTAGCAAACATTTAAAGGTGAGAATGTGGGTTTTATTTACATTGAAGGACAACAGATTGGCGTCGCACCACTTCTGTCTATCTTTACAAAATAAAAATGCTATTAATAAATTTTGTCTGTCTTTTTTCACTCAATAGAAAAGTATAGAAAAGACGATTTTATTCCTTGAAAATATATTTCCATTTCAAATAACTTGCGTTACATTATTTAAATGTTGTAGAAACTCTGCTAGTACTTCTTCTTTCTTCAATGGTGAATAACAGGGACTGGGTGTTAGATGTCTATGTAAAATAACATATATAATACTTAGTCACAATTTTGTTAAATTTAGCCTTCGAAATATGAATATATGATCCATCAATTTCAAGTAACACTTCACTAATTTTCCTGAAAAACATGTCTTGCGATGATTGAAGACATGGTTCTTGAAGCAAGTAAGATAAAAGACACAAATTTCGATGACACTTCCCCAAATCATCCATTTCGTCCCACAAAATACACAGATTATATTTTTTAAAGTTTTCCATTCTGTTTCGAGTGTTTTGAATAATATTAATTGATGGATATGTCATAAGATACACCGTCAAAATAACATTTGAAAAAATAAGGTCAATGTCATAGTTTCAGAGCCTCCTATTTATTTTAAACAAAAATGTTCATTATACCTGACTAACAAAAATTATAAAAATAAAGCTTTAGTAACACAGATTTGTTGATAGCTAATAGCATACATTATTTTTAACGAACAAAGATTCGTTTCATGCAACTAAAATCCTAGGAATAATTTTTAAAGAATTCATGCTCTGGGAAATATTTCCAATAGTAATTCAAGCACTGGGGAGATTACTAGTGAAAGTTATAAGATACAAAAGCAATATCATTAATGATATTTGGCTGTACCCACATTGAACTATAACATAACAAAATTTGAAATTTCAAAATTATTTTCATGATTGAGAGAAGGGCTCATTATCAGACTATTTTTCCAATTATGCTATTTCATTGTTTTATTTCAAATCTCTATAGAATTATCATTAGTAATTTCCAACTATGACAGACTATTTTTTCCACCTAGTAGTATTGTAAATAGTAACATGGAAATACCCAAACAAAATCACCCTTTTAAAAAAACTACGAACCAAAAAATTGGAGAAATATCTCAATTACATAACATTGAGAAAATTGAATGTATATACAGTGTGTCCCGCTTTTCATGAATACACCTTAATATTAGTTATTAATAATGCGATTTTCTTGAAATTTTGGTGGTGGTTGTATGTTAGTTGAAAAACATTTTAACAAAAAAATATTGAAAAAAATACATCCGCGTCCCAAAAAAGGTAGACCAGATTCACCCCGTACGATATTAATTTTCATGAGGACAGCTTTTCCATGGAAATTTGCATTACAAACAATGAATCCTTCCAAGGAAACTCCATTATATAAATTAAAAGTGTCTCCATAAAACAATCCAGATACTCCGAAACTCGTCTCAGTATCAGTTTAGAAGTAAAAGGAAAATCATCAATTTTAAAATTTATGAAAAGTGGATTAACTCTTGACTGCAAATTGTTGAGTAGAAACTCGAATTTTATATAGGTTTGTTGATGAGTGTTGTTGGAATTTCTCTCAATTTTATTCTTTTTCTGGTACATCAGGTACAACACATTGGACACAAATGACCCCTTTTGCCGAAAACATTCGCGAAGAAACACACACTCATCTGCCATGCGACTTTCCCTTCAATTTCCTCAACGGAAATTTGACATCATCATGTAAATCAATATAAAAAATATTGATTGGAGAAATATTGAAAAACTCACGTCTCAACAAAGCCAAATACCCCCTTTTGCTGAAAACATTCGCGAAAAGAACACTCATCTACCAGGCGATTTTCACTTCAACACACTGAATATTCTGTCTGTCCATGCCATTTATCTCTGCTGTCTTCCCAACGATGATGAATACTGTCCTGCCCATATTATTGTCGTCTGTCTTCTTTGTTTTGGACCTAATACATATGTTCTGTTTTCATAATTGTTTTCCCATTTGAAGGTGAGTAAGCTGCAGATTTAGCGGTATCAACTTCACAACACTTCTGAAAGTTGTCCTCTTTTGATGAAATAATCATGTAATACTATAAATATTGGTGGTAGAGTGAAAATTCTGGAGGTGAATGAACAATCCCCTATTTTCCTACCCTCTGGGGTGGATTTTTCATTTTGAATAGAAATTGAAGTTCTAGGAATATCCTATCAAATAAAAAAAGAACAATCAAAATCGGACTACTCTGTAGAAAGTTATGTGTGGTCACACATACTTTTTTCCGATGGACTTAAAATAACAATTATTGAAGAATTATTATTATACAGTGCTAGTCAAAAGTCCCCTCCCCCCCTCGTATCTTTTGAACGGGTATACTTATAATAATGAAATTTGGAGGGTGGAAATAAACGGATGTAGGCTTCTCAACTGGTCATAACAGGTGACGCAATAGTCATAAATGACGTCACAAGGCCACTGTGACCAATAATTTTAAATGGGACCCTATGGCAAGTGACAGCTCGTTTGAAAGGTATCGACAATACCTATTCAGTCATACTAATTTTGTTTGGGTTTCGGCTGATTTTGATTGATAAATTGAAGAAATACGAAAATTATAGTTTCGCATTTAATTAATAAAGATTTTAAAGTACGCCTCTGGTTAATTGTCAAAAAGGTTGACGTTTTTGAATTCTCTACTTGTCAAAAGTGTTTATACCTTGAAAATTTACCTAAGCTATTGTTTAACGAGACGTTTAAGTGTTTACATAGGCAAAATGGTACGTACTGTAGTCGACAAAGTAGCAGCTATCTTAATAATTGGTGAATGTAGAAACAATTTCCATGCAGCGGAACGACTGTTTAATGAGAGGTACCCCGATCGCCCTATATCGAGGGTTTATTTGAGGGAGCTCCTTCGGAAGTTTGAAGCATCAGGTAGTGTTCAAGATGCCAAACGATCTGGTCGACCAACAATTAGTGATGACAAAAAAATTGACATAATTGGAGAAATGGTAGTAAACCCTACTTCTTCCACAGCCCAAGTTGCGTCTATCTGTGAAGTCAGTCAAAGGACAGTACATAGGGTGTTGGCTAAAACAAATTTCATCCATACAAATTAAAATGGTGCACCAACTTTCAGATGATGACCCCGACCGAAGACTAGAATTCTGTGAAACTATGTCCAATAAAATGAACCAACAACCAGGCTACATACAGACAATTTGTTTTAGTGACGAAAGTACTTTCTTTCTCAATGGAATGTTAACACTCAAAATGTGAGGTATTGGGTGACACAAATCCTCACATCTTTCGTGAAAAACATACTCAATTTCAGAAAAGTAAATGTTTGGGCAGGTATTTTGGGAAACCACATAGTTGGGCCTCTTTTTCTCAATGCTAACTTAACCGGTGAATTGTATCTGGAGATGTTACAAAATGATATTGAGTCGTTAATTTTTGAAATTCTAGAAGATTATCCAGATGAATTCGACAACTTGGAAATAACGTTTCAACAAGATGGTGCTCCTGCACACTATTACGGTGCAGTAAGACGTTACCTAGATGAAGAATATCGTGGTAGATGGATTGGACGACGAGGTTCGATCGAATGGCCAGCTCGGTCACCGGACCTTACACCATTAGATTTTTTCTATGGGGGTACTATATCAGCCCGTGAAACCAGAAATGAACGAGGAAGAAATGTTAATAATATAAATATGGACTTAGCAACAATTCTCGAATGGGGATCTAATAACTTGGTAGAATTCAATGCAAACAAAACACAAGCATGTCTTTTCTCTAGAAAAGCCGATCTCACTGTGCCTAACATAACTTTGTCAGGAAAAACCATACCACTGAAGCCATCCATATCGATGCTTGGTATTACTATCAGCAATAACCTTTCCTGGGAAAATCACGTGAGGTCCATTGCCAAAAGTGCATCCCAAAAACTTGGTTTTCTGTTTCGTGCCAAGAGCTATTTCACCCCCAGTCAGCTGCTTATGATCTATAAGGCACAGATCCGACCTGTCCTGGAATACTGTTCCCATATTTGGAGTGCGGCACCTAAACATTCCTGAGGCTATTGGATTCTGTCCAAAAAAGGGCAATTCGTCTCGTCGGTGATGCCTCGCTTACAAACTCGCTCACTTGTCTGGAACACCGTAGAAAAGTTGGCGATTTGTCTCTATTTTATAGATATTTTCATGGGCGATGCTCTTCTGAAATATCAACAATCGTTCCTGCTTTGGCAGTCTCTTCGAGATTAAGCCGTCAAGTTCAGTCATCACACCCCTTCGTGGTCACTTTGGAGACCTGCAGAACATCACTTTCCAAAGACTCGTTCATCCAACGAACAGCGAGGCTTTGGAACTCATTGCCTAGGGAGGTGTTCCCCGAGGCATACAACCTTCAGAAATTTAAGAAGAACACCAACTCCTACCTTCTTTCCCTAGGTTCCCACGATGTTCTCTGAACATTAACAGGATATCCCTTTTCGTGGGAACCAGAACATAAAAAAAAAAAAAAAAAAAAACGAATTGTTGAAGAATGTAGGGCAATTTCCGCTGACATACTGGGACGAGTACGACAAGAGTTTAGCAATAGGATGCATTACTGCCAGGAAGTAGATGGAGCACATTTGAACACTTATTATAAGAACTGGTTCTTAAATCTTTATTAATTAAATGCGAAACTATAATTTTCGTATTTCTTCAATTTATCAATCAAAATCAGCCGAAACCCAAACAAAATTGGTATGACTGAATAGGTATTTTCAATACCTTTCAAACGAGCTGGCACTTGCTATAGGGTCCCATATAAAATTATTGGTCACAGTGGCCTTGTGACGTCATTTATGACTATTGCGTCACCTGTTATGACCAGTTGAGAAGCCTACATCCGTTTATTTCCACCCTCCAAATTTCATTATTATAAGTATACCCGTTCAAAAGATACGAGGGGGGGAGGGGACTTTTGACTAGCACTGTATATATATTGACGAATTGATAACACGCAACATGTAGGTATATGGAAATTAATAATACGAATAGCACATCGGTTTCTGTACTCGCTGGATTTGGAACAGGGATGTTGATTTGAAGAAGGTTGTCTGTTGTGTCCTAATTTTCATTTTTACAACAATTTTGAGTCTAGTCATCCTTGAAAAACGTTGGTGTGCAGGGGGTTTCGGGGTCGGAGATTATGAGTTTCTTGTCTAAATTCATGAATTCAAGATGGTGGACGAGTTATGTGATTATGATCCGATTCGATTCAAAATTGTTATGTGGGGGTTTCCAAGGTCGGAGATTATGGAACTTTTGTCAAAAATTTTAAAATTCAAGATAGCGGCTCCAAGATGGAGGACGAGTTTCGTGATTATGGACCAGTTCGATCCCAAATTGGTATGCGAGTGTTTTTGGGGTCAGAGTTCAGTCTAAATTCATAAATTCAAGATGGTGGCTCCAAGATGATGGACGAATTTTGTGATTATAGTCCGATTCTGTTCAGAATTGGTATGCCGTGATTTTCGCAGTCGGATATTTTGAATTTGTCTCATGATTCATAAATTCAAGATGGCGGCCCTAAGATGGAGGACGAGATTTCTGATTATGGTCATATTTGATTCAAAATTGGGATGTGGGGGTCTTCAGGTTTGGAGATTATGAATTTTTGTCAAAATCTATAAATTCAGGATGGCGGACGAGTTTTGTGATTATGGTCAGATTCTATCCAAAATTGGGGTCGGAGATCATGATTTCTTTCAGTAACGATGCTCTATTAGAAATAAACAGATTAAGGCGAACTAACTGAAAAGCAAAAAATTAAAATAACCAATTAAAAAACTTTTCAAAGACAAGCTTTTATTGAAGCCATGTACTAAAACGTATTAAATTAACTTAAGTCATCGCTGACAATGATTTAATTATTTTTTGTTGAATTATTTGGTTTCAAAAAGCTTGTCGCGCGAAGCGTTTATTGACGTAGGTACCAATTAATTAGATTGAACAGTGATTGGTTGCTAAGTAAGAAGAAGTATTAATTTTATTACAATTCGCGCGACAAGCTTTTTGGAACCAAATAACTCAACAAAAAATAATTAAATCATTGTAAGCGATGACTTATTTTATACGTTTTTGTGTACGGCTCCAATAAAAGCTTGTCTTTATAAAGGTTTTTTATTGGGTATTTTATTCATAAATATCTTGAGAAGTATTGGAGGAATCGTTTTCCATTCAATGGAACTTTCGTAGAGAATTCAAAAACCTACAAAATGGGTTTTTGTGCGACCGGATCGGTGCATTTTCCGCTGAGAAAATCCGGGAAATTCTCGCTCTAAAAAAAACCATTTTAAAAAAATTCCTAATTTTTATAAAATCAAAGCTGGATAAACAAGGAATGATAGATTATTGTGCCCAAGATGGTTTCTGTCCGATCTGTAGTTTTTGCACAATCGCGTTATAAATAATTCAGGGGCTTATCTTGCAAAATGCGCCGATTTAAGCGAAATTGTCCTATTCAAATTCTGTGAAAAGCATCTGGGAGTAGAGATCAATATCTACCATTTGTATATTTTGGATTTTCACCTGAGAGGTGGGAAATATGTTGAAAATGTCACTGAAAGTTGCTCCAAACGCTTGTAAGTGCGCTCGAGGTAGAGCCTGTTTATTTATTAAAAGGAGAGTAATCGTTCACGTAAATATATACAGAACAAATACGTTGACCATAGATATTAGCAGTAATGAATCCCCAACCTTGAAAATTTCTGAATTAGAAAACGAAAGGTGAATTTCAACAATGGAAGTTTTAGATGTATTTAAGATAGTGTCAGTCATTATTAATTGGAAATTAGAACATAATGCAATAATTTCAAGTATTTAAAAAAAAATGGTATATATTAAATTTCTATTATTTTTTCTTGGAATTGTGAATGTTTTTATAAAAAATATTGAATTTGTAATTGAATACTGCAAATAAATTATACAAATGAAATATTATTTAGTTTCACTTCAGAATTTTTAAATGATAATTAGAGATTGTTGTGATGTTCATATTTACATTCTCATTCATGATTGTAAGTGAATATATTGCATTATTGAATTACATTACATTTATGTATTGAAAAAAAATGTTTTACATTCATTTATAAATGAAAAAATTGAACGAATATGTATAAAACGAAAGAAACCGAAGAAGAAGTTAATTACTTTAATCATCAAAAGTACTCATCACGAATACGTATAGGGTAAAAGCCGGATAGTTGCCTCGGACGGATACATGCCTCAGTTTCAAATGCTCTATGTTAGACGAATTGACAGTGTTTCTTTTTGATCATAATTAAAAGCGTCCCCCGCGCAGGCCTCAGTGCCGCATAAGCCGTTGAAGTAGGCGCACGTGTTTTGTCCGTGTGAGAAAACATCTTCCGCGGCGATACTTTGACGAGCGCCAGAATTATATTGGTAAGTAATCTCTGTTAAATATTTTTATAACTGATTGCGATTTCAGTCAAAAATATATTTCTTTGAGTGCATTAGAGTTTAAATTGCACTGTTTATTAGGTTTTATTGTTGAATATGTTTTATTTATTTCGTAAATAAAAAGGGCAAGTATCCGTATCAAATCGGATAGTTGCCTACTGTCTTTTGCGGATTGTTGCCCTATGTCTAAAAGGGCTTAACAATCAGCAGAAATTTTAAACTCGAATGAAAAAATAATCGAGAAGGAGAATAAAACTGAGAAAGTAAAGAAAACAAGCGTAATGAAACAAACGAAAGAAACAAAAAACAAACTAGTTGGTAGCAAAGAAAAGATTACGAAGAAAAAAGGGCGACTACAAAAAAATCAAAAATCAAAACAATATAGAGATATTACTAGCAGTGAATCAGAATCAGATAGCACAGATTTTATTGAACTGACTGAAGGAAGGGCTCTAAGGAAAAGAAAAACTCATATCTACACTTCTAGCAGTGAAAATGAAGAAAATGTTGTAAGTTCAAAAATATCTGAAGGAAAAGCAACCAAAGGGCTACTTATCAAAGGCAAAAAAAACAAATTATCTATTGGAGACACTGAAAATATATTAAAAGTAAAAAATATTAATTCAAAAATAGAAAATACCAAGAAAGAAGTTTCAGTTCATGATTATTGTGTAGAATGTTTTGAAAATTATAATTTAACTAAATCGAAATCAGATTGGATTGAATGTCAGATGTGTCGAATGTGGTTGCATGAAAATTGTTCAACACTCAAAAACCATTGCATGAGATGTGGCAAGTTGAAAAGCTTGACTTCTGGTGATAATCAATGCTAATACCAAAGTTGATTACCATATTTTTAATATTTAAGATAAATACTAATACTTAATTGAAAAATTACATGTTCACTAAATGTTATAATTTTATAATTATAATTCAACTTTAATTAATACTCAATAAAAGATTGTATTTTACAATAAAAACTGATTATTTTAATTAATATAAGTTCATTTGTATTGGAAAAAAAACAGACGGGCATCAATCCTCACATTGGGCAAGTATCCCCCCAACCATTTTTAACGTTAGGCTAGTATCCGCTATAGTTGGCAACTATCCTCTTTTTTAGAGGTCATATTAAACTGGATTTACTTAAAATTTATAATATTTATAATTTTTTTATAGATAGGGTATGTTAGAAGATTAATGAACTATGTTTGAGAATACACTTTGAATAAAAAATGTATTGGTACACATTTTTAAAGGAGCTTTTTAAAAAGTGTGGCAACTATCCGGCTTTTACCCTACTTACCTTTCAATACTAGCCACATTATTAACTAATGTAATATAATAGTAAATAAAAAAAATCATTAAATAATTGAAAACGTATGCAAAAACACGCTAATAACTTATATGCACTGATACATAGGGTGTTTCATAATTGAATGCTGATCCTAAAGGGCGACAATCCTTGGTCGCAACCGCTTTATTTCTGAAATACAGGATGTTAAAATTTAACAAAAAAATCGGATCTTCCCCAATATCTCTGAAACCTCTTTGGCTTTTCCTTTCAATTTTGGTACATGCGAAGTACGCATAAAAATAAATTTTTTCCATGATAAAGGATTTCTTAATTTTCATCAGTGGCGTCCCTGTTAACATGCCCTGTAATATTTTTTACCAAAATTATAATACGCCACTGTATTTTTCCCAACTAAATATTATTTTTGTAATTGTCCTCTATTTTGTCATAAAAATGGTCATATGCCTTTTTTTCGTCCGGCAGTCGGTTTTCGATTTGGAAAATAAAATACATTAATTTGCATGTCCGTCCCTATTCGATTTTTTCTCCTAGTCTTTATTTCACAATTGTGGTAACCAAAGGATCTGGGCAAGATTCTTATAATTTTATGGTAACTATTATTTAGTTTTTGTAATGAGTACGCATAAAAATACATTTTTAATTTTTAAAAACAAAACTATTATGAACAATAAATACCAAAATCAAATTACTTGTTCAAAATGTCCGCCTCCTGCAAGTATGCACGCTTCAGCCCTCCTTGTCATTGACTCGCGTCCTCTTTGGGAAATTCTAGAAGTATTCCTTATTGCTTCACAGGAAACTATAACGCGGTTTCGCAATACTTCCTCAGTTAGAATTGATTGACCGTACACCAAAGTCTTAAGATGTCCCCAAAGAAAATAATCAAGATTGTTTGAGTCTGGGGATCTAGCTAGCCATGACTTTGTTCCCCCACGACCTATCCAGCGATAATGAAAGTTTTGGTTTGAATATTCGCGTGCCAGAGCACTAAAATGAGCAGGTGCACCATCGTGCATAAACCACATGCGATTTCGCATTAAAATAGAAACATCTTCCAACAGAATTGGCAAATTATCTTCAAGAAATCGGCGATAATCAAGTCCATTCAATCTGCGAGGTAAAAAAAAGTCCAATTAGGCAACCTCCAATAATTCCAGCCCAGACATTCAATGAGAACTGCTCCTGGTGATGAGATTCCACGATGGCATGCGGATTTTCCTCGGCCCAAAAATGATTATTATGAAAATTTCCGATCCTGTTTTTATTAAAACTAGCTTCGTCCGTGAATAAAATTTCACTGTCAAATAAAGGATTTTCGGTAACTGAATTTGAAATAGCTACCTCAATTGCTGTAGTTCTTACAGTCCGATGTGTTCCTTTCAAGTGATGATTTGGCTCAAAACTTCATGTTTCACATAACCTTCTCTGGGTGCTTGAAATCGTTCGAGCGTCAGGAAGAATTCTATTTGGGACGCGCTCTTGATACAGTCGCCTGGCTTCATATGCGTTCTCATCTGCAAGCCCATATAGGTAATGCATGTCTGCTAATTCGGTATTGGTAAAATTTACCATGTTTATTTTTAATGAACAAGTTTTTATAACGTAAATAATATCACGTATCTAGCTCAAGAAGTGTCAGAATTGTTCATGTTCAAAACAACGAAATGTGTTCTTAGCATACTAGATGTTTCTAGCCCACTACTCTTCAATGGCTGATTTCGCATAGGGACAAGCAAATGAATGCATTTTATTTTCTAACGCAAAAACCGTCTGCCGGACGGAAAAAAGCAAGAGAACATTTTTATGAGAAGATAGAGGACAATTACAAAAATAATATTTATTTTAACATTATTTTGATCAGAAATATGGCAGGGCAAGTTAACTGATGAAAATTAAGAAATCCTTCATGATGGAAAAAATGTATTTTTATGCGTACTTTGCATGTACCAAAATTGGAAAGAATCCAAAGTGGTTTCAGAGATATTGGAGAAGAACTGATTTTTTTGTTAAATTTCAACATCTCAGAAATGAAGCGTTTGCGAACCTATGTTCATATGAAGAATTTTTCTTGAAATCATCCTAGGATTATCGCCCTTTAGGATTAGCATTCAATTATGAAACACCCTGTAATATGCGCCAACGTATAAGCAATCCGCCGCGCGGTGATACACTCTCCTCCGCTGGCTCGTTCTCTGCCCCGAGCGCACTTACAAGCGTTTGGAGCAACTTTCAGTGACATTTTCAACACATTTTCCACCTCTCAGGTGAAAATCCAAAATATACAAGTTGTCGATATTGACCTCTACCTCCAAATGCTTTTTACAGAATTTGAATACGACGATCTCCCTTAAATTGGCGTATTTTGCAAGATAAACCCTTAAATTGTTTATGACGCGATTGTGCAGAAACTACAGATCAGACAGAAACCATCTTGCGCGCAGTTGAAGTGCATGTTATTATACAGGGTGATTCAAAAGTACTTTGACAAACTTCAGGAGGTGATTTCTCACAATATTCTAATATGAATTGTCGAAATAAATATATGTCCGGAAACGCTTCGTTTCCAAGATTCAGGGTGTTGAAGTTTTATTTTTATTTTCGTTTTTTTAAATAACTTTCGAAATACTGACCTTAATCAAACGAAAATTGGTATTGAGAGGTTTTTTGAGGTGTCGAATTCGAACCTGAAATTATGATTGCTCTTACTCGTAGGGGGCGCCACCTACACGTCTTTTTCTTTTTTGAAGATTTATAACTTTTTTGAGCGTGCTTCTAGCACATTTGTCAGTAGAAAATTATTCTATCGTATCTACGTAAAAAAACTACCCTTGTTACAAGTCGCTATAAGCAACCGTTTCCTACATATTCCGAGTCAATTATTTGATATTCAATGCGTGTTGAAGTAATAACCATTATTTGGCATTTTTCACAAGAATGCTCAGGAAATGAATTTGACGTTTAATCAAGTAGTTTTGGTTACATATTATGTGACAGTTAAACGTTTTGTTGTTTTGTTGAAGTTTCTGTAACTTTCAAAACACTAATAAAAAAAATGGGTTATTTAAACAATAATGCTCATTTAGCCGATATGCATTTCGTTTATGGCCTTACGGATGGCAATGCGCGCGAAGCAAAACGTATTTACCAGGAGCGATTTCCTAATCGAATACTGCCTTCAGCTCCAACATTTACCAGTCTCCACCGTCCTTTGGCAGAAACAGGTAGCTTTGAAAGGTCAGCTGATATTGATGTAAGACCACGAGCAGTACCAACCCCAGAATTGGAAGAAGCTGTTTTGAATGCTCTCGAGGAGATTCCAGAAACAAGTGCAAGAATAATTGCTGAAGCTCTCAATTCTACTCAGTTCACAGTTTAGAGAAATATCCACGATCAACAATTTTATCCATACCATATTCAAAGGGTACAAGCTCTTTTGCCACGAGACTTTCCCCAACGCATTACTATATGTGTCAGTGGTTTTTGAGAAAATTGGCTGGAAATCCTCAATTTTCAAGATATGTACTCTTCACGGACGAGGCAAACTTCTCCCGAAATGCTATCACAAACTTTCATAACAACCATGTTTGGGATCTGGAAAATCCGCACGCAGTTAGTGAAAGACATTATTGGTATCAATTTTCGGTAGATAAATGGGCGGCAATAATTGATAATTTCTTTCTTCCGTTCCGACTGAATGGCGCAACTTACAGATACTTTTTAGAAAATGAATTGCCGGGACTACTTCAGAATGTTCCATCAGAAATTCGTATCCGCATACGGTTCATGCATGATGGGGCTCCAGTCCATTTTAGCGTTGTAGCCAGGAAATTCTTCAACACTGTCTATCCAAATCGATGGATCGGTAGGGGTGTAAAAGAACCTAACCAGGTGTGGGCAATATGGTCCCCAGATCTACACCCGCTAGATTTTTATTTTTGGGGACATTCGAAGTCACTAGTTTATAAAACTCCAGTAGCGAACGAGAAAGATCTAAAAAACCGAATAGTAGTCGCCTGTGAAACAATAAGAAACACACCAATAATTTTCGAGCGGGTACGAGATTCAATGACTAGAAGACTGAATGCCTGTATCTTCGCAGGAGGTGTACAATTTGAACAATTTATTTGAACACAATTGAGTTTCCTTTATTTTATTCTACATATTCAAAATTTCTTGAAATAAAATGTTGATATTTCTTGCAGATTTTATTAAAACAAATAGAGATTTTGCACCCTTGATACAAAAATAACTCTTTCAAACGAGTAAAAATAAATAGAATAGGTGGCGCCCCCTACAAAAAACAAAAACTACTTACTCAAACGTCAAATTCATTTCCTAAGCATTCTTGTGAAAAATGCAATATAATGGTAATAACTTCAACACGCATCGATTATCAAATAATCGACTGGAAATTTTCAAGTCCAAATATCTAGAAAACGGTTGCTTATAGCGACTTTTTAACAGAGATATGATGGAGGAATTGATTTTTTCACTGAATAATGTTCTAGAAGTATGCTCAAACAAGTTATGAATCTCTAAAAAAGAAAAAGACGTGTAGATGGCGCCCCCTACGAGTAAGAGCAATAATAACATCAGGATCGAATTTGACACCTCAAAAAACCTCTCAATACCAATTTTCGTTTAATTAAGGTCAGTATTTCGAAAGGTATTTAAAAAAAAACTAAAATGAAAATAAAACTTCAACACCCTGTATCTTGGAAACGAAGCGTTTCCGGATATATATTGTGAGGAATCTCCTGAAGTTTGTCAAAGTACTTTTGAATCACCCTGTATATCATTCCTTGCTGCTTGCTTGCTTTCCAGCATTGGATTTATATAAATTAGGAATTTTTGAAAAATGGTCTCTTTTTAGAGGTTTTGCGGGTTTTTCGCAGTGGAAAATGCACCGATCCGGTCGCACAAAAAACCATTTTGTAGGTTTTTAAATTCCTCACAAAAGTTCCATCCAGTGTGGAACGATTCCTTCAATACTTCTCAAGATATTTGTAAAAAATCAAAAAATTGGTAATTTTTTACAATATTTCATGGTGAAAAACTCCACAAAGCGATTTTTCTGGGGCCGACACCAGGGTTTTCATCTTCGAATTATCTTCCAAAAGGTAGTATAGGGTATTCGCGTCTTTATTTAGTGCTTTGTTACTCATCAATGTTATTTGATCAGAGTTCAGAACGCTCACTCGCAGATGTGCTTCTAGAAATGAATGGGCTATGAATCATTACCAATCCCCTAGATAAAAACAGGTGAGTGCTTTTTCCATCAGTGTGAAGAAATGTTTCCGGTAAAGGAAAACATCGCGATAAAATTTCTCGTCGAAAATTACCCTTGATGAACATTGTGGAGTATTCACTTTCTCCCTCGGAGCGATTCGAGTGCCGTTGCTAGCTTGTTTTTCTTTATCGTCCACTTTCGTTAATGGCCTCCGAATCCATTGGAGTTTATGCTGTTTTCTTGCATTACGACTTTAATTTTCTGCTTGACGTTATCCATTTATTTTCCAGATTGTCCTCGAGTTGACTTCTATTTTGTATCTCTTGGATTGGATATTCAAATCTATAATGGGGGGATTGAGAAAGACTTTAATCGCTTGATCATGAGACGCTTATTAGAAGGGGATTTATTATCCGGAAAGGTCAGATGAGGTTTTAGTGATGAGGTTTTTTTTCGATATTCACTTGGAAGATATATTTTATTATGTTTTGACAATATGCATATTTTTTGTTGAGAATTTAGTTCTGGTGAATTTGGCTGGATTTGGTATGAAATATAACTTCGTTACTTCTTTGCCGATCTAAACCTTGATTATGAGTATATCGTAAGGGGTAACACGGCCGGAAAATTATAACACTTTTAAATTTAATTGCTTAAAAAATGATTCTTAAGCGCTTAGAAAAGAAACAAAATCAATAATTGTTTTTTTTTGAAAACAGATAAATAAAATAATTAAATTTAATATAAAAATTATAGTTTAACAAACTGAAAAGCACGCTTATGAAGCAATGAGGGCAGATGCAAAACTGCCTCCTGTGGAGGTGGTGGTGGTGTTTTTCCCCGCCTTCCCCCTCTTTGGTTCGCGTTTTTCCGGGGTGATGTTTGTCTCATCTCGCTTTCGCTTCTTATCTTCGGGTTGGAGGTTATGCTCCAACCCCTGAGCCTGTTCCAGGGCTTTCTCTTCGGCTTCCTCAGGTGCAAGCCCTTGTTTGAGGTAGCGCAGGTACCATCTAACTCCTGCCCCTCTGAGTCCACGCCTCATAGGGTCGTCCCTATCCCCCGGTTGTCCCAACTCGGGTAGTAGAGGTAGATGCTCTCTTTATCTAATCAATAATTGATTCTACTATGAAATCAATAATGGAATATTTTCTTATTACACTATACCTATATACCTTGCCAAATCAACAAAGTTATTTTCTTACCCTCAACTGGAGAACACACCACGTTTTCAAATGTTACTTAATTATTCTTTGTTATTACCGAGTTTTATCACGCGTTCACTGGTCGTAATATGATTAATTGGCTTCTTTGAAAAATATTAATTCCCTTCATTTAGTTATTACTGAGATGATTTCTGAGAGATACACTTCTTCTATTTCTCTGCATACTTTTGATCAATTGGCTATTTTAAGTATATAATACGAAGTCTACATTTACTTCGCATCAGAAGATGGGAATGCATCTTCTCTAGTTGAAACTAGACTTTTCATTAATTCGCTTCATTACTATCAAGATTGAAACAGAACGTGTCTCTGCACTGGCTGAACACTGAATGAATTCTGATTGTCGAAAGGTCATCCCCGTCATGGAGATTCTTATATATAGACCTAGGTAATCAAACGAAGCCGCAGGGGTCATAAATTTAATGTTATGTGTGTGAGAACACCCCGTCTCGCCTTTGATTTTAAAAGCCGCCATGATATGTTACAGTGATAGGTCATTACTGTCACGGTGGCATTTCTCAAGAGCGATCTTCACGAGTAAATATTTTCTCTCGGCTGTCGGAGAATCGTTAATTATTTATCGCGGCTTTAGGCTTGATAAAAATGAAATCAATGTTCTGGCGTAATTATGTGCGATGAGTTTCAACGGTTAGATTGTAACTGTCATTGCCTGATAGGGTCTTTGATATTTTACGAGCTGTTACATTTTCTTTTAAACTCACGCCGCCTCCTTATTCAATTGCGGACGAAATTAAAACGTTGACTTCTCAGAGCCGAATTCTCCAGTTAATGGTATTACACATGGATACCTCACAATATTTGATATATCGTGATTATCACACTTTCATAACTTTCCATGAGTAGCAAAGGAATGAAAGGTCGACACCTGCAGAGCCCCGCATGCAGGAGCAGAGTTCGCATACTATCGATAAAGCTTCCCCTTCACCACGCTCCCATTGTTCCACCTTGGCTTGGGGGGATTTTTATTGTGGCTCTCATCCACTTGGCCGGCCGGTTAAGGCAAGCCCCCACATTCAGTAAATATATGCTCAACAACCACCAATTTACTGAATCCGGTGTATATCAGGCAGAGCGACGACCCCTGTTTCCGGATATCTACGAGGTGCAATGCTACGATAGTCCATGACCACGACCTTTCCCGGTTGAGCTGTCCTTGGTTTCATCGTCCCTCCCCTTCCCGTGAAACTCGAGGAGGAGCGGCTACTCGGATCCCCTCACCAACGATAAGGTCTCACAGCTCCTTAGGGGGACCACTTAAATGTAATATGACAGCTAAAAAAGTCAAAGGGAAAGTAAAATATAAAGTAGTGTAAACAACACGTACAAAAAACATCGAATTCATAAAAAAGTCACAGATTATCACCAGGAAATATTATTGAGCCATACAAGCGTACTCAGGTATTCGTTAATGGAATAAAACAATGACTGGAATTTGTCTTATGTCTCTGATATTTGTGATTTATTCAGCCTGAGATGAAAGACATAATGGTTTGCTCCACGAGTTTGGTAATCATGAAGTTCAGATTTTGCAGAAAATGTTTGTTCTTGTGTATTTCCAATACTGTGGCATAGACAGGATGTTTCTTAATAATATAATAATATTGAAGGAGGTTCTTGTTGGGTCCATTTTGAGAAAAAAACTAATATGAACATGTGCCCTCAACTTTGAACTACAGAGTGCTAAATTTTTCGCTTTTTCGACGGACTGCTGAAACATCAATTCTATAGACTAGTTGCAATACCTTTTACAGTGGAAATACTCAAATTTGAAGCATCCACAACCCTCTGGAATCGATAACAATCAACCTTAATATATTCATCGAATGATAAATATGGTTGGTATAACTCAAGCCTTTAACAACAATGGAAGAGAGGGTCTTCCATAGAGAAACTAAAAATAAAGACAGTTGTCAAACCTGAAGTAAAAGTTGGCACCACGTTCAGACAGTGGCGACATGTCTCGCAACTGGCCGAACTAAGTTAGTACAGAGATAAGTGCCATGTGAAGTGGAATGAATAGAAAAATCGAATTTAAACGATGAGGGCCAAGAAGCCTGAAACCGGTATGCGGATTGTTAGGTGAACACGACTTAAATTGAACATAATCGAGCTTATCAGAAAGAAACATTTGCATTCAATGTCCATTGATATTATATGGAAGTATGCATGGATTTCCAGGTGAATATCATTCAACGTTCTGCGTGGTATTTGCCAGGAAAGTAGTTGTTTTTCACCTGAGATCTACCTTTCTCTGGTTCAATTTTATATTGAATCCTTTATGTAAAGAAAACCGTTTAAATTCGATTTTTCTATTCATTCCACTTCACATGGCACTTATCTCTCGCTATATGCTAGACGGCTTCCACTCCTACTGAGAAGGAATCTTTTATTTAGAAACCTATCGAGGTGGAGATTTTCGAGTGTTTCTTTCTGTCACTAGGTACCGCCAGTTAAAGTTTATCTTTTCCGGCGTACCTATAGGTGTTACAAGATCGATGATGGTTTGTTTACGTTGTGTCTCACTTCAGCCAGAGTTCTTTGGACCTTTGGCTGGTTGACTACTCCGTACTGATGAGGGCCAAGAAGCCTGAAACCGGTATGCGGATTGTTAGGTGAACACGACTTAAATTGAACATAATCGAGCTTATCAGAAAGAAACATTTGCATTCAATGTCCATTGATATTATATGGAAGTATGCATGGATTTCCAGGTGAATATCATTCAACGTTCTGCGTGGTATTTGCCAGGAAAGTAGTTGTTTTTCACCTGAGATCTACCTTTCTCTGGTTCAATTTTATATTGAATCCTTTATGTGAAGAAAACCGTTTAAATTCGATTTTTCTATTCATTCCACTTCACATGGCACTTATCTCTCGCTATATCCTAGACGGGCTTGCCACTCCTACATGAAGGAATCTTTATTCAGAAACCTATCGAGGTGGGAGATTTTCGAGTGTTTCTTTCTGTCACTAGGTACCGCCAGTTAAAGTTTATCTTTTCCGGCGTACCTATAGGTGTTACAAGATCGATGATGGTTTGTTTACGTTGTGTCTCACTTCAGCCAGAGTTCTTTGGACCTTTGGCTGGTTGACTACTCCGTACTGATGAGGGCCAAGAAGCCTGAAACCGGTATGCGGATTGTTAGGTGAACACGACTTAAATTGAACATAATCGAGCTTATCAGAAAGAAACATTTGCATTCAATGTCCATTGATATTATATGGAAGTATGCATGGATTTCCAGGTGAATATCATTCAACGTTCTGCGTGGTATTTGCCAGGAAAGTAGTTGTTTTTCACCTGAGATCTACCTTTCTCTGGTTCAATTTTATATTAATCCTTTATGTGAAGAAAACCGTTTAAATTCGATTTTTCTAAGTTAGTACAGTTGGTAAAACAGATTAATCTTCAGTTACCGATTGAGATAGGCGGTTTTTTTTAATGTGTTACTTTTATATGATTGATATGGTATATATTTTATAAGTGATCGATTTGCCATTCCAGTATTTCATATGAATGGTATCATATGAACTACAGGAATGGCAAATCGATCACTAATAAAATATATACAGTAATCGATTCGTAGAATCTGTTAGTTCGTTCGTGGTTGGAATAAAGTTTCGAAATAAATTTTTGTATCATATCAAGAACAAAATTAAAGTTCTTATAAAACAAGAATAATAAGTTTAATATTATAAGAAACACATTTTATTGTATCTAGGACAAGGTACAACTACAGACAAAACAATATAATAATAAAACTCTGAAAAACAACAAAATTGAAAATATTATTCAGTCTTATCATCAAATCAACCAAAATAAAAACAATTTACAATTACAACAAACCTTCAATAATTTTTTTTGTTCATTTATTAGCACGAAGGAGAACGAGAAGGTATAACAAATACCCCAGTTTGATGATAATTTTTGTACTTCTTCAAATGGTGATAGGAAATGGAAACTTATGGATGCAAGGAAATAAGTGTCAGTTTGTCGAAACATTTCTGCAACTGATGGATGGAAATAAGTATCAGTTTGTGAAAAGCAGCTTTTATTTTACCTTGTAAAAGAATATTTCCAGGAATTTCAGCGTCAACTCGAATAACAAAACATTCTATTTTCGACGTTCAAGTCCATAATATTTCAAGTCCATAGTATAATTTCTGTCATTAATTTTTCGATGACAATAACAGTAGAAGAATTATTCTGAAATTATTGCGTGGTTTGTCATAATAAAAAATACATGTGTGAACAATAAACTTCTATTTTCTGACAAATGTCGAAATTGGAAAATGTCAAATGTCATCAGTTGTCTGTCGCGGACAGCGCCTCCATGCGCGACTGGCCGTACCAAAAACTTGGTGGTCTAGATCGCCAATGTTTCAAACAGTCTCTTTATTTTTAATTTGTCTATGGGGTCATCCATTTTCACGGTCTCTTTCAAAGTGATCTATTGAAGACTCCTCTATTTGTTGAGACTGTTCTGATAATGCTTTGGGTATGTTCTAATTGATAAGAAATGATTTTGAAAAAAACTTTTTCATTATCAAATAAAAAACATCAAAGAACTAAACGAAATAATACAGGGTGTGGCACCCCATACGACACGGTCCCTGTAAACCAAACCATTGATTTTTTTGGAATTTCTTCATTTCATTATATGTATATTGATTGAGGCTGCAGAGGAAAATTATTTTGGAGTCTACAGGGTGGCTAAAAAAAGTGTGACATATCAATGTTGTTTTTTTAAATGGAACACCCTGTATTTCGTTACACTTTTGAATAGGTCAAGAAAAATATGATTTCATATACGGTACTATGTACCTAACTATAACCGTTCTCGGGTTATAAATGAAATTTATTTTACTGAAGATATAAAAAGATATTTTAACAAATGGATGAAATGGAAAACTGAAAAACTAAAGGTGTGATTGGGTGTCCTCTTGCTCATAGAAGAGGACGAATGCTTCTCCACTTATAAGGGATTTTGGGGAGATCGGTGATACTCTGGAGTCATTGTACTTGTACCATGTGCCTGCATAAGGGTGCCTACAGTAAGCCGTGTAGTGTCCGCTATAGATTGTTCCACTATGGTTGGACACAGCATATAAGTTGTAAAGACACGGTGTTACGTTATCTGCTGCAAAATTTCTCAAATCTAATCCTTCGAAAGGAAAGTCAATGGTGGCATTTAGTTTTCCCATAAATCTCCCCATCGGCGAGAATCGTTTCAAGTGAATTACTAATATTTTGGGGAACTTATGTATGGATAATGACTTTGTGCATTTTATCATTTCCTTACAATTACCACAAGTTGGTTTTTCTTCGCCGTCCAAAATTTCTTCCCTGGTAAACGAGTCTAAACATTGTGAAAGACTGAGCTGGCCAGTATTCTGTGAAAATGGTGAAGGTCCGAAGGGGTCAAAGATACAGAACAATAGCCGCATGAATTACAATTCAACGATGATTTTAGTTGACCAACAAAATTATCAACAATTTTCGAGTTATCCATTCTAAGATATCTTGACCAAGACTCCTGTGCCTTTTCATGGTCACTCATTATTTCATCGATTTCTTTCAAGGTAGGTTTGGGCTTTTCTGTCACTCTGTTCACATCTTCATAAAGACCTTCCAGTAAATATCTGAGAAATTCTTGAGCGTCCTGTTGAGCGTACCCCATGAAACGAGGTGCAAATTTTTGTATCTGGCTTTTAAAGGTAACAGTATTTACCACCTTATCAGATGAATCTTCCGACCAAAGATCTTTTATCACTAACGCGAATTGTTTTATCAAAGCACCCTTCATATTTGATATGCTTGTGTTGATATCCCTCATATACTCGTCTTTTCGCAGATACTCGAGCAACCATTTGGTGTTCGATAAACATTGTATAATGCTGTTCATGAAACAGGTATTTCCAATATTTTTCAGACCATTCAGACCAGGAATTTTGGCATTTCCGTGTACTAGGGAGTTGATGGTGTTATAACTAACAGAGCTGTGCTCTCTGATACGATGATTTTTACTGGCACTGGATCTGTGTGGAAGGGAGATGACGCTGTTCAATGAAGAATTACATGGAGATATGGAAGGTCGTGTTGATTTTGACAAGTCATCATCAAGAACTGAACCAAGGGATTTATATGAACTCTCCATAGGAAAAATCGTCCTTTGAGGATTTAAAAATAATTCATTCAGTTGACGTGATGAAGGAATAGTTCCCAAAACAGAAGCCGCATTACCCCTCTGGATCGCAATGCTGATTCTTTGGATCAAAAATGAAGTTGCTCTCCTATCATTGGTCACTTCTGTTATTCGTCTTCCTATGTCTCCAATGAATTCAAAAGCATTGGGACCGAATACTCCAAAAGTCCCAACGGCAACAGGATAAAAAATATAAAGTTGTTGTAACTTTTGGTATTTTTTTCTTTTAATTTTCTCCGTATTTACTGCGGCTGCTCCGGGACACTTGGAGGAAGCAGCTACGTGTGAAGTGGCAACCGTGTCAACGCAGGTAAAATCCCAAACAGCTGGTTTTCCGAACTTCCATGGAATAAGTGTCATGCCGTCGGGGCGGTTACCATCGTCTCTGCTGACCCCTGTAGGCTCTAAGATCGAAGGGATATTGGCTGTTGTTAATGCACGTTTCAGTAAATCATTGACTGCGTGATGACGGGATTGACGACCTGCGCTGAATTTACAGCTCAAACCATGGGTTCCTTTTTCATCTACAAGAGCACCACATTTGCACGTGTGAGGGACACAAATAGAAGAACCTAGTCGTAGTCCTATGGAAATTCTGAAAGATTCATTATCTAAAAGAGACCCAAGTGAAGCGGCAGGTAGAGCATTGAGCCAAGCTCCTGAATGGTGGGAAGTAACTGCTTTGATTCGAGCCTTTTCTTTTGCGGACATAGCTGAAACAAGCAAATCCTTAGCAACCATTTCGATGAGTGGGCGATCCCAAGCTCTTTGGAACTTTTTCATTAGTTCAGGTAATTCAGAATTGGTTTTGGAAATCCACTCCTGCTCTCCTTCCACGAAGAGATGGTTGGGTACGTTTGAGAATGAATCGGGTAATTGATTTTTTTATGAAAATGCTAGGTACAATTGGAAACTAAATAACATCGAAATGTATAGAAATCATCCCTTCGAATTCTGACCAAGCATGAAAGTGGCTTTGGGCTATTGATTTCGATAAAACCCGTTTCTCAATATTATACAGAATGTTCAAAAATCATTGTCACTTTTTTATAATTTCGGACAAAGATAACTTTGTTATTTCAAACTGAACACCCTGTAGTTTTTTGGTCTAAACGATATAAAATTCAATTATCTTCCATTTCATATTAGGGTTTCCTATACCAAACCTAAATATTTTTTCAGATATTGGCTTTTTCAAATACTGGTTCTTATTTCAATGCATTCTTTGAATCAAGATAGCTTTGAAACGACATTCATTTGATTTGCTCACAGAATTCTCATTGACAGTTGTTAACTCATTATCGAAAAATTATTTTCACTGAAATGAAGTTATCATTTACATTCATATTCTGACAGTAGTTCATTAAACAGACTATACATTTTTTTTTCATTATTCAACTGAAACAACAACAAAATTTGAAAATACAAAGAGAGACTCTCTCTATGAAAGGCTTCTCAACATTCAATAACATTTGAGGCGTCACACTTCGAAAAGCAGCCCTTTTTCTCTCCTTCATATTTTTGAGTGTGGTTCGAGGAGTGTCGTAAACCTCATTCTTCAAGTATTCCTATGGGAAAAAATCGAGGCAAGTCAAATCTGGTGATCTCGCTGGCCAATTTTGTGGTCCTGCCCTACCAATCCATTTATTCGGAAAGCACATATCCAAAGACTGTCTGACACTGAATTTGAAATGTGCCGGAGCTCCATCCAATTGTAACCACATCTCCAGAAGCTCAGGCAGATCATCTCGTAAAAATTGTGAAAATTTTGACCATTCAAGTTTCCATAAAAAAAGTATGGTCCTATAACTTGTGTACCTATAATTCCTCCCCACACGTTAACAGACCATCTATTCTGGTGATCCAGAGTGCGAAAAAATGAGGATTCACATCACTATAATAATGCAAGTTGTATCTGTTCACTAAGCCATTGTTATGAGAAGTAGATTCATCAGAAAATAAAATTGAATCCAAAAAATGTTCATCTTGACTAAACTTGTCCAGAACCCATAGACAAAACTCGATTCGTCGATAAAAGTCTATTTCATATAATTCCTGGTGCATCTGAATACGGTACGGGTGGAATTTGTATTTTTTTATTACCCTAGAAATGCTCCGTCTGCTTATCCCTGTATCTTTCTCGATCTTACGTTGACTCGTATGAGGGTTTTCTATGATTGATCCCATAATAATAAATTCATTTTCCTCATTTCCTATGATAGGTTTTGGTCTATTTGCCTTCTCATAAGTTCCAGCTCCAGTCCTACGAAATTGATGTAGCAATCGTTTGAAAACCAACTTGTTTGGATGATTCCGGTCTGGATATTTTTGGGCATACACCAATCGCTAAAATCATATCTATCCGCTCTTGAATGGGATAAGTTTCCATTTTCGACGCTAATAATTCAGTGAATGTTTTGAATAACGTAAAACACTGTCAATAAGAATTCTTTCAACAAGTTGAATAAATGTCGTTTCAAAGCTATCTTGATTCAAATAATGCATTGAAATAAGAACTACTATTTGAAAAAGCCAATATCTGAAAAACTATTCAGGTTGGGTATAGAAGACCCTAATGTGAAATGCAAGATCATTGAATTTTATATTGTTCAGACCAAAAAACTACAGGGTGTTCTATCTGGAATAACGAAGTTATCTTTGTCCGAAATTATAAAAAAGTGACAATGATTTTTGAGCATTCTGTATAATATTGAGAAACGGGTTTTATCGAAATCAATAGCCCAAAACCTCTATTATGCTTGGTCAGAATTCGAAGGGATGATTTCTATACATTTCGATGTTATTTAGTTTCCAATTGTACCTAGCATTTTCATAAAAAAATCAATAACTCGAGAACGGTTATAGTAAGGTACATAGTACCTCATATGAAATCATATTATTTTTGCCTGACCTATTCAAAAGTGTAACGAAATACAGGGTGTTCCATTCAAAAAAACACAACTTTGATATGTCACACTTTTTTGAGCTGTATACTCCAAAATAATTTCCTTTTGCAGCCTTAATCAATATACATATAATGAAATGGAGAAATTCCCGAAAAAATTTATGGTTTGGTTTACAGGGACCGTGTCGTATGGGGTGCCCCACCCTGTATATAAACTGAACGCTAAAAGCTGTCAGATGATTATTTTGTTGGTCATTCGGGAAAGTCTAACAGGGTAGGCAACTTTTAAAATGAAATTCTACCGGTTCAATCGGTTAGTAACGCATTTAATCGTGGAATGAAACTCTCATGATGCCATTGTCTTTTCGATGTGAAAATTCAACACGTGTCATATCCTGGAGCTGTTCTTTCTGATCGGCAGTTCACTGGTTCCCCAGCGATACTGCCTCGATTACCATCCGATTCATATGTATGAAATGCAAATAGCCAAAAGAATTCGAACCGTAAAAAACTCGTTACATTCATTTGCTCATTCTATGGCTATGAATTCAATTTGTAGACATACTCACGAAATGATTGGAAGAAAACAAATGCCAGCTCGTTGATTCACATTCATTCGAATTGGATGATGGTTTTTTAACGATTCGAAATTGGGAAGGAAAGAAACTCAATAGGAAATTAAATCCAATTTTATACACGCGTGTATGAGAATGTGTGCAAGCCTGTGGGGGTACTTTGTTTTATTATTATCAGCGCTAAATGACTCAATCGAAACGAATATAGGACTACGCGCGGTGCCCAATTTTCAACATTAATGCCTGAATGCACCGTTTGCCAATTCTAACTCTAGTTCCCCAATCCCGTTTTTGTAATCTTTGGCCCGTAGCTATGCACCGTCAGCAGATTGAATAATCCAGATTGGAAATCTGACAACGTTGGTATTGCAAGATTTTTTGATAGTTGGAAATGATGAAACGAATTGGATGATGGTTTTTTAACGATTCGAAATTGGGAAGGAAAGAAACTCAATAGGAAATTAAATCCAATTTTACACACGCGTGTATGGGAATGTGTGCAAGCCTGTGAGGGTACTTTGTTTTATTATTATCAGCGCTAAATGACTCAATCGAAACGAATATAGGACTACGCGCGTGCCCAATTTTCAACATTAATGCCTGAATGCACCGTTTGCCAATTCTAACTCAGTTCCCCAATCCCGTTTTTGTAATCTTTGGCCCGTAGCTATGCACCGTCAGCAGATTAAATAATCCAGATTGGAAATCTGACAACGTTGGTATTGCAAGATTTTTTGATAGTTGGAAATGATGAAACGAATTGGATGATGGTTTTTTAACGATTCGAAATTGGGAAGGAAAGAAACTCAATAGGAAATTAAATCCAATTTTACACACGCGTGTATGGGAATGTGTGCAAGCCTGTGAGGGTACTTTGTTTTATTATTATCAGCGCTAAATGACTCAATCGAAACGAATATAGGACTACGCGCGGTGCCCAATTTTCAACATTAATGCCTGAATGCACCGTTTGCCAATTCTAACTCTAGTTCCCCAATCCGTTTTGTAATCTTTGGCCCGTAGCTAGGCACCGTCAGCAGATTAAATAATCCAGATTGGAAATCTGACAACAGTGGTATCGCAAGATTTTTTGATAGTTGGAAATGATGAAACGAATTGGATGATGGTTTTTTAACGATTCGAAATTGGGAAGGAAAGAAACTCAATAGGAAATTAAATCCAAATTTACACACGCGTGTATGGGAATGTGTGCAAGCCTGTGAGGGTACTTTGTTTTATTATTATCAGCGCTAAATGACTCAATCGAAACGAATATAGGACTACGCGCGGTGCCCAATTTTCAACATTAATGCCTGAATGCACCGTTTGCCAATTCTAACTCTAGTTCCCCAATCCCGTTTTTGTAATCTTTGGCCCGTAGCTATGCACCGTCAGCAGATTAAATAATCCAGATTGGAAATCTGACAACGTTGGTATTGCAAGATTTTTTGATAGTTGGAAATGATGAAACGAATTGGATGATGGTTTTTTAACGATTCGAAATTGGGAAGGAAAGAAACTCAATAGGAAATTAAATCCAATTTTACACACGCGTGTATGGGAATGTGTGCAAGCCTGTGAGGGTACTTTTGTTTTATTATTATCAGCGCTAAATGACTCAATCGAAACGAATATAGACTACGGCGGTGCCCAATTTTCAACATTAATGCCTGAATGCACCGTTTGCCAATTCTAACTCTAGTTCCCCAATCCCGTTTTTGTAATCTTTGGCCCGTAGCTATGAAACCGTCGGAGATTGAATAATCCAGATTGGAAATCTGACAACGTTGGTATTACAAGATTTTTGATAGTTGGAAATGATGAAACGATTGATGATGGTTTTTAACGATTCGAAATTGGGAAGGAAAGAAACTCAATAGGAAATTAAATCCAATTTACACACGCGTGTATGGGAATGTTGCAAGCCTGTGAGGGTACTTTGTTTTATTATTATGCAGCTAAATGATCAATCGAAACGAATATGGACTACGCGCGGTGCCCAATTTTTAACATTAATGCCTGAATGACCGTTTGCCAATTCTAACTCTAGTTCCATCTCCGTTTTGTAATCTTTGGCCCGTAGCTATGCACCGTCAGCAGATTAAATAATCCAGATTGAAATCTGACAACGTTGGTATTGCAAGATTTTTTGATAGTTGGAAATGATGAAACGAATTGGATGATGGTTTTTTAACGATTCGAAATTGGGAAGGAAAGAAACTCAATAGGAAATTAAATCCAATTTTACACACGCGTGTATGGGAATGTGTGCAAGCCTGTGAGGGTACTTTGTTTTATTATTATCAGCGCTAAATGACTCAATCGAAACGAATACAGGACTAGCGCGGTGCCCAATTTCAACATTAATGCCTGAATGCACCGTTTGCCAATTTAACTCTAGTTCCCCAATCCGTTTTGTAATCTTGGCCCGTAGCTATGCACCGTCAGCAGATTAAATAATCCAGATTGGAAATCTGACAACGTGGTATGCAAGATTTTGATAGTTGAAATGATGAAACGAATTGATGATGGTTTTAACGATTCGAAATTGAAGGAAAGAACTAAGGAAATAAATCAATTACACGATGAATGTGCAAGCCTTGAGGTCTTTTTTATTAATCAGCTAAATGACAATCGAAACGAATAGACTACGCGGGTGCCAATTTTCAACATTAATGCCTGAATGACGTTCATTTAACTCTGTTCCCCAACCGTTTGTAATCCCCGTAGCTATGCACCGTCAGAGATTAAATAATCAGATTGGAAATCTGACAACGTTATTGCAAGATTTGATAGTTGAATGATGAAACGAATTGATGATTTTACGATTGAAATTGGGAAGAAAAACTCAATGAAATTAAATCCATACACGCTGTATGAATGTGCCCTGTGAGTACTTGTTTTATTATTATCAGCACTAAATGACTAATCAAACGATATAGATAGCGGGTGCCCAATTTCAACATTAATGCCTGAATGCACCGTTTGCATTTAACCTAGTTCCCCAATCCCGTTTGTAATCTTGGCCCGAGCTATCACTAGATTTATCAGATTGAAATCGACAACTTATTAAGATTTTTGATAGTTGATGATGAAACAATTGGATGAGGTTTTAAATCGAAATTGAAGAAAAAACCAATGGAAATAAATCCTTTTACACCGTTATGGGATTTGCAACTGAGTATTGTTTTTTATTATGCCTAAACTCAATCAAACGAATATGACACGCCGGTGCCCAATTCAAATTAAGCCTAAACCGTTTGCCAATTCTAACCTATCCAATCCTTTGTAACTTGGCCGCTACACGTCAGCGTTAAATAATCAATGAAACTGAAAGTTGTATGCAGATTTTGATATTGAAATGATAAAAATTATTGTTTGTTCGAAATTAGGAAACAAAAATCCTTTTACCCGGATGGGAAGGCCGTGAGGGTACTTGTATTATTATAGCAAATACAAGATATGATATCCCAATTCACATTATGCCTGAACGTCCTATCCCAATCGTTGTAATCTTGGCCGTGCAACAGCAGATTAAAAATAGATTGGATTGACAATTGTTTCAATGATAGTTGAAGATGAAACAATTGGATGATGGTTTTAACGATTCGAAATGGAAGGAAAGAAACTCAATAGAAATTAAATCCAATTTTACACGCGTGTATGGAAGTGTGCAAGCCTGTGAGGGTACTTTTTATTATATCAGCGCTAAATGACTCAATCGAAACGAATAGACTAGCGCGGTGCCCAATTTCAACATTAATGCCTGAATGCACCGTTTGCCAATTCTAACTCTAGTTCCCAATCCGTTTTTGTAATCTTTGGCCGTAGCTATGCAACCGTCAGCAGATTAATAATCCAGATTGGAAATCTGACAACGTTGAGTATTGCAAGATTTTTGATAGTTGGAAATGATGAAACGAATTGATGATGGTTTTAACGATCATGAATTGGGAAGGAAAGAAACTCAATAGGAAATTAAATCAATTTACACAGCGTATGAATGTGCAAGCCTGTGAGGGTACTTTGTTTTATTATTATCAGCGCTAAATGACTCAATCAGAAACGAATATAGGACTACGCGCGGTGCCCATTTTCAACATAACCTGAATGCACCGTTTGCCAATTCTAACTCTAGTTCCCAATCCGTTTTGTAATCTTTGGCCCGTAGCTATGCACGTCAGCAGATTAAATAATCAGATTGGAAATCTGAAACGTTGAGTATCAAGATTTTTGATAGTTGGAAATGATGAAACGTCAAAATTGTCAGTTTCGATTTTTATTTTCAAAATGACTGATGGTGAAAACACAAAAAGAATCCCCAATTTTTTCCCGGAAGAAAAGCAGAGTCTCATGAGGGTACTCTTTAAACACGCTAATATCATCGAGGACAAAAAAATAAACAAAGTTTCCAATGATGATAAATCTCAAGCTTGGAAGCGAGATACGGAAGATTTCTGGAAACTGTGGTCTGATGGCAGCCAATAAAATCTCTGATTGTACTTTGATGCCCCGCACAAGGATACAGACGCAATGTGGTCAGGTATTGGTTCATTGGGGTTGGACTATTATTTCTAAAATGAATAAGATAGTAGATAGATACCTGCTAGTAGCCGTTATACCACTACACCTCAAATCACCGAAAAACTATTTATGTAGCCAAGGAGCATTCTCCATAAAATAAGTTGTTTTGGGTGAAGGTGCATGAGGTGGGGTAATCTACTAGCCAACAAGACACAAAGACAGACACTTTCATCAACTTACAAATCATTTTGGAATTCAATTTCGTCTTCTATGTTTTCCAGGAAGCTAAGAACTGCAGGTTTTGTAAATCGAAATCTTCGAAAAAATTTATAATTGACCATAGTGTCGAAATAATCACTCCTTTCGTAGGCGAGGAAAACCAAAGATGATATCGAGGATATCTAGGTCATCATCAATGAATATTTCGTCCTCCATTTTATCCAGAAATAATGAAAGACTTGCGAAAAAACTCAACACTCAAAATCATACACTTCATTCGCTAAACCACGCTTCGTTGACCGATTAGAAAATCTGAAGCTTAAACCAGATTTTTCTTGCGGTGCATAATAAACAATAATCTAATCCAGGTTTCCGTAACTAATCCGCGAAATTAGCCTACGGTGCATACAGGCGTTAATGAAAAATCAATGTAAAGGGAGAGTTGTATGCACTATTAGATTTGGTTTCGATAAATATAGAATATCAAATAAAGATATTTATTGTTTGAGGAGGGAAAGCCTTTGGGCTATAGTGCATAAAATAAAAAATCACTAGCTATTCTCAAACGTTTTCGATCATCAGATCATCATCAGGAGAATTCTGAAAAATGAAAGGAATATAATTAGATGAAAAATGAAAATGCATGTTCTCTGATAACCTGAGAGACATGTGATGGAAGATTCAACTCACTTTTCAGAATTTTACAGAAAGTAAAGTTATAGAAGAACTG
The DNA here is from genome assembly GCA_018342105.1 of Gonioctena quinquepunctata. Lineage (NCBI taxonomy): Eukaryota > Metazoa > Arthropoda > Insecta > Coleoptera > Chrysomelidae > Gonioctena > Gonioctena quinquepunctata. The sequence goes on from JAFIRS010000106.1 coordinate 880,396, forward strand.
ATTTTGTGAAACATTATCATATATGAGTAACTTTATAATATAATCCATTCTGAAATGAAACAAACAACAAATCATGAGCAGGAAGATATCTGACCCCACAATTAAACCAGAGGGGGTATATGTCAACTGAGAAACAAAACGCGCCAAATTTAAAATTACTGGTAAACACCAAAGATAAAATTAATCCCAGCGACAAAAGTGGCATCTATAAACTTATCTGCAATAATTGTAATACCTCTTATATCGGCGAAACTATCAGAAAAATTTCTACGGGGAATAAAGAACACATAAACAGGCCTTCTACCTCTAGTTTTGGAGCTCGTTTGAAAGACCATAACCATACCTTTGATTTTCCCAATTGTTTTAAAATATTACATGACATTAACAACAATAACCTTGAATTAGATCTGTTGGAGGATCTAGAAATATTGAGAGAAATTTCTAGGAAATAAAAGTGTGTCAACACTCAGATTCACTTGAGTAAGAGTATTTTCAATCCCATTTTCAAACCATTTCAAAATTAAAAACATTAGTGTTCCTTCTCCGGTATCCTTTTCCCTTTCGAATTACATTTCCACTTCTTTGGTTAATTTTAAATTTGGTGCGCTTCGTTTATCAGTCTGGTTTCATTGTGTGCTCAGACATTTTCCTATTCATGATTTGTTGTTTGTTTCATTTCAGAATATTATAGATTATATTATAAAGGTACTCATATATGATGATGTTTCACAAAATCAGTTCTTCTATAACTTTACTTTCTGTAAAATTCTGAGAAGTGAGTTGAATTTTCCATCACATGTGTCTTAGGTTATCAGAGAACATGCATTTTAAACAATAAATATACTTTATTGGATATTCTATAATTATTGAAACAAAAAATTTATTGAAAAATCTTTTTCAACCGACGAAATCAAAAAGAAGGAGGTTCTCTAGTCGACGGGTATATTTTTTTTATGTATGATCACGCGTAAATTTTTACAGAGCAGTTCGATTCCGATGATTATTTCTTCATTAGATAGTTTCTAAGTTGGTTGGTTGGTTGAAAGCTGACGAGCCAGAGACAGGGTTGGCACTTAGCTTCCCTTGACACTGCGACCAGCTGGGGTCTATTGTATCACTCTGTCGTCAGTGGTTCCTCATTGAAATATGTTTGTGCCTTTGATTAGGTTTAGTAGCCTGTTGATGAGGTTCTTCGGATTCATGCCTGTTTCCGGGCTGATCTCTCCAAAGGTTCTGTGTCGCCTACTACTTAGGGCGTCACAGTCGAAGATAATATGAGAGTATGTTTCCTCCTCTTCATCACATAGCCTATACTCCACGGTTTTCCCATGGTGTTTAGGTGTTTTCTTAGGCCGCAGTGTCCAGTCAACAGACTTTCGTTCTGTTCAGGTTCAGAAGGTCAGCCGTCAGGGTCTGGTTTGGATGCCCTACGATGACTTTGGTGTGTATTTGCCCGACAGTTTGATCCCAATATTGTTGGTGTCTGCTTTTTATCCACTCGTCGATCAGGATCCTGCATCGGTTTTTGCTAATCCCATGTACAGGTTCTGGCCCTGTGAATAGCGTTTCAGATGCTTGTCTAGCTAGCTGGTTCGCTTTTACGTTGCCTTCAATGCCTCTATGACCTGGCCCCCACATCAAGGTGAGGCTCGATGAGGTTCTGGAGGCAGTCCCAGATCAGTTTAGAATTTATCTGTATAGAGTTCAGTGCTTTGATAGCACTTTGACAGTCAGATAGAATGTAGATGTGTTTTTTCCTATAACCACTTTCTAGATTCTTCTGAATGCATACCATAGTAGCATGTGTTTTAGCTTGGAATATCGTGAAGCATTTGCCAAGTGGTATTTTGTAATCCATTCTTGGCATTACCCCATGTATTCCTGCTCCCGTTCCTTCAACTGTCTTTGAACCGTCTGTATACCAGACTATGTCCGCAGTTGATTGTGATTCTATACTCGGGGCCCATCCAGATCCGACAATTCGTGTTTCGAATGGTTTTTCGAATGAGTATAGGGGTTGCATGTAGTCTGAAATCATTCCGAGTTCTTCGATGTTGATCACATGAGTGATTCTGGTATGTCCAGTTGTTCGGATTCTCCAGTTTTTTGTTTGTTTCAGTCTGTATGCACTCATCCTGGCCTCTCCAACGACATGTAAGTCAAGGGGTTCGAGGTTTAGGATGATTTCTATTGCAGCTGTTGGAGTGTTATTCATTGCAACTTCTTAGTTGGTCCCATTTGAATCTGTACAAAAAAAATCCATCCCAAAGGGTAGCAAAATGGAGGATATTGATCGCTCACCCTCTGAATGTTGGTACGTTAACCGATTCTATCAGGCATAATTTCGTAGTGGGTTTTCCGATTTGGATGACTTTTTTTTATCAGATAGGGTATACCTCATAGTTGATCATATTTCAATTCAATGGAATGATCCACCCCTATGGGTAGAAAAATAGGGGATGATTGATCTCTCCCTTGTGAACATTGGCACACATATGTAGTTGACATTGAAAGATCCTCTTACATCTGTCACAATCATTACATTATATGAAAGGATGGAATTATATTCAAAGTGATAAAATCAACTAACCAGAACCTTCAAAAATAATTTATATTATATAACAATAAATTGTTGAAGTAGATAATCATATTATTCAACTGTTAATGGTTGAAGTAAGCTAGATAAGTGAGTATTTTGGGAGTAATAAAAAAATTAAGTAGGTAGTAATTGGTAGATTTCAGCCACAAAGAAATTAAAAATAAAAACTTTTCAATCAAAAATTTAACCGACGAAAAAATCAACTGAAAATCAAAAAATAAAATGAACCTTCTTACCTTAATGATTATCGAGCTCCTAAACTAATGTGAGTAACTAATTTTCAGTCGGCGCCAAACAAACTAGCAATTGAATTAGGTAAAGCGTAAAATGATGGCAGCGAGATGCACAGCGGCGTTTTCATTACTTCTTCAAATTAATATAATGACCCTTGATAATTGTTCGTTCGGCGCCGACTCAAAATTAGTTACTCACATTAGTTTGGGAACTCAATTATCATTGAGACTAAGGAGGTTTATTTAATTTTTTGCTTTTCAGTAGATTTTTTCGTCGGTTTAATTTTTCGTTAGAAAGTTTTCATTTTAGATTCCTTAATTGTTTCCGAGTTATTTGCCCCTTTTTCTGGATCTTTGATTATTTATAACTTTTGCAATTGTGCGGGATGAAACTTTCGTACATTTTTCTTGATGTCATAATGAATTTGATGAGCCCTCGCACGTATTTTATTCCGCAGTAGCAATATTTAACACATTTTTGAACATGTGAACCGGTCTATATCGAGTGTGTTGAAATCAAATGACCCTTGTGGAATATTTCTCATTACACGATACCGTTTCAGTCGTCACAAATTGAAGAACATAAAAAACCTGTTTCACTCGGCATACTTCCGTCGTTCCGAGTTGGCAATAATCCCCCTATTCATGGTGAATGCACAACGATTGCATCGCTATTGTAGTTTCATGTAATTCCTGGAAGCCCAACAAGCTACTTGAATTGCTCCGAACCACTGTGTGCTCTTGCAATTGAATCATCGAACGAACACAAAGGGGTGGGTATCGAATAATGAGTGTTTCGTATCAGTGGTGAGTGTGCTATTATAGATTTTGAGTATCAGTTCATTAGATCCCTAGCTTGTTGTTTGCTCGATTGTTTCTGTTTATTGCCTCAATATTTCACTTCATTTCATGTTTGCCTCAGGAGATTCCGCAACATAAATACCTGATGTTTCTTTCAATTTTCATCATATTTGTGCGAAATTCCTCCAGGTCAATCAGAGGTAAAGCGATATGAGCAGAGTGGGAATTATAAATGCAGATAGTGCGAAACACTCACTCCCTCTCTTATGATAATGTGGTATAATAATAATCTACTTTAATAACCAGCCAAAAAAGGAAAAAACAATATCAATATACATATCAAAATACATGAGAATAAGAGCACTGGTGAAATGTCGCTTAGTCAGTTAATACACTGTTCTACCATAAGTACCATAAATCGTGATCATCTTGATGAAAAGTCTTTCCAGATGGAAAAATTTCGTATAAGTCCTAAGGCTGCGTTAGATTCTGGGTGTGGTAGTCCATTCGTCATCAGCTAACAGTCTTGTACGTCTGATATCGGCGACTACTTCATTGCATTTATTACGCTGACGATGCTCACATGCTTCTGTACATTTTTTCCAAACCAAACTCAACGTAGGTTGGCCAAATAATCCGCGAAATTTCTATCTATAATAATAACACCATTAAAATACAACAGGAAAGTTTACCAAGTCAGCTCCAAGGATCTACAGAGACCATTCAGCTAATAAAATTCATTATGAACCTGCGCATGTGGTCAGTGTGTCGTAGATACGGGGTAAGGGATACCCACCATGTGACGTCATCAAGTTTCCTATAATTCATACAGAATCTTCAATATCCATCCTTCTTGGAAACCAGTAGGTACGACCGGGGCGGATCATGATTGATGATTCTTCGATTGTGCCATCCTTGGTAATTTTCTCGATTGTGCCATCCTTGGTAATTTCCTCGACGAGCTTTTCTACCCCTTTGGTTGGCAAATCTTGATACTTCCCGGGTGCGATGAGCTTGATCATTGTCTATCCTGTGCTGTACCAGGTTAGCTATTGCCGTTAGTGACTCTGCGAAGTCAAATATGTCACTTCCTTTGGCAATGAATCTCATGGCGATTCAGTATATATTCGGTAACAAATTGTGATGAGCACGATCAACCAAGTTATTTCAACGTAACCATGTGTGATACTCTTGACTGAAGAACGCGACAATAAAAAGGGAACGACTGTTTTATTTCGTCCGCTATTAAATTAGAAGGCCGGAATGTGGGGTGAGTTCCGACAAAGAATGTGAAAATTTTTGATATGATAACACCACCCATCAAAAATGTCTCATGAATATGTTAAGATGACAACAGCGACACAAAAGTTTAAACAGACCGAACATAATTACGACAGGATTTTATTTCTTATTGAGCTCAAAGCCGCGATAGATAATTGACGATTCTCCGACAGCCGGGATGAAACATTAATTCGTGAAGAATGCGTTCGAAATGTAATGTCCGAAGTTATATAATTCATTGCTGTGAGACCAACACTGCACTTATTCAATACCGAGAAGGGGTCATAGTGGGGAGATAATATAATAATTTGTTCATTTAACCAGTTGAAGAGTACATGACAGTGGATAATTCCATCAGTACAGTAACAAGGAAAACGTCATGTGAAGTTGTCTATATACAAAATGTTTCTTATTTATATATACTAATTGATTCAGACACATTTACCTATATATTTTGTAGGATTTGAATTAAAAAGTTAAAAACATGTAAGGATGCTAGTCAGAAGGTAATAAAACACTTCAAATCGTTAAAATAATAGCACACACACTAAACAGTTAAAATTAGATTTCACAGTAAAAATTTAAAATTCATGGTCATGCTATAAGAATCGACACACACTCGTGTGTCGATTCTTGTAGCGCTCAATGGGAAGAGCGTAGGTCCGGAAAGCCCAAGGTTGCGAGTTCGAGTCTCGCTTGGGGATGCTTTTTTTCTTTTTAATAATCTGTCCATTATGCCACAAATTCCTTTTTCATAATTTCTCACGGACAACAATTTCCCACTTTCACATTATATATATATATATATATATATTAAATTCATTCTGATCTTCTATACATTTTCTCCGTAACTTATACTATGGTTGTTGTTATTATTCTTCAGAAAATACATATATATATATATATATATATTATCAAAAGTTCCAAGTGTTTTATTGTTTCTGAACTATCTGAGATTGGTAAATGTACTGTCAAATTAAGTCCCACGCTTCATTATATACTGAGTGCGATGGCTCCTCAAGCTGCTCTGGGAGGTTGTCATACGCCCAGAATACTTAAGGCCTAGATTCAACAACTAACGAGCAATCGTAAGATTGGTTGGTCAGACGAGGGGTATTTACTTCTCCAACGGCCAGCAGTCGTAACATTGGTGTTGCAGGTGTGGTGTATTAATTCATAACACCCTGTATATGGCCAGTCGTAACAAAATGATTCAATGGTTTCCCGATAGATCTTAGTATGTCATCGGCCGGGCCTCTTATAATCCTCTCCTACTGCTACCCTCTCAACTGGTTCATATACTGCTATAATGTCTCCTTTCGTACTGTTATTCCACCAGGAAATACATCACCAAACCTCACAGCAATATGTTGTTTTATTTCAATTAAAGCAGCTTGTGTGGGTAATACTCCAATCCAATAATCCATTGAACCTTCTTTACATGGCTTTTCTACTCCAACACACTCCAAGGGTATTCTTGTAATCGTGCCTCGATGATCTTCCCAGATGAACCAACGATTCTTTCAGTCTTGGCTATTCTCAGTTTCACAGCTGATTTCTGCTCCCAATTTCTCACATAGCTTCCCTACAATGAAAAGAATAACTGAAAATAAATTGTGCAACTTCAGTCTTATCAATATGGTAAATTTAGAAAAAATTGTAAATCCATTGAAAAATAAAAGTAGTCCAGATGAAATTTGTGTAGAACTCCTGAAGAAGTGTTTCAGTGCCATTTCTAATCCATTGTTGAACATAATAAATAGTTCCTTAGAACGAGGTGAAGTACCAACTGAATTGAAATTATCTACGATTATACCTATACCTAAAATTCCAAATACTTCAACTTGAGACCAATGAATATAATCAATGCTACAGCCAAAGTATTGGAAAAGGCTGTATATGAACAACTAGTAGATTATTTGGAGAGCAATAAGGTACTATGCGACTATCAATCGGGTTTTCGTAACAAACAAACAAACATGATCAGTGAACTGTTGCAGTATTTATGGACCTTCAAAGGGCGGTTCGAAACCGTAGATAGAGACAGGCTCATTGAAAAAAATAAAAGCGTTGGTATTGAAGGAATGGCATTAAAGTGGATGATGGATTACCTAAGCAATAGGCAGCAGAGGCTAAAACTGAGTGAAATTTATTCAGATAGAATGCAAAATGATATAGGTGTGCCCCAAGGGTCTATTTTGGGACCATTGTTATTCCTCATATATTTGAATGATATTGTTACCATAGCACAAGAATGTAAAATTCATTCATTTGCCGACGACACCCTTCTGTACTTTAGTAGTAAAGATGTAAAAAAGTGTGCTGATATTATGAACACTACTCTTGAAAGGGTTTAAAAATATTGTTGTGCAAATTTATTGAAAGTGAACCTGAATGAAACAAAAGGGATGATATTGGGAAAACACGAAAACCATAATAAAAACATACATATACGATTGAATGACGGGGATATAGAAAATGTAGACAAATTCGTTTATCTTGGAATAACTATTGACAGTCAATTGAAATTCAAAGAACATGCTGACCAGACTATCAAAACAGTAGCTTGAAAGTTAACTACTTAAGAAGATGTTCTCCGTATCTCAGCCGATGGTCAAAATTATTAATATATAACACTATAATATTACCATATTTTAATTATTGTTCGACGATTTTGTATTTTCCTGATCAAAATGGAATAAGCAGACTCCAAAAGATGCAGAATCGTGCTATGTGAATGATTCTACAATGCTCGAGAACAACACCAATAGCACATATGCTTCAGACCTTTCAATGGCTTCCAGGGAAGAAACTCCTTGAGTATCAAACACAAGTCAAAATTGGACATTCACCTGTATATCTCCAGAATAAAATAACATATGTTAATGAAACACATGATCATAATACGAGGAAAAAAACGATGTGGAAGTTGAGAGATATAAAAAAAATATTACATATAATTCTCTACTTTACAAAGGAACAGATAATTTTAATAAGCTTCCTCAAGAAATTAAAGATAGTGTTTCAATAAATACATTTGAAAGAAGCTTGAAGGACTACCTATTGAAAACATGGTATTTTATTATTATGTATGAATACCTATGTATGTATGTAAGTTTAACTGATTTTATTTTTGTACAATGTTAATCTTATTTTATTTATAGTTGACCATGTTGTGTGTGTATTGTTGCCTGAACTGACCATGTATTTACTTTCGTAAATGAATTAGTTTCGACTAAATAAAGAGAAATATATATACCATCGAGATAAATCAGATCCATCCCAAGAATTAACTCGTCTTCAATATCTGCTACAAAAACTCCCTCCATTGTTCGTAGTTCTCTAAGGATTGATGTAATGTCAGCTTCTCCTCGTAACGTCGCATTCTCCCTTGCCACAGTTCGTTGGACGAGATTGGAAGTGAGTGGTTATATACTCTCTGGCCAAAGGATACCGCTGCAAAATAGGGAGACTTACACACCGGTGTTTGCTGTACCTATCTGTTACATCACTTTGGTTCATCTCTGTTCTGATGATTAATCTATCGGTAGTTCCAATTTCCACCTGGGAGTGTCGCTATCACCAGCCAACATTCGCCCCGATATGCTGCCTAATCTTAGTTTTCCTAGTATTTATCCAAGAACTCTCTAGATGATCCTGTCCTCGCAGGTAAACGAACTTGGACTTACCCAGAAATCTCTTTCGAAATGTCCGCTCCTACACCACATCTGAAACAATTTCCTCTTGATTAGTTATTAGCATTGTTGATTCTTCAGCTGTGATTGCCACCCCTAAATTTTTAAATGGCAACATATGGCAAGTGATACCTCATTTGAAAAGTATTTTCCTTCTTGATATCAAACAACGAAAATTAATTATTTCTATCAATTTGTTTTCGAGATATAGGAACTTGAAGTTGGGAAATCGCTTTTTATTCACTCAATCAATGAAAACAATATCTGATAAAGCAACTGTCGCAATAATTATTATTGTCAATGAACTGAATGTTCAAACTGTCTACCACCCATTCCCATACAATAGTACAAGTTCTGTTCAAAAGGAGACCTCACATTTCGTAGCATTTCCGGCGTTATTCGACGGCATTCTTCAATAATTCTCCTTCGTAAATCTTCCAGAGATTCTGGCTTGGTTGCAAAGATTTTGTTTTTCAAGTGACCCCACTAGAAAAAGTCGAGTGGGGTTAAATCTGGAGATCTGGCTGGCCACTCTAGAGAGCCTCTTCTTCCAATCCAACTAAGCCCTAACAGGCTGGGCATAATGTGGAGGTACCCCGTCTTCTCGAAATATCAAGTGGTCTTCATGGTAACGATCATCATTTTCAATGATGTCTACTAATTGTGGATAAACAAATTCATTCAATAATTCCAAATGAATTTCTCCTGTCAGGTTACCGTCGAGAAATACTGTTCCAATCAAACGGTCCCCAAAAATACCGGCCCAGACATTGAGTTTTTGGGGAGTTCATTTGTATTGGCATCCGACCAATAACGACAATTATGACGATTCACAGTCGAATTCAAAAAAAATTTAGACTCATCAGAAAAGCAGATGTTGAAAAGGAAATTCTTATCGGTATCTATTCTCGTAGTCATAATTTCACAAAATTTCTGTCGCCTATCAAAATCATCTTCATTCAATTGGTGAACCAAATGTATTTTGTAGGGCTGGAGTTTATGATTTTTTCGGATTTGGCGGATACTGGTTCTACTGATATTGGTAACACTAGCCAATTCCCTTGTGCTCAATGTTGGGTCTGCATGAACTTGTCCTGAGAGTGCAACTTCAACAGCTTCATTTCTCAACGGAAATTCCCGTTCTGGGTCTCGATTCTTGTTGGCTACGGCGAAAAAAATTATCTCATACATGTTTTTGTTGTACTCGCATTTCAGTCAAATTCGAGAAAACGTATTTTTATCGATTTTTAAGAACCATAAAAAAATGTCGATCAAGTAAATGAGGATGAAATAAGAATTTGAAACGGAATTGCATGTTATTAGTTGGTAAACAGTTAGATCATTTGATTCGTTGATGATGATAATCATCTTTAAACAGTTGCATTGTTAGATGTTATTTTTATTGATTGAGTGAATAAAAAGTGATTTCCCAACTTGAAGTTCCTATATCTCGAAAACGAATTGTAGGAATTTATTTATTTTTGTTGTTTGGTATTGAGAAGGAAAGTACCTTTCAAATGGGGTGTCACTTGCCATATGTTGCCATTTAAAAATTTAGGGGTGGCGGTCACAGCTCCGAGGGATGGAATGTATTTTGGGTGAATTTCATCGCGAACGATGTCCCCGTCGAAAATGTAGTTGACGTGTCCGCGCGTTTTTATATAATTCGATTCTGCCAAACTACAGAGCCGCTGTTTCGTTTTCAATGGCCCACTCTGTATATCAACCCTGAATGGAATTTGGAGATATAACGCTAAATAAACTAATTGGAATGAGAAAAACTAAATGAATTGACTATTCGATTCGAAATCGAAACTTATATTCTCCGAAATCTTACAGCTGTCAAAATTAATTAAGTCAGTACTGTTCAACTTGTTGAAATATATACAGAGGATCCAAAATATGCCGATTCAAAACGGTCATTTCCTACAGACCTATTGTTTCCTCGCAAAACTGTTTACAGTGCATAAATTATGTAATGTTTTATAAAAAATACAGGGTTTTTTCCCTGGAGAGCCTAAAGAAATATTGAAATGAGTGAGCATAAATTATTAGGCACTATTGAACTACATGCTAGAACTTTCAACTTCGAGACAACATTTTATTATAATTGTTATTCAGAAAATCGACTATTTTTGCAAATACAATTATCTGAATATTCTAGAGTAATATAACAGCTTTTCATCGACTACCATCCGAATTGTTCTCATAATAAATTTTTTTTAACAAAAAACTAAACCGACGAAAAAATCAACTGAAAAGCAAAAACTAAAATAAACTTCTTTAGTCTAAATGATAATTGAGCTCCTAAACTAATGTGAGTAACTGATTTTGAGTCGGCGCCAAACAAACAATCATCGAAGATCATTATATTACTTTGAAAGAAGTAATCAAAACGCAGCCGTGCATCTCGCTGCCATCATTTTATGCTTTAAAGGGTTTCAATTGCTAGTTTGTTTGGCGCCGACTCAAAATCAGTTACTCACATTAGCTTAGGAGCTCAATTATCATTTAGACTAAGACGGTTCATTTTATTTCTTGCTTTTCAGTTGAATGCATTGTCACCGGGATTATGTACACCTGCCAAATTTCACATCATTTGGACGTCTGGAAGTGGGTCAAAATCGTGCCCAAAGGAGTCGGTTACAAACAAACAAACAAACATACAAGTGAAGCTAATATAAAGCGTGTAATATATAACTAAGCTAATTTTAAATGCATTCTGTACCAGAAATAGATATGTTCAAGATATTTCAAGACTGGAAAGTAAAGAATAAAAATATGAAGTTTAAAAAAACGAAAAAAACGCACTAAAAATTACAAAATAATTAAATTGACTTTTATTAGTCACGATATAATTACCTATGCATTTCACCCTTGCCAATATTTCAACTCCATTGTAGAGTAAACGAAATCATATGTTTTTTTTAACAATACGTGGTGGATGATAGATATCCCAAGTAGTTATTAAAAAGCTTGTCACTTTTTTTATATCTAATGATTAATTTAAAAAGCGTGGAACGCTTTTTTTGTGTGTAATTTTAATTAATTCAAACAAAGCACCCCACAGTATTTGAATTATTCATTAGATATAAAAGACGTGACAAGCTCACTAATAACACTTAGGATATCTATCATCCACCACGTATTGTTAAAAAAATATGTTTGCGTTTACTCTACAATGAAGTTCAAATATTGGCAAGGGTAAAATGCACAGGTAGTTATATCGTTACTAATAAAAGTCAATTTAATTATTTTATAATTTTTAGTGCGTGATGAAAGCGTGTTTTTTATTTTTCAACCGACGAAACCAAAAAGGAGGAGGTTTTCTAGCAACGCGTATTTTTTGTTTATGTATGATCACGCATAACTTTTTACTGAGGCATCCGATTCCGATGCCCTTTTTTCCAGAGAATAGGATGTACTTTGGAGTTGGTCTCATTTGAATTTAAAAGATGAAATCCACCCCTAAGGGTAGCAAAATGAAGGATTTTGATCACTCACCCTCTGAAATTTGGTCGGTTAACCGATTCTATCAGGCATTACTTTGTACTGGGTTCTTCGATTTGGATGACTCTTTTTTTATTGGATAGGGTATACCTCATAGTTGATCATATTTGGATTTCGAATTGAATTATCCACCCTTACGGGTGGAAAAATAGGGAATAATTCATTCTTTACTTGTGAACATTGGCACACATATGTAGTTGACAATGACAGATCGCTAATGTCATTATTTTTGTTCTCCTACATCCGTCACAAACATTATCTTCTTTGAGAGGATGAAATGATATGCAACGTAATGGAATAAACTAACCAGAACAACAAAAATAATTTATATTACAACAAATAGTAAAAGTAGATAATCATATTACTTAACTGGTAATAGTTGGAGTAAGGTGGGTAAGTAAGTATTTTGGAAGTAATAAAAAAACAAGTAGGTAGTAATTAGTAGATTTCAGCCACAAAAAATTGAAAAATAAAAACAAAATATTAAACCGACGAAATACGTAACTGAGAAGTAAAAAATTAAATAAACCTTCTTAGTCTCAATAACTAAGCTCCTAAACTAATGTTAGTAACTAATTTTTAGTCGGCGCCAAACGAACAATCAACGAAGATCATTAAATTACTTCAAAAAAATCATCAGAATGTTACCGCGCCATCATTTTACGCCTTATCTAATTCATTTGCTTGTTTGTTTGGCGCCGGCTCAAAATTAGTTACTTACATTAGTTTAGGAGCTTAGTTATTGAGACTAAGAAGGTTTATTTTATTTTTTATTTTCAGTTACATATTTCGTCGGTTCAAATTTCGTGTTTAAAAGTTTTTTTCAAACTACATATGGTCCCAAGGGAGTGTTAAAAATCACGCCCAAGGAAGAAAAGTTATACGTGTTGGATAATCTACTAGCATTGCAATGTCTAGAATTTTCAACTCATTACTTTAAAAGTAAACTAAACAACACTTCACTAAGATTTTCACAAGAATTGGATTACAAAATCCACGATACGTATTTCGCTATACTATAGCTATTTCAAGTAGAGATACTTAATTACAATTGACGATAGAAAATAAGATCTCAGCCAACTATCGGAAGAGGAGGAACTGAGAATCACGGATAAGTGTTTTCGAAATTGCACGGGTTTATATGGAGTTTTGGTTAACGCTTCATCTATTTTCGAACTATTTATTTATTCCAGTGAAAAGTGATTGTGTTTCAATTTAAAGACTTGAAAAAACGTTTTGATAAAGTAATTTGAAGGTATTTTATCCCCGATTAGTTTTTAATGCTTGTTGTTTGTCAAAGTTTGAGATTATTTTTAAGATGAAACTCGGTTTGATGGATTTTTTCGATCACCTGAAAACTTCGGACAATTTCCGACGTATTACCGAGGGAGAAGCAGTTTTAAACGCAGGACATATAATTTTATGTGGAAGGATGAACTCTGATCATGACAATATCAAAATTTATGGCCTTTGCCTTCAGGCTAGTGCTCTCTCCTCATAACCACATCAATTAGATGGAAACTTCATCATCCAAGATGGAAGTGCCTTGATTGAAACATTTCATTGTTCTTGCAAAGCAGGACATAGTGGGAAATGCAAGCATATATCAGCTGTGTTGATATATTGTACAAGGTAACAATATTTGAATTGCCCAATCGTGATTCTTTTTTCTAATAGTTTTTGTTTAAGCAAAAATTTGAAAGAGCTGTAACTGATTTGTTGAAAATATAAACAGGATGTTCATAAAATCAGATGTGGAATCATCTGCGACTGAAAGATAAACTTTAGTCACTATCTTCCATCGTCAAGATAACCTCTTGTTTTCTGTTAGATATTCACAAAAAATAACTTCATCTCAATCGTGGATCTTTCAATTCACAGAAAAATCTTTCTATCAATATTCAATTGGGAATGTTTCCTTTTTCAGCTGTAACTGATTCCTCAAACTGACGTAAAGTGTGTTTGCAGAAACATTCTGCAAGAGGGAAATATAAAGCTGTGCCCCTGAAAGAAATGAAAGACTGAACAACATGAGTTGTTTTTTCCCATGTTCGGCAGAGACTATCACCAGAAAAAACTAACGTACAGGAACCAGAAATCCAAGAGTATGGAAATATTCGATGGTAATTGGCAGAATGAAGTCAGACCTTCAATTAATCGCAAATTATGGCTCATCCAAAAGCACGGGAAATATTCGTAAACAAACTTTGTCTGTGATTTTCGAGTTCTTGAGTAGGCCGGTAGGGGGCGTATCGCTTATTTTGAGCGCGAAATGCTGGGGTTTGATAGTTTATATACTCCAGATTTGTCAGACTTTTCAATTCGGTCCTTGTTGTTTTTAATGAATTTTCCCAAAGATTTATATGTTCTGTAATATATTTACGTTGAAAAGAAAACATTCTTTATTGAATATTAAATAGAAATATTTTTCTGTGAATTGAGAAATCCACGATAATAGTTAAGTTATTGTTTGTGAATATCTAACAGAAAAGAACTACTTCTGGACATTGAACTACATCTGATAGATATTGAAAAAGATCCCTAACTCAGAAGAAAAAATCTGAAAGTGAAAATTTTCATTTTTATTCAGATAGGTAGTTATTTGATTTTCTAGTCCAGTCTCAATTAGGAACTCTTGTAGATGATTCCACATCTGATTTTATGAACATCCTGTTCATATTTTCAAACAAATCAATTGATATCTTTATGTCACAAATAATTAGAAATTTTCACTGAAGGTTTGCCGAAATAAGTAATAACCCCGAAATTTCACTTTGCTTCTGAATCGGTTGGATAAACTTCCTGAATTGCCTTTTAATATAGTTTTTTCAATAGAATGCTGTCAACTAAACTTGAGTTATATCCGTTATTGGCTGCAATTTGTTTGATTATATTTAATTCTTTATTGAAATTATCTTCTGACATTGGAACATACTATTATATGCGACTACTTTGTGTTGGTGGGGATGAGTGGAAATAATCTTTTAAATCTGTTTACTAGAAATTGCATGATCTTTCGTCCAATAATCACTTGATTAGAAATATCCGACTGAGTACCTGCTTCTACTATTAATAACAAACCCCAGTAATTGTAATTTAGTTTCACCACGTGCAAAAGCTAGAGTATAGCAAAACAAGTGTCGTGGGTTTTTTAAACCAATTTTTGCGACAATTGTAGCAAAGTGTTTTTTTTAGTTTACTTTGATTACGGATTTTTATCAAGTATTGCCCGCGTCTATTCAAAATTCAATACTTTTCTGGGAAATCCATCTTTACAACTCGACCCTTCTTCATTGCTGACAAGCCAAAATGTACAAATTGACTCCGCTGGACTCCTTATCTCGAATTCCAAACATACATCTCTATAACTTCGCATTGTGCTTTCTTTATCGTCGACCGTAAAACAAACATCCATCTCTGAGGTTCATTTCGCGAACAGCTTCCTGAAGAGAGTCGGCGTGGAATCATAAAATTGCAATAAGGATACTACTTTCATCAGCACACAGTGATAATGGAAAGATAGGAATAAGGATGATAAATGGGATACCGGAAGGGAAAGAAGATGTTTGCGGACATGTGAAGTTATTACATTCATAAAAAGGGGGTCAAGTGTTAGTTTGAGGGCTGCTATTGCATTACAGATTCCACAAATGCTGTCTCATCTGGAATAATCGGGATAGTTTTTCTGTGAACTCGAGATGATCTTCCACTGTTTTTTTTTGAAAATGGCTTGACTTGTTCCGGAGAAACATATTTCCATCCATATTTTCAGCGATATCTCTAGAAGGGAAATTCTGTTTTGTCGTCTTCACACAAAAAAAAACAGTCGAACAAAGTTGTTGTTTCAATATATTGATATTCAATGTAATATAAATTACAGTACATAATATAAATTACAGTACACTAGGGATATTGAATGAAGTAAAAAATTATATACATATATATATATATATATATATATATATATATATATTTTATTTAAAAAATATTATATATTTAAAAATAAAAATAAATAATTTTTAAAAAAACAAAAAAATAAATATTTAATAGTTAGTAGTTCATAAGATATTGTTTTTACATTTTTTGAGATTATATTTACTTTCTGAAGCCTCTGTATAACATTGATAGGTAAATATATGCAAATACTATAATGCAGTAATTTTCTTTCATTTTCAAAAATGATTCCAACATACAATTGTTTGAAATACAACAAAAAGTCTAGTTTTACAAAATTATTCTGGATTGAATGTGATCAACAAAATTATAATGTTAAAACATACAGTATATGAAATTGCATCTAACTAAAATAGCCAATGGGAGAACAAGAAACTTCTTGATGAAAAAATCCAATCAGGAAACAGTGATGGGTTGATGGAAGATTTGAAATTGTGGAAAAGTAAGAACACAGAAACGTCAAAGATAATTGTGATAGAATCTTGTATTTAGTTTATAAAAAATGTAAAATATGTTAGTTGATAAGTTTTCTCAAATAACACCAAATTAGTGAAAGTGCGACAAGGAAGTGCGCGATTTTTAAAAATTCAAATAGAATGACAAAACAGAAATCGTATCCAGGAAAAAAAACAAAGCGAGAGGAGGAAAAAAGTTTTTGAAAAAAAAAATTGTTGAAATTTTGAGAGAAAATAAATTCCGGATTCTCACTGATAACAAGAAAGATTTATAACAATAACAAATCAATTTAACCTCTGGAAAATTAGGACAAAAAAATAATCAAGGATAAAAGAAGATTACCTTTTTGTTTTCCACATGAAAACTTATCCAAGCTGATTTCAAGGATTTTGGAGAGTTACACTGCAATAGAGAGTCCCTGAGAGAAGTAGATGAAGCAGGATTACAGAGAATCACCAGGAAATACATCAGCGACAAACCAACTCCAGGTATAAACTTTTTGAGTGCACATCACAAACTGAATCACTTTGCGAAATAACTCTTATATCTGAAGAACTTTGTTCAATTTTGGTATTGAACTATAAAACAATTTTGCAACTTAAAAGAAAGAGTGAGGTTATATTTATAATATACTTCATTGTTTTTTATTTTTTTCTGTGAAAATTTCTCAATTGCTCATAGTTCAAGTTATCTATCGCAGGCCAGGTCAATATAAGTTTTCCTGAATAAAGGAAATAATTGTTTTTGATAATCTCTGGTTCACTTTCCATAATGATATGCTGATCTTTCACCTATAAACACTGAACTGAAATAGTTCTATTGACATTAAGAAAGGCAGAGTGGCTATGTTGCCAGTACCGACTCCTGAGGCATAGGCGTTTCAACTGAGTTTAGTCGTGGTAAGAAAGGAAATAAAAAGCAGGGAGAAAAAAGAAATATATGAAATTCTAGAACATCAATAGAGCAATGGTATATAAGGATAATTCCAAAGGGAATTACAAAGAGTAAAAATAATGGAAATTTCACAAATATTTAGTGAATTTGTTATGGTATTGGGTGGGAGAAATAATTTTTCAAATTTCATCGAAATAAACCTCAAAACAAAACAACCTATTACATATAATAACAATTAGCTTCCAACGCGGAGCGAAGTAATGTGGGAAATTATTAAGTATAAGAATATAAAAATTATTATATTCTACCCAATCATAACAATATATATATATATATATATATATATATATATATACAGTGTGACCCATTTTTAATGGAAACACCCCCCTAAAATTTGAAGTTGTAAACAGATTTCAATAATTTTTTTTGAAATGTCAAGTACTAAAAGGTCTACCTTGGGACAGAATTTGAAATGTTTATTCCAATTTTCAGTCAATTTTTTCTTAGTCGAAAATCGAGATTTTTTATTAGCGATTTTTTTATTGGAAAAATCACTACGCCACTGGATTCAGAGTGCCTCTGAACAGGTGTGACCAGAATTTCATGAGAAAATATTCATCAATAACAAAGTTATGACAACTCAAAAATTCGAAAACTCACACAGCTAACAGTCACAAAAAACATCCTATATCAACAGATATAGCCATGAGAATATTTTTTCATGATTTCAACAATGAAGTGCCGCCAGATGAAAAAAAAAACAAATGGCGTGAATTTTTTTAATGAAAATAACGGAATTACATTCACACAATTCAACTAATAATGAAGGAAACATTTTTAATTAACGTAACTATGAAAACTAATTATTGAAATGTTTCGATTCAGTTCAACAATGAATTCAAACTCATATTCTAGTAGCCACTACTAATCCACCACGTATTTCGATACATTTGTCGTAGCGCTTACGAATGTTTCTGATTACGTTCCTTAGTTCTTGTGGGGTAATATCTGCACATACCTGTCGAATTCTTGCACAAAGTCCATTTCTATCTCTTGAGCGGTTTTTGTAAACCTTTTGTGTGAGAAGTCCATAGAGAAAAAAGTCCAAAACTGTGAGGTCTGGAGATCTGGGTGGCCACTCTATAAACGGACTACCACGGCCTATCCATCGGTTTGGAAAATGTTCGTTAAACCATTGCCTCACAGCTCTGGCATAATGAACTGAACACCCATCTAACTGGACAATTAAATTTGATTGTTCATTGATTGGCAGCTCGTGAATAGCATCCCAAAACTCTGTGTTTGAAAATTCTAGAAACCTCTGCGCATTAATGTTTTTCTCAAAAAAGAAAGAACCAATAAATCGTTCGTTCAATATCCCACACCAGACGTTGATTTTTTGGGAATACTGGCTTTTACAGTTTATTACCCAGTTAGGATTATTCGCTGCCCAATAGCGACAATTCTGTGATGACACTACTCCATTTGTAGTGAAAGTGGCTTCGTCGGTATATAAAATATTTTGTAGGAAATTTATATTGTTTAAATATTCCCCTTGTGCCCATAAACAATATTCCAGACGTCTTGCTTCGTCGCCTTCTTGCAGTGTATGTAAAAATTTTGGCTTGAAAGGTTCAATATTCTTCGCCTTGAGACATCTCCGAATAGTTTCTCGTGGAATATTCAAATCTAAGGTGGCATTCCTTATACTGGCATTAGGATTATTTCCGAAATAATCTAAAATGATTTGATCATTCCTGTCATTCCTGTTTCGTCTTTGTACAGGATTACTTTTTAACATCATTTTTGATACTGCACCAGTTTCATTGAATATTTTATTTATTTTATTTACCGTACCGCAGCTAGTACGAGGACGATCTGGATGTCTCTCATTAAATACTCTACAAACCTCTCTAGCACGTCTAACGTCATCTCCCGAAAGGCGTACAATTTAAATTTTTTCTCTTACGCTCAATCTTGCAGCCATGACACAAAATAATTCGAAAAATTGTAAGGTGAATATTGTTGACAATAGTACATTTGAATCTTTCACAAGTGTCAAACTGTAATATCATGTCCATGGCAACTGAGATTTAAATTGAAAAATCAATTAGGTCTTAGTTTTAGTTAATTTGCGTGAAAACTTGAATGTAGTTCCGTTATTTTCATTAAAAAAATTTACGCTATTTGGTTTTTTTCATCTGGCGGCACTTTATTGTTGAAATCATAAAAAAAATATTCTCATGGCTATATCTGTTGATATAGGGTGTTTTTTGTGACTGTTAGTTGTGTGAGTTTTCGAATTTTTGAGTTGTCATAACTTTGTTATTAATGAATATTTTTTCATGAAATTTTGGTCACATCTGTTTAGAGGCACTCTGAATGAATAAAAAAATCGCTAATGAAAAATCTCGATTTTCGACTAAGAAAAAATATCGTAGTATGCCCTGAAAATTGGAATAAACATTTCAAATTTTGTCCCAAGGTAGACCTTTTAGTACTTGACATTTCAAAAAAAATTATTAAAATCTGTTTACAACTTCAAATTTTATGGGGGAGTTTCCATTAAAAATGGGTCACACTGTATATATATATATACCATCGATAGGACATCAGGAGTTATCCTGGAATTTCAGCTAACTGCTTTCCAGCTAACTCATTGAATTTTTTTCGTAAATCACTACGGCGATTTTTTTTGTAACGTCAAAACCCAATAGATCATTCAACATAAATTTAGTTATCCAAGCTCAGATTCAGAAGGTCAATCGAACCATGTGAAAAAAGTGTGGGTTTCTATTTAAAATGAGAAAGTTGGTACCGATGTTTAGCACACCCTGTATAACTGTAGCACTAAAAATATTTCACGTCGATAAGACATGATTGATTTAGATAGCATAGCAAATTTCAAGTTTCTTATCCAACTGCAAGTTGAAAAACGGCCTAGGTAATTATATATACAGTGCGCGGCAAAATTAAGGAATAAATTATTTTTTTCAAAAAATGTCGAATATTGAGAAAAAACCCGAAACAGGTGGATTTTTTGTTTCAAGTGCCTCTTTTTCAATATACTCAAGGGGGTTACGTCACCAGTGCCGGCGTATTAACGTAATCGATGATTTTTTTAAATGGAAGCAAGAGTCATGTGACCCCTTGTTTGGAAGGTATTTCAATCCTCCATTCAACGACATTCACTTTTGAATAATTTATTGCTACAGGGTTAACAAAAATTATTTCCTTATTCGAATACAATTGAATTTCAATAAACGTTCAATTGATAACACTCCGCAACCATGCAATTATACCTCTCGTAACGAAATCTCTGAATAAAACGAATTCGAATGCGGTTCAGTTCGAGATCATCATTCAATTATTTCAACATTAGATTCTTATTTTCATTTTGACGATCAGTCTAAATTCACAACAAACTAAACACAGTTCGCGTCAGAATGGTTGCAGTTTTCCACAGAATTATAAAAAAAAGTTAATCCTATTACTAAATGAAATAAATAATAAAAACCCTTTTCGAAAACCTTGTCTCGCGAAGTGTTCATAAAAGTAGGTACCAATTAATTTCATTGAACAATAATTGTTGGTAAGTAACAACTTGTCGGAGTATGAATTTTATTACAATTCGCGCGACAAGCTTTTTGAAACCAAATAAATCAACAAAAAATAATTAAATCATTGTCAGCGATGACTTGAACACCCTAACATTTTTTTCTGTAGTAAGTGAAAGCACAGTCTTTACCCTAAACAAAGATCAATCAATTTTTTCTACTTTTTTTTTCAGACATATGTGCAAATTCATCCTTCTGTATATATATTTCAGGACTCCCAGTATTAGGAATACGTTTAACATCACCAGTTTCTCCAAATTTTTTCTCGATTTAACAAACTGTTATTGGCTGATAGGTCTAACTGAATACTAAGCATTGGACAAATTGCATATAGTATTTCTAACCGACATAAAAGGTTTCGTGAAGGATTTCTCTTTCCAATTGCCGCCTTGACATAGGCGTCGGTATATTATTTTCCAGTGGTATTTTTTCAGTTACTTATTCTCACAATCATAGCAATTGATCACCCCATGTAAAAGTAGACACATGTTATCTCAACTGAATTTTATTATTTGTTTCGAATGGTCTCCAGAAAGCCAAATTGATAAAATTATTCTCAATGGATAATTCCTAACCTCACCAACACACGGCACTGATTAAGGAATATTGTGAACTGGGAAAATCATGCGGCTTCAGATAACAGATGTCCAATCAAGCTAGCCGAGCTTTTATCCCTCAAATATATTTGATAGCGCCTTTACTAATAATATGGGCAACTAGTGTCTCACCACTTAACTTTTTTATGATTGTACCAGGAACGCTTTGAAAGTAAAAACACTGGTAGTATATTAATTTCCCATTTGCCAGGCAGTGCATATGAACACTCCCCTTATTTTTATTGCCGTTCCAATTGGGATTAGAATAACTATACCTCTTGCTGAGTTCTGGTTCAAATCTCCGCATCCAATAAAAATTGACATTTCTATGCGTTGGGCTCTACTTTGATGTGACATAATTACTTTCCGAGATAGTTTCTATCTACTTAGAATATTGTATAAAACTGGCACTATGAATGACATTTGCCTGACTTGATTTGTAAAAGTTTTATCATTTCTTTTCTAGATAAACTGCACCTTTTTGCGATGATTATTTTATTCCCTCACCTTTGTTTTTTCAGTAATAGAACTTCTTATGTCATTATTCTGTTGGAAACCGTAACCCATTCTGACGCCAACTGTGTTTAGTTTGTTGTGAATTTGCACTGATCGTCAAAATGAAAATGATAATCTAGGGTTAAAAGAATTCAATGATTATTTCGAACTGAACAACCGCATAGAGATTTCGTTACGTGAAGTCAGAGCTGTGCCGAGCACTGACGAAAAATGCTTCTAGCACCAAGCACTCTTGGAAAGTTCTACCAATCCAGAGTCTATTGATTTTTTGTGAAGTCCCTTGTTTTCTGATATTAAACTTCACATTGCTCTCTTGTTTTATATATACGCCTTGTCGGGCATACAGCCACTCCTATCGAAATTGAATCCTATTGAGATAGGTCTGTCATAACCCCATAAGTATAGAAAAACTTTCAAACATAAGAAAAAACAAGTTATTGATAAATATGAACTCTATGGCCAGAAAACATAATTCACTGGGAATGAAAATAAATTTTGGAATCAAATACTCGACCCAACTGATGAACAAGGGCACGTTAAAAATAGATAGACACCGTCTAGCCCTGGAAAGCATATAAAAAAGTCACCCTTTCACAAAGGAGCTATCAACAAATCTTCACCCTCCGAGTTACGCACATGTTAGGAATTTCATAGTAAACAAAGGAACTATAAATTATAGGTCTTGACAGATCATTAAATGCAATAAGACCACAAAATTGACAAATCATTATTTTTTTTATACATTCTTTCGGCTACAGTAACGAGCCATTAATTACTCAGACGGTGATTTATTATGACAAGCCGAAAATAATCAACGTTAGGAATGTGACCAGAGGGGTTCAACAAAGGACAAAGTGAATACCCAGTTAAACAGTATTCACTATTAATAAAAATTATATTTCGAAAACGAGATAAGACACCGAAAACCTCTAACCGATAGTTCATGCTCTCATAGAAAAACATTACCAATACAACTATAGTCTAATATACTATAGTCTAATATACAGTGAGATATAAAAGTAAATAAACAACTTTCGAGTGAATAAGTGTTGAAACCTGATGGTCTGAAGTAAGTTCATATATGTTTCTGGATTTATGTTTGGGCAAATTGAATCAATTATAATTTGTATATGTTTTTAAATGTATCTCCATATTTTATGTTCCCATATTTTTCAAATAATATTTATCAACAGTCTGTTCAACAATTGATGGCATTTTTACTTATATTCAGTCCACTTGACTTTGAGCCAAAAACTGATCTAATGTGAAATCTCAACCGTTCTTTGACTTTTTTATCATTTTATCAGTATAAAGAACCGATGGAAATGCTGTGTAACTATTATACAATATGTATGTATTTTCTAATGCTTTTCCAAGTGCATTATTTAATAATCTTTCTGAGATCGGTACGTCCCACATTCCCTGTATTAAGAGAAAGAGATACTTTCCCTGTAGGCCGCTCCAGCGAAATAATCTCGGTTTGACCATCATCAGCGATGCTCCTATAAGTCAAGTTCTTAACCTAACAATAAAGGAGGGATCAAGTTAAGTGATTAATTCTTAATATTTGAAAATTCCCTAGCGTTTATTGGTCTTTCTTTGAAGGAGTGTTCCCTCTATAAAAGGCCAGCGGCTTAACAGGTGAATAGGATAGAGTATTTCTTTCTGTCACTAGGACAACTAGATGAAAGTTACTTTTTCCGGCGTACCTACAGTGATTGAAGTTCGATGATGTTTTCATTTGTGTTGGGTCTCGCTCCGGCCAGAGGTCTTCGGATCTGTGACAGGTGATTACTCCGTACTGATGAGTGCCAAAAGACTTTAACCGGTATGCGGATTGTAAGCCGGACCTGGCATAAATCTAACGTAATCAAGTTTATCACAAAGAAACATTTGCAATCAATTTTCATTGCCAATGGAAGTTTGCATAGATTTTCAGGTGAATATCATTCAACGTTCTGCCAGGTATTTGCCAGGAAAGTGGTTGTTTTTCGTTATGGTCTATCACTTGTTTCAATTTATATTGTTTCTTTTTGCGAAGAGACTCCAAAGTCCCTTGTTTTCAGATAGAATAATGTTTACCTTGTTTGTTAATTTAGTGACTTCTAATTTACCTAATATGTGAATTGAATAAGTATTCATTCAGTTGTCGTACCGAATTACACTTTTATCGAAGTAAACTCAACATTTATAATTCGAGTTTCCTTGCCTTTAGGCCACGCAACTCAAACAACTGCCTACGGACTCGCAATTTTTCCAGAGGCATTTTTCGTTAAATCGACAAGCAACGAAATTCTTTTTGAAATGTCAAGTTTACTGCGACATTAAAAGTTCTCGTATAATTATAAGTGGGAAAAATTGTAGACATTTAGAAGTAACAATAAATAATTGCATTCTCAATGAAACAAAATATAGATGATGGTTCTTGTTTATGGTTACCCGCGGCGCTTGTCGTAGTGGAAAATTACGTTTACTGAAAGTTTACGATACAGAAGGATTCCGAATCAGTTTTGGTCATAACGTCATATTATACGAAGGCAATAAGAAGTGGAGTTTTTACTGCAACCGAACTAAATGTAATTAAGCGTAGCGTAAGTTGAAACCACGAAACGTTTGTCGACGTCGATCATTTATTTGATATCCAGTTAGTGAATGTATCTTATTTCTCAAATTAGTTGAATAAGTTTATCTTAAGTCAAAATATAGGGTTCGTTCAAATTTGCACAAGATAATGTCGAATAATGAGGAATAAATGAAATTTCAACAACTATTACTCCCACCATGGAGTATATAACAAAACAAATTCAGTGGAAACCGTTTGCCGCGTAAAAACCAATCAGTGCCTTTGCTGACCGCTCGTTGAATAGATTATTTTATTGCTATTCAGGTGTTTGGGATAGCAATGATGAACAGAACATTGGTGTGGTATATGTATCTGTGTATAGTGGTGCAATATGTCATATTGAAGACTATTCGAAAAACGTGAGGAACATCTGGTACAAGATACACAAACTGAAGAACAATGGGAATTTAGTACCAAATATCTCTATCACCTAATGAACCTTCATATAACGACCTCTTTGAGTTTTTATCACACAAACTGGACTACATTCAGGAGAACCATCCAACAGCTGAAACCATAATCATGGGAGACTTTAATGTACATAACGCTGCCTGGCTCAAATTCTCTAACAAAACAGATGATGCGGGTCGTCAAGCCGAGGCCTTCGCCATCACTCATGGTCTAGAACAACTGGTCGAGCTACCAACCCGCATCCCTGATGTCAACAACCAGTCTGCCAATACACTAGATCTTTTCCTCACCACCAATCCTGACCCGTATAGAATAGAAGTTTGTGCCCCACTTGGAAACTCTGATCACACCCTCATCTCCACAACATGCTCTTTCCATTTACCATCGAGCTGCACAATACCACCCCGTCTCACGTGGCATTACAATTCGGCCGACTGGGAAGGTCTTCGTATGTTTTTCTCAGCGTTTCCATGGAAGAGAGTTTGTTTCTCTTCAGTAGATCCAACACGATGTGCTGAGGCAATTTCTGAAATCATCATGTTGGGGATGCAAACTTACATACCGAATACCGAAAGAAGAACATCATCCGATAAGACCTGGTTTAACAGAAACTGCTCTAGAGCTGTGGCTTCCAAACAGGCAGCATACCATCGATGGCTAAAAAATCCGGGTCCTGAGACCAGAGCAGCATATGTCGAGGCTAGAGGCATATGCAAAGAGACAATAGAATGTTCAAAAGATGCCCACAATGCCAAAATAAGATCAAAACTTGCTGAATGTCCTAACGGATCCCGTTCATTTTGGTCTTTCGCCAAAGCTGTGGGAAGAAACTTGCAATGACTGCCCAGGAAAAAGCCAATATCTTTGCGCACCTATTTGCTGGAAATTCCACTCTGGATTCATCGGGAAAACAACCCCCGAACATTACACCTATTGACAGTCACATGCCCGAGATCACCTTTCGCCAACGTACTATCAGAAAGATTTTGCTGGGTCTCAACACCAACAAAGCCTGTGGATCTGACGGAATCCCGCCGATTGTTCTCAAGAAATGTGCCCCGAACTAACACCTGTTCTTTGCAAGTTGTTCAACCACTCTTACAATTTGGGGTATTTCCGTCCAATTGGAAAATTGCAAGAGTACAGCCAGTCCCTAAAAAGGCAAAAGGCCCTACCTAGCAACTACAGACCTATCGCACTGCTATCTATTATTTCAAAGGTCATGGAAAAAGCCATCAACATCGAGCTCATGAAATATCTGGAAGACTCAGGAATTGTCAACGATAGGCAATATGGCTTCCGCCATCAGAGATCAACTGGTGACCTGCTCGCTTACGTCTCACATATATGGCAGCTATCTATTGAAAAGTATGGAGAAACTTTAGCTGTGGCATTAGATATCTCCAAGGCGTTCGATCGAGTTTGGCACCAGGAACTCCTCGCCAAGCTTCCGTCTTATGGCTTGCCCCCTCAGCTGTGTTCTCTGCTTGCTAGTTTTCTCTCAAACAGGTCTCTCCATGTAGTGGTCGATGGAGTTTCATCTGACACTCTGCTCATAAATGCTGGTGTTCCGCAAGGATCTATTCTCGCACCAACACTATTTCTACTTCACATCAACGACCTGTTGAAAGCAACTTCATGTCCAGTCACAGCTTTGCCGATGATAGTACCCTCCATACCGCTTTCTCTTCAGGGCCCCTATATCAGCCCGTGAAACCAGAAATGAACGAGGAAGAAATGTTAATAATATAAATATGGACTTAGCAACAATTCTCGAGTGGGGATCTAATAACTTGGTAGAATTCAATGCAAACAAAACACAATGTCTTTT
The DNA here is from genome assembly GCA_018342105.1 of Gonioctena quinquepunctata. Classification (NCBI taxonomy): domain Eukaryota; kingdom Metazoa; phylum Arthropoda; class Insecta; order Coleoptera; family Chrysomelidae; genus Gonioctena; species Gonioctena quinquepunctata. The sequence continues at coordinate 907,413 of JAFIRS010000106.1, forward strand.
CTCTAGAAAAGCCGATCTCACTGAGCCTAACATTACTTTGTCAGGAGTAACCATACCACTGAAGTCATCCATATCGATGCTTGGTATTACTATCAGCAATAACCTTTCCTGGGAAAATCACGTGAGGTCCATTGCCAAAAGCGCATCCCAAAAACTTGGTTTTTTGTTTCGTGCCAAGAGCTATTTCACCCCCACTCAGCTGCTTATGATCTATAAGGCACAGATCCGACCTGTCCTGGAATACTGTTCCCATATTTGGAGCGCGGCACCTAAACATATCCTGAGGCTATTGGATTCTGTCCAAAAGAGGGCAATTCGTCTCGTTGGTGATGCCTCGCTTACAAACTCGCTCACTTTTCTGGAACACCGTAGAAAAGTTGGCGATTTGTCTCTATTTTATAGATATTTTCATGGGCGATGCTCTTCTGAAATATCAACAATCGTTCCTGCTTTGGCAGTCTCTTCGAGACTAACCCGTCAAGTTCAGTCATCACACCCCTTCGTGGTCACTTTGGAGACCTGCAGAACATCACTTTCCAAAGACTCGTTCATCCAACGAACAGCGAGGCTTTGGAACTCATTGCCTAGGGAGGTGTTCCCCGAGGCATACAACCTCCAGAAATTTAAGAAGAACACCAACTCCTACCTTCTTTCCCTTGGTTCCCATGATGTTCTCTGAACATTACAGGATATCCCTTTTCGTGGGAACCAGAACATAAAAAAAAAAAATGTTCAGCCCCAAAGACCCATATCGACTATTTACAAAAATCTTGGAAAGGAAATGAATGACAAATGCGACAATGAATTTTTTGAAAGGATAGCTCATCTCACAAGCTTGCAGCATTCAACTTTTCACAGAACCGGTAAACAAGAAGATTATTCTCTGGAAAAAAAACGAAGAGATCAGAAATTCAAAAATTTTGATGGGACCACTATAGATTTTATTCAAAGTTAATGATCTTCATAAACAAAACGTAGTGCCTGCCTTGGAATCAATTGGAAATTAATTATCCGACCATCCTGAATATTCACTAGGAACACTTCACGAAATCCTTTCAAACTGTGGTTTCAAACACAAAAAAATAAATAAGCGAATGGCAATAATTGTAACAAAGACCCGAAATACAAATTTTCATGACCCTATTTTAAAAACTAACGGAACCCCCTAGCGAACTTCCATCCCCCCTTTCGCCCCTTTAGGAATTTGATTCCTATGAATACTGAAACACGTATTTCTTTATTCGTGACAAAGATCTCAAATACCAAATTTTATGGCCCTAACTTCAAAGCTAACTGAACCCCCATACAAACTCTCAGCCCTTTATGGATTGAATTCCAAAAAACACTTTCTTCTTTATTTGTAACAAAGACCTGAAATACGAATCTTTATGATCCTTACTTGAAAACTAACGGAACGCCTACACAAACTTCCAATTCCCATTTGACCCCTATTACACCCCTATAGGGGTTAAATTTCCAAAAACACTTAAACACGTACCTATTTATTTATAATAAAGACCTCGAATGCTACTTTTAATGAGATTAGTAAGCAGTTCTCGACTTCGAACACTCAGAACTTTGTTTTCAACTTTGCTTTCGATCCATTATAATGTTTTACGGCCAGAAGTAAATGATGATAATGAAACAACTGCGCTTCCCAAATTTTCAGATGCAAACTGCAACTGCCAAGTTACACTGGTTAATGAAAATACCACGCAATTTTTCCTATAATTCTGAATAACCTATAATTTCTATAAATATTTCATCTTTTTTCAGCTATTCAGTTCAAAACTGGCTATCCAACACTTCCAGAATCTGTGTGCAGTCTTCCGTGTCTTCAGGGTCAGGCGAAGAAATATGTGGAAGGGGAAAGTTGCTGCTGGCATTGTTTCAATTGCACTCAATATCAGGTCAGTATATAATTTCCGAGAAAAAAAATTATTCCAAAATTGAATGGAGTTGAAGTGAAGTCGTCTCATGAAAGTTGTTGTTTTCTCCGATAATAGAGGTTTTCTTGAGAATAGGTATGCGCTTGTTTACCAAAAAATCTAAACGCAGATATACTAAAAACGAAACCCACTTGAAGGAACTCTGTGGGAACTGTCGATGGATCGTACTGTATCATGAACCATTATTTCACCCCCTTCTTTTCTTTATAATTCGATGCTTCAGTTAAATTTATTAAAAAAGGGTTATTTTGATAAGAGTTTTTTTACGTATTGCATTTTTAATTGTGTAATGTGCGACACTGTATGAATTGTTTGAAAGTAATATTTTTTTTCCTGAGTTTTATTATACAGGGTGATTCAAAAGTACTTTGACAAACTTCAGGTGGTGATTCTTCACAATATTCTAATATGAATTGTCAAAATAAATATATGTTCGGACACGCTTCGTTTCCAAGATACAGGGTGTTGAAATTTTATTTTAATTTTCGGTTTTTTTTAAATAACTTTTAGTTGTTTCATAAGAGGTTACTGAAATATTTCCAGGACATTATAATCCCGATACTGTTTATTATCAATAAATGCCCTTGTATCAACATGAGCAACCATAAACGTCTAACACAGCTTGTACTCTCTTTATAATTATCAAGTATAAAAATTATCCCCACTTACATAATCATTCAACTCATAAAACTTGACGAACACAATTTGAATTTACGAAAAAAAAATGTTTTGAGTATTCCTGCAAAAAAAACTGTATAAGCGCTTATTCACATATGTATAATATATCTGATACAATCAGTTATACAGTGTGAAATAGTCAAATGGAATAAACTCATTATTTCAATTGTTGTGCGTATTTATAAAAAATCCCGAAATACGCCAATTTCAGATTTTTGAATGACATCCTGCAATGACGAAATTTCGTCCCTACTTTCAACCCCCTTCGAGTGACAGTTACAACCCCCAAATTCTTAAATGGGAAGTAGGGGCATGTGATACATCATTTAAAATATATTTTCATTCTCTATTCAAAAATGTAAGTTTTTCCGAATTTGTTTCAAGATTGATTTGTTGAAAATATAAACAGGATGTTCATAAAATCAGATGTGGAATCATCTGCGACTGAAAGATAAACTTTAGTCACTATCTTCCATCGTCAATATTCAATTGAGAATGTTTCCCTTTTCAACATGAATAACCCACAAGAGGTTATCTTGACGATGGAAGATAGTGACTAAAGTTTATCTTTCAGTCGCAGATGATTCCACATCTGATTTTATGAACATCCTGTTTATATTTTCAACAAATCAATCTATCATACCCCATGACAGGTTTTAATGTCAGAAAACACTAATTTCAAAGTGTCTCTCCAAAAGAAATGATTCTAACTTTTTCCATCTTTGCAAAGTGAGATTGCTTCTTGAAAAGTGTTTCCATTTCTTCCGGTCTTCCTGATGATCGTGGAAGCGTGAAATAGATTTTCGTCAAATAACTATCTGAATGAAAATGCAAGTTTTAATTTTTTTCCGGTATTGAAGACCTAGTGAATGCGATGTCTCTCCTGCGTCAATGTTACGAATGATTTCTGGTGAGTACTCTCTTTTGGAAAACATTCTTCTTTGCCTCATTCATCTTTATGAGTTCTTAATTAAGACTGGAATAGAAAATCAAATAACTATCTGAATGAAAATGCAAGTTTTCAATTTCAGATTTTTTCTTTTAAGTTAGGGCCTTTTCAGAATATCTATCAGATGTAGTTCAATGTTCAGCGTGGCTTTAGCCGGGGAAGTAGTTGTTTTCTGTTAGACATTCACAAAAAATAACTTCATTTTAATCGTGGATTTTTCAATTCACAGAAAAATCTTTCTATCAATATTCAATTGAGAATGTTTCCCTTTTCAACTTGTTTCAAGAATTATAAAAAAAAAATTAAATCATCAGTTTAATTCCTGATGATGTAAAAAACAAGAATTAACATGAACGTCAACGTGGGAAGTATTCAAAATGCTCGACTCGAACGTCTTGGCAACATCCTAATCTTAAATAAAATGTCTTCTAACGTCATGGAACATCTGTGGTGTGACCGACCTAATCGCAAGCGTTATTCTTCTTCTCAACTCAACTAAATCTAATGCTTTAGTTTTGTATGCCATAGTTTTCACGTTTTCTCATAAGAAGAAGTCCAGTGACGTAAGATCAGGTGATCGTGCTGGCCATTCAATCCATCCTTGCCTCCCTATCCACCGATTTGGAAATATTCGGTGTCGGTTCTGCCAATCATTGATTTGGTAATGTGGCGGTGCTCCATCTTGCTGAAACCATATGATATTCGCTGGAACTTGTGGGTTTGCTGGATCAGGATATAAGTTTCCCAAAGTTGGCGCAACGTTATTTTGGAGCATTGCTAAATAATTATCCCCATTCAAATTGCCATCAATGAAAAACGGGCCGATGACATGGTTTCCAACTACCCCTGCCCAAACATTAACCTTCTGAGGGTATTGTGTATTTTCTTCTCCCGTCCAGTGAAGGTTTTCCATAGACCAGTGGCGGCAATTTTGACGATTAGCTTGTCCGTGAAGCGTAAAAGTACACTCATCAGAATACAAAACATGTTCCAATTGGATCACATTGTTATCTAACATTTACATCATTTGTTCACAAAAATATGTTCTTCGATCAAAATTATCTTCCATGAGCTCCTGAGTTGGTATCATTTTATAGGGATGCATTTTATTTCCTTTTAATATTCGAAGAATCGATGAATGGCTAACTTCCAATGTTGCGGCGGCTTGTCGACTAGTATGTAGGTTTTCCTCAAACTCAAGCAGTACATCCAATTTGGTATCAATATTTATTGCTTTGGAAGGTGCTTTTTTCATCTGCCTCACATGTGCAAGCTCGCGAAATTGCTTTTCTATTTTTAGACTAGGAGGAATCGGCGCATGAGTACCGAAAACTATTCCACCTCAATTTTTTTATGCGATCCTCTTCAAATTGCCCTACTGATGATATAAAGGCATGTTGCCATGGGGCAACCCCGTGCCATATTGTTTAAACCGAAATTATTTAAACAATTGCAAGGAATTGTTATTTTTCAACCGGACAAATTTTTTTTATATTCTTTATGAAATACAAATTAAAAAGTTTCTATGTTTTAATTTTTTTAATTTAAAGGTTAAAAATTAAATTTGGGTCTTTTGACTCATGAAAAATATATTTAAAAAAAATAAAATATATAAATAATTTTTTTTAATTCTTTATACAATAGTTAATAATATTCTTAATAGATATTTAAAAAAAATTCATTGTTTATACCTGTTTTTTATTGTTAATTTCGCGCGCTCACAAGTATGAGTCGCTTTCCTTTAAGTATCGCCGTCTCTCTCTGACTCATGCGCTGCATCGGCCTCTCTGTGTCCTGAATTATTATTTATCATTTATCTTGAAAACTATTAACTTTATCAAGATTGTTAAAGAGAGCAATGTTATTAATATTGAGATTGTCTACAATTTGTTTTCAAAAAATTTTTTTTCTGGAATCAATTTTACAAAAGTTATTTAAGCATATATCGGAACCTGTAATTAAAATTACTTTTTTATCAGTTTATTTTACTTTTTTTTTATTAAAACAGAAAGTAATTTCATTGAATAGCTTGTTCAAACGAAGGTTATAGATGTAGAAGTATGAAATAATGAAACAAAATTTAAAAATAAGTATTTATTATCAATATCATTTTTATATATTATATTTTTACAGTCTTCTGGATCACAACCACATAGAAGTATGCAACTAATATTATTTTTTTTACAGTAACAAGCTTTGGTTGCACAGGATTTCTTACAATTACACAATTTCTTAAGATCAGTTGGAAATGGGCTTTTGTTTATAAATAAAGGTAGCAAAGTACCATTCTCTAGTTTGTATCCGAGATTCGTAAAATCTAATGTTTCATATTGGAGATTCAATGCATTTTTCCAAATGTATGTTCGAGCAGAAGCTCTAAGTGCATGCAAATGCAAGGCATCTGATATGCACGGAATTTTCGATAAATTAATATTAGTGCCAAAGCAACGAGAAAAAATACTTTGTCTAGCTTCATCCGCCGTGTCACCTTTTTCACCCAAAATATTTAAATACAATCTTTCTAAGCCTTTCAACTCCTTAGTACTTAAATCCAAGCCATTGCCAAGAGGGACTAAAGCATCACGATTTTCTTTTACTTTTATCATTTCTAAAGCTTTTTTTTGTGCCAATTTTACTAGTCGTATCACAACCCGTAAATGCGTGTAAAGCAGGTAAAATTTCACAAACTGGGTACGACGCATACTTGTGAGCGCGCGAAATTAACAATGAAAAAACAGGTATAACAATGAATTTTTTTTAAATATCTATCAAGAATATTATATATTAATATTGTATAAAGATTAAAAAAAAAATTATTTATATTTTATATATATATATATATATATATATATATATTATATATATTTCGTGGGTCAAAAATACCCAAATTTGAGATTTTTCGAACCTTTAAAAATTCATATCTCTAAAAATATTAATTTTATCGTAAAAACATGGGACCTTTTTAATTTTTTTCTAAAAAATAACAATTCCTTGAAATTGTTTAAACAATTTCGGTTTAAACAATATGGCATGGGGTTGCCCCATGGCAACATACATTCATATCATCAGTAGGGCAATTTGAAGAGGATCGCATAAAAAAATTGAGGTGGAATAGTTTTCGGTACTCATGCGCCGATTCCTCCTAGTCTATTTACTTATCCCTTGGAATATAGGCGGCAAATCTGAAAAATTTTCGTGAAATAGGCGAGCAGCTTCGATCTGTGTTCGAGTGTTGTCTCCGTAACCAATCATCTGCAGAACTGTTATTTTGTGCATTTCTTCTGAACAAATCATATTTCTGAATTGCAGTTGACGAAATTCAAAGGACAAGTATAAAACTGACAACTACTGTCATGCGGTTATGATCCCACAACAATTGAAACAAAACTAACATCGCCATGGTAACTTTTTCAAAGGGCTACTAGACTGTCATTATAATAACGAATTTCATGATGATACATAATATGAGATCGAATCAAATCTATTAACATCTGTCTGATAATAATTTTTTGACATTCGGTAGTTTTCATAAAATTAATTTCCAAACATGAAATAATCAGGTCAATAACTGAATGAGTGGTGATGCTTACAGAGATATTCTAAATTTGATACCACCTAATCTGATATTGATGGAGTTAATTTCAATTCATAAATAAGACAGAGATTGGATAGAAGTGTTAATTCAGGGTTGTCCCGGATTTTTCACGCTGGAGGTTGTGGGTTCAATTCCTAAAATGTTTTTTTTTTTATAAAATCAATTAGAGTAATATTTGATTTTTATAATATTTTCAAATATTTTTATTTTCAATGGCGGCATGAAAGTGTATGATAGAAAATTTTATGAAAAGATGACAGATTTCTAATGATATGATTGAAATAGTCGTAGTGTACAATATACTATTTCTTACTTTCTCATTATCAAGAAACGACCTTAGTATTAGTTTTCAGCGTGTTGAAGCGAATTACATCATTCAGATGATTTTTTTTTATTTCTGAAAAGAATTTTATATTTGAAGAGACCTTTTAAATGATGTATCACATGCTTCTACTTCCCATTTGAAAATTTGGCGGTTGTAACAGTCACTCGAAGGAGGTTGAAAGTAGGGATGAAATTTTGTCATTGCAGGATGACATTTCAAAATCTGAAATTGACTATTGAATGAATGTGGTTTTTTGTGGAGGAAAAACGTTTCTTGACATGTTTTTTGGGTAACCTTCCACAGACTGAAAATGAAAATATAATCAGGAAAATCTATACAAGTTATATAGGTGAAACGTCAAGACCATTGAAAGTGCGCCAAAGTGAACATCAGAGTTACATCAGAAATCGACAAATAACCGAATCAAAAATTGCAGAACATATCCTCACATCCAATGGCGATCATACGATTGAATGGAATAGGACAAAAATCTTGATGAAAGAACCACATCAAGGGAGGAGAAAATTGAAAGAAACGGCCTGTATTCTTCTTTCCAATAACAACTGCTTTTCAACAAATTCTGTTGAAATGGATCATACATGGTTACCTCTACTCAGAGAGGAAGTGAAATATGGTAGAATGCTAATAAACTAATCTGAACAACACCCCATATATCAAACGAGCAATATGTCACTCTCAAACTCTTTTGGCAGATCTCAATTGACATCCGTCAGTTGAGAAAGCGAAAAAGACTCTGCGAGAAAAAATCCAAGTTATTAAAACAATTAAAGCAGATTTAGAAGATTTTGAGAACGGGGGCAGATATAGTCCCCGAAAAGTCAAGCAAAAACTATATAGAGAAGTATGTTTTGAATTAAAAGAAATAAATTGATAGGCAAATTCAGAAAACGACAAGTTATTGACTAATTGAATCATTTTTCTATAGGAAATATAATTTGGTGAACGCAATATCGGGGTGAACTAATTAGTTTGCCCTTTCTACACTTGTATAGATTTTCCTGATTATATTTTCATTTTCAGACTGTGGAAGGTCACCCTGAAATTGACGTATTTCAGTTTTTTTTTTTTTAAATATTCACAATGACTTGAATAACGAATGTATTCCACTTGGCTGTTCCACACTGTATAAACACTTGGAACCCCAATTGTTTTGACCTAACGATCAGTTGCTTCGAAATACATTCAAAAAACACTTATTTTATGTTCAACAATTGAGCATTCGCATCGAGAATCTGATGAAGTGTATAAAATTCTGAATTCTCAACTAATGGCCTTGGTGGAAGATCATATGCTAGGTTACTTACCAATCTGAACCGAAGGTCAATTGCTCATCATGAAGGTATCTACCAGATTTTAAAAAAAAATTCTGAAATATCATGGAATGTGGTGTGCAATAAATGTATTATATTATATTATTATCATCTGAATTATATTTCTGGAGTTTCACCTAGCCATCGACAGACACAAAACTGATTATAATTCACATAATTTGAAAGTTTAGCATAATATTGTTGTTTTTTTCAACCTCAGGAGTAGAAAGTTGAAAATCATGAATAAAATTCAAAATGTGATTCTTTTTTTGCAGACGATTGACTGCAACTGCAACCGTTCGTGAAAAAAGAAGGTTTTGTATGTAGCTCGAAGCAAATGTTTGAAGAAACTCCACAAAATATCACTGGTTACCACTCCTTCCATTATTTCCTGAAGCACCCTGTGTTACGAATACATTGTTCTCCCAATGAAAACACAGACATATAAAAAAGGATCGGAAGTCTTGAACAATCGGCTACTCCAGCTAAACAATTGAAACAAACCAAAGCCACCACAAAACACCAACAACTCTGAAGTGCTACAATAAAAACTTTCCCCAGAGTACAACGAAAGTGAGCAAGCAAAGTTTGGTATTTAATTTCACAATTTCAATCTTAGGCGAAGAAAATCACTCGAGCTCATTTTTGAAGTTACTTTGTAGGATTACTCTGTGAATATATTAAATTTCTCTTTGAGGTGAGCCACGTCTAACTTCTCGGGAGCTGAGACAACTCCTCATCCTTTTGTATTGTAGATATGCAAGATTGATGAGGTATGATTAATTCATGTTACCAACGCAATGTTTATCTATTCATGAGCGGTGATGTTTGAGTACCAGATTTACTGAATAATTTGCGGAAAAAAATCTGTAGAAGCTAGTGTAGGCCTATTTCATATAATAAGATTAAAATACTCATGTTCTGTATATTCGAAACGTTCGAGAAATGTATGAAAAATCTACTGTACACTAGTTTTAGATTTATAATACGTTGTTTCGAACAAGGGTGGGGGAAGGTGTTGTCCCTTGGACCATTTTTTCATTTTTTGGTTACAGATATTTCAACAATGGGTGTTGAAGATCGGGATTATTTTATTGAATGAAGCAATAAGTGATGTAACTTTTCAATTGTATTAAAGTATAAACTAAACAAAATAACAACAAAACACATCAAAAACTAAACTGTTGTAAAATGATCCAAGGTGCAAACTGGTAGTGTACCTTGGACCTACCCACGTTGTACCTTGGATCACTTTACATTATATTGACCAAAGTTGACTCCAACGCGCACCATGCTTGCTGATGCTGTTCCACCCACGCTGTAAGGTTTCGGTAATTTGGCAATGATATCTTCCTTTACAAAGGTGCATTTCTCTTCGTCGTCATTGATAAATTTATCGGTATCTTCAAATTTACGTGAGTATCTCAGTTCCATAGTATTCTCACAGCACATCACCCCCGCAATGTAGTAGTAAGTCCCTTTCTTTCCAGGTACTTCTACCAGTAGGTAGTCTCCTCCGTGTATACAGTGCTCCTCAAAAGTCCCCTCCCCCCCTCTTATTTTTGGAACGATTATACATAAACAAGTGAAATTTGGAAACTGAATATTGAAGGTTGTAAACTTTCCTACTAGTGATGATAGATGACAAAATCGTCAAAGATGACGTCACAAGGCCATTGTGACCAATAGTTTTAAATGGAACCCTACGGCAAGCGACACCTCTTTCAGAAGGTATCGAAAAAACCTATACAATGATACTAATTTTGTTTGAGTTTATTATATTAGTAAACATCAAAATTTAAATTCCATTCAGTATGATATTAATTACAGATTTAAGAATCAGTATCTACTAAAAGAAATTGCTCGAAGTGACCTCCATTCACTTCCTGACAGTGAAATATCCTATTTTTAAACTCTTCTCGTACTTTTGCAAATGTGTCTGCGGAAACAGCCTCACATTCTGCAACAATACGTTGTTTTGAAACGTCAATATTGTCAGGTTCAGTGGCGTAAACCTTCGATTTGAGGTACCCCCACAGAAAAAAATCCAAAGGTGTGAGGCCCGGTGATCGAGCTGGCCATTCCGTTGAACCTCGTCGTCCAATCCATCTACCACGATACTCCTCATCCAAATACCGTAATGGTGTGGAGGAGCACCATTCTGTTGGAATGTTATTTCCAAATTGCCGAATTCATCTGGATTATCTTTAAAAATTTCAAGGATTAACGGTTCTATTGCGTTCTGCAACAGCTCCAGATAAACCTCACCAGTTAAATTGGTATTTAAAAAAAAGAGGCCCAACGATGTGGTTTCCCAGGATACCTGCCCAAACATTCACCTTCTGGGTAAATTGGGTATGTGTTTCACGAAACAGGTGAGGATTTGCGTCACTCCAATACCTCACATTCTGTGTATTCACATTTCTATTTAGATAGAAAGTACTTTCGTCACTAAAACAAATTGTTTTGACATAGTCTGGCTGTTGGTTAATTTTAGTTTCCATATTTTCACAAAAGTCTAGTCTTCGGTCGTCGTCTGAGAGTTGATGAACCATTTTTAAATTGTATGGATGAAATTTGTTTTTTTCAACACCCTGTGTACTGTACTTCGACTGACTTCACAGGTAGATGCAACGTGAGTTGTTGAAGAAGTAGGATTAACTATTACTTCTGCCAGTATATCAATTGTTTTCTCATCAGAAATTTGTGGTCTGCCAGATCGTTTCGCATCATTAATACTACCCGTTGTTTCAAACTTACGAAGAAGCTCCCTCAAATAAGTCCTCGAAACGGGGCGATCAGAAAACCTCTCATTAAAACTGCGTGCTGCTGCATGAATATTTTGTCCAGTTTCACCAAGAATTAGGATCGCTGTTACTTTATCACCTAAAGCACGTACCATTTCGCTTCTTGAAGCAATTAAACGTTCGGCTCACAACAGTCTAACAAATTATTGAAAAGTACAAAAATATTAAAAGTACCAAAAGCTGCTTAAACAGTTGAACGTTCGATCAACAATACACAAATTATTAAATGTACAAAAAGTTGGACAATTACAAAAACTTCGAATTAGGGAGACTAACAAAAACGTCAGCTTATTTGACAACTAATCAGAGGCGGAGCTTGAATTTTGAATTTTAGTATTAACTGATTTAATTCATCACAGCTTTGCGTTTTTTGAAAGCGAGTTGCCAAAACTGCCATAAACACAAACAAAATTAGTATCATTGAATAGGTTTTTTAGATACCTTTTAAAAAGAGGTGTCGCTTACCTAGGGTTCCTTTAAAATTATTGGTCACAATGGCCTTGTGACGTCATCTTTGACGATTTCGTCATCTATCATCACTCGTAGGGAAGTTTACAACCTTTAATATTCAGTTTCCAAATTTCACTTGTTTATGTATACTCGTTCCAAAAATAAGAGGGGGGGAGCGGACTTTTGAGAAGCACTGTATTTTCGTCTTCAATATTTTTCTCTAAAATGAATTCCTGTTACTCTCTTCGAACAAAGTCTTCCTAATTTTCTTCATCACAGAATAACTTGTTTCTGACGCCGATGGTATTTCAGCTGAGGTGTTGTCAAATCCCTTTTTTTGTTACACTCTGTTTATTTATTTTTTCCTTTTTTTTCTTTTGTTTTTTCTATTTCGATTTTTTCGGGTGAGAAAACGGGATTTTCTTTTTGTCTCCCACCAGTTTTTTTTTTGCGTATACCAGCCTTGGGTAATGACCTGATCATTTCCAGTGTAACAGTAGAATCATTGATAGAATAGGGGGGGATATTAGTATTGATAACTTGCACTTCTGCAGCAGGTACTTTTGCTTCTTCAGAAGAAGCTTCGGTGTTAGATGTAGAAGGTTGTTCATGGGCTTTTTCGGAAGTGGCTTTGGTGGCAGATGTAGGTGGTTCTTGGTCTTCTGCAGAAGTGATTGTATGAACAGTGTTATCTGCATTGGTTGAATTAATTTCGACACGACCGGTGACATAAGAACTCAGGAACTCATCGTCAGCAAATATATTTTCATTTATGGTATAAATTCCACCAACTTGAAAACCTTTTCGTATGTTGGAAGTGGTGAATGCTTCCGGGAATGCTTTTCCAACAAGTTCTGCAATATCATAAATTGAAATGGGTTTCGCTGGGAGCATTGACATCCATTCGCTACAAGCTCTATTGTGATACGTTTTTAGTGGACCAAAAACTGTTCTATCTAGTGGTTGCACTTTGTGGCTGGTATGGGGATGGAATGTTACAAGAAATATACCGTTACTTTTACAAAAGTCAATTGCGTCAATAGTGATGTGACTATCGTGGTTGTCAAGAAGTAAAATTACAGGATCATCAACAGAAGGTTTTACGTGGATTTCAAAATGTTGCAGGAACTCTTGAAACAAAATTTCGTTTGACCATCAGGAGGGGTTGGCATCTCCAACTTCTCCTATTGGAGCTCTTTTTAACATATGTGCTTTAAAATTGACCCTTGGAAAAACCAACATAGGAGGAATATGATTACCTGACGCACTTATTGCAGCAATTAAAGTTACGTTTTGCCCACGTTCTCCGCTGGTCATTTGTCATATCTGCCTAATTCCTTTTGGACAAAGTATTTTAGGGGGCACTTGGACAGTGGTTAGTTCTCTCTCATCACAGTTCCAAATGTTGTGAGCTGGCAATTCTTCGCGTTTAACAACTCCTTTATAATTTTGGAAAAATAATGCCTCATTTGTTTTATTAAATGAAGTCGACCTAGCCAGACTTGTTGCTTCAGGCTTGCGAAGGGATAACTGCGGATGCCTCGCTAGGAAGTGCCTCAACCATCCTTTGCCAGCACATTTGTCTCTATTCTACGTATCCGGTATATTTTTCTTATTTGGAAATGCATATTGGTATGCCAAATGTCGAACGTCAATTTTGGTTAACCCAAAGTGAAGATGTGCAGGAGTTATTAAATACTGCTGTAGACAATGTTCCTCTTCATTTGTAAAAACTTGCTTGGTATTATTAGAAGCAGTCTATTTGAACTCGGCCTCTTCTGATCGGTTAAATTCACCAAGGTGTCCAATTAGGGTAGTTTTTGACACACTATAAGTAGCTGCAGCCTCTCGTATCGATAACTCCTTATGCATTACTTTTTTCGCGGCACTCCGCGGCACTCCGAATTAACGGGTATTCTTTTATGTCCTTCGTTTCTAGGCATTGTAAGGCAATAAAATGAAACGAATTGCCAAATATCAGCTACTGAATAAAATATTAGAAATCAACGTTGAATAATAAATTTTATTAAAGAATTGTATCTTGGACCAGTCAAAGGTACGCGACATACATCTGGTTCAAGTTACAACAACATGCTTAATCTATAAAAAATATTTGTAAAACCCTCAAAAATGTTCCTGCGTTAAAAATAAATATCTCTTTTATTAGCCAGAATCTTCTGTATGAAACACTATAGTAAAAAAAATTAACTAGGATGTTTATTGATGTTTGGGAAGTGCATATCGCGTCTCAAAAAAACATCCTCATGCCGATATTTTCAATCATCAATCCTTCAACGTCTCCAAAGTAATTTTATGCAACTCGCTATTCAATAGCTTCAAAATCCTATACCCACTCAACCGTTGTCACGAGATAAACCAAAATAACTGCCAAGTCTGCGTGACTCGCTATTTTGTGGCGCACTTCACAATCAGTGTTATCTCATTCTTCTTAGAGCTATATCCATCGGAAAAACTTACCCCCGGAACTTTCAACCCCGGGCTCCCCTACCTACATATATTTGTATGTGTAATTCATTCATCTGTAACAGTTTGTTGTTGGTGAACTGAAGTATGTTTATTATTCAAACACTAAACCAAGAATTTCCCTGGAATAATCAGCATATAATGTCGTATGTGTTCCTATAATTCCCATTCGTAGTTGAAGTTGAAACACGGCCTAGAGGGGAAATAACATAATTTTCGTTGTTTAGAAAACAAGTTGGATTAACATTCAAACAAAAATACTGTAGGAGTTCACCCACTTCAAATCCCGCAGGAAAATACCTGGATGGATGAAGGTATCAATATTTCATGGAAACATATCAATACAAGGTCAATCGAATGAACTGACCTAGCCAACTCAATTTTTTTCCGTCAATAGCTGATTCTATCGATTTTATAAACAGCTCTGATATTACTGTTTCGTTTCTTATTCGCTCTCTTCTGATGATCCCTTCTTAGAAAATTCATTTCGCCAGCTACGATTTTGCTTTCAATACATTCTGGCCAGTATATTATAGATGGTCTGACAATTTCCTGATTCACTTTCTATCTCCTTTTGTATCTCTGGTTTTTTCAGGACCTCGGTTCCTGGGGACCAGGACCTTGGTTCCTACACTCTTTCGATTTTTTGGGTTATCTCATTGTCTATTTTTCCCGACTCCCTTGTTATTGAGCCCAATTTTTCGATTGAAAAATTCAGGGAAACTCAAAAATACCCAAATTATAGAATATAGACCTTTTTTGCGACATAACAATGAATAGATGTAATTCAATTTTGAAAAATATTAATTGGGATGTTTTGCTCGAATTTAATAACACTAATGATATGTTTGATTGTTTCCTGGAAACACTCCTACATGTAATGAACGAATGTTTTCCAAAAAAAACAAAAACTGTTCAAAAAAGCAACATGGAAAAAAAATGGTTTAATGCAGACTTAAGAAACTACAGAGAGAACCTGAATTTTCTGATCGAATATAACAAGAGTAACCAGAACGTTGATTTGACACCGGAAATAATACTTGCAAAAAAAATTATAAACAAATGATTATCAAGCAAAAGAAAAAATATTTCTCGAGCAAGATAGAACAATCCGTAAACAAACCTAGGGTCATTTGGCAGATTATCAAGCAGCCCCTCTCCAAAGAGTCCTCACAGGATACCCGGTTCTCATCTAATGAATTGAATGATTATTTTGTGAACATTAGTAGCAATATTTTAAAACAGTTGGAGAATACTCCGGTTGATCCAGCGAAACTTACTTCATCGTATATACAATTCCATAAAAGTATTTTCTTCATGCCTGTAGACTGCACAGAAGTTGGACATATTATTGCGAATCTCTCGGATAGTACCGCTCTTGATGTGTATGGATTAAGTAACAAGATGTTGAAGAACATGAAAGAGAGATTAGCGGAACCTCTCACCAAAATAATGAACAATTGCTTCGAGACAGGTGTGTATCCCGAGAAGCTCAAATTCAGTAAAGTGACCCCTGTATTCAAAAAAAGAGATAAAAATGAGATGGAAAATTATCGTCCTATCTCAATAATCCCAACTTTATCGAAACCCATTGAAGCTGCAAGGAATAGTAGAATAATACAATTTGTGGATTCGAACGACTTGCTCTCAAAGTCCCAGTTTGGATTCAGAAAAAATCTATCTACATCGCATGCCATATCTGAACTGGTGCGAGCCACAGTGGATTCCTTCGAGAGGGGGGAAGCACTCACAGCCGTATTCTGTGACCTCTCGAAGGCATTCGACTGTGTGTCGCACTCGATTCTACTCGAAAAACTTCCGTACTATGGAATTAGGGGGAAAATAGCTGATTTGATTAATTCTTACCTATCCGAACGAAAGCAGGCTGTGGAGCAAAGTAGTGTGATATCTCCAGCAGTGAGTGTAACAGCAGGTGTGCCCCAGGGGTCAATCTTGGGATCCCTACTATTCCTAATATATATTAATGATCTTCCACACCATATGAACCCTCTCAATACCATTCAGTATGCCGATGATACTACTTTTTATGAGAGTCACCCTGAACATGAATATCCAAAGCAACTGACTGACAACGCGTTGGAAAAAATTAAAATTTTTTTGCAGCCAATAAGTTATGCTTAAACGTCAAAAAAACTGACACAATTACTTTCACACTAAAATAGCTAAAGGACAGTCAAAAATCCATTAAGTTTTTGGGGGTAATACTGGATCAAAAACTTAATTGGAAAGACCACATCAAAGATCTCTCTACTAAGCTGTCCAGCACTCTTTACCTGCTTCGTAGAATCAATGAATTTGTTCCTTTCTATGTTTCGAGAGCTGCTTACATGGGGTTATTTCAGTCTAAGCTTTCATACGGATTGGTTTTCTGGGGACTTTCAACTGATTGGGGAAAGGTATTTATTCTACAGAAAACGGCTATTAGAATCCTGGGAAGGGCAAAACGGACTGACAGCTGTAGACCTCTATTTAAAAAATTCAATATACTCACCATTGCGGCTCTATACATATTTCAATGTCTCGTCTATATCAAAACACAAAATAACACCCCTAAAGTTAATCACAACCACGAATATCTGACCAGAAATGGCCACAATCTTCTTATGCCACAGCATCGACTGGCAATTACTCATAAAAGCTTCCTTACTGTGGCGATAAGGCTCTTCAACCATCTACCACCATATATGAGGAATTTACATATGAATAAATTCAAAAAAAGTATAAAAAGGCTGCTGGTTGATCTCTGCCCTTATGACAATAGTGAATTTCTCAACTGCAAGTTTTAATACTTTGCCTTTTTAATGTCTCTGTTTTGTACTGTATAATACTTTGCCTTTTTAATGTGTCTGTTTTGTACTGTATTTACTTACCTTGACGATGCTAAATCTATTGTACTGATAATAAGCAAATAAAAAAAATTGATTGATTGATTGATTGAATTAACTCTTGCAGAACGATTCAAAATGCTCCAGGAATTTTCCAAAGAGTGCGCGAATCAATGAGAAGAGGATTGGATGCGTGCATACAGGCAGGAGGTGGACATTTCGAACATCTATTGTGATTTTGATCTAGATTTGTATCTAGTGTTCCGTCGTTCATTGTTGTTTAAAAATTAGCTTTTGAAATGTTTATATGTGGAATTTAAAAAAAGTTTGTAGCGACTTTTGAAATGATGACGTAAAAGTGATAGAGAAATCGATTTTTCTTCTAGAAAATGTGATACATACATGCACGACAAAATTGTGACTCCCCAAAAGTGACAAAGACCTGTAGGCGGCACCCCCTACAATTAAGGGCCAAACTGAGGTCAAATTTGAATTTCACATAATAAAAAAAATCCCCGAATACCAAATATCGACATAATTTTAAAAATTATTTACGAAAAACCAAAATAAAAAAAAATGAACACCTTGTATATAAAAAATGAAGGCCTTGCGGGCCCATGCTTATATGAACTTTTCACCTTATAAATAACTGAGGAATTGTCCTGTCAAATATCGGACACTCATTACATAACACCCTGACTCGTGTGTGACAAGCGTCTAGTTGCTCATATGATTCCGAAGGTGTTCGAAACCATCCGAAAAACACCTACACCTACAGGGTGTTACGCCATATGAATCTATGTAGCAGATATCCACCAACTATGACATAAATGCTATTTTCGAAATGAGTAACGTCTGGAATAGGCGTAAAAGCTTTGTAGAGTGGATATTTCATGCCCTTGCGCATTCTCTATTCACTAAACAGAGCTGAAGGAAGTGGGGCCATTTCGAGTTGAAGATATTTCTGCAGCTCTTCGTCAGATTGCAGCACCCATCCTTTGGAATATCAATAGCGGTTTAATGGGAATAGCAACGTCTTTAATTTTGATAATGCTGTTGACAACTCCAAGAGGAAGCACTTTATCTGAACGTTTGAACTTCACGGCGTCGAAATTGTTTCTGCATCTCCCTTGACGCCATTGCTCATAGATATTAATTCGCAAACAGCGATTTTCGCTGTAGAACATGCCACTAAAATAAATGACTTGTCTTTGTTTTAATTTTTTCAAGAAAAAAAAAGGATTTGGCCGATCTCTCAATATTTTTCCTACCGAAAAATATATCGAAAGAATGGACGAAATTTAAATAAATTCGTGCGCCCGATTTGATAACATAATGGTTTCCCATACTTACTTATATTATCTCAACTCCTCGTGGAAAGAATAGTCACACTCTCTTGGTCCAAAAATGTTTCTACATATAATATTTACATATTATGAGGGCACCTTTGTCACCAGGGTGTATGTAGAAAAATGGATTTTTCTGCGCACAACACCAATTTTGATAGAGTGTGTCTTTACTATAATGTGAGGCACTGATATTTTGGTTTACCACTAGTTTGTCGAACTTGGATTCATGCCTTCGGCTTAGTATGCGAAGTTCTTGCATTTGAATAACTTCTTTATATAATATAGTCTCAAGGGACTTCTATTCAAGTGATAATTCAACTTAATAATTGACTTTTGCCTCTCAATTAAAATAATCTGATTGAATTCAATTTCCCTTTCCTCAACTTCTGTTGAGAAAATAATACACACAAATTAACTCCAATAACAATAACAAAAAAGGTAAAAACTATAGTACAGCTCGACGCTTGTCGAATAAAAAAATGGTCAATCATAATATATGAAATGCAAACAAAAAAAACAATCTCTTTTTGAGAATAAAATAACAACAACGAATAGTTTGAATATATTACTTTTATCGAAATATAGAACCAGTTTCTTCCCGTGGCTCTCATATTTAATTGTTACCCGCGTAACTGACTTCCGTTTTTCCCAAATTAATAAAAAGTTGTGATCGTCTGAGGTTAGTTTCAAATTTAATAGACGAACTCCCAATATATGCTGTTATGTATACCCCCAATCTGGTATTAATTGTGCATGAAGTTTACCCCGTGAATCAATAGTTAAAAGCTATGTATCAAGTTAGATTTTCTATTTAAGCCAGCGACTTACCCCTGTAGATCCCATGTTTCTCCCCGTCTCGAATATGATTCCCATTTCCCTCGTAGCCGTCTGTGGACACTCGAATAAAATTCCTAATTTAACTACACGTCTCCCGAACTGACGATTGAAATAAAGTTTCCGACATCTACCCGCGATAGTTCCTGGTAAAACCAAAAACTCGGGCCGATCCCGTTGGACTCACGCCCGCGGCGGAACCGTGTCGATCCCCTCGAGGTTCGCGAAAAAAGACTCCCTCAGACCTGTTGATATTTTTCTATTCTAAAAATAAGCAAAGCGACAGATCTTCGCGACCCGTGTATATTGCCATTTCGACAGTTTGCCCGGCTGTGTTGAATCAATGAGGCTCTGTTGAATATTTCCAGACTAAATAACAGTTACAATGTCACATATCGTATATCGAAAAGACAGGCTGAACGGACGAGGAGGCGGAGTGCTTTTGGCTACGGATGCGAATACTATTCTTTCTGAACAGTATAACATAGAAACACCAGTGGAGAAAATTGACTTAGTTTGTATAAAAGTCACTCTAGAAGATAACATATCATTTTTCATTATACTAGTCCACATTCTATCAAATTCCAGCATGATAGAATAAGAAGCACTGTTAGAAACATTTGAAAACTTCAAAGACATCAACCGTTCTATCATACTAGGGGATTTTAATATTTCAGAATTGAAAAAGTGCTATGACGACAATAATATTCCTGTTACAAAACTAGAAGCTCGCCTTAACTACTTCCTAGCATTCTCGGATCTTGTTCAACATAATAAAAATGTAAATGTTAATGATAGAATATTAGATCTAGTAATATCAGCATCAACAGTTGACTGCTCAGTGACTTGTGAAAGTGACCCCTTAGTACCATTAGATTGCCACCACCCGGTTCTTGTTATTGAATTCCAAGATATTCCTTGTATCAAAAGTAACTTTTCCTCCCGCATAGATTGTTTAAATTAAAAAAAAATTAACTGGGGCAAACTTACTCGACTTCTGACCGAGTTCAACTGGACTATAATTGACTCATGCCCAGATGTTAACACTGCTAGTCAGATTTTCAGTAACTCATTAACAAACATGATCAAAAAATGTGTACCACTATCGAAACAAAAAAACTTTAAATATCCAATTTGGTTTACCCAAAACATAATTTACAAATAGAAATCAAAAAATCACTATTTGGGAATGTATCGCAAACATAAACTAAACTTCTACCTATCACAAATAAAAAATTTAAGGAAATCTATGAAATCCGAGATTGCTGAGGCTTATCGATCTTTTATCAAAAAATCAGAAACGACTATAAAATCCAATCCTCAAAATTTTTGGAATTACATTAATTTGAAAAAGCAAAAATCTCGCATACCAGGCAAAATGAACTACAAAGGGATAGAGATCGCTGATCCACAACGAATTATGGATTCCTTTGCAGATCACTTCAAAAGTGTGTATATTAAAGAGGATGCCAATTCAGTATGCGATACATTGGCAAATGATAGAAATGACACGAATAACAGCAGTTACCTGGATCTACCAAAAATAACAAGAGAACAGATTATTAATGCATGCAAAAAACTCAAGAACAAGTGTAATAAAAAAATGTATTCATACAATATGTGACCCCATCATTGTAATTTTCAATCTTATTGTCAAAACTGGAACATTCCCTGAAATTTGGAAATTTTTGCGCATATATCCCATTTTCAAAACAGGAAAACCAACAGAGGTCGCAAATTATAGACCTATTGCACTGATTTCTGCCCTCTCAAAATTATTCGAGATAATTGTGGCCGACCTGATGTATGCTCACACTCGCCATCTCATTTCCCAACACCAACACGGTTTCATGAAATTCGTACGTAGCACTTCGACAAATCTGTGTATATTTACAGAATTTGTATCCGAAGCACTCGATTCAAGATCTCAGGTAGATGTAATCTAGACAGATTTTAGTAAGGCGTTCGATCGCGTATCGCACAACATGCTTCTAGACAAACTAATATCTTTTGGTTTCTCTGAGAATCTTATTAATATCTTAAAAACGCAATTGAAAGATTGCAAACTCTACGTTGACTATGAAGGAGTGAAATCCTATGAGTTTACGGCAACATCCGGTGTACCACAGGGCTCAAACCTGGGACCCCTACTTTTTCTGCTATTTGTAAATTATATCTGCACTAAAATTGAATCCGATACCCTTGTATTTGCTGATGATGTGAAACTATTCAGACGGATTGAGGGCCTAACAGACTCTATTTCACTACAAAATGACCTGAAGTCGTTGGAAGACTGATGTACAGTAAATAAACTATCACTTAATGTCAGTAAATGTGAAATTATGACCTATCCACGAAAAAACATCCCTTCAATGTACAGTTATACCATAAATGAGGAGTTACTGTCACGAGTCACACAACATTAGGATTTGGGTGTCACATACGACTGTAAACTAACCTTTACAAATCATTATGAAACAATAATTTCCAAAGCCATGGAATCATAAGGTTTTTAAATTCGTACTTGTAGTGAATTTGAATCGTTGGATGCACTCTGTCAATTGTACTATACCTTAGTTAGAACCAAACTGGAATATTGCAGTCAAATATGGAACCCGTACCACCAACAAACAATTTCGGCAATTGAAATGGTTCAACGAAAGTTCTTTAAATATTTATTTTATAAAAAATATAAACGTTACCCTGAAATAAATTACAATTATGATCTCCTGTTGAGCGAGTTTAAGACACAGTCAATAAGAAAAAGAAGAGAAATCAATGATCTACTATTTATGTACAAAATTATACACAACACCATAGATTCTTCGACATTACTTTCGTTAATCAACTTCAATATACCCCGACAATCTTCTCGGTATCACAATACATTCCACTTCAATGTACCTAATACACAACATCACTTTCATTCACCAATAAACTCAATGAGCAGAAATTATAATAAGCTAGGCTCAGTTGACATTGTTTTTCTTACCCGGACACAATTCAGACAAACCGTTTCCAGTTTGGTTTCTGACTAACCTATAACCTGTAAGTCAACCAAACTTATAAATTATTACTACTTTTCATTGCACAATCACATGTAATATTTATTAAGTACTCCTGTAATTGGGATTCGGCCTGCTGGATGTATATACCAAATAAATGAAAAAAATACCAAATAAATAAATAAATATCTGTAACTGGCAATGACTCTCAAAATGAATAAACTCGTCGGCTCGGCAGGAATTTTTTTTTCATATCCGCGACGACCCATTTATGTATTTCGCAGTATGTTTCATATCAATTCCATCCAAGAAACTGGAATAATGAATTATGAATCAAAAATTGAAATAACTTACCCTGGGACCAATAAAAAAACAATAACACCTACAGGATGTTACATCGTAACAAAATTGGTATTTACTGAAATTTCGAGAAAAAATTTAGCGATTCTGCGAATTATAGAAATTTGCTGAGTTTGACTAACTCGTGAACGATCGATCTAATTGAAAAATGTTTATCACAAAAGTTGCAGGAAATTTCTTGCTCTATAATTTCTGTAAGCTTTTCTCGACCTATGTTATGCTGGAAAGGAGATATTTTCGAAAAACTGGTTTTTGGTGCCATTTTTCCAAACTTGGAGTATTAATGAGGACACCAAACTGTATAAATCTACCGAATCAGAACTCCTCTTCACCTTTTCCTAGCGCAAGCCCTCTTTCATGTCTTCATTGCATGGATTATTAATTGTGAAAATATTCCCTTGTTATTTTCAGATTCGCAACCCAACAGACCCCACCCAATGCATGAAGTGTCCTCAGGGAACGATCCCTGACCCTCACCACGTCATCTGCAACGACATCCCCGAAGAATACCTCCAGCTTGATAGCGGATGGGCCATCGGGGCCATGGCCTTCAGTTCCACCGGTATGCTGATCACTGTGTTCATCTTTGGAGTATTCATCAAATACAACGAAACCCCCGTGGTGAGAGCCTCTGGAAGAGAACTGAGCTACGTGCTCCTGAGTGGAATTTTGATGTGCTATGAAGTGACATATGCGCTAGTTCTCAAGCCCAACGATTTAGTTTGTGGGATACAAAGGTATTGTATATATTATTCCTCAATGAAAATCCTGCAGATTCCTCCAACGAATTTCTTGTGTGATATACAGGGTGTTGGTTGGTTGGTTGACAACTGACGAGCCAGAGACAGGGTCCCTTGACACTGCGACCAGCTGGGGTCTATTGTATCACTCTGTAGTCAGTTGCTCCTCATTCAAACAGGTTTGTGCCCTCAATTAGGTTTAGTAGCCTGTTATGAGGTTCTTCGGATTCATGCCTGTTTCCGGGCTGATCTCTCCAAAGGTTCTGTGTCGCCTTCTACTTAGGGCGTCACAGTCGAAGATAATATGAGAAGCTGTTTCCTCCTCTTCATCGCATAAAATAGAATACTTTATTTAACTATGTTATATTCAGATGCATATTTATAGTAGGTCAAGGGTTTACACTGTAGTTAACAAAACTGAAAGGAATAGAATATGTGAAGGAACACAAACAACACAAATCCCTGTCACATTTCAAATCGAAGTTCAAAATTCAAAATACAAAAATTTATATAATCAAAAAAAAAATTTTTTTTTATTTAAACATTTAAAATCTAAAATTTAAAATATAAAATTCAAAATTTAAAATTAGGTGAGTCTGTTCCCATCATCAAAAGAAGTTTCTGAAATGTTCTCAGCGTATTCACTGACAGAGTAGGAACAGTTATTTAAAAAGTATGTTTTCATAATTTGTTGGAATTTGGTAAGATCTAATATTTTGAAATGATGAGGAAGCACATTGTATAGCTTATAATCCATAGAATTTTTCTCTGATAAAGAGAGCCTATGTCGAGTAATTCTGATATTTTCAGCATTTCTAGTGTTGTAATTGTGAATATCACTCTGAACAATGAGGCTACCTGCTCTCTTATGAATTTCAATAGGAACTTTGTAAATGTATAAGGACGGAAGAGTCATAATTTTCAATCTCAAAAATAATGGTCTACTACTACTACTACTAATAATGGTCCACTACTACTACTACTAGCCTACACTCCACGGTTTCCCTGCGTACTCCCATAGTGTTTGGGTGTTTTCTTAGGCCGCAGTGTCTAGTCAACAGACCTACCATTATACATGCCTTCGTTCTGTTCAGGTTCAGAAGGTCAGCCGTCAGGGTCCGGTTTGAGTGCCCTACCATGACTTTGCTGTGTATTTGCCCGACAGTTTGATCCTCAGATCAATAAATAACCATAGATAGGCCTGATGCCACGTAAACAACCTATGCGTTGATGCACACATAAGTTTGTGTTTATTTACCATCTACTGTTTACAAATACCGAATCCTTGTTGTCAGATGGACATAATTTATAGAATGTACATGAGTTTATATGTAGTCATTCACATTATATATTATTAGATTTATTCACCTGAATTTTATATAATGCGGTAAGGTCAATCAACTCTGAACAAGGTTTAAAAATATTTTTTCTAGGTAGAAGGAATACAATTTTCAACAGTTAAATCATAAGACACCCCGGAATTTGTAGGACGCCTCAATAAATTGAACGATTCTTGGCAACCCTGTTTTCTTCGCCATCGGCCATTTGCTTTGACGTATTTGACGTGAAATAATAATCAGATATTTTCAGTGTGTTTATGTGATATACTGCTTTTTCATTTTAATTAAACAATATTGCCTTGGTTTTACTGACATTTAAAATACTCTCTATGCTTGTGAAGTGG
Source organism: Gonioctena quinquepunctata (assembly GCA_018342105.1). NCBI lineage: Eukaryota > Metazoa > Arthropoda > Insecta > Coleoptera > Chrysomelidae > Gonioctena > Gonioctena quinquepunctata. Next base: position 932,799 of record JAFIRS010000106.1, read on the forward strand.
TTCAGTGGTGCAAAATGTCGAAATACTGCTTTGTTTACAAAACAAATGATAGTCAACAAACATTTCACAGGTAAGCTACCAGAGGCGTCGAATACGAACGAATTTTCCAAGTAGAATTTAATTTTGTCATGGAGTTTTTACCAATATATTGTTTTCCTTGGGGTAGAGTACTAAATACCGATAAATTCATTCACAGATTCCCCACTGATAAGGAAAAACTACAAGTATGGTGTGATGCTCTTGAATTAGACCCACTGAGCCTAAAAAAATATTCTTTTATCTGTTCTGCTGTTAAAAATTGAAATGGCAGTTCATTCTATCATTCTTTTGTTTGTACTTCATAGATATGGCTTCATGATATTAACTGAATAAACATTAGATAATCATATTTTTGTTTTTGTAATAGTGGTAAAACAAATTATTTATAAATATTTGATTGAGGAAATACATATTTTAAAATTGAAATGGCAGTGCATTCTATCATTCTTTTGTTTCTACTTCATAGATATGCCTACGTCTGGGTATGGCTTCATGATATTACGAACGAACTGAATAAACATTAATCATATTTTTGTTTTTTTCAATAGTACTATTGCGAGTAGTGGAAAAATCATATATAACCATGGTTGAGAAGACTATTATAGCCCAGACTATTACAAATTCAATGACCTCTCTCCACCCATTTAGAGACAGAATTTTCAAATAAGGTTGAACACTATTTATTTATTTGTTACAAGAGAGCCAAAACACCAATTTTCATGACTTTAAGTTTAAAACTAACTGAACCGTGATAAAAAATTCTAAACACTGAAACTCTTATTTCTTTATTTGTAAAAAACGATCTGAAATACCTATTTTTATGACCCCTACTTAAAAACTAACGGAACCCCTATACAAACTTGCAATCCCCATTTCACCCCTTTAGGGGTTGAATTTACAAAAACACAAACACGTATTTCTTCATTTGCACAAATACCTCAAATATCAATTTCTATGACCCCAACCTAAAAACTAACATTTCATCTTGAAACTTTTAACCCCTTGAAGGTTAAATGTAGCTGCATAAAAAGCAAAATCTTTTTTCATATTTTTTGTTTATTTGGTGCATACACATTGTTGAGTGTTAGGCATACAATGATGTGCAACACTGACATGATATTTATTCCCAAATGTTTGTTAATGATGTTATATATGTATTAAAAATTATATTTTTATGTAATGCTGAAATTGTACTGACCATTAATATTTTTACTCATACATGCATATGCGATTTTTTCGCACTATAATAGGGTAATAACCTGTTGAGCTTTTAATAATAAAGTATTGTTCCTAGATCAATTCTGCATATTGAGAGTAGCAGAAATGTAAACAGTTCTATTGTCCATCGCTCTTATTATTCAATACATACATCCAAAAAACTGAATTTTATACTTGATTAATTTTCTTTATAATAAAATATTTAAAAATGTACATATATTGTTTACTTTGTGTTATGCAAATATTTATCTGCAATAAAGCTGTTCTCCAAACTTCGAGAGGTTTTGGCCTGCAGTGCTAAAGACATTTGTAAAATGCATAGCTATGAATTCACGCAGACTTCTTGTACAAGCTATACCTAATACTCTGAGGAGGTGACGTGATATTTTACTACTTTCATGCCATCTAGTCCTCTACTTTTCTTGCCGTGTGAACCCCCATATAGTTATTATTTTGAGTTGAAATTAAGAATACAAAAAATTAAAACAAGCTTTTATATAAATGCACTAAAAAGGAAAAAATAATTTCTTCAAATGTTTGACCTAGGTTATTCTCTGAGTAGCGGATTCAAAATCTTACCGCGCAAGAATACCTATTTAATATTCGCGGCAAGCTTTTGAATCTGCTACTAACAGAATAATCTAGGTCAGACAAAGACATTATTTTTTCCTTTTCAGTGCATGGGTATGAAAGCTTGTCCTAAAAATTTCTTTTTAATCCTTTTTATTAAATTATTTCTAGTCATTCATGTAATCTGTCATCTTATTGAATTCTGACAAAAATTGTTAATCTCCGACCTCAAAAAAACCCACATACCAATTTTGAATTAAATCGGGCCATAATAACAAAACACGTCGCCATCTTGGAGCCGTCATCGTGAATTCATGAATTTTGACAAAAACATCATGATGTCCGACCCCAAAAACCCCAAACACTAATTTTGAATGAAATCGGGCTATAATTATCAAATTCGTCGCCATATTAGAGCCGCCATCTTGAATTTATGAATTTTGACAATCAATTCGTGATCCCTGTCCCCGAAAACCCCCACATACAAATTTTTATTGAAATCGGGCTATAACCACAAAACTCGTCGCCATATTAGAGCCGCCATCTTGAATTTATGAATTTTGACAATCAATTCGTGATCCCTGTCCCCGAAAACCCCCACATACAAATTTTGCATAGAATCGAACCATAATCACAAAACTCGTCCGCCCTATTGATTTTTCTCTAGCAAACATTCAGTAATGCATTGTTACCGGAATTATGAACACCTTCCAAATTTCACGTTAATCGGACAACTAGAAGTGGATTGAAATTCACTTACAAGATTTGAACTAAACATACATACAAATGTGTAGAAAAATCGAATTAAACGGTTTTCTTCGCATAAAGGATTCAATATAAAATTGAACCAGAAAATGGTAGATCCCAGGTGAAAAACAACTACTTTCCTGGCAAATACCACGCAGAACATTGAATGATATTCACCTGAAAATCCATGCATACTTCCATATAATATCAATGGACATTGAATGCAAATGTTTCTTTCTGATAAGCTCGATTATGTTTAATTTATGTCGTGTTCACCTAACAATCCGCATACCGGTTTCAGGCTTCTTGGCCCTCATCAGTACGGAGTAGTCAACCAGCCAAAGGTCCAAAGAACTTTGGCTGAAGTGAGACACAACGTAAACAAACCATCATCGATCTTGTAACACCTATAGGTACGCCGGAAAAGATAAACTTTAACTGGCGGTACCTAGTGACAGAAAGAAACACTCCGAAAAACTCCCACTTGGATAGGTTTCTAAATAAAAGATTCCTTCTCAGTACAAGATCGATGATGGTTTGTTTACGTTGTGTCTCACTTCAGCCAAAGTTCTTTGGACCTTTGGCTGGTTGACTACTCCGTACTGATGAGGGCCAAGAAGCCTGAAACCGGTATGCGGATTGTTAGGTGAACACGACATAAATTAAACATAATCGAGCTTATCAGAAAGAAACATTTTATGGTATATTGAATCCGATATTATATGGAAGTATGCATGGATTTTCAGGTGAATATCATTCAATGTTCTGCGTGGTATTTGCCAGGAAAGTAGTTGTTTTTTCACCTGGGATCTACCATTTTCTGGTTCAATTTTATATTGAATCCTTTATGTGAAGAAAACCGTTCAATTCGATTTTTCTATTCATTCCACTTCACATGGCACTTATCTCTTACAAATGTGTAGTTAAATAAAAGCTTGTAATGAAAGAAATCAGCCGCCATTTTTAATTTCCATGATAAGTTTTTAATCCGCGACTCATAAAATACTTAGATGACGATTTTTAGTCTAAATCAGACAATAATAAACTTGCAGCTGTCATTTTGAATTTTGTCATGAAATTTGTTATAGGTGATTTAGAGAATACCTTTAGTGTTGAATCGGACCATAAATGATAGATTTTGTTTTTAATTTCGAATTTTCATCATATAGAAATACCAAATTGTAAACATTCTCAATTGAATATTGATAGAAAGATTTTTCTGTGAATTGAAAAATCCACGATTAAAATGAAGTTATTTTTTGTGAATGTCTTACAGAAAACAACTACTTCCCTGGCTAAAGCAACGCTGGACATTGAACTACATCTGATAGATATTCTGAAAAGGCCCTAACTCAAAAGAAAAATCTGAAATAGAAAATTTGCATTTTCATTCAGATAGTTATTTGATTTTCTATTCCAGTCTTAATTAAGAACTCATAAAGATGAATGAGGCAAAGAAGAATGTTTTCCAAAATAGAGTACTCACCAGAAATCATTCGTAACATTGACGCAGGAGAGACATCGCATTCACTAGGTCTTCAATACATTTTTGTCGACGAAAATCTATTTCACGCTTCCACGATCATCAGGAAGACCGGAAGAAATGGGAAACACGTGAATACCCCACAAGAGGTTATCTTGACGATGGAAGATAGTGACTAAAGTTTATCTTTCAGTCGCAGATGATTCCACATCTGATTTTATGAACATCCTGTTTATATTTTCAACGAATCAACCAAATTGTAGTTCCATGGAAACCTTTTTGCTTGCATGACAAATTTCAAGTGAATCGGACATGTGAAAGTTTTTTTTTGCATTGATAACAAACAAACATACTCATGTACACAAGTGAACCTCAATTGAAGTGGATTAAAAATACTGTTTTGAACCCCTTAAAACGGCACGGCACTGTGCAAGAGATGTTTTGTTTTGGTTTGTCTCGCATATACACAAAACATTTCACGTCCCGCCGAAATTATGTTCGCATCAAAACATTGCAAGGTGAATTTAGCATCGGGCCTATCTATGTTTACTTATTGATCTGAGGTTTGATCCCAATATTGTTGGTGTCTTCTTTTCATCCACTCATCGATCAGGGTCCTGCATCGGTTTTTGCTAATCCCATGAACAGGTTCTGGCCCTGTGAATAGCGTTCCAGATGCTTGTCTAGCTAGCTGGTCCGCTTTTACGTTGCCTTCAATGCCTCTGTGACCTGGCACCCACATCAAGGTGACCTTGTTGTGGTTTGCCAGCTCGATGAGGTTCTGGAGGCAGTCCCAGACCAGTTTAGACTTTATCTGTATAGAGTTGAGGGCTTTGATAGCACTTTGACTGTCAGATAGAATGTAGATGTGTTTTTTCCTATAACCACTTTCTAGATTCTTCTGAATAATAGCATGTGTTTCAGATTGGAATATCGTGGAGCATTTGTCAAGTGGTATTATGTAGTCCCTTCTTGGCCTACAGGGTGTTTCTCAAGTACGTGTAGAAAATTCGGGAGCATGTTGCTGACGTCAAAATAGGAAGAAATGTTTCCATTAACATATGTCCGCACGTTATTTGTTTCTGAGATGCAGGGTGTCAAAGTTGAATTCTTATTTTTATCTTTTGTGAATCAATTCTAAAATAATTGTGAGTAAATTTTGGTATCTGGGAGTATTTTTCAATGACAAAATCAAGTTCGATGTTAGTTTGTCTCTTTCGTGCGGGTGGCGCCACCTACATTCAGTCATTTGAAATGTCACAACTTTTTTGTGCGTATCTGTATCACGTTTTCTAGTGGAAAAATCGATTGTTCTAACATTTTTGTGTAAAAATAGATTCTTGGTAGAGGTCGCTGCGAGCAAATGGATTCCTTTACGCAAAGTTTCTGTACACCCTTCATAGCCAATAACCTCTACGAATGTTTTATAGACTGTCTTCAATGTAGAAACGGCCTGTTCTGTTTTGTGGTGATTAACAAAAGTTCTTCGCAGAATTGCTAAATCTCATTCGTCAAAAAGAATTTCAACTTTTCTATTTATTCTCTTTTTATTTTGTTGAATAGCTCGTTTCAACTTGTTTTGCTTCCTTGTTGATTACTCGAAGATTCCTAATGAAAACGCCCGTTACTGCTGGAACACGTTCTTGAACCTATACGCGAACGTAGATAAGCAGTACGCCCCCTAGCGTTGCCTAATATAACTCTCGTATTGGCCATAGGATGCTTTGTTTATTTAGTTTACGTGTAATTCATGTCAGAACTTATTGTTTAATTTTGTTTGAGAACTTTTAATATAGTGAGAAAATATGAATCACTATTGTTGGATACATACCTGTTCATCTTGGGCAAAAAAAAACGAATACCATACTTTTCCGAAAGCAGGAAAATCCAGAGTTATATTCCAAACGAAGTTAGGAAACAGAGAATTTGTTGGCAGAAGGAAGGTGTGGATAAGTAACTTGAAAATTGTTAAAAAAGTGTCTGAACATATGAGAGTGTGTTATTTACACTTTACTGAAAGTGATTACTTTTCTAAGGGTAAGTTAAGGATTATATCTATGTATGCTTATTTCAACTGATAATGTGCAATTTTCCGCTAACCGACAACGTAGAGTTTTGAAGTCAAATTATGTGACCACGAAGAAACTTCCAGTTATACCTGATTGTGAGGATCTTCAAAAGATACTAGGTTATCAGTGAGGAACTCTGTGAGGAAGTTAGAAACCTCAGTCAATGAAGCAGATTCAATTGAAAAAAATGCACTTTGTGAGCATATCAATGAAGAGAATCAAGCTGACAGGGATGCTGCTGAAACAATGCTGACATTAATGAGATCTCCACGTCTACATGGCCCCAAATTCGGGGATGCTGAAATTCAAGTCAATACTCCGAAAGTCTTGACTCTATGTGAACTGCTTGTGACAAAAGACAAACTGAAAAGTTTTACTAGTGTTGATAACTTCTAAATATTTGACTCCATTGTGGAAGTGTTCGAGACATATTATAAAGATAAGAGAGTTCGGCCTCTATCTTCCCAACAAATGGTTATATTGATACTAACCAAACTCTTTTCATTGTATCTCCAGAAATGTTCAAATTGTATATTACTGAAATGATAACGATGTTATCTTCAGTTCTGAACTTTCCCCAACAAAACTGAAATAATTCTAAATATGCCAAAGTTTTTTTGAAAATTTTCAAAAGGTGAGGATAGTTTTAGATTGCACAGAAATTTTTGTACAGGCTTCCAAATGTTTGTGCTGCAGAATTCAATTCTACTCCCAATATAAATCACATATGACTGTGAAATTTATGACAGAAGCATCACCAGGTGGTCGAATTACAATCATAAGCAAATCATATGGGGGTAAGGCATCTGATAAAATAATTTTTGAGGAAAGCAACATCATTTCTTCATTAGATTCTGGCAGTGACCCTGTTATGGTGGACAAGGGATTCCTCATTGAAGATATATGTGAAATAAACAGAATAAAATTAATTAGGCCACCATGTATCAAAAAGAAGAAACAACTTTCTGCGGAACGGGCTATTTTGAATGCCGAAATTGCTTCTACCAGGGTACATATTGAAAGGTCAAACCAAAGACGGAAAATATTCAATATACTTTCAGGAAAATTGAACTGGAATCTGGGTACACTGATTGAAGACATTGTTGTTATTATATGTTGTTCGGTGCCAAGGCATTGGAACAAGATTTTACGAGGCACTAAGATATATCATTTTTTTACTCTATAAATACTGAAATTCAGAAGTAATTCCAAGCTGTCAATCCATTGGTATGTTTGCAGTACGAAAACTGTTCCGGAGAACATACAGAACTTGTCAACAAATTCTGCCCAGACACTTCATTATTTTTCTTATGGTCTCTGTGACATGCTAACATTTAAATGAAAATAAATTTTAAAAAATTACACAAATGAAATAAAAATTTAAAAAATTATAACGCAAGAATACCCATTTTATACTCGTGGCAAGCTTTTAAATCTGTTACTCAAGAATAACCTAGGTCAAACAATTAAAGAAATATTTTTTTCTAGAAAGCTTTGTCTTAATTTTTTATTTTCATTTGATTCATTTCAGTCATTCATGAAATCCGTCATCTCATTGAATTCTGACAAAAATTGATAACCTATGGCCCCGAAAAAACCCACACACGAAACACATCGCCTTCCTGAAGCCGCCATCTTGAATTCATGAATTTCGACCAAGGAATCATGATGTCGGACTCCGAAAGCTCCCACACAACAATTTTCAATGGAATCGGACTATAATCACAAAAGTCGTCGTCATCTTGAAGCCGCCATCTTAAATTCGTAAACTCTGACAAAAAAATCATGATCTTTGACCCCAAAAACCTGTGTGGTGTACCAATTTCCATTGGAATAGGGCTATAACCACAAAACTCATCGCCATATTGGAACCGCCATTTTGAATTCATGAATTATGGCAAAGAAATCATGATATCCGATCCCAAAAACCTTCACATTTTAAAAAAAACAAAAAAATTCCATAATGCATTGTCACCGGAATTATGAACACTTGCCAAATTTCACGTTATTCGAACAACTAGAAGTAGGTCAAAATTCACTTACAAGTTTTGAACAGCTCTCAGACATGAGAAATGATTTGTTTTGGGACGAATATTCACCCCAAACAAATCATGTTTCAATTTCGAGAAAAAAAATTTGAACCCACACGCTCACCCACGCTTTCTTTCGTAAACAAGCACCTTAGACTTCTGGACCACTCGGAAGTTAATTTGTGTTGAAACGATTACCAATCTGCTGCTACATTGGTATGGTTGCTTTTTCCGAAAAAACGCCATAAAAAACTTATGCACCACTTTTCCTTATGTTTGCTGTGAGTACTAACATTTTACAAACATTTCATTCTGTTACTCGATTGGCAGGATTTTCGGCAGTCCGCTCTCAGCCTAAAATGGATCACATCTTCATTCATGCCTGTAGTACAAGAATGCCATACTCATAAATCACCCCTATCGACTACATTTCCTCCCCTGGGTATCATCGTTCCATTACCTATCCCCAAAACCAAAACCAAAATATATTTATTGTTACAAATCGTTTCACAATAAAAACCTTATCTACTATATACAAATTTACAATACAACAGTTCTTCTTGTTTGTCCTCTTCGAGATGGGTAGGGAGAGGAAAGGAACTGTTAGATCACCCACTTGCCCTCCCAAGGGGGCGAAGGGGTGGTCTCTGCTGGTGTTAGCAGTTGTGTTAGTTATACCAGAATGGTCTTTTAACGGTAATGGTTAGTTGAAGACACCTCCTGCATGAGCTTATGTGTCTTTATGCTTTTTGCTTTGTTCTTCAAAAATTCTATCTTTTATCATCAATAGGGTGTTTTTATTTAATGCCTTTATGACTGGAAAAATTCTTTAATTAAAAAACCAGTTTCTAATAATTCACATGTGTCCCTATGTGGGTTTAACTCGTTGAAACATGATTACTTTTCTAGTCGATCAATTCATTGTACAATATTGTTTTTTCAAAAATCACACCGTGTTTACGGTGGTGGTTTGCTCTTATGTTGGTAATTACCGCCGTGAGCGGACTTTTAGGGGTGTGGTACCTGTAGAATCTTTCAGATAATTTCAGGATAAAGTCTGACAGTTTTTCTACTTCGGCCAGTTCACGCAGATCATCCAGCCGAATGTATCTATTACTATTAGTAACGATGCGAAGTGCTTTATTCTGCAGCCTTTCGAGTCTCGATATTTGAGTTTTCGATGCGCTGCAGAACACTGGGCAGGCGTATGTCATCGCAGGTCTAATTATCTGTTTATAGATCCTTACTTTATTGTTTAGAGATAAGTTAGAGTTGCGTGCAATGAGGGGATACGTTCGCTTAATTGCGGCCGCCCCCCTCTGCAACGCTAACGTTACATGTTTATGCAAGGTCATACGCCTGTCCAGATCCACCCCCAGGTATCTCACTGAGGGCTTCTCCGTCACAATGCTATTTTCAACCCTTAATTTCCCGAGGATCTTCACGTTGGTTCGTTTCCTCGTGAAATTAACGACCTCTGTTTTATTCGAATTAAGCTTTATCTTGTTCTTCGCTATATAGGGTATGATCAGCCGATCCAGATGAATCTGGAGCTGTTTTGCAGCCACTTCGCTATAGAACGAGTGGGCATAGATCGCGGTATCATCCGCGAACATAGCCGTACTCGTTCGAGCGAAGGTCGGGAAATCATGTGTATATAGCGAATACAGATTGGCGACAAAGAAGACCTGCGGGACCCCGCTCCAACCGCATGCTCTGGCGAACTTGTGCCGTTCACATTAACCCTAAAAGTCCGCCCCGTAAGGTAGGATTCTATAATTTTGACTAGGTATAAAGGCATGCGTGCCTCTGCCATTTTTGTGATTGATCCTTCTGTCCAGACAGTGTCGAACGCTTTCTGCATGTCCAACAGGACCATAACCGTGTTGTGGTCTCTGTGGAAGGCTTCCTTCACCCCGTGAACAACTCGGGCTACTTGGGATGTCGTTGAGTGACCTCCTCTGAACCCGAATTGCTCAGGCGGGATAATTTTCAGCTCTTCTTCAAATTCCACAACACGTTTCAGTATTATCTTCTCCACCACTTTGGCCACCACACTGAGAAGCGAGATGGGCCTGTAGCTTTCTATCTTGTTCTTGTTCTTTCCCGGTTTTAACAGGGGAATTACTTCTGCCTTTTTTAAACAATCTGGGTAGTGTTGCCACTTTAGGATTGCGTTAATTATGTATAGCAACTGAACCAGTGGTTTCCTCGGCAGGTTTTTAAGCAGGATGGCGTCCAACTTATCAATACCTGGCGCTTTATTCCGGGGTAACTTTCTGATCACCCCCAGAACCTCCTCGTAGCTTGCTAGGACTCCTTGGAGCTCTGCGGGTGCCAGAATTACCGCTGGTGTGTTTTTAATATTATTTGCCACATTCGTGATTCTCGTGTGTTCTATTGAGGTTATCCGCTTCTATAACGTGTACATTGCTGAAATATTCCCCGAATAAATCAGCTTTTCCTGCGGCTCTGCCACCGATCGCCCGGGCCGCTCACCATGGCTGGTATGGGCTCTCTATGTCTTTGGACCCTTTGGTCATATCCATAGTGAGTGGTCCCTGACGTTGAGGTTTTCGAGTTTACGATTCCACACCTCATTTGTATTCGCATTAATGAGCTCAGTTACCTCCACCCCAAGCTGCATAAAGTTATCTTTATGCACCGGGTTTCTGGTAACTTGCCATTTCTTGCGTTCTTGATTTTTTATTCTAATTAGGTTTTTAATGTGCTGCGGAATCGCAAACTTTTCGCCCCTCACAACTATCTTCTTGGTGGTTTTGTCTCTGGCTATTTGTAACAACTTAATGAACTTTTTTGTTTCAAATTCAATTTCGTCCTTCGCAATATTTGTGTTTAAGAACGTTATTCTGTTCAAGATAGCTCTGAATTCCTTCCAGTTACAATTATAATAATCGTATCTAGTTCTTTCTGTACGTTTATATTTCTCTTGATTAATATAAAATGTAACTGGAACGTGGTCAGAGGTCATCTCATTCACAGCAGTGAGTTCGCTTCCGTACCCCACGGTACATTAGGATTAATCTATATCGGTCCGGGTGTAGGGCATATAATTAGTTAAAGCAATAATGTTCTTCTGCTGCCACCCAAATCCATTGATAGCGGTTTCTGGAGCGACCCGAAAATCTGACGCCTTTTATAATCCCGAAATCAAGGCAAGTGAGGTCGCCAAAGATCGAGTGTGGGATACTCGGGATGAAAAAGGGTAGGGACCACAAATCAATCATTCCTTGGAGGCCGTTCTCAAGTGTCAGGGAGGAGAATGGCCGAGAATTCCCTCTTTCACAGGAAGCTGAATGTATTCTTGAATTTGTTTTCCGTTATCCGCTAAGGGTAATTCACTCCATTATGTGTCTTTCGACTCTCTAAGGAAAATATGGAGGAGATTGGATTCAATTGACTAAAGGATATTGATAATACATCACTTACTTCATATGCTCCATTCATAGGTAGAATAGGGTATTCATACTCGGGTAGGAAATAATAATATTTTTATTATTATTTTTTATTCATTATAAAATAAAATTCACCATGTTTATAGTTGTGTGAAGGATATTTGAGCTGTACTATATCATCTGAAATACTAACATCTATAGAAGAATAGTAAGGGAGATTCGGTTCATAGCTTGTGAAAGGTGTGTACATAGTTTTACTCTGATTCACCGTGAGTAGTTTGCTACTGAAATATTCCATAATTATGGGAAATGAAGATGTTATTTGTTCTTTTAGAACCCCCTAATTCCTTTCTTTGAAGAAGAATACGGTGTCATCGGCAAAGCAGGATATTTCAGCAGGAATAGGTTGGTCCAATATTGAGTTAATAATACATAATCAACAATATTGGACCGAGCACTGTTCCCTGGGGAACCCAATATTTTATACTTCTGTTTGTACTCATTTCATCATTAATAATAACACATTGTTTTAGGTCATTGAGATAGCTTTCCATCAATCGGAGTGTAGTTCCCCTAAATCCGATGTTCTCTATGGTTTCTAGCATATATGGATGGCTGACGGTATCAAACGCTTTTGCGAGATCAACGGAAAGACAGATGGCGGGATCTTTCGAATCCAAAGCATTATACAATGTTTTCATCAAATGGTGTAGTCCACAATTCGTGTTTTAATGATTTTTCCAAGGATTTTAGAAATATTTGAGAGGATCGATATGGGCATGTACTTTGATTCATCATGCCTGTCCACAGATTTATGGATTGGTTTGATCACTGCGATTTTTAGGGATTCAGGGAATATTCCACTCTCGAGAGATTTATTAATTATATAGGTAAGGGGTTTAACAAGACTGTCAGCACATTCCTTGATTGTGTTCGCTCCAATTTTATCAATCCCTGGTGCCTCGTTTGGTTTCAACTCCTCAATAAATTCACTCACTTCAAGTTCTTCCGCTGGGTATAAGTATGGAGAATTCAAGGCCCTTTTTTGTGGGAATTTCCTTTCACTTTTTATTTTTTGTGCCAAGTTGGCACCGATATCGGTGAAAAAGTGATTGAACTTTTTCGCTATGAGTTGTTTATTTTGAATCAACTCAGCCCCAAATTCAATTTCTTTTATTTCTACTTCCGTTTTTCTGTTTTCAATATGTTTCAGGCAACGCCACATATTTTTCGGACAATTCTAATTTTTTTCCAATTCACTTCTGTAATAGTTGTACTTAGCAGTTCTAATAAAATCAGTGTATTTCTATAAGATTTAAATTCGTTTGGGAGTTCGGTATTTTCTGGGTTTTTAGTAACTTCATGGTACATTTAATTTTTTTAATTTATTGGGATTACCAAACCATCTGAGATCCAAGGATTTCTTTTGATGTGTTTTCTCTTTATTTCTTTTTCCCGGGTACATGTTGTTATACATTGTTTGAGTACTTTGATGAAGTACTCAGTTGCTCCATTCACGCTATAACTTTGATAGACATTCAACCAGGTTAATTCCGCGAGCAATTTTCTCAGTTCATGATAATCAATGAACGTTTTGTATATTTGTTTTGAACTTGTGTTTATAGTTTTTTCGGATTGAAGCTCATACTGAAGTATGACGGTATAATGATCTGAGATGGCACTATCGAATACAATAGAATAGAATAGAAGTTTATTTTGCAAAAAAAAAAATATAAGTATCAAGTAAGTAACCATACCACTGAAGTCATCCATATCGATGCTTGGTATTACTATCAGCAATAACCTTTCCTGGGAAAATCACGTGAGGTCCATTGCCAAAAGTGCATCCCAAAAACTTGGTTTTTTGTTTCGTGCCAAGAGCTATTTCACCCCCACTCAGCTGCTTATGATCTATAAGGCACAGATCCGACCTGTCCTGGAATACTGTTCCCATATTTGGAGCGCGGCACCTAAACATATCCTGAGGCTATTGGATTCTGTCCAAAAAAGGGCAATTCGTCTCGTCGGTGATGCCTCGCTTACAAACTCGCTCACTTGTCTGGAACACCGTAGAAAAGTTGGCGATTTGTCTCTATTTTATAGATATTTTCATGGGCGATGCTCTTCTGAAATATCAACAATCGTTCCTGCTTTGGCAGTCTCTTCGAGACTAACCCGTCGAGTTCAGTTATCACACCCCTTCGTGGTCACTTTGGAGACCTGCAGAACATCACTTTCCAAAGACTCGTTCATCCAACGAACAGCGAGGCTTTGGAACTCATTGCCTAGGGAGGTGTTCCCCGAGGCATACAACCTCCAGAAATTTAAGAAGAACACCAACTCCTACCTTCTTTCCCTTGGTTCCCACGATGTTCTCTGAACATTACAGGATATCCTTTTTCGTGGGAACCAGAACATAAAAAAAAAGTACAACGAATATATGTTCAAAATAAACAACAACAGAAAGATCTCACAGAGGTTTATATCTGTTTGTGAGGATGATGGGTACATACCTAAACTAATTTTAAAAACTATTTCTATATAATATTACATATATTACATATAGATTGCAAAGTAGATAGAGACTCTCGTAGACTTCGATGTCAATACACGAGGTTAAGATCTTCAGAATAAGAGGTTGAAATAGTACAACTATTTGAGTTAAAAATATACATATACATATTGAAATATCGTTATACCATAGTGTTCAAAATAAACAAGAACAAAAAAAAGTACATTATAATATTACAACTATTTCTACATTTGATCACATATACATTAAAAAAGTATTCGAATTCAATTTCAGTCAAACAATTCATGTATGTTCGCTCGTGGGACATATTTTATATGATCAATCACTTTCTTTCTGAATAACCTGGTAGATTTTTCAATTTGAATAGTGGGAGGTAGAGTATTGAAAAGTTTGGGGCCCAGATAGTTGAAACTCTTTTGCCCTATTGTCTTGGATACAATTGGGTGGAGAAATTGTTTTTTTCGCCTAGTATTATAGTCATGGGTTAGAACCATCAGCTTGTTTTTATTTAGGTGTTGATGAGTATTTACATTTTTGTAGCACAATTGCCTAACATCAAGGATTCGCAATTCTTTGTGAAGGAGGTCGCTTGGATAACTCCATTCTTTATTTAGCATGAGTTTTAAGAATCGCTTTTGAATGATTTCGAGGGGATGAAGGTACGTATTCGCCACTCCTCCCCATCCTACGATACCATACGTGATATGACTCTCTACTACGCTGTGATAGATATTTTTTTTTTGCTGTAGATCTAGGATATTTTTGAGTTGCCGATACTTGCACAACACAAAGCGCAATTTCCGTAAAATATAATCTATATGTAAGTCCCATTTGAGATGATTGTCTAGGATGATCCCAAGATATTTTATTTTCGTTACAGAATCCAGATTTATGTTATTTCCAATAATAATTCGAGAAAGACGTGGTAAGGATGATTTTCTGTTGGCGAAGGGAAGGAAGAAGGATTTCTTAAAATTAATGGATAAGAGTTTGCTACCAAACCAGTCTCTGATAATATTAAGATCCGACTCTGCATGCAAATATTCGTATTTCTCCTTGGTGTTGACGAAAATGTGATCTAGACACGTCTTGCTATTACTTTGTACGCGTGTTAGTCTGGTAATCATCGAATCACAGTTGTGTTCCTGTAGTTGATTTAGATATTCATGACAATGGTCAGTTTCACTCGACAGATTCATAGCCCATGTTTCCTTATATTTGTTAATCTGTACGGGGTGATCCAGGGGTGTGTGCAAGCTCCATAGCTTGTTTTATATCCAAGCAATCGACTTTTTATTTAAATACAGGATGTCCCAAAATAAGATTCACAGCTGAGTTCTGTTTTTTCAAACTTCAACCCCTCATTTTTGTTACATTTTTGGATTCGCCACTAAATTGTCGATATAAAACACCCAGGATTCTAAGACTTGTCTGCAATTGTTTTCGACTCATGTCAATGTATGTGTCAAAATAGCGTCGTGCATAGACCCACAGAAAAATTGATAACCTCGGAACCATTCAAGATAACTCAACCAACTTTTTTCCAGTCGATTCCTTAGGCTTCAGCACATCTTCTGAAGTAAGAGTCGATGTTCCATCGCTTACTATGATTTTTTGAAAATGACAAATTACAAATGACAATAACTCTACTTTTCCAAATCAACACCCTATATTTCATGGCATTTTTTAAGAGCTTTTTGTCGATTTGGAGTTTGTGGGGTCTACTTTGTAAAGTACTGCGAGATTTAAGATAAGAAATTTGGATGTTTTTTTCGGAAAAAAAAAGGAAAAGTAAAGGAAAGTAGGCCGCTGTCGTAAAATTTGACTGATCCGTGTACTTAGTAATTGTACACGTCTAATTGTTAATAGTGAATTTCACTCGCGAAGAATTGGTGAATATGGTCTACTGCATTGGCGAAGCTGACAAAAAACTTTCATTAGCAAGCAGAATCTACCATGAAAAATATCCAGAAGCAAGAACTCCACGATTGTCTTCAATCCAAAAGTTGAGAGATCGGTTCGAACCCACTGGTAGTGTGTCTTATAACAAAAAGGAAATTGTTGGTGGTCGGATCAATGAGGAAAATGAGTTGCTAGTTTTATTGATGCTAAAGGAAAATCCCCACTAGGGAAATAGCTTTTCACAAAGTAGTATGAACACCAATAATTCAGATAACATTTTTCCATTGAATAAAACTAGAATAAATGATCAATCTCTAGAATCCTGGTATGATGATTCTCTCAGGGAAATGAGGCGTAGATTAACAGAAAAATAAATTGGTGCTACTTGTATAATAATGTCGATGATTGGACTTCGTATAAAAACCTCACATCAGCTTACAACCAACAGCTGACTCGTGCGAGAAAATCTGCTAATGAGGATTCCATTATGTCCTCTGGAAATAAATCCAAAGCCAGTAGGAGGATCGAGATTCATGAGAGAAATAAAAACAAATTGAATCCACCCATTAATGAGACCTCTCCAAATGAATTCAATCACTTCTTTGTGGGCACAGCCCCCACCAAATAATTTTTCCCCAAACCAGTAGCTCCCGACGAAATCCTTGAAACGGTTACTGCCTTGGAAACATCGAAATGTTTGGATGCGTACTGACTAAATAGCAAAATGGTTAATTTTGGTTCCACTAACGGATCCCATAAATTTGATTCTCTCAACTGGTATCTTGCCGGATATATTGAAGATCACAAAAATTATGCCGCTCTATGAAAAAGGCGGTAAAATGTCTGTGGACAACTATCGTCAAATTTCTATTATTTGCATTGTTTCAAGATTCTAGAGAAAAGACTGACTGAATATTTTTAAATGAATGAATATTTTCACGATTCTCAATATGGATTTCGCGAAAATCGATCCACTGCTCGAGCTTTACTGAAGATGGTGGAGGCTTTGGAAAACGGTCATCATACATCAGTCATGTTATGTGATCTTTCCAAGGCCTTTCACTCTGTCTCTCATAACATTCTTCTTGAGAAATTTTCCGTCTAAAAAAAAAGCAAGAATTATGACAAACTGTGACCAAATCAAGTGAACAAATAAAGGCTGGCAGTTTATTTATTCCTTCAAGATACAAACAAAATATTTAGTAACTCAGTCTGAAATTCACAATTATAAACCGAGAAATACAAATTTAATAAGGACCCCTAGGTTAGCTGGTCCGCAAGGTGGGACACTCGGGCTCTACGGTGCCATGATTGAATTTTCTTTATCCGAAGATGATTAGAATTTTGTGAACTTGTTTTAAAAAAGGCAGTCAAAATAAGCTGAGAATGACCTTCTAGGTCGCAAAATAAATAATTTGCAAATACATGAAAATATTTTATTGGTTATTCCACGTGCACCCAGTGCCACTTTCACTTTATTGAAACTCTGTTTGCAGCCAGATGGTGGGCGTGGCGTTAGTATCATCTCTGCCGGTGGTGGTAAATCATTTTTTCATCGCATCGTTTGTAGTAACGAAGTCCGCTATTGAATGATGAAACGGTGCAAAATCACTTTGATCAACAACAATTT
Organism: Gonioctena quinquepunctata; assembly: GCA_018342105.1. Classification (NCBI taxonomy): domain Eukaryota; kingdom Metazoa; phylum Arthropoda; class Insecta; order Coleoptera; family Chrysomelidae; genus Gonioctena; species Gonioctena quinquepunctata. Next base: position 950,436 of record JAFIRS010000106.1, read on the forward strand.
CATGTTGAAAAGGGAAACATTCTCAATTAAAAATCGAATAGGAAATTAATTCTGAAAATTGATGATTACACATCTGATTTTATGAACATCCTGTTCATTGATTTGTTGAAAATATGAACAGGATGTCCATAAAATCAGATGTGGAATCATCTGCGACTGAAAGATAAACTTTAGTCACTATCTTCAAGATAACCTCTTGTGGGGTATTCATGTTGAAAAGGGAAACATTTTCAATCGAATATTGAATAGAAAGATTTTTCTGTGAATTGAAAAATCCACGATAAAAATGAAGTTATTTTTTGTGAATGTCTGACAGAAAACAACTACTTTCCCGGCTAAAGCCACGCTGGACATTGAACTACATCTGATAGATATTCTAAAAAGAAGAAAGAAAACAAAAGAAAAAATCTGAAATTGAAAATTTGCATTTCCATTCAGATAGTTATTTGATTTTTATTCCAGTCTTAATTAGAACTCATGAGATGATGAGAAGAAGAATGTTTTCAAAGAGTATACTCAGAAATCATCGAACATTGACGCATCATTTTGATGGAAAAAGTTAGAACCATTTTTGTCGACGAAAACCTATTTACGCTTCCACGATCATCAGGAAGACCGGAAGAAATGGGCAACACATTTTCAAAAAGCGATATCACTTTGCATTGATGGAAAAAGTTAGAACCATTTCTTTTGGAACTTTTTCCATCAATGCAAAGTGATATCGCAATGTATTTTCCATTTCTTCCGGTCTTCGTGATAATCGTGGAAGCGTGAAATAGATTTTCGTCGACAAAAATGTCTTGAAGACCTAGTGAACACGATGCCTCTCTTGCGTCAATGATACGAATGATTTCTAGTGAGTACTCGCTTTCGGAAAACATTCTTCTTTGCCTCATTCAACTTCATGAGTTCTTAATTAAGACTGGAATAGAAAATCAAATAACTATCTGAATGAAAACGCAAATTTTCAATTTCAGTTTTTTTCTTTTGTTTTGAGTTAGGGTCTTCTTAGAATGTCTATCAGATGTAGTTCAATGTCCAGCGTGGCTTCAGCCGGGGAAATTGTTGTTTTCTGTTAGACATTCACAAAAAATAACTTCATTTTTATCGTAGATATTTCAATTCACAGAAAAATATTTCTATTCAATATTCAATTGAGAATGTTTCCCTTTTCATCCTGTTCATATCATCAAACAAATCAACAATTTCCTTCTCCAGACCCTGCCAAAGCTGAATTCATAAAACTTCCATAGATGCCCCAATCACAATATGTAAACGTGACCTGTCTGTTCAATTATTCACCCTATTGTATTTTTCAATAAACCGAACAAGCACCGCCCTTTGTCATCGTCAAAACTCGACTAAATTGGATTCCAGTTTACAACTGTATCAATTTACGTGAAACGCCAGCTACGTGGGATGTTGTTTACATGGGCCCGTTTACAGTATAAACTGACTAACCTGAGCCGCTCGATTTAAGTAGGAGACCTTCGATATTCGATACAACATCGGTTTGAGTGGTTACGAAGTGATTTGTGTCGTCGATTTGGGAGAGTTATGGTGGCGGAAACTCGCTTGAACTTCACTGATAGAAGTGATTGATTCCATGACCTGAAATGTAGAAGGACAAACCGGTGGATGGAAAATTCGTGTATAGAGCTGATATACCTACAAAGTATGACGCTCAGTGCTCTAACGGATTTGAAAATAATGATCATAATTTCAAGTGATGAATTCGTGGTATTTCGATCGGAATGTTGAAGAGAACCAAATTTCAACTGGTCGACGTTTCGAAACCTTTATTTTTTTCATCTTCAGGACTCTGAAGTATAAAAAACAAGAACAAATATATTAAAATAGAATCCTTGATTATTTATAGATAGATTTATAGACAGATATCTTTATTCGTTCTGTTAATTTACATACCTCATAGAAGTGTCAAATAAATAATCTTAAATATAATTACAATGATTACGATAAAATATTTACATGTATGTCGTTTCCTACTGGCTGTCATAATAAAATCATTGAAAATGTATAAAATTGAGAAAGGGAAAGTAATCAAATCCCAATTCCCATACTTGTCGAATAGCGTTAGAAACGAAATGATGGGTTTCGAAATGAACATACTCTAAATATACACTTACACACACACACACACCATTGTATATACACATACATATACATATAGTTAAATTGACACATATTCTCACATACTTTTACTTATACACACACACACTCTTATAGACCAATATTAGGTATCTGCATATACAATTATCACACACTTTCCATATCGTGTTGAAAATATTCTTCAATGTTATAAAATGCATTTTTGCATAAGAAAATGTTTAGTCTCCTCTTAATTGCTCCATTTTCCATCAATGTTATGTTATTTGGCAGCTTATTCCATATTTTCACCAAACTATACTGTACATTTTTCTGAATATACGTAAATTTAACTTTATCATTTCTCAAATCATTTTTTTTGTTGTTGTATTGTGTTTATGTGTTACTTCCCAATCACTGAACAGGTATTTATCATTCAAAACGAAATTTATAGACTCATATATTCTTTTTACGTAGCAACATCAAACAACATAATTCTAAGCACGACTTAAAGAACCCGGAACATCAATATAATACAAGGAACAAACAACTCACATACTTGACTCCTTTTATGAGAAAGTCAAAAGGACAAAAAAGTCCGACATATTTGAGTCCCAAACTATACCAATGTCTCCCAACTGAAATTCAAAATATTTCAAGGCCAACTACATTCAAGTATAACCTGAAATTGTATATTTTCTCATTGCCCAGAACAACAATTCATAGTCTTATTGACTAATCATGCCATACAGAAAAACCTGATACTCACCTCATATTTTAACATACCTCATCAAATATATACACATCTTTTATACCTATCTACTTTTACATTAATATTTCATGTTCATTTTTGTTTTTATACTCTTATACAAGTATTTATATATATATATATATATATATTATTATTATATATATATATTAATATTTTATAATAGACCCTTTTATAGACCCCTTACACATGTTTATTTACTACTGATTATGTTTATATGTACCTTTCATATTTCTAATAAACGTGTATTATTATTATATATATACGAAGAGAAAACCGTTAAAATATTATTGTTTATATAAAGGGGTTTGCAGCTCTCCCTTCGAGCAACTTTGAAAATTTTTCCCACACATTTTTTCTGAAGAATAAGTACTCTTTGTATGTGGGAAGAGTTTCCCAAAAATATTATTCCATAACAGAGTTTGGACTGTACATATGCGTGATACGATATTAAGGCAGTATGCACATGAATATTTTCTGAGAGTACATATAAAGATATGTATATTTTGATTGATAAGTCTCGAGTCAATTGATCTATATGAGCTTTCCAATCTAAACGATGATCTATGATCACCCCTAAGAAAGATATATTGCTGGATGTCTCAACTACTGCCTTGTCAACCACTATGTTTTGTTTGTTGTTTTGTCTATCAAAATGCATGATTGGTGTTTCATCTACATTCAACAAGAGATTATTTTCCGAGAATCAGTCATTCAACTTTTGCAAGTCTCCATTGACCGTAGGAGTAGCTGACAAAAGTTATCTCCATTGATAATCAGAGACGTATCATCGGGGTACAATATAACAGCTTGTTTAACTATTTCTGGAAGTTCATTCGTATATAAAATGTTCAGGAGTGGACCCAAAATAGAACCTTATGGTACCCTCCTCTTTATCACAGCCTTCTCTGATTTGATGAGGTTTCCAGTTTCCAATCTTGGCAGAAAAGTTCTGAAAAAGGAAAAGCAGATACACATAAACAATGTCCTTTTTGGATCAAGAGTTTGTTGTCATGTAGACCACTTCTTTTTCTCCTTACTGTTGAACTTAGGAGCTGATATATATCATCCATTCGCCATGTCAGGTAGCCAATCAGATTTTCATTATTATTAGAGAGGCTTTTCGAAAGGCACACTTTCTTTCCAGTTCCAGATTTGGAGTCAATTTTGCCAATTTTGTCAAGTTGGGGATTCAGTAGATATGCCTGGCAATCAAAACCAAAAAAAGTCGAAGCCAGATTTTGAATTATATTTGAGAATTCTGTAACGTTCTCTACTTTATCATCTTTCCAATTGAAAAACTTCCTCACCGTTGCTAGAAGTTATCGAAGTTTTCCAAAATTCCCAATATTTTGCACCTATGAAATTGAGTAGTCCCTGAACAGAATCACTACCCAAATTTTCTGAATTACTGAAGCCATATACCTTAGAAGTTTATTCGCACTGTGCTATCACAAAACGTTGCCAATCTTCCGGATCCCCGTCGAAATACGGCAATTCCTTACTCAACGAATGACGTGCCATAAAATGTTCCAACCATCCTTTCTCTTGATTATTCCATTCGCCGAGTTCAATTCCTCTTGTTATTTTGTTGTCTGATATCCGCTCTTTCTTTCCATATCTCTGTCTCCCACTAATTTTATAGACTCGAATTTTTTAATTCTTGATTGAATTCTCAACCTCATTCTTTCATAAAGAACTTTACACGGAATACACGGGATTTTGGTTGATTGTGGAATTCAATGAAACTCTGTTGTATTGTAGATGACGATCTGTCGGTAACACTTCAAATGGACCATAAACTAATCGTATGATTAGTTTCGGAGAGACGGGGTGATTTTAAAAGTAGTTACAAAAACAGAAAATGAAGGTGATTTATCACAAATTAGGATTATTTCTGGTTTATTCTCGAGATTTGGGTCAAATATGTTATGCCTTTGGGAACGCAACACCATTATGATCCAAAACAGTATTTAGTTTACCGGGGTCATCACAAAGGTACTAAAAAAATCCTATTTTGACATTGTTTACTTCACTTCTCAGAATTGATATTTTTTATAGTTTCATTTCGAGATTCGGCTCTAAGTAATGTTGACAGTTTGAAAAGCAATACTATTATGATACGAACACAGTACTTCACCATATCTGGGTCATAAGGAAAGTACTGGAAATATCATGTTCTGATGATATTTACTTCATTCTTTCAATAGAAACCTCAAAGAACCATATGTTTTCAACTTTTAACGATAATATGTGAAGATCCTGAAGCCATAATATGTGAAAAATCTTAAGCCAAAGTCATATTTTCATATACAACGGCCCTACAAAAAGTAACTCTACATATCCTACATTTTAAATTTTACATTTATATTTTATATTTTATAATTATGTAATAGTATAGTAAGTAGTATTGTTCAATTTATTATTAGGCACATTCTATATCACCAGACGCTGATTTGCTTTGTTTTGTTTGCTTCACTAAATTTTTTCATTGTTTTTTTATATATTTTTATTTTATTTATGAACATTTAATATTTTCTCCGCGAAACAAGTGCCTGTACTTATTGCTGAAACGCATTATTCACTTCTGCCATGTAACTATCCAATTTTTTGTATTTGTATTTATTGAGTGAATAAAGTTATTATTATTATTATTATTAAAGTTATTATTATAAAGTTATTATCATTATATGTACCCAACTACTTGATGTACATGCAATAGTAATTTAGACTATTTCAGGAAGTTAGATTTTCAAGGACTTCTAATTCAAGTCAGCGAAAATTAATCTGATGGCTGATTAGGTTCTGGCAAATACCGCGACGTCTGATCAAATTGTTTTGTTCCACGTGGTTTTTTTCAAAGCCGCATCTCGTGAGCTAACTCGACTGTGGCATCCTGCATTATGATAGGTTCATGATACTGATTTATCATGGCACAGACTACTTCAAGAATGTCTTTTAAATGATGAATTTGAGTATTTGGAACACAGTCTCTTGAAAATTTTGAAATGCTTTTTACGTCAGCATTCCTCGACCCAATTATCCACCCAGTATCTGATTCCGGAATGATTGGCATCTTCTGCTGATGAGTTTACGAGCTCACAAATGGGCAGGAAGCTCAGCTTTTATTCCGAGATCTTGTACAAATCGTAACCTCTATTCCCGTAGATTGCCAATATCATGTTGGTATTATTTCAATGAAATATTAGCATAATTCTAAGTCTTATAATACTGTGCCTGAAAACTCAAAAGCTATCGTTTATATCGATGGATATTTTGAGGTTCAGAAGAATAAGAACTTCAGAGTTTTGTAGAAATCTTTTTCCACATAAAAAGTACCATCTTTTCAAGACAGTCATAGTTGTCGCCTTGGATGGTTATATTTTATCTACAAACGTGCCATATTTTTGCGATTCAGCGAACAATGATGCTAAGATTTTATCAAAAGAATTCTAAAATTATATTGGCAATCTATGGGAATACTTTCAGGAAAACGATATTTTTATACTGGATAGATGTTACAGAGATAGCGTACGATTTTCACAATATCTCGGAATAAGAGTTGTGCTTCCTGCCCATTTGGGAGCTCGTAATCAACTGTCAACAGAAGATGCCAATCATTCCAGAATTATCACCAAGCCTAGGTGGATAAATGGCCACATAAAAAGTATTTCGGAATTTTTAAGAGGTTTTGTTCCGAATACTCAAATTTATCATTTGAAAGACATTTTTGAAGTAGTCTGTAACACGTTAAATAAATATCACGAACCTATCATAAGGCAGGCTTTGGAAGGGAACCACGATAAAAACCAAGTGGAACAAAACAATTTGATCAGACTCGCGGGATCTGGCAGGACCTCGTCAGCCATCAGATTGATTTTCCCAGACTTGAATTAGAAGCACTTACTCCCATTTGCAGCAACTTTCTTCTGAAGAACAATCAGGCTAATTGTCCTTTGAAGTACCATCAGCGGTTTTTGTGTTTGAGAGACTCTCAAAGCCTTCATTAAAACAGCATTAGCTGACAAAACTCCTTCCCTAAAATATCTTTAAATTGTTCTTCAACCTCAATTATTCAAAAATACTTGTTGTTTTTTAATTAATATAGTGCCTAAAGATTTGTGACTTGAAAAAATGGGAAATTTTGATGAGGTCCTGGTGGAGGATTTTCTAGAAGACGATTTAGAAGTCCTTGATTTCGTCGATATGGGCTAACGAAGATGCATTTTTCTTTGGCCCAATTACTATGAAGAGATGTCCCAAATGGACTTTTTCAGAAGGCTAACAAAGCCTACAGTCATAACACTTATAACCCTAATTGAGAATCAATTCGAGTACCCAGATGATAGGTAGGTCAATAGTAAATATAATCATATAGAATACCAGTTTTTAAGATGGCTGTAATGTCCGGCAATTGTAAAACTACATGGGTATAATATAGGTAGTGCTATTCTCGGACAAAATGATTTCATTTCAGAAATAACAGCCTCTTGCCGATGAATCAACTGTGTTATGATCAATCCTTTAAAAAAGAAATCAAACTTGCCACTGGATATTATTAATAGGAACGTCACAGCCAGATGAGAAAATCAGTTTCATTAACTACCGAAACATATCCATAAATCTAGCACCCGTCCAAAGTCGATAAAACACAGGGCAATTAAAAACCTCAATAACGCGAATATCACCAACCCGCATCATTAATGGACGTAAACAAACTCGTAAATCACCGGGAATAGACACTTCTGAAATTCATAAACACACTTGTTGGCCATTATTTCAGCGACTACCCGACAGCCATCATAAATACCTGTCATTCAGTAAAAGGGTATCCAATTATAACATAGATAAGCAACCGCGGGTTAGTCATAAATATATCCAGCAAAACAAGGCCCTTATCAGTTTTACGAGCCACCGCGTTATCTGCCCACAACAACCAATTAACGGAAAGAAAACAATAGTGTTACCTAAGTCCCGCCCCTAGCTTCTGTGTCGAAGATCTTATAAAAGACGACGGGAGCCGAAAGAGTTAAGTTAGTTCAAAACAGTAGTCCGTTGAGTAATCACGTATATCATACGAAAAGAAATATAGTATGCATTCGCATTAGGACCAGTGCAAAATGTCACGAGAATAGAATCCTTTCGCGTATAAAAACAATCTTGATTAAAGCAATACTAACATGTCATCCATTTAACTGGAGTTAGTGTAAAGACAATCTTTTACCGAACAATTAAAGACAAATCTAATCGCACTAACAAGAAGTAATCTCAACCATCGTAAAAGTTACCTCAGACGAGATTACCTTTTCTTTTATATAGTGTTGTTTTCTTTTGATCAAATGACTCTTTGTTGCTGTTGTCCCTGAAACCTAGCTGATAATTCATCTTTTAAAATGATCCGGTAACGACCAGTGAAACGCAACTAAACTAATAAATCCGGTTAATCGTGAAACCCTTCGAGTGCGACCCAAGGAAGACAAATGGACAATTCGACCTAGGTAATGACTTCCTATTATTGAAATTGATGTTTTGGTTCCCTATTAATATTATATGAAGTTCTTATTAGTAATGTTATGCATACATATATCTCCAATAGAAAGAACAATTGTTGAGTGTTGCTAAACCATGTCCGTTGACATATAATCCAACAATACATGATACCGAGAAATCACAAGTAAAATTGGTCATGTTGTTGCCTATATCAAATGTTTTTTTTTGTTTTGTTGTTTATCTGGGTAATACATATAATTTTGTCAATTTATTTTTGGTAAAAGGTTTACTAAGTTATAAAAAGGGGAATTATTTATACGGAAATGAAGTGAAATTGCTTGTAGACAGTTCCTGCCACTAAATATTTTAAATAATTTGTGTGTATTAAGTTTCCTGAAAACAGTCTCAGATAACAATAGTCCGAAGAGCTAATTGCTTGTTATTTTCAGTATATGTTTTACTTTTATTTTACTCTATCCATTAATAATAGTTATTTTTTGACTATTTCTTGAGTATATACCAAACTACTTGCATTATAAGTGTAATTGTGTAGGTGTTTTTGTTTTTATGTTCCATTTCTTTTATATGAATATAAGTCTTATGATTCCAAGTGCATTTTATTGATATAGAGTTCAGCGAACGGTACATATTTCTAAATGAACAACCTATGTTCTCTGGGTAGTAGAAAGAAGATAGTGGATGTAGCCGCTCACGTTCATTAACTTCAGTGCGATTATCTTACTAAATAATTGCTGCTACTGCCCAACAAAGTTGTGGCTTTGCGAGCAACTTTTCAACAAAGGACTAATCGAGTATAGGATTTCTATATTAGAAGCGTCCTTAGCGTCGCGGGCTAATTATAGGGAATAATGGTCTATCCCAGACCAGTGGCGTTACAGAAGGTTTAACTTTCGATAAATGTCCAGCGGCTTAACTGTAGTTGGGCCGAGGTGGGGTATTCCTATTCCTAAATAATAGGCTGGGATGTAACAACTGCTTCCGACACTCAGGTTTTATGTCAGCAGTGGGCACATAATTCAAACGGCCGGCTTCATGAACGTTCAAGTATCTACAGTGAGTAGAGCTTTATGTATCATCACTAATTGCATCCTTACGCCCAGAGTTGTAATTATCCCCATTCTCACCCAGGCTTCGTATTCTTGAGAATTTGCAATAGCATTTGTTTGTTTATTTTCCGATATATTTTTATATCGAAGGGCTGATGTGAAAAGATGGCTCACTTCCCTGGGGCTACAATTCAGCCCCCTAATTCTTTTTGCTTTTGCGGACATCGTGAAAAATCTATCTTTCTGAAAATCACCACGAACACCACACAGAAAACCAAAAATTTATAAAAACTAAAGATATTTTGAGGTTAAAAACAGTATTCCAATAGAATTAAGACAAAAACCACTGGATCATTGCGACGTTGCCATACTGTAACGAAGATAAAGAACCGTTAGTAAAAGTTTTGAGAAAATGTTTCCGTGCAAATCATTTGAAACTCAAGTAGGAATTAAAATTGGAGATCCATTTGTTAAATAACAAACAAAATCTAACTTAGGGAGTTTTCCTGCTGATTCCAAAAATGGTAAATATCAGTTGTTCGTGAGATTTGATATAGATGCAAACGAAATAACAGGACATCACTGCACATGTCGGTCGGGTGTCAGGACGGTGGGAATCATATGGCAAGTACCATTTGATTCCTCAGCTACAGTTGACATAATATGGAAAAATAAAAAAATACCATTTACCCATACTTTGGAATGCTTTCAAGATGTTGCTGTTCGTGAGGTTGCGGAAGTAAATGAGCTTCCTGAAATAGTCTAAAGTATTATTATATGAACATCAAGTAGTTGGGTAATATAATAATAATAATTCGTCTTCATTCACCATTAAAATATAATAATAATAAGGTGAAAAGGCGGAGTGTCAACGAGAGCTGTTTTTAAACTTAACCTTATGTTGAAAAAAATTAAAAAGAATAAATATGAACAAAATGATAACAATATGAAAGTCAGTGAAGTAGCAGTGTGTAAATCTAAAGCTAGTAAACGCTCTCAAGAACAGAATAAATAGTAGTAGTAACTTTCTAGTAATAACTTTCCAGTAATAAATAGCAGTGGATGAGGTTAGCCGTGTCAGTTCGAACAAAGACAGTCTATTTGCCAAGATGAACTTTCAGTCTTTTTTTTTTATTACTCAATGAGTAGGATCTAAATTAACTGGGTATTCAGTTATAACATTTCGGTGCGCTGTACGAGAAGCTACGGGTGAAAAATAAAGTTTTGTGCTGTGGAATGATGAGAGTTGTTCTATTACGAGTGGAAAATCTGTTCAGCTCCGAAAATGTTTTAGCCTTTTGAAGAGGTGATCTGGCCGTTGGATTGTTAGGACTTTGTGGGTAATTGTTAGAAGGTGTAATTTCCTAAGTTTCTCTAGTTTCAGCCAACCAGATTTCTTCATCGGCTCGGTTATATGTTCGTATTTACGAAAGCCGAAAGAAAACCTCAGGCAATTATTTTGTATACGTTGTAGGCGGTGAAGCTGAACCGTATATACTGTCACAGTAGGAGATTTTAGAAAATATTAGCGACTCGCAAAGTTTTATCTTTAATTCCGTTGAGAGTAAGTCCCTTAGGGTAGAGTTGCCTTAAGACGTTGTAGGAAAATTGGCTGAGGTGGCTGACGTGTTTAGTGAATCTTAGCTCAGGATCAAGCCAAAGTCCTAGATTTTTTAATTCTTTCACAATTGGGAGAAAGACATCGTCTTGGGGGAATTTGAATGGTGTTCATTGAGACTTCTCTATTCTTTTTGATGCCAAATAGCATCACGGCAGACTTTTTTGGATTGAGTTTAGGGGCTGTAGAAATATCGAAGATGGTTTGGAGATCAGTATTAATTTGAGTTTGTGCCAAGTCTAGGTCACGAATGGGAAATGAAAAATAAATCTGGGTGTCATCGGCATAGTGGTGGATTGTACAAGTGTTGGCGAAAAGGTGGAACTCAGATATGTAAAGACTGATTAATAAGGGTCCAAGAATAGACCCCTGCGGTATGCCTTTAGTTACAGATAATGCCTCTGAAATCGCTCCATCAAGAGTTACCTTCTGGGTTTGGTCTGACAAATATTTGTTTATTGAGCGTACTGCATCCATCGAGAAGCCGAAAGCGACTGATAGAGGATATCGTGGTCGATTGTGTCGAACGCTTTGCTATAGTCAAGCAAAACTAAACAGGAAACAATTCTATTATCAATCCGATCAATTCAATAATGTATTCTTTTTGGTGCCAAATAGCATCACGGCAGACTTTTTTGGATTGAGTTTGAGTTTATGGGCTGTAGAAATATCGAAGATGGTTTGAAAATCAGTATTAATTTGAGTTTGTGCCAAGTCTAGGTCACGAATGGGAAATGAAAAATAAATCTGGGTGTCATCGGCATAGTGGTGTATTGTACAAGTGTTGGCGAAAAGGTGGAAGACAGATATGTAAAGACTGAACAATAAGGGTCCAAGAATGGACCCCTGCGGTACGCCTTCAGTTACAGATAATGCCTCTGAAATCGCCCCATCAAGAGTTACCTTTTGGATTCGGTCTGACAAATAATTTTTTATTAAGCGTACTGCATCCAGCGAGAAGCCGAAAGCGACTATCTTCTGACAGAGGATATCGTGGTCGATTGTGTCGAACGCTTTGCTATAGTCGAGCAAAACTGAACAGGAAACACAGCCCTCGTCAACCACTCTAAAAAAATTGTCTGTAATTGAAAGAAGAGTTGTAGTAGTACTATGTTGCGATCTGAATCCCGACTGGACGGATGCAATCATTTTATGTTCGTTTACAAAAACATTGATTTGATCCATTACTTTGGAAAGAGAAGGTAGAAGGAAATAGGTCGGAGGTCCGTTAAGTCAGAGGAGATGATACATTTTGGCAGAGGTATAACTAATCCGCTTTTCCACTCGTAAGGAAACTGTCCCGAAGTTATTATTGAGTTGATGATGTGGGTTATGTGGTTCAGTAGATAGTTTTCAAATAGGTGGATCATCTGTATGGGAATGTTATCGGAACCTGTTGCGTTACTCTTTATCTTGTTAATGTACTTTTTAATCGTGTGTGCAGTTACGGTAGAAAAGAAAAACAGGTTATATGTAGAGTTACTTTTTGTAGGGCCCTTTTATTATAAAAATATAACTTTGACTTGAGATTTTCCACATATTATGGCTTGAGGGTTTTCACATATTAACGTTGAATGTTGAAAATATATGGTTCTTTGAGGTTTCTATTGAAAGAGTGAAGTAAATAACTTCGGAATAGGAAATTTTCAGTACTTTTCTGGGGACCCCGATATGGTGAAATACTGTGTTTGTATCACAATTGTACTGTCAACAAACTGTCAACATTACTCAGTCAAATCTCGAAATTAAACTATAAAAAATCTCAATTCTGATAAGTGAAGTGAACAACGTCAAAATAGGTTTTTTGAGTATGTTTGTGATGGCCCCGGCGAACTAAATTCTGTTGTGGATCATAATAGTGTTGCATTTCCAAAGACATAACATATTTTACCCAAATCACGAGAAATTACGCTAATATTTCATTGAAATAATACCAACATGATATTGGCAATCTACGGGAATACTTTCAGGAAAACGTATTTTTTTTACTGAATAGAGGTTACGATTTGTACAAGATCTCGGAATAAAAGCTGAGCTTCCTGCCCATTTGTGAGATCGTAAACTTATCAGCAGAAGATGCCAAGCATTCCGGAATCAGATACTGGGTGGATAATTGGGTCGAGGAATGCTGACGTAAAAAGCATTTCAAAATGTTCAAGAGACTGTGTTCCAAATACTCAAATTCATCATTCAAAAGACATTTTTGAAGTAGTCTGTGCCATGATGAATCAGTATCATGAACCTATCATAATGCAGGATGCCACAGTCGAGTTAGCTCACGAGATGCGTCGAAAGGCTTTGGAAAAAACCACGTTTAAAACCACGTGGAACAAAACAATTTGATCAGATGTCGCGGGATTTGCCAGAACCTCATCAGCCATCAGATTAATTTTCGCTGACTTGAACTACAAGCCCTTAAAAATCTAACTTCCTGAAATAGTCCAAAGTACTATTGCATGTACATCAAGTAGTTGGGTACATATGTAGAGTTACTCTTTGAAGGGCCAATGTATTATAAAAATATGACTTTTGCTTAAGATTTTTCACATATTATGGCTTCAGGATTTTCACATATTATCGATAAAAGTTGAAAACATATGGTTCTTTGAGGGTTCTATTGAAAGAATGGAGTAAATATCATCGGAATAGGATATTTTCAGTACTTTCCTTATGACCCAGATATGGTGAAATACTGTGTTTGTATCATAATAGTATTGCTTTTCAAACTGTCAACATTACTCAGCCAAATCCTGAAATGAAACTATAAAAAATCTCAATTCTGAGAAGTGAAGTAAACAATGTCAAAATAGGATTTTTTTTATACCTTTAACCCGGAAAAAATTTTAAGGTTTTAAAATAACAGATTTGACCCAAATCTCGGGAATAAACCAGAAATAATCCTAATTTGTGATAAATCACCTTCATTTTCTGTTTTTGTAACTACTTTTAAAATCACCCCGTCTCTCCGAAACTAATCATACGATTTGATTATGGTCCATTTAAAGTGTTTCCCAAAGATCGAGATCTACAACCCACTTGAGTTTCATTGAATTACGCAATCAACCAAAATTTCATGTATTCCGTACGGGGTCCTTCATCTGTATACGTATTGTTCTTCAATATGAATCTCATGAACACAATTTTTTCTGCAATATTTCGAAAGTTTATAATCCCAAAAAAGTGTCAAGAACCATAAAGTCATTCTGAAAATTTTCAAACTGATTATGGAACTGGCCATCAATTGCTTGACCATTCTCAGACTGATGTTGGGAATAGGGAACACTTTAAAGAATTCATTGGGAACTATTACATAAACCTCCAATTCGTGGTTTGAGACATTCCATCTTGAAGAAACGAATTTGATTCATAGCAGACCGTAGTCACTGTACTTCCTGTAACTTGGGAATGAGTCAAGAGTGAGGAATATAATATTGAATGGCAGACTCAGAACATCATCGAAAGTGTAATTCTTCTCGTTGAGAGAAAGTTTGAAGCGAATGTTCCTATACAAATCGGAATAGCATTGGAGGACGTATCATCTTCATACTGAATATATTCATCAATGACGATTTTGTCAGCAAGACAATATCATTTCGTGTTTTCAAAGTAAGTGTGAAATGTTAAAACCTGGTAACCACTCACTTTTTATCAGAACTACCAGTAGATCCTAATAGAGACTATTCACGTTTTTCGAACAATACATTGTGTCTACACAATAATCAATCAAAAGAGGGATCTCCAAGTAAATCGAAATATCCCCCACGGACAAGGTAAACTACCAAGAAAACCACTTCCACGTAATCCCTCTAATACCTCTCAAGAGAAAATTACTTTATTGATTGCCCTGCATGTTCCACACCTCTTCATATACACTGTGATCCATTTGTTATGCAACCTTATGAAGACGTACCGTACAAGGAATAAACAAGACACAAGCCGTTACATAGATTGATTTTATTTATTCAATAACCTGCAAATGTTGAGAACAAAATCGATTTGGAGGCAATCATAATGATAGAGAATGAAGGAGGTTCACAATTTTTCGATTCCTACTGCAACCCAATATTGAACACAGTGTTGGTTGAACGGCAGAATGCATCAGTATATTTCATTTCGTCGCAACAAGGTCAATTTTTATTTCCCATCTATCTTTTGATATGAATAGTTGATGATTTCATCTCCTTGTGCTCCCTAGAGGCTTCATTTTTTTTTCAGATGAAACTAAAAAAGATGTTGTTTCGATTATAGCTGATTTGATTTTTCAAATCGATGAGTTTTTCCAGATATTCAATATCCAAGTTTTCAAAAGTACTTGGTATCTCAAAAATCATATAAAAATATCCATGAATCCTTGGAAGGATCGATTTCTATCTACACAACATCTTTCAGTATGAAAAATAAAATGTAACCGCTCCTGTTCTTCCCCTACCCAGTCAACCAACTGTTTTTCCTTTACAAAACCATAGATCGAGAGTAACATTTCTAAAAACCATGGTGTATTCACTTATACCTAAAAAATATTGGGACAAACTGGAGGACACCAGCCCACTTGATAAAGGGAGTTATCTTAGAGTTTCAGATGGCGCCGTCGTCGTTTCTTGCAATTATTCAGTAAACTGCAATTACAGACCACACAGGGTGTTTTTGTGATTCGTGTCTCTGATCCGTTGTGTGATTGTGCTTTTGTCACCTTTAAGGTTATGTCATTTCGTTGTGAAATATTTTGAGGGTGATTGATCGATGTAACATATTTTAGAAGAACAAACCATTCCATGTACTTATGTCAGTATTTTATAGAATTTTCGAAAAGTGTTCCGAAATCATTCTTATTAGAAACAATTGTAGTGCGTACCAATTTTGTATGGTTAATTTTCTGTTGATACGGCTCCACCGAGTGGGTACTTGTTCAGAATGTATGTGGATAAGGGAAAGAGTCTAATAAATTTCATAAATTATAATTAAGATGTGTTTCGAGCGTTTCTTAGTGCTAAAAGAGGCAGAAAAGCGACTTTTCTTGATCATTCAACCTCGGAAAGTATTTGAGAACGACGCGTTTTGACTTCAAGTTCGTGTTCATGGGGCAAAATACGTAGGTAACACCAAGCGGCAAGTCTCAACTCGGCGGTGCCGTATCAACAATTAATTTGGACAATAATAATAATAATACATTTTATTATTCACCAAATGATACAATACATTAAACTTTAATTTTAACATTAGGTTCATATTCAGTGAATAAAAGGAAAACTGTTAGGCTGTAAAGCCAATTCTTCCACAGCTCCCTTGAGTAAAGAAATAAACAAAAGATTAGGAGTATATAAGGATATTATAACAAAAAATCATGAATTTAATTGGAAATCGATATAAAATAAAATAAAACAAAAACAAAGAATATCAAAAATCATTGTCGACCAAACAAGTATCGTTTGTACCAAATCCTGAATCCCTGTAAGGTTAAAGAAAAATTTGGTACATCCAGAACATCGCCAAATAGTGCAATATTATAAGAAAAAGACCTCTTGAAGATTTCTTTTCTATGTTTTGGTATAGTTATCATGTTTTTCCGACGCAAGTTCAGATTGTGTACATCTGTTCTGAAGGTAATTCTCCTGAATAAGTACTCCGGTGTTTTATACAATAGTAATTTATAAAAAAAGCAAACCATATGCGATTAAACATACTTAGCCATCCAGCCTCTTTTAATTTATGCGAGATACGCTGAGGGCGTTTTATTCCGTATATCAGCCTTAAGCAGGAATTTTGCGTCTTTTGGATCCGTTTGACGTTGACAGTGTCAATACAGGGGCCATAAACGATATCGCAGTGATTAAAATGAGAGAGTACAAGACTATCACACAACTGTATTTTCAATTTCCCATTCAAAAGTGTCTTTGGCTATAAATGAACTTCAGCGAGGTATATGCGTTTCTCAACTTCCAAGTTATATATCTTTGAATCGTAATTTGGAATCCATAATCAATCCAAGGTTTTTGCAGGTATTGTTGATTTCAATTCTATCATTTCCAATTCGGATATTCATTATTTCGATGGCCTCAGTTCTTTGATTATCAGATCCAAACAATATCGCAACAGATTTATTCGAGTTGATTTTCAATAAGTGCACATTAGTGACATCAAGAAGTTTATTCAAATCAGAGTTAATAAGTTCATTAGCTTCACGTATATCAGAAAAATTGAATGAATAATACAGCTGTGTGTCGTCTGCGTAGAAGTGATATTTACAATGATCAATGTGTGAAGAGAAGTTGCTAGTATAAATAGTATACAATAGAGTAATTTCAATGGGATAGAAATGAGTCATCTATCTTTACTTGTTGAGACCTGTCAGATAGATAGGACCTCATGAAAGAGCATGCAAAAGGATCAAAGCCAATAAAATGTAACATAGAAATCAAGATATCGTGATTCAAGGTATCAAAAGCTCTTGAATAATCAATCAAGATTAGAGCACATATTTCATTGTCATCTAGTGATTTGATAATATCATCAGAAATCGCAGAGAGAGCTGACGAGCAACTGTAACCAGCTCTGAACCCAGATTGATGCATTGGAAGTACTACATTCGTATGAAGATGTTTTCGTATTTGTAATTCAAGTATTTTCTCTAGAACCTTTGACAGAGTAGGTAGTATGCTGATACTTCGTAAATGACTGAATTCTGTTGGTTGTTTAATTTTGGCTAATGGGAGAACTAGGGCGTGCTTCCAGGCTCTAGGAAAGTACGATTGGTCCAAGCATTCATTCATTATATGAGTTATATGAATAATTATATATGGGCAGCAAAGCAATAATAAATGTATGTTAATGTGATCAGAACCAAAAGCCTTTGTTTTTATATTTTTTATTATAGCCAAAACGTCAACATCTGTTACATGAGAAAAATGCAATAGATTATTAATGCTTTCTTTCTTCCTGCTAGAGTAGAAATCTATTATTTCAGGTTCGGGGAGTCGGTCATTTTTTGATGCATTAATAAAAAAATTGTTAAGAGTATCTACGTTTTTTAGGTTATCGGGCAGCTGTATCTGACTAGTTTTCAAGATATCAAGTTTCCTAAATGTTTGCCACTGTTGCCTGCTATCCGAATTTCGGAATGTAAATTCCAAGTATGCTTTTTTTTCTCTCTTGATAGAAGATGAAGTGAAGTTTCTGAGTTGTTTATAATATTCAAAGTGTACGGGTTGTCGAGTTCTTCTGTATCGTCTCAAGGCATTGTCACGTATTTTTTGCATGTATGTTATGTTATCGGTTATCCAAGGAGTGTACTTTTTCTTATCATTATTGAATCGTGACGTCTTCAACGGAGCGTGTGCATCAGCCAAAGATATTATATTACTATTCATGAATGCAATTTTATCATCTATTGATTCGATGGAATAAATTTCGTCCCACGGTAAAGTCACTAGATCTGTTTGAAAAAGATTGTAGTTAATCTGACTAAAATTTCTATAAGAAAATCGTTTCGATGTAGGAATTTTGTGAACGAATTGAAACGAAGAAGAAATGACGAAATGATCGGCTATATTTGCGTCATAAACATCAGTACTGGCTATGTCGAAGTTGGTGAAAAGTAAATCGATTAAAGTTATGTTAGTATCTGAAACACGAGTGGGATTTTTTATTCTCTGAATTAATCTGAAAGTTTCTACTATGGCAAGTAAGTCACTTGACAAATTTGAATTAATATCTAATAAATTAATATTGAAATCACCCATACAAATGATTTTATCATAATCAGAAAATACGCTGATCAAGGTATCTTCGAATTGGTTCAGGAAAGCTCCACTATCAGAGTTTGGTGGCCTATAAACAATTCCCAAAGCATACTTATTCTTTTCCAACTTTATTTCAATCCATAGTTGTTCTAGATAATCGAATGTGCCCTTCAGAATAACTTTGTACACCAAGTTATTCTTTATATATACACCAGTTCCACCACCTCTCCTCACTAGACGGTCTGATCTTATGAACCTATAGCCCTCAATATCTAATGCTCTATCTGGGATTTCTGGATGTAACCATGTCTCAGTGAGACCTATTACGTCATACTTTTTCTCCTTGATAACCAGATGTAAATCATTCAAATGAGGGACTAAAGATCGAACATTGACATGTGCAAAAGTAGAATACATTTTTATTATTACTTCAAGTTTTGATTAATATGAACTTTATCTTTGAATAAATGGAAAGAGATAATTTTAGCAACTGAATTGGACAAAGAAGAAAAAAAAAAAAAAGTCCTTATTGATATGGTCAATTATAAATCGAATATAATACCATGATTGAATTTATATACATAATGTCAATTCTGTTGAGATGAGGATGAACCCTTGGCGATTCTGGAACGAATTTCTCTTATAGTTCTTTTCGGGACGTCTGTACCTTTCCTAACCTTGAATTCCTCCACAGTTTTTTCTTTGTTAGTGCTAAAAGTATCCAACAGATCAGAATCTGCTGTTTGTTGTTCCAAAGTGAATTCCTCTTTATTAACTAGAAGGTGGTTTCGTCGAATAGTAGCTTTCAAACCTTTATTTTTGGCTGTTGTGACATACGAACGTAAGGCTTCATGGATAATTTGATCCGCTGGACTCAGATCATCGAATATAGAGACACCCAATCCTTTCAATTTACGGACGTTGCTCAGAACTTCAACTTTGGTTAAATAGGATATGAATTCTATTTTCAGTAATTGATGCTGGCCAGTCTTTTGCGGAATGAAGAATATATTGTTTAGATTAACAAAATCAACTTTAGTGCCTAGAATGTCATTTAGGTAATTTAATGCTTCCTCTGTTTCAGATAAAGGCAATCCACAAACAATTATATTATTTTTACGTGATTTTCTACCTACTTCTTCCATTTCGTTTTTCAGTTTTATATTTTCTTCTTCCAACGTACGTATGCGAGTATTGAAAGAATTCAACTCTTTTTTGATCAGTGTTTTTTTGTCTTTTTTGGTTTAAAAAACCCTTAATTAAAAAGTCGATAGTTTTTGTAGCACAGTTGATTTTTTGCAGCTGCAGAATATTTGATGGCAATGCTTATTGTAATATAATTGATTGAAATATAATAATTTCTGTGCCCACCTGATTAGATATACAATTTTTCTATTAGCTGCATCCCACGTCCAAATCCAGTTCTTCTCTTCTGAGAGATTTTGAGCCCTCTATAATGCTTCAATTTCAATTTGCAGAGGATTTTGTCACGAGCACACTAACACACGTCTGTATCGAATTTTCAAATCTGTCCTAGTCCTGCTAGTCAATAAAACTTTGCGATTGTAATTTTCTGACATCACCTGAGGTCCTCAGATCAGTTTACGTCCGATCATGGCCACCTAGATACACTATTAAAAGTGACTCTAAAGTAGGCGTAAAAACTTTTTAAAAAGTCACATTCTGATCCAGAATTGTCTCAGAAATCCAAAAATGTTACAATATACAGGGTGTTCCATTTAAAAATTCAAAACCGGAGCCATTCCCGGTGAAACCGGAAGTGA
The DNA here is from genome assembly GCA_018342105.1 of Gonioctena quinquepunctata. Classification (NCBI taxonomy): domain Eukaryota; kingdom Metazoa; phylum Arthropoda; class Insecta; order Coleoptera; family Chrysomelidae; genus Gonioctena; species Gonioctena quinquepunctata. The sequence continues at coordinate 971,006 of JAFIRS010000106.1, forward strand.
CCGGAAAGTGAAAAATATGCGAAAACTCTCCACATACCATACTCGACAAGTTGAAAATGGTCTAAAATAGAGATACTGCTCTCAAAATTATGTGTGATAGCTCATTGGATCCAGAATAACGCCTAGAAAAATGTGCCAAAAGCGTGTATTAGCACATACAAAATTGCAAAAGCTATAAACAATTGAAGATGAAAAAAAATGGAATTTCGTTTTTTGCCAATATTTCATAAACTCTTAATATTTAAGAAATTTTAAAAAAAGATTCTGGAAGAAGGGGAAATTTTCCGGAACTCTGTCTCCATTATTTATAATTTTAATTAAACGCTGAAAATGGGTCTCCGAGCGACATTTTTAGGTTGCGCGCGCGGCGTCAAAAGCGAGTACGACACATTAATTAATTTATTTAAGGTATTAAATATATTTTTTTTTATTTAAAAAAATTATGGTGTATTCGGAACACTATAAATGATTTATTCATTTTGGAAATTTCACTTAGAGTAAATTTTTCAACAAGTTAAACGATTGTTAACTAATAAAATTTTCTCTTCTGTCTCAATTGTAAATGAAAAATTTTTTTTAAATAATTGTCGTAACATTTTTTCGCTTCGTAGAGCCTTTCTTATATACATACTCAACAAGATCACGCCATAAAAGTTAAAAAAATATTCATACTTTGTTTATAATAATTTTTGTACATGAACCAAAACAAAAAAATCCAAGTAATGTTGTAAAAAAATTTTTGTTTTCTTATTCATCATATTATCGTTTTTTTATTGATATAAGATATAAATTGATTTGCAAAAAAATAAATTCCCGCCATTTGTTGATAATTTTTTTATAAACAAATTGATTATTTCAATATTTTTGAAATTATTTTTTTTGACTCCATTATATTAAAATATTATATTTTGAAAAAAAAAAAACAATTTTTAATTTTTGAAATCGTTTTTTATATTTCTATTGTTTAAATAATCAGTTGAGAATTTTTTCTTTCTAAAAATCATAATTGACAGTCCTCTATTGAGTAACAGAAAAATATATTTTTCATCAACAAATCCATTGTTTATTAACTTACCAATTTGTTATAAACAAATTTTTAACTTTAATTTACGAAAACAACCATATACAACAAAGTATAGAAAAAAAAATTTTCCAATTTTTTATTGTACTTTGAGAATTGGAATTGGGAAAAACTGGGTTTTTTTTTTCTATACTTTGTTATATATGGTTGTTTTTGTTAATTTTAGAAGTTCTAGAAAAAAATCTCACAAAGTTAAAAATTTGTTTATAACAAATTGGTAAGTTAATAAACAATGGGATTGTTGATAAAAAAATAAATTATTTTGTTACATTAAGAGGACTGTCAATTAGATTTTAGAAAAAAAATAATTTCTAACTAATTTTTAAAAAAAAAAAAAAACGATTATAAACAATTTAACAAAGAAAAATTTGTTTTTCAAAACTCATTATATTTGTAATATAATGAAGTTGTGAAAACAAAATTTCAAAAATATTGAAATAATCAATTTGTTTTTAAAAAATTTATAAACAAATGGCGGGTTTTTTTTTTCAAATCAATTCATATCTTGTATTCATAAAAAAACGATAATATGATGATTAAGAACAAAACATTTTTTTTAACAACATTACTTGAATTTTTTAGTTTTTGTTCAAGTACAAAAATTATTATAAACAAAGTATGAATATTTTCATAACTTTCTTGATCTTGTGATCTTGTTGAGTATGTATATAAGAGAGGCTCTACGAAGCGAAAAATTTTTACGACAATTATTTAAACATTTTTTTCGTATACAATTAAGACAGAAGTTCGAGAAAATTTTGTTAGTTAACAATCGTTTAACTTGTTGAAAAATTAACTTTAAGTAAAATTTCCAACGGGAATAAATTATTTATAGTGTTTCGAATACACCATAATTTTTTCAAATAAAAAAAAATATATTTAATACCTTAAATAAATTCATTAATGTGTCGTACTCGCTTTTGACGCCGCGCGCGCAACTGAAAAATGTCGCTCAGAGACCCATTTTCAGCGTTGAATAAAAATTATAAATAATGGAGATAGAGTTCCGTGAGCTGGAAGTTTCTTATTGAAAATTTCCTCTTCTTTCAGAATCTTTTTTTTTATTTTTCGAATATCAATAGTTTATGAAATATTGGCAAAAAACAAAATGCCATTTTTTTTTCATCTTCAATTGTTTATAACTTTTGCAATTTTGTATGTGCTAATACACGCTTTTGGCACATTTTCTAGGCATTATTCCGGATCCAATGACTCACACATATTTAAGAGCAGTATCTCTATTTTAGACCATTTTCAACTTGTCGAGTAGACTATATACCAAATCTCATTCTGATACACTTAATATTCTAGAAGTTATGACTTGTCTAATAGATTCGTTGACACCCGGTATATGGGTTCTGAGGACTATGATGTATATATGGATTCTAAGGACTATGATGTATTCATGGATTCCGAGGACAAAGTTATACCGAAGTCGTAAGGTCAAGATGTCCGCAATAATAAGTTTTGTCTTTGAAATCTAGATTAAATTACTTTTTGACTTTGTCGGGCTATATCTTGATTGAATTCTGCAAAACCAAATTTTTTTTTCAAATAAAAAAATTAATAAACAAACCTTTTCAAAGACAAACTTTCATTTCAGTAAAAAATAATAGCTTTGGATGTGTGGTTATTCCGTGAGTTATAGATTCAAAAGCTTGTCGCTTCTGTATTCGAACTGAAAACTTTGCGCGACAAGCTTTTGAATCTATTACTCACGGAATAACCTACGTCGCACATCCAAAGCTATTATTTCTAACTTCTTAACGCATTTGAATAAAAGCTTGTCTGTAAAAAGGTTTATTTATTAATTATTTTATTTTGTGCTTTTTAGTAAGTACACCTTATTCTATGCATTTTTGTTAATGCATAGTCATTATGAAGCCTTCTTCCTGTAAGTTCTGAGCTATCTAGTTCTTCAATGGGGAGACCATCTGAAGATTAACTCCTACGCCATCTTCAATTAATGAATTCTGACAAAAAACGATAATATTCGACTAAATTTATAATCTCTGACCCCAAAAACCCCGACATATCAATTTTGAATAGAAACGTTCCATTATCAGAACCATATGGAGCCGCCATCTCAAATTTATGAATTTTGAGAATAAATTCATAGTCTTTGACCCCGAAAACCTCCACATACCAATTTTTAATAGAATCGGACCATAATTACAAAACTCGTTCGCCATTTTAGAGCCGCCATCTCAAATTTGTGAATTTTGAAAGAAAATTCATAATCTCCGACCCCGAAAACCCCCACATACTAATTTTGAGTCGAATCGGACCATAAACACAAATCTCGTCCGCCATCTTAGAGCCGCGATTTGGTTTTTTCTTTCTCAAAAATTCCATGATGCATTGTCACGGGAACTATGAACACCTGCCAAATTTCACGTTAATCGGGCAACTGAAAGTGGATCAAATTTAATTTGCAAGATTTGATGACAAACATCGGGACAGGTGAAACTACAATGGCGGCGGCGAAAGGTGTACTCGTGAGTGCTCCTGATAAAACATGTAAAAGATGTAAAAAAGTGCCACTCTCCGGCCTCAGATGTGTAAACTGTGACAGTGTTTGTCATCCTGGCTGCCTCAGGCAGTTGGATAATATCAAATTTATTGACGATAAGATGATTATGTGCTGCGAAGCGGTGAATATGACTTCAAATATGGTGGACGACATGGACAACCAAGAAAATTCCTCTTCCACTAGTGCCACTGACTTGACAGAAGATCCAAGTAAGTTGGAAATATCTTATTTGAAGGAACTATTCAAGCAAAAAGACATACTCATTGTTTCACTTGAGGACAAAATAAACCTCTTTAAGGAACATATTTCTTTATTGCATATAGTAAACAAACCTATACCAGAGCCGTCTTTGGCCCAGGTATCAAATAACAAAGTCAATCTTCCGACGATTGAATTGAATGAAATCTCCAGCCAAACCGAAACAGCCATCCCTACGACAGAGTTTGAAACAAACAGTCTTAAATACTAAAAAGGAAGATAACCTACCAAAATCTGGACTACCAGAGCCATCTCCTACCCAGGTAACACATAACAATACTAACCTATCGATGATCTGTGACGATACTCTGATTAAATCGCTCAATATGAAAGCCTCAATCAAACCAAAAGAGCCATATCTACGACAGATGCGAAAAAACAGTAAAAATTGTAAAATGGAGTTAACCCACCAAAATCTGGACCATCCGTTACCACCTCGTCTACAACACCACCGGTTGGTGGCGCTGTAAGTTCCAAAATGAACATAACACAAAACCAAAACAATCCAAACTCCAAGAAGATAACTAAGCAGGACGTTGCGTATGCATTAGAATCTGTTAACAATACCACGGATAAAAAGAAAGCAAACTACAACACTCAAGATGACGATGGTTTCACTACCGTCAATCATAAAAAGAAGACATATAAATCCATTCCTTCACGTATACAAAATAAATGCACCCCGATACAAGACCTGAAGAACTTACTCTTTACCTAAAACAACTTTTCCCGGAGGCTATCTGCGAAAAGTTGAAATCAAAATACCCGCAATACTACTCAGCATTTACCATCCATGACCGCAATCTGAAAGCAGCAATGTCGCCTTCGATATGGCCTAAGGGAACGCACATCGATAGGTTTTTTCACCGACTTGCGGAAAAAACAATGGCACTCTGATGAAGAACTCATTTGTGAACAGTTCTTCTGAAATATTTTTTGAAGAAAAAAACTCACTTATAATTTTCCACATGAATATTCAATGTATCGCCAATAAAATCGATGAAATCAATTTATTTTTGAAAGATAAGAATTTAAGTATTCTATGTTTCTCAGAACACTGGCAAACTGAGCTCAACTTGGAAAGTATCAATATACAGGGATACTATTTGGTTAGCTATTACTGTCGAAGTAAAAACCAGCATGGTGGTGTCTGCATTTTCTTGAAAACAAATATTAGGTGCCGCACTATAACAACTACAATTTTCAACCAAGAATTTTATTCTGAATTTTGTGCTCTAGAGATATCCAGTCTGAAAGTGGTGATTATCGCGACTTACAGATCATGTGTAGGCGATTTTCAGGTATACCTAAATCATCTAGAGGATCTACTATGTACAATACCAAACAAAAAATACAGCACTATCTTGACCGGCGATTTTAACATCAATTTCAAAACAAAGTCACCGGATTTGTCACAATTTATGTCGATACTAAAATCCCATGCCCTTGAAATAACTATCCATGAATCTACTAGAGTCACTAACAAGTTTGCCTCTTGCATTGATAATATAATTACAGACATCTTACCTGAACGCCGCACAGTGGGAGTGTATGATCCGTGTTTATCGGACCACATGTCACAGTTCATTATCACACCCCTAAATGTAGTAAATACTGATACAGTTGTCAGAAGACATTTCTCGAGCAATGCATTAGAAAAATTCAAAAATTCTGTAGCCCAAGCTGACTGGCACATGTTTTACAAATCCCTGGGTGACGTCAATAAATCAGCAAACTGGCTCTTAGAAACATACAGTGAATCAGTAAAGAAATGTTTTCCTTTGAAGAAGTATAACTCAAACAGACCTCCTATCAACTGGTTCAATGATGAATTGAAATACAAGCGAAAAATTCTGTCGTCTGTGAAAATAATCGCAAAAAACACAAATGATGCTGACAACTGGTCGACATACGGAAGATTAAAGGCCGATTACAGAAACTCTATCTTATCCTCAAAAAAATAGCCTACGAAAATTTCTTACTTGCCTCAAATAACATATCAAGGGATAGCTGGCGAATCGTTAATTTCGAATACAACAAAAAACCTAAAATTAATGACAATTCATATTTCAGTCCTGACGACTTCAACATATTTTTTAGTACTGTTGCTGAAATTATTTTCAAAACATTACCAAGTTCCTCCTCTACTACTTCTGATCTCATGAAAAAATTACCATCGCCAAAATCAAGTTTTTTCTTAGCCCCAACTACTGCAGAAGAAGTTGTATCAGCCATAAGTAAACTTAAAAAACCCAGCTCAGAAGACGCTTTTGAAATAAATGCTCTACTTATCAAAGAAACATTGGACATTTTTTAGATGGCATTTTTACCGATCTATTTGAAATCTCAAGAGTTATGTCTTTACTCAAAAAAATAACAGTGAAACTCTGGACAACTTTCGTCCAATTTCTATAATCAATACGTTCTCTAAAATTATAGCAATCTTACTGAAAAACAGATTAACATACTATTTTGAATCTAACAACTTCCTTGCCAACACTCAATTTGGTTTCCGCCAAAACAAATCCACAATAAGGGCACTGCTGAAGGTCGTGGAAGATATTGTTGAAGGCCTTGAGAACAGGCAACATTCCATTCTCTCCATGTGTGATTTGTCCAAGGCTTTCGACTGTGTCTCTCACGACCTACTTTTAGAAAAGTTATCATATTACGGGGTTAGAGGAACACTGATGTCATCGTACTTAACAAACAGACAACAACTGGTTAAAATTCAAAATACAACATCTGAACTCAGGATATTGAAACATGGAGTTCCTCAGGGCTCTGTCCTTGGACCCTTACTCTTTATTATTTATATAAACGACATCTGTCAGTACATGCTACAGGACACTACCACCATTCTTTTTGCTGACGATACATCACTTATCAATACTTCTCCAGATTTTTATAGCCTCAAAATTCTAGCTGACAATTCGATTGACTTTGCTAGAAATTGGTTCTCTGCTAATTTCCTACAACTCAATGGTGATGAAACGCAACAGCTGGTTATTTCCAGTAACAATAAGTACACCTCAGGAGCACACTGCAAGCTTCTTGAAATAACAATCGATGACACTCTCAGCTGGTACTATCATACTGAAAAACTGAACAGCGAGCTTTCTAGTGCATTTTTCCTCATAAGAAGATTAAGATGTGTTTAGGTTCTGAATTATTGAGGCAAATATATTTTGGTCTGTTTCATTCTCGAATTAGTTATGGAACCATTTTATGGGGAAATTCCAGCAATGCGGTAATTATCTTCAGATCCCAGAAGAAGGCTATTCGCCTTCTAGCTGGTGTTGGATTCCGTGATCACTGTCGTCCTCTGTTCATTGACATGAAAATAATGACACTGCCATGCATTTATATTTATCAAACCCTCCGTGAGATACACTCAAACAAAACGAGTTATACTCTTTCGTCTGATATTCACAAATACGAAACCAGATCGGCAAACCAAAGAGCTCTTCAACGCTTCAGGCTCACTAAGTCGAAATCTAATTCTCTGAATTCGAAATTTAATAACAAGTTGAGCTTAGAAGTTCGCGCCTTGAATGAAAATTGTTTTAATATTAACGTAAGAAGTTACCTCATAAATAAATGTTTTTATAGTGTAGAAGAATTTCTGAATGCATGAAAAATTTTTACATGACTTTATTTTTAAACACATGTATATGTCGATAAAATGAATGTTTTTACATATCATTCTTTCTTATATATTTTACATATCATCTTCCATAGATAATATTTCTGTACAAACTGACGTGCTATAAACCGATGTGTAAACTAGCCAAATAAAGTCTATCTATCTATCTATCTATCTATCATAAAAGCTTGTAATGTAATAATGGAAATACATTAATATAGTTTCTAAAATGTAGAAATTGACTAATTTTCGTGACATCATCTACCTAAAAATTGGTCAGCGCTTCTATACCTCCGCATTTGTGCCACATGAGAAACGTTCCCATAAAGCTCTTTGCTATGACACTTTTCAGTGTGGTTCCAGACATAAAAGTGTTTTTTGCTGGAACATCAGAGCAATCGAAGCATGAAATGGCGTTATAAACAAAAATGACCCGTTCGAGCACCAGCACACGTTGTTGGGAACATTTATTTAATATGTGAAAAACTGCCGCTCCTGTTCAAACCGATAAATTTTGCAATATTCTCGTAAGAGCCGTACTTTGCGAGGTGATAAAAATGAAATATAGCCAAATATTTCATCGCAGATTTCAGGCAGGCACGCGTCAATGATTCAGTAAAGGGTGGAAATAAATCAGATGAGTCAAAAATCAAAGATTCGAATTGGTGGGAATAGTCCATTTCCTCGAAGTGGATTGTATAGATGAAAAGAAAATATCTCACCTAATCCTTTTTGGAATGATTATTATTTTTTATATTTATACATACTTTTACATTTTTATATTATCACTCTGTATCTCTTCCATTCGGTATTTTGATTATTTAGGCATATTTGCTGTCATCTTGTCATTTTAAATTGTGACCCCGATGTTCTTGTGTATTATTTTTTCTGAATTTCATGTTAGTAAGTATCCTTCAATTATGTAATACTATCATATAATCATGTATTAACTTTAAGTTACGTCTTAAAGGAGGAAATAAAAATTTTCGAAAGCTCGACATAAAAACGAAGAAATCGTATTAATTGGTCTACCATTGACTGCTTCCCACTAATTTCTACATAAATTATCGAACAGTCACGAAAATATCCCCTTATATATATATATATATATATATATATATATATATATATATATATATATGCCAGCGACTCTGCTCCCATGAATTCCGAAGAGGGCATACATTTTTATTCCCTCTTTAGGGTTGAAACCCTGAAATACGTGTTTCTTTAAACTACCTAATGGAACCCCCAAACTTGCATACATTTAGGGGTGAATTTCCAAAAACTAAGCATATATATATATATATATATATATATATATATATATATATATATATATATATATATATATATATATATATATATATATATATATATTATATATATATATATATATATATATATATATATATATATATATATTTTATATATGTTATGATAGGAAATGTTTATCAATGTAAATTTAAATAAAAAAAAATCACATGAATACCAGGTATTTATGTTATCGTGGTTTTATGCTATGTTTACTTTGCAATTTTCTATACATTTTACTTTTCTTGTACCTTGCACCAGTCAACGCAGAGATCTCAAAAGTATAGCATAGGAATTTACTTGTTATTATAGGCAAGTTGCCAACAATTTATTTCATTTGAACAACCTCAAAAGGAAAACACAAATCAAAAATTTTATGAATACTAAATTTACAACATCCTGTACTGGAAAAATCAACTTTGAAAGAAGATGACAGCTACATGTAAAAGAAGTATTCTGAAAAAAATTAATCAAATCAAAATTTTGAGGGCAGAAAAATGTCACAGATGAATTTTAATCTACTTTGTATGTAGTATATGAGAAAATTTGTGTAAAAGAAAGTGAGCAAAAACATGAAATCTGTTCTGAAAAACAAAACAGTGAGGGTTATCAGGGAAGAAAATAACGGAAGCCGAGAGAGAGAAAGTTTTTTTTTTGAAGAGAAAGAGAGAAAAAAATTAAACAACAATTAAAGTGACAAATATGAAAGCAAACACAATAACTCTTCGACAAAACAGATCAACTAGATCCAATCAAACGTCATCCAGATAATGTCCAGAAAGTTAAAACTTACCTCCAGTAAACAGAAGTCATTGCCGAGAGATCTATCCACCACTTTCAAAGCAGCCCGTAACAAGGAATTGATGAATTAATCAACAGGACCCAGAGAAGTCACCAACAATAAACCTCAAGGTACTTTTAATAAAACCAAACTGAAATATAGTGCAAACTAAAATATAGTACAAACATTTTTTCCTATTATCATTAACAAATATTATCAATTTCCATTATATAGTGGTACATAATCTATATTCACAATTTAAAGATGATTTAATTGCTTAGTGGCAAACCACTGTTTGTTTTCACTTAAATTTGAATTGAAAAGCACTAGTAATAAGATATTTCGAGCAGGTTAGGTAAACATAAGTTTTCATTGAATAAAGAGGAAATTATCTGACCGATTTCTGCTCTCATCTCTGTCTCTTTGGTAAAATACTTTCTGTAAAATTGTTTGAACGTTGACTTCAAGAAAAGCCGTCAGAGGGCACCACTGAATCCTGCTTCTGACAGAAAAGGAACTCATGCGAACCATAGTTGTCCCAACTGAGCTGGCAAAGGAAAAAAATACAGGTAAAAGAGTATTTGGAAAATGGTAAAGGTAACATAGCCGGACAATTCATGATTGTGTGATAACTATTTATTTTTCAAAAAAAAATTAGCACAAGTCAAGAGTATCACAGAAATTTACAAACATTTTCAAAAAATTTTGTTGTAATGAGTGGTGATCAGAAACAAAAATAATTATTTATTTATCAAAATGAAATAAAAGAAAATACCAAAACCACCCATTATAACATTGGGAGGGTGTCGAAACTTTTCATCTGTTATTATCTGTGGGGGTCTCGGGTATGACTTCTTCAAAGATGACTTCTAGTAGTTGCCTAGTACATGTTTATTTTCAAAAATATCAACGTACGTTTCGACAAGGGGCCTCTCGTCTTCTCCAGAATAAACAGTGCAAACATTACATTCTTATGAGTCTATCATCACCGGTAGGGTTGGAAACCCGTATGCCGGTAGAGTGCTTTTTCATACGTGAAGTACACATGATGTGTAAGGGAAGGTTGAAAAACCGAAACGTGCTTTTTGTGGAATGAGAAATGTGTCAGCGTCGATGTGTCACTGCGGAGTAATGAAAATGTCTGTTATTGTTGTGGTTTATTAAAAACTGTTCAAATTAATCGACAAACATGAAATCCCACTAAAATAATCGCGGATACCCATGAAAAAAACAAATGAGGGTTAAAAGTAAACATTATTATTATTAAATAATATCAACAAAACAATGTATTCGTAATTTATGCACTGAACGCACCCATATCTCAGAAGGAATAATACAATTGATGTGTTTGAAAATATGAACAAGATGTAGAATCATCTGTGCCTGAAAGATAAACTTCAGTCACTATCTTCCATCGTTCAAGATAATCTCCTGTGGGGTAATCATGTTGAAAAGGGAAACATTCTCGATTGAATATTGAATAGAAATATTGTTCTGTGTATTGAATAAAAATTAAGTGATTTTTTGTGAATGTCTAACAGAAAACAACTACTTTCCCGGCTTAAGCCACGCTGGACATTAAACTATATCTGATAGATATTCTGGAAGGACCCTAACTCAAAAGAAAAAATCTAAAATTGAAAATTTGCATTTTCATTCAGATAGTTATTTGATTTTTATTCCAGTCTTAATTGAGAACTCATATAGATGAATGAGACAGAGAAGAACGTTTTCCAAAAAAGAGTGCTCACCAGAAAACATTTGTAACAATGGCGCAAGAGACATATTCACAAATGAATAATAGTTTAAAAACACTAAAAAACACACTTTTATAGAGAACCAGACTAAAAAAATTGAAAATAAGAAAAAAAATTATTTTATTTGAAAAAAAGCGTGGGGTGCATGGTATCGATAATTATATAGTACATTACACACCTAGGGCAGTAAAGTAAGAAATGTCTCAGATCACAGGTAGGGGAGAGTCGGGTAATGGGAGTCAGCGGGCAATGGGAGTCACCCTCACATCCACGAAACAGTACATGCGAGCGACGCGTAAATATCGTCCTTACCCCCCGCTCTGGCCCTCGGCGAAGGCTCGAACGGCTCGCGCCAGTCAGCGCCCGCAGCACTGAGAAACGACCGTGATTTGTTTTTGTGCTCCGCTGATGTAATTTTACGTCAATGCAAATTAGAAGGTAAGTGCCGAATATGTTGCAGTATGCGATTAAGACATTTACACGTACTTAGACGTTCAAAATTGTGATGTGCAGTTCAGATTATATCAGTGTATTGAAGATTTTTTTTATTTTTATTTTTGTCTCATTAGTGTAGTTGTGGGAAATGAGAGTCAGGTGACTCCCATTACCCGCAAGTGATCACTATTGCCCGCAACTATGCACGTTTAGTTACGTTATTTTTATTTTTTTCTAGATGCCGAAAGTACGAGTCAGGACAACCGAAAAGGCTTCTTGGTCTTCTGATAGCCTGGAAAAAGCTTTACAGCTTATTGATGGAGGTTCTTCTATAAGAAATGCTGCTAAAGTAATGGGAATCTCTTTTTCAAGTTTTCAAAAGATGGTGAAAAAAGGTTTAGCCTTAGGACCACATCTAGGATGATTCTCTATCTTTAGTCCTGAGGCAGAAGCCGAGCTAGCAAACTTGGTAAAGAAAATGGCAAATATTTTCTATGGTTGCACTGCTAATCAAATCAGAAAAGTGGCTCTCGAATATGCTGAAAAATTGAATTTGAAGCACAATTTTTACCAAGCTTCCAAAATGGCTGGACGCGATTGGTTACATGCGTTTATGACTAGAAATAACATTTCTATTCGGAAACCGGAGGCGACCAGCATAAATAGAATCACGGCATTTAATAAAACAGAGAAAAGTCTGTTCTTTGAGCTACTTGGGCAGCTGATGGAAAAGCACAGATTTGTTGCAAAAAAAATTATAATTGCGATGAAACCGGTATTTCAACGGTTCAAACTCCCGGAAAAATGTTGGTTACAAAAGGACAGAAGAAAGTGGGATCCATAACCAGTTGGGAGAGAGGAAAAACATCACCTTGTTGTGTGCTATGAGCGCTGCAGGTGGGTACATTCCACCTATGTTTATTTTCCCTAGGAAAAGGTTGACTCCTCCACTCGAGAAGGATGGTCCAGCAGGAGCGCTTTACAAATGCTCAGACAACGGTTGGATCAATGAACATCTCTTTGTTGAATGGTTGGCGCATTTCAAACAGCACACTAAGCCGTCTGCAGATGAACCCATCCTTTTAATACTAGACAACCACGCTAGTCACATTTCTCTTTCCGTCTACGAATATTGCAAGCCCAATCACATTCATATGTTATCTCTGCCACCACCCACGTCTCATAGAATGCAGCCCCTGGATGTTTATTTTTTGGTCCGCTCGAAATGGCCTACAAAAATGAATGTGACTTATTTTTAAAAAACCATCTTGTAGAAAAGATAACCCCTTGTGACGTAGCATCCTTGGTTAGGAAAGCATTTAACAATGTTGCGTCTATTAGTAAAGGAGAATCGGGGTTTAGATCAACTGGAATATTTCCACTAAATCCACAAGTATTCACTGAAGAAGATTTCCTCGCTGCAGAAATTCTCCAATCTGAGACCAATGCAATCGATTATTGCAACGAATCTCTTTGAGTATGATTCCCAGCACATCAAAAGAAATTCACTCACCAGTTCCGAGCACTTCAAAACAAATTGATTCACCAGCTCTTAGGATGTCTAACCAATTAGTAGTCCCACTTGATTCTGAGCCAGATGTTGCACCACCAGTTCCTGGCACGCCAAACCAAATCAGTACTACATTGCATGATTTAATCAAGTTGCCAGAGAAAACACCTCTCATTAATACAAGACAGGGCCGAAAGAAGCAACAGCAATAAAAGAAAATCTGTTAGAAAAAGAAAATAATAAAATGAAGAAAAAAGGAGGCAAAGGAGAAGAAAAGAGATGAAAAGGCAACGGACAGGGAAAAAAGACTGAAGATACAGAACTAAAGATACAGAAGAAGGGTACTAAAAAGGCAAAGCGCCAAGTATTACAAGAATAGAACGAAACTTCTGTATCAGATTTTGGCACTGACGACTTATGCCAGGACGATGAGGATGACGATGCAGAAGATGCTGAAAACAGATGCCTAGTATGCGACGAATTCGGAAGAAACAACGAGATGAGGTTCAGATGTACCTCATGTGGGCTATGGGCTCACGCGGAGTGCACTGGAAGGAACTCAGCTGAAGGTTATGTCTGCGATATGTGCTAGATTTTCTTTGACTCCGATTGCCCCCAGGGTGATCACCAATACCCCTATGTTGGTGAAATGGGAGTCAAATCTGTTTTTTTTTAACTTTTATAATTTCCAAAGTTGATTGGCAAAGTGACTGAAATTGATCTTTAATGATAGTTCAATAAGTAAATTATGTTTAAAGGCGGTTGCAATAAATACTTTATATTCAATTAAAATTTCATTTGAGTTCTCGCTTAAGTGGCCCTCATTACCCTCTATTACCCTAATTGTTGGCCGAGGCGATACCATGCACCCCACGCTTTTTTTTAAATAAAATAAATTGTTTTCTTATTTTCTATTTTTTTAGTCTGGTTTTCTATGAAAATGTGTTTTTTAGTTTTTTTAAACTATTATTCATTTCCTACTTTTTGGAGTGGTTTATTTATAAAAGCGTGTTTTTTCAGTTTTTTTTAACTATTATTTTTATTATTGTTTTGCGAATTGAAAAGATGGAATAATTTTATCAAATTAGGTAATCATAATCTTAGACCCCAAAAACCCCCACATACCAATTTTGAATAGAATCAGACCATAATCACAAAATCGCCGCCATTTTAAAGCCGCCATCTTGAATTTTTCAATTTTTACAAAAAATCATAATTCGACCCAAAACCCCAATACCAATTTTGAAGAATGACCATAATCACAAAACTCGTCCACCATTTTGGAGCTGCCATCTTGAATTTTTCAATTTTAACAGAAGAATCATAATCTCCGACCACGAAAACCCTCAGATACCAATTTTGAAGCGAATCGGACCATAATCACAAAACTCGTACGCCATATTGGAGCCGCCATTTTGTTTTTTTTTTACAGAAAAATTTCTTAATGCATTATCACCGGAATTATGTACACCTGCCAAATTGCAAATCATTCGGACGTCTGAAAGTGGGTCAAAATCGCGCCCAAAGGAGTGGGTTACAAACAAACATACAAGTGAAGCTAATATAAAGCGTGTAAAAATCACTTCATTTTTATCGTGGATTTTTCAATACACAGAAAAATATTTGCATTTAATATTCAATTGAGAATGTTTCCGTTTTCAACAATAATACAATGTTTTCAAACTAATTTGAATGAGGTACCGATGGTTCTGCCAATTTTCATCGGCTTCTTTTCATTATAATAATATTAATGCCCACAACAAAACGCATCAGTAATTGTTGTAGTGAAGCGAAATGAAAAATAAATCTATAAATATTTCACAATAATTAGGACAAACCTTATTATTATCGTCATTATTGTAGACTTCAATTAGATTTTCTTGCTATTGCAATCGAACGTCCTCAATTTCTGGATAATGACGAAAATAATTGGCAAATTATAAAACTGCTCTCGCAATTGTAATTTTTCTGCGAATGCCGTGGGAGATCGCATTCTGGAAATCGGCGAGGTTGAAAGACTCGGAGAGTTGGCAACGAATCAGTCGGCTTCAACACATTCCCAAGATTTAGGAGTTACATACTTTTGTACTGCCAAGGTGTGCAAATAACTATAGTTTAGCATTGACTAGATGGAATAAATAAATAAAATAAGGGATTTTCATTTCATTTTCATAGTTTGATATCATTAAAGTGTACATGAAGAAACCATTATATTCGGGTTTTCTAAGGTGATCTTTTCAAAAGGTATACAAGGAGTTTGACTATTAACATCAACTTTTATCTAGCATATTGTGGGGTTTTTAATTCTACAACTGATCCAGGTCATAACATTCGATTCTCAGGTGTGTAGTTTCTTTCAATAACACCCTGTACGGGTCATAACAAACAGTCAGATGTGGGGTTATTACATTTTTGCTTTGGGTGTGGGGTTTTTCTAGTCTATCCCTAGAGCTGGATATCACACGTGTTCAAGAGGTCAATATGCAAATATAACCAAATGACTTTTCTGTAGACGTTGGACGTATTTGCTTCGTTCATCTATATGAGTTCTGAATCGAGAGTGAATTAAAACTAAAACCAATTTCACATATTTTTTTCAGACAGGTTCCTTTCACAATTCAAATCAGATATAGTTCGATATCCGGAGATGACATAATATCGGAGAAGAAGTTCCACAGTGTCAGTGTCAAAAATTCAGATAATATATCGAAGACTACTTGGAGACTTATCAATCACGAGCTCAACCGAAACAAACCGCAAATAAAAACTTTTTAACAAAAAATTAAACCGACGAGATACGGAACTGAAAAGTGAAAAATAAAATTAACCTTCTTAGTCTCAATAACTAAGCTCCTAAACTAATGTAAGTAACTAATTTTGAGTCGGCGCCAAACAAACAAGCAAATGAATTAGGTAAGGCGTAAAATGATGGCATCGAGTTGCGCGGTGACATTCTGATAATTTTTTTGAAGTAATTTAATGATCTTCGTTGTTTGTTTGTTTGGCGCCGACTCAAAATTAGTTACTTACATTAGTTTAGGAGCTTAGTTATTGAGACTAAGAAGGTTTATTTTATTTTTTACTTTTCAGTTCCGTATTTCGTCGGTTTAATTTTTTGTTAAAAAGTTTTTATTTTTCAATTTTTTGTGGCTGAAATCTACTAATTATTGACTGCTTGGTTTTTGATTACTTCCAAAATACTTACTTACCCACCTTACTTCAACTATTACCAGTTAAATAATATTATTATCTACTTTTACTATTTGTTGTAATATAAATTATTTTTGTTGTTCTGGTTAGTTCATTTCATTACTTTGTATATCATTCCATCCTCTCATAGAATATAATGGTTTTGACGGATGTGGAACAGAAATAATGTCAGTAGCGATATGTCATTGTCAACTACATATGTGTGCCAATGTTCACAAGTGAAAAATCAATTATCCCCTATTTTTCTACCCGTAAGGGTAGATAATTCCATTCGAAATCCGAATATGATCAACTATAAGGTATATCCTATCTGATAAAAAAAGAATCATCCAAATCGAAGATCCCAGTATAAAGTTATGCCTGATAGAATCGGTTAACGGACCAGAATCCAGAGGGTGAGTGATCAATATCCTTCATTTTGCTACCCTTAGGGATGGATTTCATTTTTTAAATTCGGATAGGACCAACTTCGAAGTACACTCTGTCCACTGGAAATCGGAATCGGACGCCTCAGTAGAAATTTATGCGTGATCATACATAAAAAAAATTAAAAAAAATATACGCGTCGACTAGAGAACCTCTTCCTTTTTGGTTTCGTCGGTTAAAAAATACTGAAATATCATCTGAAGACTTCAGTGACTTTTCTGGTAATATAGCAGAAAATATCATTTCCTCCCTGCCAGACTCAGAAAATGTTCTTCTCACATTTCTCAATGGTACACTGAAACCATGTGAATCCTTATTTCTTACACCCGTTACACCACTAGAAGTGCGAAAGGCTATCAAAATTCTGAAAATTCAACCCTGTTTGGACCATTATGAGCTAAATACTTACATAATCAAAGCAGTCGTTGAGGAAATCATTTAACCAGTAATCAACCCATTCAATTTATGTTTCACGTCTGGTATATTTCCTGAATACCTCAAAATTTCCAAAGTTATCCCGATATTCAAAAAAGGGGACTCAAAATCAGTCGACAATTACCGACCAATCTCAGTTGTCCCAATACTGGGCAAAATCCTCGAAATTCTCCTGAAAAATAGACCTATTGTTCGGCTAAACAACCACTGGAAAATTTGGTTTTCGCTCTGGAACTTCTACAATTGACGCTCTATTGAAGGTGGTCAGAGGCATAGTGGATGGCCTTGAGAGAAAGGAACACGTTGCTATCAGTCTGTGCGACCTCTCCAAGGCCTTCGACTGTGTCTCCCACGACTTTCTCCTAGAAAAAATCGAATTTTATGTTGTTAGGGGAGTTGCCCTCGAAATATTTGAAACGCATCTATGCGAGAGAAAGCAAGTTGTCTCTGAAAATACTCATTTGTCATCATCAGTGACAGTAAGATACGGTGTACCCTAAGGTTCTGTACTTGGCCCTCTCCTTTTCCTTATTTATGTGAATTATTTGAACTTCTTCATGCAACCTCTAGAATGAGAACAATACGCTGAGGACACTTCATTGATATTAAGGAACAAAGACGTCAGACAGTTGACTCAGGAATCCACGGTAGCTGAAGATAAGGCCTTCACCTGGTCCCTATCAACAAACTCAAAATCAATAGAGGTAAAAATCAATATATAACTTTTTCTTCAAATGTACCTAACTCAGATAAATTACTAGGTATAATCTAAGACGACAATCTTACATGGTCAGCTCATATTGAAGATCTCAGAGGCAAACTATCCAGAAGTTTATTTGCTTTCAGACAACTTCGTAACATCATGAGCACAGATGCACTTATAAAGACCTATTCTGCCCTATTCCACGCCAAATTAGAATATGGTCTCATTTTGTGGGGTAACTCGTCACACGCTATAAAAAATTTCATCCTACAGAAAAAAGCGTTGAGAATAATATGTAACGCTGGGTTTAGAAATAGCTGTGAGCCTTTATTCATCAGAAATGGAGTGATGCCTCCTCCATCGGTTTATATTTACGAAACTCTTTTAGAAATCCACCAAGACGAAGATACTTATTGCAAACACTCAGAAATTCACGCGCACAATACTAGAAACTGTAATCGGCTTGTCAAACCCCGTTTCAGACTCAGCAAGTGTCATAGAAACTCTGTCAACTTGGATCTTTATAATCACATACCAGAAGAGTTGAAAAATCTTCAACCAGAAGGTTTCAACAAAGAATTCAGAACCTTTTTATTGCGGTACTGTTTTTATACTGTTGAGGAATTCATGAAAACACCTGTTTCACAAAAGCTTCCATAAAACTCTGTATGTAAAAAAAATATTTTATGTTCTAAATGTATGATTTCATTGTGAATTCGTTTTTTACCATGTGATTGTTCTTATAATTTATTGTAGTTTGTATTTAAATTCTGTCATCTCGTCGGAAAATATACTTTTTTTTTATATGTTCTGGTTCCCACGAAAAGGGATATCCTGTAATGTTCAGAGAACATCGTGGGAACCAAGGGAAAGAAGGTAGGAGTTGGTGTTCTTCTTGAATTTCTGGAGGTTGTATGCCTCGGGGAACACCTCCCTAGGCAATGAGTTCCAAAGCCTCGCAGTTCGTTGGATGAATGAGTCTTTGGAAAGTGATGTTCTGCAGGTCTCCAAAGTGACCACGAAGGGGTGTGAAGACTGAACTTGACGGGTTAATCTCGAAGAGACTGCCAAAGGAGGAACGATGGTTGATATTTCAGAAGAGCATCGCCCATGAAAATATCTATAAAATAGAGACAAATCGCCAACTTTTCTACGGTGTTCCAGACAAGTGAGCGAGTTTGTAAGCGAGGCATCACCGACGAGACGAATTGCCCTTTTTTGGACAGAATCCAATAGCTTCAGGATATGTTTAGGTGCCGCACTCCAAATATGGGAACAGTATTCCAGGACAGGTCGGATCTGTGCCTTATAGATCATAAGCAGCTGACTGGAGGTGAAATAGCTCTTGGCACGAAACAAAAAACCAAGTTTTTGGGATGCACTTTTGGCAATGGACCTCACGTGATTTTCCCAGGAAAGGTTATTGCTGATAGTAATACCAAGCATCGATATGGATGACTTCAGTGGTATGGTTACTCCTGACAAAGTTATGTTAGGCACAGTGAGATCGGCTTTTCTAGAGAAAAGACATGCTTGTGTTTTGTTTGCATTGAATTCTACCAAGTTATTGGATCCCCATTCGAGAATTGTTGCTAAGTCCATATTTATATTGTTAACATTTCTTCCTCGTTCATTTCTGGTTTCACGGGCTGATATAGGGGCCCTGGAAGAGAAAGCGGTATGGAGGGTACTATCATCGGCAAAGCTGTGTACGGGACATGAAGTTGCTTTCAACACGTCGTTGATGTGAAGTAAAAATAGTGTTGGTGCTAGAATGGATCCTTGCGGAACACCAGCATTTATGAGTAGAGTGTCAGATGAAACTCCATCGACCACTACATGGAGAGACCTGTTTGAGAGAAAACTAGCAAGCAGAGAACACAGCTGAGGGGGCAAGCCATAAAATGGAAGCTTGGCGAGGAGTCCCTGGTGCCAAACTCGATCGAACGCCTTGGAGATATCTAATGCCACAGCTAAAGTTTCTCCATACTTTTCAATAGATAGCTGCCATATATGTGAGACGTATGCGAGCAGGTCACCAGTTGATCTCTGATGGCGGAAGCCATATTGCCTATCATTGATAATTCCTGAGTCTTCCAGATATTTCATGAGCTCGATGTTGATGGCTTTTTCCATGACCTTCGAAATAATAGATAGCAGTGCGATAGGTCTGTAGTTGCTAGGTAGGGTCTTTTTGCCTTTTTGAGGGACTGGCTGTACTCTTGCAATTTTCCAATTGGACGGAAATACTCCCAAATTGTAAGAGTGGTTGAACAACTTGCAAAGAACAGGTGTTAGTTCGGGGGCACATTTCTTGAGAACAATCGGCGGGATTCCGTCAGATCCACAGGCTATATGTTTTTTTCTTATACCACACCTTTCAGCCATAAGTCTTAATTTCTTTCTTTTGTTCTTTTTTTCTTCTGACTTGCAGCAAAGAATTGTAATTGTACTTGTTTACGTTGTTAAATAAATCTATCTATCTATAAGTTCAATATCCGGCGTCGAAAAAGTCGTTTTTTCTTTTTTCTATTAAATATTACAAAAGAATTGATTAATTTTTTATCCTATATTCTTTCCATATCCAAAAAACCATGAATACCTCCCACGAGAATGTTTTGAACGCTGATATAGTGGCTAAAGTCCAACTTTCAGTCGCAGCTGATTCCGAATTTGATTTCATGAATACTCTGTACATATCCTGAGAAAAATAAAAGTGCAACGGCCATTAGTTCAAAAGGTTCCTGAAAGAAAAAATTATCCCTGAAGCTATTTTCCCTACCAACGCAATAACCAGTTGTGGTGCACGGCTATATTTTCCTTTTCAATGTTTCCCAATCATGGAGATATGTTTGTTCACCCGACCGAATCCCGTGACTCGAGCGAGTCTTTTCAGGTTTCCACGTATCCCGCTTCTGAGCCAACCTCAATCATCTCTTTTCTCTTTATTTCGGAAGGCATTTCAAATATTCTTTACTTTGTTTCAGATTCGGCGCCGGATTCTGTTTCACCGTAGTGTACGCTGCATTATTAACAAAAACCAATCGCATTTCGCGCATTTTCAACGCGGGAAAGCATTCCGCCAAGAGACCGAACTTCATTTCACCGAGATCGCAACTCCTCATTTGTTTCGGACTGGTGGGAGTGCAGGTAAATATTGGAATAATCGTGCAAAATTGTTTCAATGTGCCTTTCAGGCGTCTTGCGAGAAGTATTTTCAGGAGGGTTCAGTTCCTTGACACGAGAAGTCATTCTAGAGAATTGGATCGAGAATATCGACTCGTATAATATCCACAGCACACAATATTATACGCAGCACACTTTATTGAGGATTCGGAAGAAATGCATGCAATTTCATGAAAAAATAATTGATAGAAACAAATTATGAAACCGGACTAATTTCCTCCGCCTGGGGTGAAGTAGTCATGACTATGCTGCACAAAAAAGGAAATGTTGGTGACCCTCTAAATTATCGAGGTACTGCTCTTCTCGTGAATTGCTGAAAAACAGGCTATCTTACTGGAGTGACACCAATTAAATTGTACCTGAGTGCCAGGCCGGCTTCCGCAAATTCAACTACAATTGCGCCGGAAAAATCGTGACTCATTTGTTGCATTCATAGATTTCAGAAGAGCCTTCGACTCAGTTGAACATACCCTGCTTTGGCAGAAACTCTTTTCCTTGGGAGTGAGCTCTAGTTTCATTAGCTTTCTGAGAAACATTTATAACATCGCTACGTTCAAAGTTCCAACAGCAAACTGAACAATTCGATGCCTCTCCAGGGGTCCTTCAAGGAAAATCACTCAGTCCCAGTTTATTCTCTCTCTTCATTGCCGATATAGAATTTTTCCCGCGATCGCGGCGCAAGGGGAATATACAGGGTGATTCGAAAGTACTTTGACAAACTTCAGGAGGTGATTCCTCACAATATTCTAATATGAATTGTTCAAATAAATAAATTTCTAAATACTGACCTTAATCAAACGAAAATTGGTACTGAGAGATTTTTTTAGGTGTCAAATTCGAATCTGATATTATTGCTTTTACTTGTAGGGGGCGCCACCAACACGTCATTTTATTTTTTGATGATTCATAACTTTTTTGAGCGTACTTCTAGCACATTTTTCAGTAAAAAAATTTAATTCTCCTATCATATTTACGTAAAATAGCTACCCTTGTTACAAGTCGCTATAAGCAACCGTTTTCTAGATATTTGGACTTGAAAAGTCGATTATTTGATAATCGATGCGTGTTGAAGTTATTACCATTATTTTGCATTTTTCACAAGAATGTTTAGGAAATGAATTTGACGTTTAAGTGAGTAGTTTTGGTAATTACATATTGTGGCAGTTGAAGTTTCTGTAAGTTTTAAAACACTAATTTTGAAAAAATGGATTATTTAAACAATAATGCTCATTTTGCCGAAATGCATTTCGTTTATGGCCTTGCGGATGGCAATGCGCGCGAAGCAAGACATTTTTACCAGGAACGATTTCCCAATCGAGTACTGCCTTCAGCTCCTACATTTACCAGTCTCCACCGTCGTTTGGCAGAAACAGGTAGCTTTAAGAGGGCAGCTGATATTATTGGAAGACCAAGAACAGTTCGAACCCCAGAATTGGAAGAAGCTGTTTTGAACGCTCTCGAGGAGAATCCAAAAACAAGTACAAGAATAATTGCTGAAGCTCCCAATTCTACTCAGTCCACAGTTTTGAGAATTATCCACGATCAACAATTTTATCCATACCATATTCAAAGGGTACAAGCTCTCTTGCCACGAGACTTTCCCCAATGCATTACTATGTGTCAGTAGTTTTAGAGAAAATTGGCTGGAAATCCCCAATTATTAAGATATGTACTCTTCACGGACGAGGCAAACTTCTCCCGAACTGCTATCACTAACATTCATAACAACTATATTTGGGCTCTGGAAAATCCGCACGCAGTTAGTGAAAGACTTTATCAGTATCAATTTTCTGTAAATGTATGGGCGGAAATAATTGATAGTTACTTGATAGATCCTTTCTTTCTTCCATTCCGACTGAATGGCGCAACTAACAGAGACTTTTCAGAAAAAGAATTGCCGGGAATACTTCAGAATGTACCATTAGAAATTCGTATCCGCAAGTGGTTTATGCATGATGGGGCTCCAGCCCATTTTAGCGTTGTAGCCAGGGAATTCCTTAACACTGTATATCCAAATAGATGGATCGGTAGGGGTGTAGGAGAACCTAACCAGACGTGGGCACCAAGATCCCCAGATCTAAACCCGCTAGATTTTTATTTTGTGGACATTTGAAGTCACTAGTTTATAAAACTCCTGTAGCGAACGAGGAAGATCTAAGAAATCGAACAGTAGACGCCTGTGAAACAATAAGAAACACACCAATAATTTTTGAGCGGGTACGAGATTCAATGACTAGAAGACTGAATGCCTGTATCTTCGCTGAAGGTGGACACTTTGAACAATTCATTTGTATACAATTAAGTTTCCTTTATTTTATTTTATTCTACATATTCAAAATTACTTCAAATAAAATGTTGATATTTCTTGCAAATGTTATTAAAACATATACAGATTTTGCACCCTTGATACAAAAATAACTATTTCAAACGAGTAAAAATAAATAGAATAGATGGCGCCCCCTATAGAAAACCAAAACTACTCACTTAAACGTCAAATTCATTTCCTGACCATTCTTGTGAAAAATGCAAAATAATGGTAATAACTTCAACACGCATCGATTATTAAATAATCGACTGGAAATTTTCAAGTCCAAATATCTAGAAAACGGTTGCTCATAGCGACTTATAACAGGGGTAGCTTTCTTACGTAAATATGCTAGGGAAATATATTTTTCTCTGAAAAATGTGCTAGAAGTACGCTCAAAAAGTTATGAATTTTCAAAAAAGAAACAGACGTGTAGGTGACGCCCTCTACGAGTAGGAGCAATAATAACATCAGCTTCGAATTTGACACCTCAAAAAACCTCTCAGTACCAATTTTTGTTCAATCAAGGTCAGTATTTCGAAAGTTATTGAAAAAAAACGAAAATAAAAATAAAACTTCAACACCCTGTATCTTGTCAACGAAGCGTTTCCGGGCATATAACTATCTGGACAATTCATATTAGAATATTGCGAGGAATCATCTCCTGGAGTTTGTCAAAGTACTTTTGAATCACCCTGTATGTAGATAGTCTGACTGATATAATTGACTCACTGTACGCTGACGATATGATTATATTGAGCGACTCACCGATAGATCTCTCAAGAAAACAAAAAATTTTGGAAGAATACTCTAATCTGGATGCACTATCTGTCAATACCAACAAATCCAAAATAATGCGGTTTTCAAAAGGTGGATTCAAGAAACACTATAATTTCCTTTTTCTCCTAGATGGCTCGGAAATTGAAATTGTGAATAAGTATACATATCTTTGAGTTTGTTTCCTCCTCCTTTTTCAGAGAAATAAAAAAAAATACCGAGCATTAGAGATCCTGCTACCACCATATTTTGTCAAAGCATTCATGAAAAAAAATAATGTAGGATTATATGGAGAGAAAAAAATAACCTAGCGTCGGGGGCGGGTTGGGCTCAGCATTATGTTTATTGGAGT
Source organism: Gonioctena quinquepunctata (assembly GCA_018342105.1). Classification (NCBI taxonomy): domain Eukaryota; kingdom Metazoa; phylum Arthropoda; class Insecta; order Coleoptera; family Chrysomelidae; genus Gonioctena; species Gonioctena quinquepunctata. Next base: position 995,712 of record JAFIRS010000106.1, read on the forward strand.
TCCTGCCAACATCATATTTTGTCAGGGCATTTATGATTAAGAATAATGGGAGATTCCATCGGAAAAAAAATTACCGAGTATTGGGGGCGGGTTGTCACTCAGTAATATATTCGCATTGTTTCATTCCCAAATGAGCTATGGTGTTATTCTTTGGGGTAACTCAAGTGCAGCCACCAACATTTTTAAACTACAAAAAAAAAGAATAATAAGAATCATAGCTAAGGTAGGATATAGAGAGCACTGCCGACCATGGTTCACCAAATTAGGTATTATGCCGCTGCCCACTCTATTTATAGATAATGTACTTCAAGGAATACACAAGCATATTGATTATAGCACCACTCAGGGTGAAATTCATCATTACAATACAAGAAATCCAACTTTCATTAGAAACCCTGCCTACCGACTGAATATATCAAAAAATAACTCCATCAACTATAATATATATAATATTTTACCTAATGAAATAAAAAACCTCAGTTTCAACATCTTCAAAAAAACAAAAACAACATATCTTTTGACACAAAGCTATTATTCCATAGCAGAGTACTTGGGTGCTGATCATAACTCAGTGACTTGCTCTCCCCCATAATCTTAATCAAATTTTAATCAAAAACACTTTTTATTTATTTATACTTCAAGGGCCCACTGGCATCATTAGATGTTCTATGTTTGTTGAATGTTACATGCTGTCTTAACGTCATATATTGTAGTAATATTATTTTATTATTTTTATACTTATTTCATCCTCATATAACTTTTCCATTATTTTAGAATATTTTTTATTGAACTCTTGTCTGACATGCTACAAATGTGCTAATGTATATGAAGTAGTCAAATAAACTATTCTATTCTATTTATTGAAAGTTCTGCCACCACCATATTTCGTCATAGCGTTCACGAAGGTCCATCAACAGAAAAAAATAACTGAGCTTCGGGGGCGGTAAAGCAGCGACAATATTTTTATTAGAGTTCCTGCCGTCACCATATTTCGTCAGAACATTCATGATGAAGAATAATGGAGGATTCCATTGAGAGAAACGTAATCCGAGCCACCATATTCTGTCAGAGCGTTCAAGAAAGAGGCTAATGCACGATTACATCAACAGAAAAAAATTAACGAGCATCGGCGGCGGCCTGATCCCAGTAATATTTTTATTAAAGTTCCTGCCACCACCATATAACGTCAGAGCGTTCATGAAGGAGGCAACCTTTAAAGAAAAAAAATCGAGTGACGGGGGCGGGTTGCCGCCGCCGCCATCCGTACCCTGACAATGGCATTTTTTCTTCCGACGGAATATTTTATTATTCTCCACCATAAACGCTCTGATGAAATATGTGGTTGGCAATATCTCTAATAATAACATTTTTGCCGCTATACCACCCCCAACGCTCGGTTATTCTTTTATGGTGATGGAATCGTTCATTAGCTTCCTTCATGAACGCTCTGACCAAATATGGTTGTGGCAGGATCTCTAATAAAAATATTACTGAGGCCAACCCGCTTTCGACGCTAGGTATATTTTCTCTCGACGTAATATTCCATTATTCTCCATCATGAATGCTCTGATAAAATATATTGGTGGCAGGCTCTCTTACAAATATTGTTGCAGCTATACCGCCTCCAAAGCTCGTTATTTTTGTTTGTTGGTGGAATCGTGCATTAGCCTCCTTCATGGACGCTCTGACGGAATATAGTGGTAGCAGGATCTCTGATAAAAATATTACTGAGGCCAATCCGCTCCCGACGCTCAGTTTTTTTGCCAACCCACTCCGGACGCTTGGTATTTTTTTGTTTCGAAAAAATATGTCATTATTCTCCATAATAAACACTCTCATAAAATATTTTGGTGGCATTATCTCTAATAAAAATATTTCCACTGCTATACGGCCTCCGACGCTTGGTACTTTTTTTTTCTGGAGATGAAATCATGCCTCAACGTCCTTTATGAACGCCCTGACGGATTATGGTGGTGGCAGGATCTCTAATAAAAATATTACTGAGGCCAACCCGCTCCCGACGCTCGGTATTTTTTTCTCTCGACGAGATATTCCATTATTCCCGATCATGAACACTCTGAAAGAATATATTGGCGGCAGGATCTCTAATAAAAATATTTGTGCCGCTATACCGCTCCCGACCCTCGGTAATTTTTTTCTGGTGATGGAATCATGCATAAGCCTCCTACATGAACGCTCTGACGTAATATGGTAGTGGCAGGATCTCTAATGAAAAATTAGCTGAGGCCAACCCGCTTCCAACTCACCGTATTTTTTCTCTCGTTACACAATATTTCATTATTCTCCATCATGAATGCTCTGATGAAATATGTTGGTGGCAGAATCTTCAATGAAAATATTGTCGCCGCTATACCGCCTCCGACGACCGGTTTTTTTTTCTGTTTTGGTGGAATCGTGCATAAGCCTCCTTTGTGAACGCTCTGACGAAATATTGTGGGGGCAGGACCTTTAATAAGAATATTGCTCAGGGCAAACCGCCCCCGACGCTCGGATTTTTTTTTCTGTTGCTGGAATCGTGCATTAGCCTTCTTTGAGAACGCTCTGATGGAATATGAGGGTGGCAGGATCTCTAATAAAAATATTTATGAGGCCAACCCGCTCCCAACGCTCGGTTTTTTTCCTCTCGACGGAATATTTCATTATTCCCCATCATGAACGCTCTGATAGAATATGTTGGTGGCAGGTACTCTAATAAAAATATTGTCGCCGCCATACCGCCCTCGATGCTCGGTGTTTTTTTTTTGTTGATGGAATCCTGCATAAGCCTCCTTCATGATCAGTCTAACAAATTATGGTGGTTGCAGGATCTCTAATAAAAATATTACTAAGGCCAACCCGCACCCGACGCCCGGTATTTTTGCCAAGCCGCTCTGGACGCTCAGTATTTTTTTTCTCGACGAAATGTTTCATTATTCTCCATCATGAAGACTCTGATGAAATATTTTGGTGGCAGGATCTCTAATAAAAATATTTCCGCTGCTATACCGCCTCCGACGCTTGGTAATTTTTTTCTGGTGAAGGGATCGTGCCTTAACGTCCTTTATGAACGCTCTGACGGAATATTGTGGTGGCACTACCTTTAATGAAAATATTACTGAGGCCAACCCGTCCCCGACGCTCGGTAATTTTTTTCTGTTGATGGAATGGTGCATTAGTCTCCTTAACGAACGCTCCAACAAAATATAGTAGTGGCAGGACTTTGAATGAAAATATTACTGAGGCCAACCCGCTCCCGACGCTCGGTATTTTTTCTCCCGACGGAATAATTCATTATTCTCCCTCATGAACGCTCAGATAAAGTGGTTGGTGGCAGGATTCTAATAAATAATTCTGCCGCCATACCGCCCCCGACGCTCGGTAATTTTTTCTGTTGTAGAATCGTGCATTAGCCTCCTTTATGCACGCTCGACGAAACATGGTGGTGGCAGGACTTTTAAAAAAAATATTGCTGAGGCCAACTTGCCTCCGACGCTCGGTAATTTTTTCTGTTGGTAGAATCGTGCATCAGCCTTGATGAACGCTCTGACGCGATATGATGGTGGCAGGATTTCTAATATAAACATTACTAAAGTCAACCCGCTCCCGACGATCGGTTTTTTTTTTTCTCCCGACGAAATATTCCATTATTCTCTATCATGAACACTCCGATGGAATATGTTGGTGGCATGTGTTGGTTATGTTAGTTATTGGGCAGCAAGAATTACTTCTGACTGAACTTCAGAATATATATTTTTTATAAATGACATTAACAATTGTCAACATTTCCACACCATTGTGTAATACAATGTGTTCATAAAAAATGTTTTTTTTTTTTTATGTTCTGGTTCCCACGAAAAGGGATATCCTGTAATGTTCAGAGAACATCGTGGGAACCAAGGGAAAGAAGGTAGGAGTTGGTGTTCTTAAATTTCTGGAGGTTGTATGTCTCGGGGAACACCTCCCTAGGCAATGAGTTCCAAAGCCTCGCTGTTCGTTGGATGAACGAGTCTTTGAGCTGAAAAATAGTTTGCTAAATGTAGTAGCCCGTGATACATAATACAAATAGGTCCTGTGCCACCAACACACCGAAAGGTCGATCGAATTTACTGGAATCAAACCATTTTTTCTTTGGCTAACAATAATCAATAATTTGATATCTACATCAAAATCTATCAAAGTGGCATCAAATGGAACAAGTCATTAATATAGAGGAACAGGACAGCCTTAGCCCTGTGCAGGACTGGACCAACCCCTTCCCCCTCTCTCACTAGTGGAAACAAATGACCACTGAGCCGAAACACCGAAATGTATAAGAAACATGATCTCTAATAAAAAAAAATCCGTCGTTATACCGCCCCCGACGCTCAGTAATTTCATCGGGTTCGATAAATTGGTACGTCTGTAGGCCCCTTAATAATGAATCTCTCAGATGTATTGCAGTACTATACGCAATCTATTGAGATAATAGAATGTTCGAACAAAAATGGTGGTCATATTGAACATTCACGTTAGAGTGCTATCAACATTGTTTTTGTTCGTTTATAATAATTTGTCTTAATTAACCAGGAATCCATATTTTTCATCGAATAATCATAATTGTCTTTTGTTTCCATCAATCATGCAGAGAAGGGGTTGAATGAGTATTAGGATAAGAGCATAACCCCAGAGCACCGGGTATATCCTTCCGGGCCTTAGCTCTAAATCTCAATCTTCCAATTTTTGTCACTGCACTTCGCTTGTTGCGGTGAAAAGCCTCTTTCCTCGTATTTCCTAGTCACCGGGTGCGGCATCATATTATCCATTTTTCCATGAATAAATAAGGCCATTTTCTTCAGCCGCGATATCATCTTTCATATTCCTTTCTTCGCGAGGGGGTGAGATTGGATATTTTCCCAGCTGTGGAAGGTAGATAAGTTTTGTATACACTCCAATATTTCTTGTATAATTAAGAAACAAAACTTATCCGAGATAACGGGAAACATTATAAAACTTCGCTTCTAATTTACTCATTTTTGCGGAAACTATTATACGCTTAAAACTTCTTCAGTTTATCAGCTCATTTTTAATTAGGTGTCTCACGAAAATGGAATATTATTCTAATGCACAGTAAACACAACTGAAGTTTGTTCAGTTTGCAACTTCACCGTCGCGGAACAAATATAATTTCCATATTAAATCACTGACGTTATAAATCTGCTCAAGGTAGAAAAAAAATGTAGCAGGATCGCTTATGCGATGAAATGGGACTTTCAGTCGATATTCCCAAACCAGGTTTTGGTACAACTAATGATGGAAAGCTCCAGTGGATTCAGTATCAACACGCAGAAGTTTGATGAATATTGTTCTTAAATTGTCGACTATTATGTTAAAATTATGGGTGGTATTATATGCCACAAAGTGTGCACAAGGTACACAACTATTAGATGATGCAGTACTTCCAGTAGGTATGATGTCGGAGGAAGCACGAGAAGCCAGAAATAAGGATTATAAAAATTCAGAGAAACCATACACGAAAATTTTCAAGACTTGTCAATATGACAGATCTAATTAACATTTCGTTGATTTCTTCGAATCCGGTTATAACCAGCCTCAGAGTTAAGCGTAAAGAAAGTTAAAAAAATTATATATAATTAGATAATTTTCATAGTCTGTATGTATTGTAAGTATATCATGGCTGCAAAATTTTTGACCAACCTGAGCATTATTTCAAAATACATTTTGAAATTGATGCAGTGATATCATGAACATATTAAAAAAGTTCATATGTGAAAAATTGAATTTAACCAATAGTTACACCGTCAGTTCTTCCAAAATCGGTATTTCTTTTCACTTGCAGAAACAAATTCTGAAAGCGTTATATCAAGTTTGTCTGCCACATTCAATTCATTGCCATCAACCATGGATCATCTGTGCATCCGTAACTCATGTTACATATAACAAATGGCATCACGAAATAGAAATTAATAATATTGTTTGGAGTGTCGGTTGAGGACAAAAAAGAAGACTTCCTAATCATCAGCCAACGTTTCGTTAAATTACCGCTTAAACTTCATCAGGGCACCCAAGAGCAAAATATGTATAAAAACCAAAACAGAGAAAATTTTGGGAGTGAGACACTTCATTATGTAACATTTTATTGGATACGAAATTATCAATCTTATACTGTATAGCTGAACAATGGTTGAAAAACTGATTATCCAAATAGGAGACCTCACAGAGTTACAGAACACCTAGGATAACATTACGATATTAAAATACTAAGAATATTTAAAATATTAAAATTATTAAAAATAGGAAAAATATTAAGAGTATTAAAATATTAAAAATATTAAAAATATTAAAAAAAAATATTAAAAATATTAAAAATATTAAAAATATTAAAAATATTAAAAATATTAAAAATATTAAAAATATTAAAAATATTAAAAATATTAAAAATATTAAAAATATTAAAAATATTAAAAATATTAAAAATATTAAAAATATTAAAAATATTAAAAATATTAAAAATATTAAAAATATTAAAAATAATAAAAATATCAAAAATATTAAAAATATTGAAAATATTAAAAATATTAAAAATATTAAAAATATTAAAAATATTGAAAATATTAAAAATATTAAAAATATTAAAAATATTAAAAATATTAAAAATATTAAAAATATTAAAAATATTAAAAATATTGAAAATATTAAAAATATTGAAAAATATTGAAAATATTAAAAATATTAAGAATATTAAAAATATTAAAAATATTAAAAAATATTAAAATATTGAAAACATTAAAAATATTGAAAATATTGAAAATATTTAAAAATTTAAATATTTAAAATTTTAAATATTAAATGTTAAAAATATTAAATATATTATCTGAAATTGCTTGAAAAATCAGGTCCTTATGTGGAAGGCGACAATAGTGACGATAATAACTGACTATTTCACGTTTAATCAATACATTCCATTTTTCTGAATAGTTAGGCTTTTTCAGACGTTATCTGATATATCCTCTTGATATTGTGAAAACGAATCAGTTGTATAAGAACTATTTAAATTACAACATATTTAGTTTTTTGAAATCATTTTCTATATAAGCTTACTTAAAAGTGTCTTCATTTCAACCAAATCGTATTGAAACATTACTGATATTATAATTATTCAGTACCTTGCTTTGGAAAGTACTTTCGCAATCTTTACTTTGTATTCTATATACGGTGTGTATTTGTTTATTTCTTGGAATTTCAGGTTTTAATTTCGAGTATAAAATGTTATTTGTATTTTGTAATCGATGTGCTATGGTTATATTGTATTTTTCCACTGTTCTGCTGATTTTATTGGATAATTTTTATACGTATGGTAAAGATATATATTTTATTCTGTTTTTTGTTTTATTGAATCATTATAGATATCATGTATCCTTTTTTTATATTTTTTCCACGGAGTGATCTGGTAGTAATTTTCTTTTAGGATAATTTTTATTTTTTCTAAATTATTTTTCGGAAACTACAAATATTTGAATTATTAGATTATTCTGAAAATATTTTGTATCCAATGTTGAAAAAAAAAATTGAATTTTCATACGATTTTTAACTGAAATGTGTTTCTATTTCTGCACATTGAAATAATGACACTGAGTTGTTCGTAGAAATGCAGAATTGATAATTTCACTACAGAAAAAAACTCAACCCTAATATATATATATATATATATATATATATATAAGGTGTTATATAACCTCTTACACAACCGCTAATGTTTACATTATCAGTCGGTAATATAAAAGTTATTTTCTGACAGGGAAACGTCAGATTCTTCTGACCTATTTTTTTTTTTAAACCAGACTTCGTGCTGCATTCTTGCAGCGTAATGATACAAATTTGACCCCAGAAATAATTTGAACTGAACTCTCATCAAAATCTGACCGGGTGCTAATTTCTATAGGAAAAGTCCATTTCAAATTCCTATAGTAGGGTGTGCATCTTGTGGATTTATTTTGAGAATACTCAATCTCCTTATGAGTTTGACACGATTTCAAGCTGATACTGCCATATATTTGCACAAATATTCAGAAAAATAATTTTGTCCCGTCAGATTGACTATCGGAACCACTGCGCGACACAGCAATAGTCTCACAAGAGCATCGAAAAGAGTAAGTGTTGATGTCAGAAAACCATTTGGAATCTCTAATAAAGAAACATAGAATCTAAATCTGAAACATTGGTATTCACGTGTGATGAGTGTATGTTAAATTTTTCGACCACCAGTTCTTTAAATTCTGCGATTTTTTTGAAGATATTTCCATTTATTCTATAAGAATAGTTAGTAGGTGATTTTTACAGTTGCAGGAGATGAAATTGCATTTTTTTACATTAAGAGGAGGTAAGTTCGCTTCACACAATACATTCAATTTTTGGGTATCTTTTCGTCCCGAAATGTCATCCTTGGAGTGTGACGATATCTGCATGACTCCCCATATTTGCACCGTGAAGTTCGATGGAAGTAACACTCCACGGTCTTCATGACCGGTCGTGGAAGAGGGTTACAGCAAACCAAAATCTTGACGCCGCTGGATCTGAATATCGCCTCCAGCATACTTCTTATGACTCTCCAGTCCAACCCATCAATACCACAGGACAATTTTGGAATTGCTAGATCCACCAGATTCTGGTCCACCATAGTGTCTCTTAGTTTGGTGAGACTCTTCCAGACATCTTCATAGGACGGTTTATCTTGGGAATGCCTCTTGGTAACTAGGTAGTAGATGTTTCTCTGGCCTTTCTTCAACTGTAGCACCCCACCAACTTCTGGATTCTGCTCCCGCAGTGTGTGGAGTTGACCAAATTTCTTGGAGAACACTACGGCGATGCCCCTGGACATTCGAAGATCTTCTGCCACACAGTGCGCTAGTGCGTAGTCAGCAGGCACCTCGAAAAGGTCTCGTGACTCCTCTCTAGTAACCCCATGTAGAACTTTCTGCCCGTTTGAATACAAGGACATGAACTTCTCGAACGTCATATCATCCTCCGGTGGCTTGAGGCTGCGAACTTGGTCATGGTTTCCAGTGTAAGGGGCCAACCTGTTGAAATGGACGACCCTTGGTTTCCCTCGGGGTGGCTTATGAATTCGGTACACAAGGTCGTTCATCCTTTTCACGATCTTATACGGGCCTTCCCACGAGTTCCGCAACTTTGGTGATAGTCCACGACGACGTTTGGGGTTGTACAGCCAAACCAGGTCATCAACCTTAAATCCTCCAGCGTCGGCCTTGATGTCATAGGTCTTCTTCATTTTATCGCTGGCACTCTGGATGTTCAACCGGACTCGTTCGTGGATGTCGTCCATTCTCTGCCGAAGTTTGCTGACGTAGTCCTCTCCCGCAGTGTCTTGTCCTGGCGGTATCCCAAACTTCAGGTCACAAGGCAGTCGCAGTTCTCGGCCCATTATAATACTAGCGGGAGTTTGACCGGTTGACTCGTGTACTGCGGATCGATAGGCCATCAGGAGACGAGTACCGCACATCAGGAAAAAGGAAAAGATACTGGTCCCAGTCTCTTTGATGGTCAGAGACAACCTTGGACAAGTGGCGGTTGATCGTCCTGTTCATCCGTTCCACCATTCCATCGGACTGCGGATGTAGGGCCGTGGTTCTTGTCTTGCGGATGTTCAGCAGTAGACATATTTCTTGGAACAGGTTGGATTCGAAATTTCTGCCTTGATCCGAGTGCAGCTCCATTGGAATACCGAATCGACATATCCACTCTTTCACCAAGACGTCGGCGACGGTGATGGCTTCCTGGTTGGGCAGGGCATAGGCTTCTGCCCACTTACTGAAGTAGTCCATTGCCACAAGGATGTATTTATTCCCGTGGTCGGATACGGGAAACGGGCCGGCGATGTCAATGGCGATTCTCTCGAACGGGCTGCCTACGTTGTACTGACGCATCGGGGCCTTGGGTCGTATTCGAGGTCCATTGCTAGCAGCGCATACAGCGCACTTTCTGCACCAGTCCTGGACGTCAGCTTGACAATTGGCCCAGTAAAACCGTTGCCTCACTTTCTGCAGGGTCTTCGTCACTCCCAGATGTCCTCCAGCGACTCCATCATGGATTTCCCGCAGCACTTCCTCTCTTCTGTTCCTGGGAACAATTATTTGGCGTCTGTCTTCCCCACCAATCTCGGCCTCCAACACACGTTTCAGGATCCCATTGTCCAGAATAAGAGAGTTCCATTGTGCCCAATAGGACTTAACAGCCGGCGAGTAGCCTGCGACTTCCTGCCATGATGGTCTCCGATTGCCCTTCTTCCAGCTGACGACTAAGGCAAGGTCGGGGTCTTTCTCTTGGTCTTTCTGAATCTTGCTGTCATTCCAGTTGTCATCCATTGCCGCGGTTCTACAAAGTGTTGCTTCTTTCTCTTCTGCTCGTCGGCAATGTGAGCAATCATCTGGACATGGTCTTCGGACAAGGCATCTGCATTCTTATGGCTAGTTCCTGCTCGATGTTCGATCTCGAAATCGAATTCTTGGAGTCTCTCGATCCAACGTGCTACTTGACCCTCAGGATTTTTGAACTGTAAGAGCCATTTGAGAGCTGCATGGTCAGTTCTCAACAGGAATCTTCTTCCATACACGTACTTGTAGAAGTGCTCCACTCCCTTTACAACAGCTTACAGCTCTCGCCTGGTGACACAGTAATTGCGCTCTGGTTTGCTGAGAGTCTTGCTGAAATAACCAATGACCTTCTCCTGTCCCTCTTGGATCTGAGATAGGACAGCTCCAAGTCCCACGTTGCTGGCGTCCGTATCCAAAATGAACTTCCCTTTGGGTAGGGGATAGCTCAGTATAGGTGCGTTGATCAAAGCTCCTTTCAGCTTCCTGAATGAGTCTTGACATTCTTCGGACCACTGGAACTTCGTTTGGCCTTCCGTGAGCCTGGTCAGTGGTTTAGCGATGTTGGCGAATCCCAGCACATATCGGCGATAGTATGTGCATAAACCAAGGAAACTTCTAAGTTGGTGAATGTCTTTTGGGATGGGCCAATCCTTAACAGCTTTGATCTTCTGGTCATCCACTGCTACTCCTTCCCCAGAGACAACGTGGCCGAGGTATCGTACTTCTTTTTGGAACAGATGGCATTTCTTAGGGCTCAGCTTCAATCCGGAGTTCCTCAGTCGCAGGAATACTTTCTCCAAGTTTTTCACGTGGTCCTCGAAAGATCTGCCGACCACAATTATGTCGTCGAGATACACTAGACACGTGTTTCATGAGAGTCCTTTCAGCACTGTCTCCATCAATCTTTCGAATGTAGCGGGAGCATTACAGAGCCCGAATGGCATAACGGTGAACTGCCACAATCCTGAGCCGATGGTAAAAGCAGTCTTTTCTCGATCTTCCTGAGCCAGTTCTACTTGTCAGTATCCACTCTTCAGATCAAGGGTCGAGAAAATCGTGGAACCAGCCAACGTGTCTAGGGTGTCATCTATTCTCGGGAGAGGGTAACTGTCCTTCTTCGTGACATTATTAAGTTGGCGATAGTCTACACAAAAGCGTGTCGATCCATCCTTTTTCTTCACCAGTACGACTGGAGAGGACCAGGGACTGTCAGATGGTTCGATAACTCCTTCTTTTCCCATATCGCTGACTATTTTGTCAGCCTCTTCCTTCTTGGCAAGAGGAAGTCTTCTTGCTGATTGCCGGATCGGTCGGGCACCCCCAGTATCAATCTTGTGCTGGACCACATTAGTTCGACCCCCTTTTCCTTGTCCGGTATCGAAGATGTCTTGGTACTTTTTGACTAAATCTCTTAGTTTGGGCTGTTGAGCTGGTTTTATGTCTTTGGAAGAGATGGCAACTAATTTTTCTAGTTCTGTGGGCAAGTTGTTGGGTTGGCTAATCGTACCTCGTACACTCCGTATCACTGAGGAAACTGACGAGCAGTGCCCCAATATTGTTCCTTCCTTCAAGGTCACTGGAAAATAATTGACATTCATTACCCTTACCGGCACAAATTTGTCAGCACGCAACAAGGTCTTCCCTAGTGCAATCCCTCGTCCAATTTTCTCATCATGAAGTTTGGGCTCAAACATCACCACGTCTCCACTGCTCGCACTCCCGTCCAGGCGAGCCTCCAGAATGGTTTCAGCCCTCTCAGGTACGCTCACATCTTCAGCCAACAACACACGGATCAACTCTTCACCAGCTCTTCTCCGTTGACACGTAGGACGCCGTCTTTGAAATCTAATTCAAACCCTCTGGAATTCATGATGTCCATTCCGATGATTGCATCGTCTTCGATGTCCCTACAAGTGCCTGATGTTTCACTTTAGTGCTGCCCAAAATTATTTCAATCGGTAGCTCGCCATATACAGTAGCTGGCTCCCCTGTTGCTGTGCGTAGCTTCGAAGTTGTCGGTTCAATCCGTTCCGGTGTTCTGGCAAAGGAAGGCCCGAGAATTGTCCTAGTCGCACCTGTATCTAGCAGCATGGTGCAAGGCTCGTTATTGATGAGACCGTCTACGAAGACACCTTTGTTCTGTCGTTGAAGGATAGCGACATATGCGTTGTTAACCGGGGCTTGCCGGACACATGCCGACGATTGTCCCTTCTCGTCGACTTTCTTTAGTTTTCCTGCATCGGAGTCGATGAATGTTGGACATTTGCTACGCACATGTCCAATTTTGCCACAATTCCAGCATCTTATCTGTCTTTTCTCAGGCAACACTTCCTTCATCACTTTTCTTATGGTAGCTTCCAAGTTAGCAGGCTCCTGTGAGTCTTCCTCAATCGTTTGCACTTTATTTTGGCTTCTGCAGCATTGTTTTGCTGCTTCGAATTCCAAAGCGCGTGCCAGTGCGTCTACGAGATGTGTTGGACGAGCTAATATCAACGCTTGTCTGGTTTCTTGGTCACTGAGTCCATCCAAGAATGCCTGAACCGCTAATCGCTCCATTACATTTTCCGGTATGGCTGGATATGCGAGACGAACCAAGCGTGCAATGTCAGTTTCAAATTCTTGTAAGGATTCGCCCGATTTCTGACAGCGATTTTTCAGCTGGAAGTGGTATACGTGTTCCAAATGGGCGTGGCCATATCGTAGTTCTAGATGTTCAATCAGCTGATCATAGTCCTCCTGTTCTTGGGCGGTGAGAGTTTGTAGAATATTTGTCGCTTCTCCACGTAATGCAAGTGTTAGTGCTACAGCTCTTTCCTCTGCATTCCATCCATTTGCTTTGGCCGCTGCTTCAAACTGTCGGCGGTAATTTTCCCATGGAGTTTTTCCGTCGAATTGAGGCGGCTTCATGGAAAGCTTCCCTATTTCAGAAATGACCTTGACATCTTGTATACCCTCTTGAACTTTATCCAAGTTCAAACTCGAGTCCAGCGTTGCATTTTTGTTAACCATCTCTGTGGAGGGCGCACTATCAATTCGTTTTTCCAGCTTACTGATCGTTTCCTTCATCTTGTCCATCTCTGCCTCGACGGTTCCTATTATTTTTTTTAGACGATTCGCCACACCACAGAGTTCTTTTTTTAGGCCTTCTGTGTTTTCTAGGAGCTTATCTTCCAGGCTTCTTGAATTTTCTTGAAGCTTCTCTTCCAGATTGATAGAATTTTCTTGAAGCTTCTCTTCCAGGCTTCTTGAATTTCCTTGAAGCTTCTCTTCCAGATTTATAGAATTTTCTTGAAGCTTCTCTTCCAGATTTCTAGAATTTTCTTGAAGCTTCTCTTCCAGATTTCTAGAATTTTCTTGAAGCTTCTCTTCCAGATTTCTAGAATTTTCTTGAAGCTTCTCTTCCAGATTTCTAGCATTTTCTTCCAAAGTCCTCGAATTTTGTTGCAGTTCTTCTTTCACGGATTTAGTAGTTTCTTCGAGTTTATTCATTACCAAACTTAAATCACCTCCGGGAACTTCGAATAAAAATGTTTCGGGGTCCTCACCTTCTTGTATAAGTCCTTCTGCAAGTCTTTCCTGGAGTACTTGCTTTTTACCCGTTGTTTCCAGTTCCCTTTCCTCCAATTCCTGTTTCAATTCCGCTACCTTCAAATCCACAAGGCGCACTTTTCTTGAACACATTTTGTCTTTGACGAGGTATCAGTCTGTTTTACACGAAAAGTTTATCAGTTTGTTGAAAATTCACTTCGCGAATTCTTTTCCACGGGCCACCAGTCTATTGTCTGTTTCACGCGAACAGTGTATCAGTTTATATTCCCACGCACAATTGTCCACTTCGCGAAAACCGGGCCACTGTCTATTTTGGGCGTACAAAAAGGTCTATCAATTTATTTTTCTGACTATCCACTCCACGATCACTTGTTTATTTTCAAAATCTCGCTTCCGACACCAATTGTAACGTAAATAAACTTAACTTGGTTTTACTAATTTATTTCACACTTAAATTTACAACTAATTCATATTACTAACTACGCCACTGTATCGCTCGACGTTATCGGCTGCTCAGACTGACCACTCCCTCTTGAGGGCTGCCTATTTATCTCCGTTACAGAATTCTCGATGTTTCCAATTCTGGCGGTTGGCAACCAGCATGTTCCAGTTATTTCCAATATCGATCGTTGTTATCCGCGGCGGCGTGCTTGGATTGTTCTCGAATATCTCCGGGGATGACATCATCGTTGTCGATGGCAACGAATAATGCGACAGGTCCGGCCTAGGTTCGTTACAATAATAAATAGTGAAGCACCAAAACGTCTTTCAGTTAGATAAGACTGCGAAAAAAGTGTAAAGCTGTCAGTCTAACCAACCTAAATGAGTTTTTCAAGGAGTATACTATGGTCAAACCTGTCGAAAGCCTTCGAAAAATATATATGAATGACATCCAAAGTTCCTGCTTTCATTTATTGAGTAATGGATGCAAGATTACCGATTTTACATAACATACATAATATTGAAAAGTATATGTTCGTGTGGCTCGAAATCGGCAATGTTCTTTGCACTCTTATACACAAATCACCATTCATTCAGAGGTAAAAAAACCCTAAAAAATGCGGCTGTCTGTTTAGGAAGTGAGAATTGCACACTCTATTTCTAATTTCCAGGTCTTGATAAACGGCGTATGGATGATTATCTCGCCCCCCAGGGCCATACACCACTATCCTACGAGAGAAGACAACTTGTTAGTATGCTCGTCGTACATCGATGCCTCCTACATGATCGCATTCACGTATCCCATTTTCCTCATTGTCGTTTGCACGGTATACGCCGTCTTGACGAGGAAAATACCCGAGGCTTTCAACGAGTCGAAACATATAGGTAGGTGCATAAACATTATTAATATTCTGTCCTGTGCGCTTCGTGTACAGGAAATGCTCGTTATGTTTGATGCATTTCCGCTCAAGTTGAGTTGGCCATGGTGGTCGTTAGTTCGGCCTAAGATGCCCAAAAACCCTGGTATATTCACTAATTCGATTTTGTTTAGAATTTTTGGGGGACAACAAATCAATGGCGTTAAATTCTGCTTAGTAGCATTAGTAGATGGCGAGGTTAAGTAATGTTTGTGACACGCTAAATGTCAAACTTCAAACCTATGAAATTTTAATGCAAAAAATTGTGAACTGATCGTTTGCAAAGATTATAGTTCAACGAACAAGATCCCGCTAGAAACAGTTGGCGCGAAAATGAGATGAAATCCTTTAAATTTACTACAATGTTTACATCTGTCTGTGAAAAATAAGATTTTTCTTGAAGTCTACCTGGCGATTTTTCCAAAGTGATTTCTTCTCAAATAGCCTTTCTGAGATCATGGAAACTGAGATTCATGGAGAAAAGGTAGGAGAGTGGACTGATCTCTCTAGATGATGAATTAACTTGGAATTTGAGGGGATTGGAAAATGTCCCCGATGACATTGTTCCATTAAACTTTCCGATACAAACTATTACCAAGCCATTCACTGCCCATCTCTGCCGGACTATTACCTCACTACCAACCTTCTGTCCTGAACAAAATCAGAGAGTTCATTGTAGATATCATAAAATCTGTCGATGAAGTTGAGAAATCGATTAATCCTGTCTGCGACAGTATAGGCTGCTTCCAGCTATTTTAGAATGACTTTTCCGTAAAAGGTGAGCCCTGCTAACAAAGTTGAGGGGAGGAAACAATAATCTAAATCAGCTTTTCTTTCATTTTTCAGTAAGTAACACCCCGCATGAGATAATCGGAGAAGGAGGGTGATCTAAACCAAGCACTTGTTCGGAAGAACAAGGCCCACTCCCAAGATCGATAAGGCTAATGGCTATTATTAGGATGATTATCACTTTGTTATAATCACATGAATTTCATAAGTAAGCGTGGACTTTTCATTCTATGAAGATATCTTGATTTCGGCTAGTGAATTCCGAACCGTCGCAGAGGGTCCCATGGCTCTTTGGAGGGAAATATCCACTATATTTAGAATTTTCCAATACTTTTAGTCAGAAGATTGCCATCTCATGGAAAAATGTTTGTACAAAATATATATAATATAAAAAATTAATATAAAGGTAATAATAAAAATATTTGACTTGCTAGTTACTAGATACATTACAATCACAAGTTGAAAAAAACAATTTAATGGGCAAAGGTAGTTCAGAAAAGATACAAATTGATTTATACATATACGAGGCATTTTACTATGAAGGTAATTTGAGTTCTTGCGATAAGATAGTCGTGTTGTCTGCCAAAATAGTGAACACCTCTTAATTTGCCCAAAAGTTGAAAGGTTCTTTCACTCAGATAGGACTCGAACCAATTGAAGCTCCGTCCTCTGGAGCTGTAGAGATGAAGACAAAAGCTTTATATATGTCGCAAAACACTACAGCACTCACTTCCTTCAGACTAGAATGTAGATTTTTCAGAAAGCGAAAGATTGCATCTCCCGTACTTTCATTGGTTTGAAAGCTGAATTAAGTAATTGTATGTAATTAGCAGCACTTCATAGAAGCATTATCCGCTCCATTGTAAGATTTTTATCATGAGCAAACGTCCTTTGTAATTGTGGATCCATCATCTATGTCGAATTTCTCAAAATATTTTCCTTGTTGAAATTACTAGCACATACATATTTATCTATTCCGATATCATCACTTATTGAAAGGATTTACCAGTCTATTGGTTCATACTTAAGAATCAATTATATTCCAAAATCAATGTGGACAATAATGATAAACAACAGAATCCACATACTGATTGTCAATGAGATAATACATCGAATGCACCATAAAAATATATATAACACGTAAATGTTTCAATCAAAGGCATTTCGGAATACATTTTTCGACTGATTATGACAATATTGTTTCATAATATATTTAATTCTACCCAAAAACATAATTATTTTATTGATCTTGCAAATACGAAAATAACCGAAGCGTTTCCCCATTCTATTTTTAATTCATTGCGAAAAGCATAAAACCCATGATATTGGATTTGTTACTCAATGATATGTCAAAAATTTGAGGTAGTTCCGCCACGAGACAGTTGAATTAGGTAATTATTTTCGACGGAATCAAAAAATTTCAAAGGACTTTTCGATTTGAAACGCGAAAAAAAAATTTTTTGAAAGGGGGCACTCGCCCCCCCAATCGATTTTAGAAAATTTGTTCGTTATAGAAAGTCGGCGACTCACAAAATTAATGTCCCCGAAAAGCGCAGCAAAAAAATAAATTCAGACCAGCCCCCCTCCCCCCTCACTATAAATCATACGTCATGGGAAAAAATTATCGTTTTTCGATGAAACTTCAATGGACTTTTTTGTAATACTTTCTTTGAACTTTTTTTTTTGGGGGGGAAAGGGGTATCGTTAAAATCGATGGGGTCAACTAGGAGATGGAGTTTTTTTTTCGCCTTTTAGACCCTTGAATGGTTCCCCGTCCTTCTTTAAAAAGTCCCCTGGCACAATCCACATTCCTCTACGACCCCCCCCCCTTTAGGCTGTGCGCTTCCCCGTGGACTATTTTGAAAAACGAGAGTAGTTTTGATTATATCTGTTAAACTAGATGGTCAATCACTTTGATTTTTTGTCACAATATCTGTGATATACTGCTCTAGCTCCTCCTCGTTTTTCATAAACTTCTTAATTTTAGTACTAACGGTAGAATTAATAATGTGCTGTTTGCCTATGAATGGTCCATATGTTACGTGTTAACTGAGTTAACTTCAATTATATATATCTCGGGTTCGGGATGGTGAAACTTGTTAAAAACACCGCTCGAAAATTCTATATAACACTGACATAAGTACATGGAATAGTTTGTTCTAAAATATGTTACATCGATCGATCAACCTCAAAATATTTCACAACGAATTGACATAACCTTAAAGAGCACAATAACAGAACGGAGCAGAGACACAAATCACAAGAACACCATGTGTGGTGTTTAATTCAGTTCACTGAATTATGACAAGTAACGACGTCGGCGCCATCTGCGACTGCCTTTATCAAGTGGGCTGGTGTCCCCCAGTTTGTCCCAATATTTTACAGGTATAAGTGAATACACCATGTTTTTTAGACATCTTAGTTCGGCCATAATTTTCAGAATTAGAAAGGATCAAAAAGGTATATTTTCAAGCATAATGTCCCCTCGATTGAGACGTCCTGATGTTTTTTCAGCAACACACTATATAAAGTTCCCCCCGCTAAAAGCCTGAAATAGGATTTGCCAAAGAACTCCCTTCTCGCCGAATATTCTCGCAATTCTGTTTTACGACCGTAACAAAGGGACAAAAGGGCTCATTCCTCTTATTCGTATTACATTCGCACCCGTATAAATTTTTCGTTTCTGCCTTTCAGGTTTCACGATGTACACAACTTGCGTAATCTGGTTAGCTTTCGTCCCGCTCTACTTTGGAACAGCGAATCACGTGGCATTGCGCATAACGAGCATGTCCGTCACAATCAGTTTATCGGCCAGCGTGACAGTGGCTTGTCTCTTTTCTCCCAAGGTAAGTTGTACACCCAACCAACTCTTCATAGGAATCGAACCAAGGATGTGGGCAGAGCGGAATTAAGAGGGGGGCAAACGGGGCTGCAGCCCCGGGGCCTCCACAATATAAATTTTTAGGTAAAATTTCCTAACAAATACCGAAGGATATGCAAAATTATATATAAAAAATCTGACAACGAAAGAGCAGTTCTCCCACTTTTTCCTCTCTTCTTCGTTTTAAACATTCAAAAACATGTATCGTATTCTTGTCAAAATCCATGGTTAATATTAATCTTCGATCTGATGAATCATGTGTATATGCGAGAAATAATCACCAAGTAAAACATCATACTATTATACAAAATATTATATCGTATCGAAATTAGCTGTAAAAACAAGAACAATCTAATTAAAAAATAAAATAAAAAATGTTCTATTAAATGAAGGATTTTCTGTCGATGTATTTTTCGAATGACACAAGCGATCTAGATACACAATGAAATTCAATAATCATAAGCAAAAGAAAATAATATTTCAATTTATGAATATGATTGCATCAAATAATTTATAAGGGCCCTGTGCGCATTCCATAATAGAACAAAAGTTCAAATTCTGTTGACTATTTTTCTGCCGATTCTACAAACACTTTACCCGTCTATACCTGTTTTTCCTATTTATTGGTGTTGACAAGTGTCCGCTGAGTGGCGCGCTTGTAGCAGAGAAATCCCCGAAATCTGAAAGTTTGAGTCTAAGAGAAGGATGACATTCCGCAACAAATGTAAATCCTTCTGAAAAAGGACTATCAAAAAGACCAATCTAAGATGTTCTACTATCAAATTCTTGAAAACCAGAATTTCAGAGCTACATTCTCAAACATTGAAATTACAGTGTTTATTTTTTGACATTGCTAGAAACCAATGGAAACGATCAATTCAAATAATTCATATACGTTTTGGCCAATCAATAGTGGGAATATTCTACCTAGAAAATTGTCGCGGGAATAATTTGAGGTATTTTGTTTTTATTTTCTGACAACCTATATTTTTAATTTGACGTCTGTCATCAATTCGCATGAAAAGTGTGAAATGAATCAAAACCGGTTCAGTACATTATATAATTTTGCAAGGAAATGTGTTTATGATCGTAACATCAAAAAATAATCTAAAGAATACCACACGAGAGTTCGATATAGTAGAAAATAATTATCTAGATTTCTTTCTCAAACTTGTTGGCAATAGCCACTCGAGCCAGTTGGTCTCTCTTATCTATTGCCTAGCAACAAGTTTTCGGAAATCTGTCGAATTATTTTCACTCTCTTGTGATATTACAACTGAGAATGTGATGATGTCAAATTGCACTGGAAAGCGCTCATTTTCCAAAATGAAA
The DNA here is from genome assembly GCA_018342105.1 of Gonioctena quinquepunctata. Lineage (NCBI taxonomy): Eukaryota > Metazoa > Arthropoda > Insecta > Coleoptera > Chrysomelidae > Gonioctena > Gonioctena quinquepunctata. The sequence goes on from JAFIRS010000106.1 coordinate 1,016,009, forward strand.
AAAATAGGAGAATTACGATGAGACAAAGACGCCTATCAAAGTTATCGAAAGATTTTCTCCGGATGCTAGATTTGACCGAAATCATCTATGATTTTTCGTCGAAAAAAGCTCGCAAGAATCCATTCGTTTACGCTGTAATTTAATTTATTTCTTGTATTTTATTATACCTACATATACTCGTGTCAAAATAATTCGATTTGTTCCGCAATAAATAAAAAAAAAAACTTGTTTGAAAAATAATTAGGGGCCTCCACTCCTTTGTTGCCCCAGGGCCTCCACACCTTTTAATCCGGCCCTGGAAGTGGGGGTTGTGGGCATAATAGGTATAGTATTTCTAATCCCAATTGGAACGACATTAAAAGTTTCGGGAAGGAATTCTGTTTGTACTAGCCGTCTTGACATAGGCGTCCGCATATTATGTTTCAGTGGTATTTCTTCAGGTACTTATTCTTACAATCATAGAAATTGTGTAAAAAAAGTAGACACATGTTATTTCAACTGAGTTCGGTATGCGGATTGTTGGGCGGACACGACATAAATTAAACATAATCGAGCTTATCAGAAAGAAACATTTGCGAACAATTTCCATTTATATGGAAGTTTGCATGGATTGTCAGGTGAATATCATTCAACGTTCTGCGTGGTATTTGCTAGGAAAGTAGTTGTTTTTCGCCTGTGGTCTACCAATCGAATTTCAATTTATATCGAATCCTTGGTGAAAACGACTTTGTGTACTCTATGCACTTTATTTTATATTTTATCTCCCTTCACTTAGCTTTTTCTTTCATTAAATATATGTCAGTCGGGCAACCTAAGCCACTCCTACTGAGAAGGAATCTTTCATCAGAATCCTATCGAGGTTGGAGAAATGTATGCAGTGTTTCTTTCTGTCACTAGGTGCCGCCGTTTAAAAGTTATCTTTTCCGACGTACCCAAAGATGTTGTAAGCTTGATAGTTATTTTATTTATGTTGTGTCTCGCGTCTCGCTTCGGCCAGAGCTCTCCGGATCTCTGGCTGGTGACTACTCCGTACTGATGAGGGCCAAAAAGCCTGAAACCGGTATGCGGATTGTTAGGCGGACACGACATAAATTAAACATAATCGAGCTTAACAGAAAGAAACATTTGCGAACAATTTCCATTTATATGGAAGTTTGCATGGATTATCAGGTGAATATCATTCAACGTTCTGCGTGGTATTTGCTTGGAAAGTAGTTGTTTTTCGCCTGTGGTCTACCAATCGAGTTTCGATTTATATTGAATCCTTGGTGAAGACGATTTTGTGTACTTTATGCACTTCATTTCATATTTTATCTCCCTTCACTTGGCCTTTTCTTCCATTAAATATTTGCCAGTCGGGCAACCTGAGTCACTCCTACTGAGGAGGAATCTTTCATTAGAATCCTATCGAGGTGGGAGAAATGTATGCAGTGTTTCTTTCTGTCACTAGGTGCCGCCGTTTTAAAGTTATCTTTTCCGACTTACCTTAAGATGTTGTAAGCTTGATAGTTATTTTATTTATGTTGTGTCTCGCGTCTCGCTTCGGCCAGAGCTCTCCGGATCTCTGGCTGGTGACTACTCCGTACTGATGAGGGCCAAAAAGCCTGAAACCGGTATGCGGATTGTTAGGCGGACACGACATAAATTAAACATAATCGAGCTTATCAGAAAAAAACATTTGCGAACAATTTCCATTTATATGGAAGTTTGCATGGATTATCAGGTGAATATCATTCAACGTTCTGCGTGGTATTTGCTAGGAAAGTAGTTGTTTTTCGCATGTGGTCTACCAATAGAGTTTCAATTTATATTGAATCCTTGGTGAAGACGACTTTGTGTACTTTATGCACTGCATTTCGAATTTTATTATTTGTTTCGAAAGGTCTCTAGAAAGCCATATTGATAAAGTTATTTTCAATGGATAATTCCTAACCTCACCAACACACGGCACTGATTAAGGAATATTGTGAAGTGGGGAAATCATGCCGCTGCAGATAACAGATGTCCAATCCAGCTAGCCGAGCTCCTATTCCTCAAATATATTAGATAGCGCCTTCACTAATAATCTGGGCAACTACAGACACGCGCCAGAACTTTTTTTTGATTGTATCAGGAACGCTTTGAAAGTGAAAACACTGGTAGTATATAAATTTTCCATTTGCCGTGCAGTGCATATGAACACTCCTCGTAATGCTCTTACTTTCATTGCCGTTCCAATTGGGATTAGAATAACTATATAAGTGGATATGTTTATTCGAAATTCGATGGTTATCTGTTAGCCAAGAAGCAATTTGTCGGGATAGGACAAAATACAGCTCAACCCAAGTAACAATTCAAATACCATTTGGATTTGATGATGGCTATTTCAATAAATGCAGGTTATTCATTATTCTAATCATTGCCAAAGCAAAAAAAAACTATTTGCTCAAAATACAAAATAGTATATTGTTTTACGAGTGACGAAAGTAACATTTTTTTAAGCCAGAGAACAGTTTACCGAGGCGCAGCCGAAGCTGGTAATGTTCACGAGCTTCAAAAAATGTTTTCGACGAGTGAAACACTATACTTTTTCTACAACCCTGTTTATATCATAATAATATGCGAAAAAAGAACGATGAAGAAATATTTTATTTTAAATTAAAAATAACAGAATTTCTTAAAACATTACTTATGATTTAAATATTGTATGTATTGAGGTAGACGATGCCACATATGTAATGTTGTTAAATGATGTCACTCCAGATGAAGATCGCCGTAATCGGATAGCGTTGAATTTTGTATGGATTGTAAAATTTTGGTTTGTATTTGATTTTTGCTTCTAACTGATTGATCAACATATCCCTCCGCAACGTTACTAGATTTCCAGATCCATGCTTTTTTAATTGAAGTAAATCACCTCCTGCATTCACTAATAGCGTTGCGAAAGTTCTACGCAAACAATGCCCAGTATATTTTTGGGGATCAGGCAAGTTTAAATATTAAGCTATTTGCATAGGAAATTTACTGAATTAATTTATTCCCACAACCTGTCTAGTACACTCTCCGTTCTGGTAGTTAATACAGAATCTTGAATTTATTTTGTCCATATCTAGTGGACGGAGGTTCATATACATTTTAGAAATCTCGTAGAAGAACCCAGAAATGTGGAAGAAACGCGGTACTTTTGGTTTTTGTATTACGTATTATTGCTAAGAGTATACTGCTGATATATTTCACATCATTTCCTGTCAAATCTTTTAATGCATGGCAACGACAAGCCCCCAAAATTCCAAAAACTAAGGCTACCTACAAACGTTAATATCAATATCATTAAGAGTTTGTCGCAATAATAAAGTAATTAACTTACCTTAGTCATTGAGTATTTGGAGTCGGGTGCATTCTTTAAGAAAGTGTTTATCTCATCGGAAGAATTTTTTTTTGACTTTTGACATTCAAAACCATTAGATTTTTGTTTCAAAAAAGAACGTAACTTGGGATATTTACTGATATCGATATTATTTTTAATCGATAGAGTGGTTCTCAACATCGAATACATAGACCATAGCGTCGATGACTTAAATTTTTTTGACAACCATCCAAAATACGCAAGCAACACAGTTTCCGAAAATGAATTTACGTGATTATCAACTCTCCAATCCATGAATTTTGCATATATTTCTTCACATCTCTTTTTAGATTTTACTGGTAATGAATCCAATGAGGTTTCCTCAGCTTGATTTGCTATTTCTGGTGGTGTATTTGGAAAATCTAAATCACTTTCCGAATCAGAAATCTTAATAACTTAAAAAACTAACAACGCTTTCAGTACAAACTGACAAGTCTAAACAATTAACGAGGAACGTCAAACTAATGAAACCAGGCAACTAGATATAAATTGTTTTTAAATCTTACGGTATTTTTACGATTCTATTTTGCTTTTTAATCAAACAAAAGTAAAAAAGGCATTCTAGTTATAGAAATGATTCCTGTCTTTGTTTATTAATAATTTAAAGTCATCAAAACATTATATACAAGGGCGGAAATGATTGAAAATATAAATTTAACTTTCGTCACTAGAAACGAAAGTTAAGCTTATGAGAATATCTCTCACTTGCGACGGAAATCACGTGTTCGCTGAAGGTATTCTATTACAAAATGACGTCTTTTCATAAAAGGTTGTAGAAAAATATATTTTATTTGATATTGTTAAAAAAAGACTGGGCAGATTGCACCAATTAGAAATTGAGAATCTATGTCTGCTCTTCATAGTATCTTAAAATAGCCACTCACTAATCCATGATGAATATTTTCGATCTTCAAATAGTTTACCATTTCCATTTTGGGTTTATAATAGTTTCAAAACATTCATCGGTCATTATATGGAAACAACAATCTCAAACTAGCAATAATATACAGGGTGTCCCGAAACTAAGGCGCCAAATTGAAACGGAAGATTCCCCTAAAAAAATAAATAAGACGCATATCTTTTTTCTCAAATGTCGTTCGTTGCAGAGATACAAGGTGGTGAATATGAAAAATTGAAAGTATTTTTTATTCATAACTTCCAGTTTCGAAAAATTCTCAATTACATTTCAAGGAATGTTTTTGTTCATTAAGTGCTTCTATTTTGAAAAAAGAAACATATTTTCAGTTGCCACAGAAGGGTATCATAGACACTTTTCTCCCTTATTTCATACGCCACTGGTGAACTCATAAAATTTATAAATTTTTCGCATTCCGCATTTAATTTTGAGTAAATAATGTATACCTGTTTGATCCGGAAAATCCAACCGTTTTCAACTGGATATTCTAGCAAAAAAATTAATGACACTTTCACATGCATTTTTTTTCACAAAGCTGCTTTCTTGCAGAGGTACCCTGGAAAATAAAAGACATGTTTTCTCATAACTATTATAGATCTCAAAAAAATTCTATCAAATTTGCAGAGTTTTGTCACAGTGGCGTACAGGAAGAGTATCATGGCAATTTCTTAAAAATAAAAATAGAAGACTATGGAATCTATTCATTGAACAATTTCTTCAAAATCCGTTTATCTCATAAACTGTTTGAAGTATCCACCATTGTTTTGGATACAACCCTAACCCTTTTGAGGAAATTGAATTTTAGTTTTCTTAGAACATTTTCATTCAGCTGCAACCTTTCCACGTTTTCCTAAATTATCTCTCGCAACTCCTCTATTGTGTGTATGGGTTTTGAATGAACTTCCTGTTTTAATTCTCCCCAAACATAAAAATCTAGTGGATTTGAGTCTGGACTTCGGGGAGGCCAACTAAGAGGTGAAGATGAAGTCATTCCCTCACTGGCAGTGTGTAATGGGAAAGTGCACCATCATGCATAAACAATAATATTTGTCGATCTGGTAAATTTATATCTTCCAAGAATTCTGGAAGATTATTGTTTAGGAATTCGAGATATTTATGTCCATTTAGTGCTCCTTCGATTTCAAAGAATCCCAATAGGTTATCGGTTACTACTCCACACCAAATATTTATTTTAAATGAATATTGGAAATGGTGTTCTATAGTTTCATGTGGATTCTCTTCTGCATACATTGCGTTTCGCTGATTGAAAATACCTTTCCTGTAAATGTGTTTCATCCGTGAAATATTTTGTTAACATTTTCATATTCTCGATAACCCAATTACGAACTCTAATCTTTTTGGTGATCACCAGCACAATTCTGACTTTGACCAAATGAAATGGATGAAGTTGCTATTCCTCACATATCCTGTGAATACATGATTTGTATAAATTTTCTGCCAAACCGATTCTTCGAACGCTCATTGAGGGGTCTTGATATGCACTTTCGAGAACCTTTTCTTCTGCCCGTACATTTCTGGCTGACCTTGGTCTTCCTGTCTATCTCATATTGGACCCATTTTTACTAAACCTCCGATGTAAGGCACTGAATATCCTTTTACTAGGTCGCCGATGCGGATATAATTCTTGATATTCTCTTAAGGAAGCCCTTGAATTTCCAAGACACTACCATAAACAAAATGCATATCTGCAAGCACACTTGAGGAAAAATATTGCATTCTTGAGCAAGTTCTCCTGAGGAACTGTATTTATTACTCTGTCCAAAAAAACAATAAAGTTTTGTCCATCTTCGATGACAAGTTAGATACCTACTTGATTCAAATAATTTTTCATGAAATATCCCCGCAATGACAGATGCCAACTTGATTACCGTACATAATCATCTGAATCACCTCATTGCGGATAGGAATGCATTGCAAAATTGAGTTGAAATAAATAATGATGTAAACTAGTTCAATTTTCTTCTTCATTTGGATATCATTTTGGAATATCTTTCTGTATATCAAATGGTTTTGTTATGCTTTTATCTTTTCAATCGGGTGCTTTCAATAAGCACTCAGAGAATAAGTTCAACAGAATCTTTTTATCACACATTTCCATAGGAGAAATGTTTACATTATTCCAATATTATGGTGAATGAGTTGGAAAAAAATGCACCTCAAAAGTTCATTTCTGATTTGCCCCATCTATAATAACATAAGAAATTGCAAAATATTTTCGAAACGACCTCACTGTTTTGCTGGACTCCAATAACTTTTAGCTTTTATCAAGTTTTGCCCACACTATTATCAATATCCCCAAATTACGCTCATTTTCTCTCAACGAATGATTTGTTTTTTTTTTTCTCCTGTAATTTTGTTCTTACTTTGTCTTCTTGGTTTCTCTTTCTATCTCGAATTTGTAATTCACAGTTATCTAAAATATGTAACATTAGAGCCCGAACTTCTTGTAATGAGATGTAACTTTCTCCTATACAATAAAGACTATCTATCTATCTATCTAATTGGGTGGGAATTCAAGGCAAAATCTGTTTCATAAATAATGAACAATACAATAAAAACATTTACAATACAATAAAAAAATCGTAAACATGTTGTATTTATAATCAAAATTTATTTTCTACAGGTTATACACTTATTACTGAAAATGTATCAGTTTCGTGGGATGTGAGATGGGAAAAGAAACTATCAATTCAAAATAGAGCACCCATTAAAGGAAAGCATACCTTCAAATTTTTTATTTTTTTTCGAAACTATGAAAGTTATGACAAAAAAGCCTTTTAATTTTCCAGTTTCAACACCCTGCTTGAAAGTAGCTTTGTGAGAAAATGCATGTGAAAGTGTCATTCATTTTCTTGGTAGAATATCCAGTTGTAATTTGAACCAGTAAGTAGGATTGTAAAATTCCCTTCAGCCGAACAATGTTTTCATAACTAATATATTTGTATTCATAAAAGCGCAATTATCTTGAAAACGGTTGGTTTTTCCAAATTCAAACACATATACATTTTTTACTCAAAATTGGATGAAAAATACGAAAAATTATTAATTTTTCCTGATTTTACCAGTGGCGTAAAAAATAAGGGAGAAAAGGACCATGAAACCATTCTTGTACACCACTGGTAGCATCCGAAAATTTTTATTTTTTTTCAAAATAAAGCATCAATTGAACATAAACATTCCTTCAAATCTAATTGAAAAACTTTCAAAACTGTGTAAGTTATGAATAAAAAAATTTCATATTCAACACCTTGTATCTCTGCAACGAACGACGTTTGAGAAAAAAGTTATCAGGAAAGTCCTATTTATTTTTCAAGGGGAATCTTCCGTTTCAATTTGGCACCATAGTTTCGGGACACCCTGTATATTTTAGATTCATGATGAACCCATAGCTTTGAAATCAAGGCATAAAACTAGCTTTACTTCAATGCCAAATGCTCTTATGAACAGCAGAAATGTAATAATGGCCACCTAGGTTGTAATTTTGGTCTACCCTGTATAAGAGATAGGAAAGAATATTCCATCGTCTTAGGTAGAGCTTATTCGTTTATAAATGGCGAAACGGTCAGAAGAAGCGGTCACATGAGTGCTACTCTATTCAGTGGCGTACGCACAAGCAGTACAACTTTAACTTGAAAATTTCAGCTGACTAATATACCAGGTGATTCTCCCTATAACTTTTTTATTATGGAAGATAGAAAAACGAAATTTGGAGGTTGTGTATTATAGTTCAATTCTAATTTTTATACAAATCCTATATATTTTTACTTATTTCGATCGAGAATGACATTCTGAATCCAACAACACCTCACTTGTCAATATTTCACAAATAAAGTCATTTTTATTCCAATTTTTATTTATTATTTATATTTATTTCATCTAGAATGCCATGGATCGTGTAAACCGCTTCATTCTTCATCAAGTAATATGGGAAAAATACGACTTTGAGGCTCATTACTTCACAGTCGTTTTAAGAAATATTTAAAAGTCGCAAAGTCCATTAAGGTTCTGAATTTTCAAAATGACCTCCTTGATCACGGCAAAGTTCAATTTTTTCAATTGTTGCGCGCACCACATTGATTAGCTGTTCCGCAATGATGTTCTGGAATGCCACCCTTACTTTAGACTCCAGTTCTTCATGAGTAGCTGATGATATTTTATACATCTGATTTTTTATTGTCCCCCAGAGAAAAAAATCTAGCGGAGTCAAATCTGGTGATCTAGAATATAAAATAAAAATAATACATTATGAAAAAAAATTACATCTTAAGAATGTACCTCGCAGGCCACTGAATAGGTCCATAAGTGCCAATCCACTTTTCTAGGAAGGTGTCATTCAGATGTTCTCTTACGACTTGAGAATTGTGAGGTGGCGCTCCAACTTGTTGAAAATAGATATCAACTTGGTTACCCAGTGGCAAATCTTCAATGAAATCATTCATTTGATTTCTAAGGAACTGTAGATATCTTTACGGAGTAAGTTGTCCGTCGAAAATTATTGGCCCCAAAAGTTTTCCTCCGATAATACCCGTCCAGCAATTGAAAAGAAATCGCTCTTGAAAATTTCTTTATTGCATCAGATGTAAATTTGTTTGAGACCAGTACCTTTTATTATTCCGATTGAACAGACCCAATTTGTTGAATCGAGTTTCATCTGAATTTATAATTTTAAATGGAAAACGTCTTCTCTGTATTTAGTCAAAAAATAGTTGCAAAAAGGTAATCTTTGGTTGTGGTCGTTATCGTAAAGATGTTGGTGTAGTTGGTACTTGAATGATCGATAATTATATTTGTGATGAATTCTCCCAACGGACGAATAACTTATATCACACTCAGAAACAATTTGGCGAATTGACGCCGTACAATTCACTTCAACATAGGCCAACACGTCTACTTCTTTTTCGTCACTGACGATGAAGCTATTGGCATTTTCCCCTGGTTCATTTCGCATTTTCCTTTCCAGATTTGGAAAATAATGCCGAGTGGGATGGCGACGATTAGGGAATCTCTAAGATAAATTCGAGCTGCATCAGTTGCATACTTTTTTGCTTCTCCGTAAATTAGCAACATGTAAATTCTCTCGTTTCTAGTATAATTTTCCATATCAAATTATAAACTACGCAACAAATAAATTTTCAAAAGTGACAGCATATTCATTAGCCTATTTGTTTAGGTAGTCCCAGCAACAGCTTCAATTGTTTGTCACGGATAACGAGAATAACAGGACATAAGGCATAAGTAACCGAATACGTATTATTTGCTATTAGGTATGATCGCTTCTTGCAATTATTCAGAAAAATAGTGAAAATAAAGTGAACGTGTGTGGTATCAAATTATTCGTAAAAAAACTATCTTTCATAAAAAGCCGACGAGATACCCCTTTTCCATTTGAAAAAATCGAGTTAACTGGAGAAATTCATATTGGCGACTTTTAAATAATTATTTGAACGACTGTGAAGTATAAAAGCCTCAAAGTCGTATTTTTCCCATGTTACTTGATCAAGAATGAAGCGCTTTACACGATCCATGGCATTCCAGATCAAAAAATAAAAATTGAAATAAAAATGACTTTATTTGTCAAATATTGACAAGTGAGGTGTGTTGGATTCAGAATGTCATTCTCGATCGAAATAAGTAAAAATATATAAGAGGTCCCATTTAAAAATCGAAAGTTTGGGTCATTTCCAGTCAAACCGGAAGTATGGCAAAGCAAGTAAATATGTAAAAAAAAATTGAACTAATACACAACCCCAAATTTCGTTTTTCTATCTTCAATAATAAAAAAGTTATAGGTCAGAGAATCACCCGCTATACTGATTATACCGATATGTTACAGACTTCGGTCTCGTATTACATGATAATATCCCATTGTGATCATTTTTCAGCTATACATCATTCTCATTCGTCCTGAGAGAAACATAAGACAGAGTATGATGCCGATGAGGTACAGCGCTATCAACAAAAGCTCAACCAACACCGGATCCGGAAGCATGATGGCCGCTGTGATGGTAACAGCAGCTACATGTGATCAAAAACAGAACGTGCAGAAGCACGTCTCGCCCATAGAAAAAGTAGATGATGGTATGTGATTTTTCCCACCGATTTCTTCAGCTCATATACCTTTACGCAGAATCTTTTTTTTTTTTTTCAGCACGTGTTTGGAATATTCAAGTACTTTGTAGTTTTAGGCAAAGTGACCAGCAAACAATTTTTTCAATTCATTATACAGAGTGTTTTTAATAACATTCTAATATTCAAGGGGGTTTTATGTGTGCCCATTTTGAGAAAAAAACTTCATATGAACATATGTCCTAAAGGTCTTAACTTTTAAACTACAGGGTGTTGAAGTTGTAAGAAAAAAATATTTTTTTATGTCTTTGGTATGACCCTGGATATTTTTATGAAACCCAGTACGCCTATGCATGAAAAGATATTGTTTGCTGTACAATAAAATTTTTTATTCCTGCCAGTGGTGTTCGTGCAGGATTTGCACTGAATCATTTCAAAGAGAAAAAGGGATACGCCACTGTTTTTTCCCAACGAAAAAATCATTTTAAAAATCCTCATTCCTTTCTGAGCAAATCTGGTCCCGTGATTTTTCCGTTTGACGTACGGTTTTTCCATAATCAAATTAAATTCATTCATTTGCACCTGTTATAAAATTGGGTATTATCAAGGATTAAAAACGTATCTAGTAGGTAAGAAGTAGATTTTGTTTTGTAAACATAAACAGTTCTGACAGTTGTCTACCCAGTATAGTTGTCACATATTTGAGTCATCAAAATTAACAATATTATAAAAAAAACATGGTCCATTTAATTGCATTAAAGAGGCATGGGGGATGGAAATCCTCCAACGTTGCCGAAGGATATATAGAGGAATCTTTTACAAATGAAGTAGACATAGCAGATAAAATCTTTAGAGGGAGAAGTGACAGAGAGAAATCTGCTAATACTATTAGTATTATTGCCGAAGAAGAAAACAGCAATAACGTCGCTGACTATTCAGGTAACATAACCGATAAATTTAGAGGGGGAAGTGACAAAGAGAATGACTTTTCAGGTAGAGTTCAGCCTATGTTTAATAATTGTACAAACTGCAACATAACTATAAATATACATAAATAGTTATAATAAACGTTCCATATGTGTAATAATTTATTCGATTTACTGTCTAAAATGTATACCGGGTGGTCCACTTACGACTATCCACGATCAATTACTCCCAGAAAAATTCTTTAACAAAAATTCGCCGAGACACGTCGATTTTTGTTTGGAGGTGGGCACCATTTGACGAGAAGAAGATATGTTATACTTCAACCCCCTACTCCCCAGAGCAACCCCCTCTATTATTTTATTAGGGAATGTCGGTCGTGTCATACATCATTGTGAAGGTAATTCAATTCTGATACTAGCAAAGCGAAATTTTCTGAATTTGAAGAAGGCGTGCTCGCGATATTCGAGTTCAAATGGTACATTGGTGAATTGTGAGTAAATAAATTATACGAAATAGATTATCGAACAATTATTCACAAAAAATGTTCAAAATGACTGCCATTGAATCCCAGACAGTAGTAGAGTATATTTCAAATGTCTCCTGCACCTTTGAAACTATTTCTCTGGTAATTGCCTGGCATTCAGTTATAATTCTTCTTTCTCAATCGTTCATGTCAGTAGGTTGAGTTCTATAAATAACGGATTTCAAATAACCCCAAAGGAAAAAATCATTGGGTGCCAAGTCCGGCGAGCGTGCTGGCCATTCTATTGGACCTCGAGGACCTATCCATTTGTTTGGAAAAGTTTTGGGATAGCCATTCTCTCACCTGTAATAGGAAATGAGGTGGTGCTTCATCTTGCTGGAAATCAATGTTATCTGCCAAAAGATTTGGATTACCATCATCATCACGGTCCGTGTTGACAGCATCCAAAATAAGTGGTTCAATCAGCTTCTGCAGCATATCCAAATAAACCGCACCATTTAAATCACCTTGGATAAATATAATGCTGCTTGGGAGAGGCATGCCTACAGTGCTCGTCTAAAGTCCGTTCCCCCCCTACTTATTTTCGAACCACCTGGTATATCGCAACGAAATTTGGAGGTCTTGAATAGGAGATAAAAACCTACTCTTTCATGAAAAAATCACAGCCAAAAGTTTCAAGATGGCGGCTGAGCGCCATCCTCAATATTTTTTAAATGGAACACCCCATATATTATTCCATTTTCGAAATTTGCTTATAATTCTCAACAGTTTTCTTCAATACACTTTACTCCTAAATTAAATTGTTTTCGAAATATCAACGTTTGAAAAGTGACATTTTGGTCATTTCAAACCCAACCAAAAACACTGATGTTGCTTTCAATCAAGTTTGCATTGGAAAAAATTGTTGTCGTGGTAACATCTTGTTTACTGTCAAACTGAACTGCTAACTGTCAAATAGTCCGTTGAGCGCCTAAATCCTTTTACGAAAGGTGTGATCATGGCTCGTAGCTTAGACGATGAATTTGAAGCAGTTTTGATATTTGGAGAAGCTGGAAGAAATTATCATCTAGCAGTCCGTATATTTAATGATAGATTTCCCGATAATCCTATTTCGAGATCATATTTGCGCAAACTTTTAAATGAGCTCCAAGCAACTGGTACGCTGAAAGATGCTCCAAGATCAGGAAGACCGCCTCTTTCAGGAGAAAAAAAGGTAGAAATTGTTGCTAAAATGGTGATCAATCCGACTCAGTCGACGTCTGCAGTTGCTGAATCCTGTGGAGTAAGTTCAAAAAGTGTCCAAAGAGTCCTAAGCTAAGAAAAGTTTCATCCCTATAAAATGAAAATCCTGCATGCTCCCACGGAGTATGATCCAGACCGGAGGGTTGAATTTTGTGAGTGGTTAACAAGAACAATTGAAGGAGGACGGGGCTTCCTAAAACGTGTATGTTTCGCAGACGAATGTACGTTTTTTCTTAATGGAAAAGTCAACAAACAGAAGATACGATACTGGAGCGATACTAATCCGCATATTTTTAGAGAGGGACATACCCAGTTTCCTAAAAAGGTGAATGTTTGGGTGGGGATTTTGGGCAATGGCGTTGTTGGACCGATTTTCATCAGAGGCAATCTTACAGGAGTTCTTTACAGAAATCTTTTAGAAACTGAAATTGAACCTCGACTAGGACAAATTGTATTAAACAATCAGGAAGAGTTTGAAAATCGTGAAATCATATTTCAGCAGGATGGGGAACCTCCCATTTCGAGTTCCTCTATACAAACTTCCCTGGGCGATGCATAGGTCGCAGGGGAAGTACAGAATGGCCACCAAGATCTCCGGATCTTACACCTCTAGATTTTTTCGTTTGGGGGTATCTGAAGTCAAAAATCTACGCCACTGAATGCCAAACAATAGAAGAGTTGGAACGCAGAATAATAGTTACATGTGAAGAAATAGATGAACAGACTTTCATCAACGTGAGAGAAGCTGGTTATAATAGGGCACTTTATTGTCAAGATTTGAGAGGGGGCCACATTGAACACTTGATGAAATAATTGTTGGGGTTAGATAAAAGTGTTATTCAAAAATAAATTATAATTTTTTAGCTAACTAATTTGGTTTGAAAGAAAAGTGCCATGTGAAGTGGAATGAATAGAAAAATCGAATTAAACGGTTTTCTTCACATAAAGGATTCAATATAAAATTGAACCAGAAAATGGTAGATCTCAGGTGAAAAACAACTACTTTCCTGGCAAATACCACGCAGAACATTGAATGATATTCACCTGAAAATCCATGCATACTTCCATAAAATATCAATGGACATTGAATGCAAATGTTTCTTTCTGATAAGCTCGATTATGTTTAATTTATGTCGTGTTCACCTAACAATCCGATACCGGTTTCAGCTTCTGGCCCTCATCAGTACGGTAGTCAACCAGCCAAGGTGCAAAGAACTCTGGCTGAAGTGAGACACAACGTAAACAAACCATCATCGATCTTGTAACACCTATAGGTAGCCGGAAAGATAAACTTTAACTGGCGGTACCTAGTGACAAAAGAAACACTCGAAAATCTCCACCTTGATAGGTTTCTAAATAAAGATTCCTTCTCAGTAGGGCAAGCCCGTCTAGCATATGTGAAAGAAAGTGCCATGTGAAGTGGAATGAATAGAAAAATCGAATTAAACGGTTTCTTCACATAAAGGATTCAATATAAATTGAACCAGAAAATGGTAGATCTCAGGTGAAAACAACTACTTTCCTGGCAAATACCAGCAGAACATTGAATGATATTCACCTGAAATCCATGCATACTTCCATAAAATATCAATGGACATTGAATGCAAATGTTTCTTTCTGATAAGCTCGATTATGTTTAATTTATGTCGTGTTCACCTAACAATCCGCATACCGGTTTCAGGCTTCTGGCCCTCATCAGTACGGAGTAGTCAACCAGCCAAAGGTGCAAGAACTCTGGCTGAAGTGAGCACAACGTAAACAAACCATCATCGATCTTGTAACACCTATAGGTACGCCGGAAAAGATAAACTTAACTGGCGGTACCTAGTGACAGAAAGAAACATCCGAAATCTCCCACCTTGATAGGTTTCTAAATAAGATTCCTTCTCAGTAGATGCAAGCCCGTCTAGCATATAGTGAAGAAAGTGCCATGTGAAGTGGAATGAATAGAAAATCGATTAAACGGTTTCTTCACATAAAGGATTCAATATAAAATTGAACAGAAATGGTAGATCTCAGGTGAAAACAACTACTTTCCTGGCAAATACCACGCAGAACATTGAATGATATTCACCTGAAAATCATGCATACTTCCATAAAATATCAATGGACATTGAATGCAAATGTTTCTTTCTGATAAGCTCGATTATGTTTAATTTATGTCGTGTTCACCTAACAATCGCATACCGGTTTCGGCTGGCCTCATCAGTACGGAGTAGTCAACCAGCCAAAGGTGCAAGAACTCTGGCTGAAGTGAGACACAACGTAAACAAACCATCATCGATCTTGTAACACCTATAGGTACGCCGGAAAGATAAACTTTAACTGGCGGTACCTAGTGACAGAAAAAACACTCCGAAAATCTCCCACCTTGATAGGTTTCTAAATAAAGATTCCTTCTCAGTAGGATGGCAAGCCCGTCTAGCATATAGTGAAAGAAAAGTGCCATGTGAAGTGGAATGAATAGAAAAATCGAATTAAACGGTTTTCTTCACATAAAGGATTCAATATAAAAGTAGTTGTTTTTCACCTGAGATCTACCATTTTCTGGTTCAATTTTATATTGAATCCTTTATGTGAAGAAAACCGTTTAATTCGATTTTTCTATTCATTCCACTTCACATGGCACTTTTCTTTCACTATATGCTAGACGGGCTTGCCATCTACTGAGAAGAATCTTTATTTAGAAACCTATCAAGTGGAGATTTCGGAGTGTTCTTTCTGTCACTAGGTACCGCCAGTTAAAGTTTATCTTTCCGGCGTACCTATAGGTGTTACAAGATCGATGATGGTTTGTTTACGTTGTGTCTCACTTCAGCCAGAGTTCTTTGCACCTTTGGCTGGTTGACTACTCCGTACTGATGAGGGCCAAGAAGCCTGAAACCGGTATGCGGATTGTTAGGTGAACACGACATAAATTAAACATAATCGAGCTTATCAGAAAGAAACATTTGCATTCAATGTCCATTGATATTTTATGGAAGTATGCATGATTTTCAGGTGAATATCATTCAATGTTCTGCGTGGTATTTGCCAGGAAAGTAGTTGTTTTCACCTGAGATCTACCATTTTCTGGTTCAATTTATATTGAATCCTTTATGTGAAGAAACCGTTTAATTCGATTTTCTATTCATTCCACTTCACATGGCACTTTCTTTCACTATATGCTAGACGGGCTTGCCAATCCTACTGAGAAGGAATCTTTATTTAGAAACCTATCAAGGTGGAGATTTCGGAGTGTTCTTTCTGTCACTAGGTACCGCCAGTTAAAGTTTATCTTTCCGGCGTACCTATAGGTGTTACAAGATCGATGATGGTTTGTTTACGTTGTGTCTCACTTCAGCCAGAGTTCTTTGCACCTTTGGCTGGTTGACTACTCCGTACTGATGAGGGCCAAGAAGCCTGAAACCGGTATGCGGATTGTTAGGTGAACACGACATAAATTAAACATAATCGAGCTTATCAGAAAGAAACATTTGCATTCAATGTCCATTGATATTTTATGGAAGTATGCATGGATTTTCAGGTGAATATCATTCAATGTTCTGCGTGGTATTTGCCAGGAAAGTAGTTGTTTTCACCTGAGATCTACCATTTTCTGGTTCAATGTTATATTGAATCCTTTATGTGAAGAAACCGTTTGAATTCGATGTCTCTATTCATTCCACTACACATGGCACTTTTCTTTCACTATATGCTAGACGGGCTTGCCACTCCTACTGAGAAGGAATCTTTATTTAGAAACCTATCAAGGTGGAGATTTTCGGAGTGTTCTTTTCTGTCACTAGGTACCGCCAGTTAAAGTTTATCTTTTCCGGCGTACCTATAGGTGTTACAAGATCGATGATGGTTTGTTTACGTTGTGTCTCACTTCAGCCAGAGTTCTTGCACCTTTGGCTGGTTGACTACTCCGTACTGATGAGGGCCAAGAAGCCTGAAACCGGTATGCGGATTGTTAGGTGAACACGACATAAATTAAACATAATCGAGCTTATCAGAAAGAAACATTTGCATTCAATGTCCATTGATATTTTATGGAAGTATGCATGGATTTTCAGGTGAATATCATTCAATGTTCTGCGTGGTATTTGCCAGGAAAGTAGTTGTTTTCACCTGAGATCTACCATTTTCTGGTTCAATTTTATATTGAATCCTTTAGTGAAGAAACCGTTTAATTCGATTTTTCTATTCATTCCACTTCACATGGCACTTTTCTTTCACTATATGCTAGACGGGCTTGCCACTCCTACTGAGAAGGAATCTTTTATTTAGAAACCTATCAAGGTGGGAGATTTTCGGAGTGTTTCTTTCTGTCACTAGGTACCGCCAGTTAAAGTTTATCTTTTCCGGCGTACCTATAGGTGTTACAAGATCGATGATGGTTTGTTTACGTTGTGTCTCACTTCAGCCAGAGTTCTTTGCACCTTTGGCTGGTTGACTACTCCGTACTGATGAGGGCCAAGAAGCCTGAAACCGGTATGCGGATTGTTAGGTGAACACGACATAAATTAAACATAATCGAGCTTATCAGAAAGAAACATTTGCATTCAATGTCCATTGATATTTTATGGAAGTATGCATGGATTTTCAGGTGAATATCATTCAATGTTCTGCGTGGTATTTGCCAGGAAAGTAGTTGTTTTTCACCTGAGATCTACCATTTTCTGGTTCAATTTTATATTGAATCCTTTATGTGAAGAAAACCGTTTAATTCGATTTTTCTATTCATTCCACTTCACATGGCACTTCTCTTTCACTATATGCTAGACGGGCTTGCCATCTACTGAGAAGGAATCTTTATTTAGAAACCTATCAAGGTGGGAGATTTTCGGAGTGTTTCTTTCTGTCACTAGGTACCGCCAGTTAAAGTTTATCTTTTCCGGCGTACCTATAGGTGTTACAAGATCGATGATGGTTTGTTTACGTTGTGTCTCACTTCAGCCAGAGTTCTTTGCACCTTTGGCTGGTTGACTACTCCGTACTGATGAGGGCCAAGAAGCCTGAAACCGGTATGCGGATTGTTAGGTGAACACGACATAAATTAAACATAATCGAGCTTATCAGAAAGAAACATTTGCATTCAATGTCCATTGATATTTTATGGAAGTATGCATGGATTTTCAGGTGAATATCATTCAATGTTCTGCGTGGTATTTGCCAGGAAAGTAGTTGTTTTTCACCTGAGATCTACCATTTTCTGGTTCAATTTTATATTGAATCCTTTATGTGAAGAAAACCGTTTAATTCGATTTTTCTAATTTGGTTTGACTGTGAATTTTCAGAACACATTCGTAGGCTTCGAGATTTTCCGGTAAGTGGTACTGTTTATCCCTAATAAACTATCTTTACGCCTCTTATTAGTCGAATTCATTAAGAGATTTAACTACAAATCAATAACAACGTTTAGTTAGCAAAATGTTTTACCGGAAGTGACCAAAATCCATAATTCATTTTGAACCGGAATGTCACTTTTCAAACCTTAATATTTCGAAAACAATTGAATTTAGGAGTGAAATATATCGGAGAAAACTGTTGAGAATTATGAGCAGATTTCAAAAATGGAATAATATACGGGTGTTCCATTTAAAAAAAAAATCGAAGATGGCGCTCAGCCGCCATTTTGAAACTTTTAGCTGTGATTTTTCCATGAAAAAGTAGGTTTTCATCTCCTATTCAAGCCCTACAAATTTCGTTGCAATATACCAGGTGGTTCAAAAATTAGTTGGGGGGGGAGGGAACTTTAGACGAGCACTGTATATGCAGGAGGTTCACTTTTTGAACATCTGATTTCATTTATTTCTTTGTGCGTTCGGGATAATTTTGTGTAAGCATTCAAAAATGTATTCAGATAACTTCAATTTTATAATTCTATCGTTTAAAATCATTCTCTTAAATAAATTTTCGTTTTGTTTTTTCTCTTAAGTGGTCTAGCAAGAAGCGAATGAATGAATTTTATTTTTTTATGCGAAAACCGTACTTATAACAGAAAAAAATTAGGAGACCAGATTTGCTTACAAGAGAATGAGAATTTCAAAAATGATTTTTATTAAAAAAAAAACAGTGGCGTATCACTTTTCTCTTTAAAATGTTTCAGTGCAAATCTCGCACGAACCCCTCTGGAAAGAATAAAAAATTATGTTGTGCAGCAGAAAATGCCTTTCGATGTATAGAAGATGCGTACTACATTTCACAAAAATATCATAGTTATCATAAAAAATAGATGTTTTTCATAGAAGTTTAGCACCCTGTAGTTAAAAAGTTAAGACATTTAGGACATATGTTCACATGAAGTTTTTTTCTCATAATGGACCCCAGAATAACTTTCCCAAATATTAGCATGTTATTAAGAAACACCCTGTATACAATATTGTAACCAGATTAATCAATATATTTTCCAGAACTACCAAATGTTACTTGTCAATAATCCAGAAAATGTACTCATTTCATTATACATTCCAATTCGAAAGATTTACACTGATAACAATGTTGCGCGTATGGCAAGACAGATCATTTAGGCTTCAGTGAAAAATATCAACTCTATCACTGTTCTCCAACTTTCAGATATTCTCTACAAACCACCCTGCAAGAAAGACAGCAGCACCCAGACGAATTCAGTCGACCAACCGAATCCGGACGCCAAAAATAGCGTCGTCAAAATGTCGTCGGATGTGGCGCCGAAAATCAACAATAACCACAACATCGGCAACGGTCCCGCTACCATGTCTCCCGTAACGAAAATCAAAGAGCTGGCATCATAGCAAAAATCCGACAGCAGACCTTCCAGTTTGAAGAGAAAACCCATTCAGGTGTAAGGGGTGATATTGCGAGTAAAAAAAGGAAATAGGAAGGCATAATTGATGAGATAGACTTGTGGGTATCAGGGTTTTTAGCTATTCTTAAATATGAGAATCGTTGACCGCGAAGCTCCTCATGTAGTTTTGTTCAACTATCGTTAGATCCTAACTAGATCCGTTGCCGGATTTGTACCAATACTAGTACGAACGTTTTTCTGCACCACTTTTCATTTTATTTATTTATAAATACACTGTTCTGCAGGATAAATCCCATCTACAGAACAGGAATGTTGGGCAGGAATAGATTTATATCATAATATAAAACAATAACATCATTCTGCGAAATCATACATGCAGCATATTATAGATATTCATTCATTTGAAAAATTCGGATTTGATAAGAATTACTATAACTTTTTCATTATTGAAGATAGAAAAACGAAATTGGGGGGTTGTATATCACAGTTCAATTCACATTTTTTGCCATATTCACTTGCTTTGCCGTATTTCCGGTTTGACCGGCAATGACCCCAACTTTCGATTTTTAAATGGGACATATATTTTTGTAGGTTTGAATGAAATTTGTATTTCGTGCAAAATTATTTTTATTTTTAAAATCGTAGCAGAGCGCTTTCGACTATATAATAGTCATCATCAGTGCTTACCTGCAAGTAAGTAATACCTAATGAGATTGTGTATAAAATATTTTGACATTTTGAAAGATTAAGTTTTCAGGTTACTTACTCGTCAGGTTTACAAGAAGTCCATCAAAACAGTTTCCAGTTTGTATAAAATAGGTAAAAACCTTAGGTACATATAACATGTTAAAACATTTCTTAAAAAACACTCAAGTGTTATAAATTGATGTAATCCATTATTTTAAAATTGAATTCCACATGGTTTCATGGAAGTCAATGTTGAAGTGAAGAAGTAACGGATGTTCTTCTTCTTCTTCTAGTTAATTTTTTTGTGCTCGGTTATATAACCATCTACACAGATCCGAGGGCCTCGTGCGGTAATACCTCACTTGCCCCCCTTCGAATGGCACCCTGGAAGTCTCACTCGAAGTGATACTACGAGTGCCCGAGCACCCCTTCTTCCGACAAGTCCGTTGTCATCCAGCCTGGTTACTGGCGTAGAGAAGAAAGGGACTATTTCATACACAAATCTTTTTTCGCCTTTCACAATTTTTAGATTATTTTTGTATTGCACGTTATAAAACGGCAGACATTCACAATATACATTTACTTGACCTCCAACCAGTTAACGCCACATGTTAACCTTACCATGGTCAGAGGTCGAATGTAACGGATGTTGTCGTTGACAATGACAAGAGTGACACATGACTTGGAACTTTAGAAACATATTATAAAGAAGGTGGCAAACGTAGATGGCGGTCTATTCCATTGTGGAGTGAAGAAGAGTGACTCTGAGAACACTTTTCCACTCTAGAGTCACTCTTCTTTACTCCAGAATGCAATAGAACGCCATCTACGTTTGCCACCTTCTTTATAATATGTTTCTAAGGTTCCAAGTCATGTGTCACTCTTGTCATTGTCAACGACAACATCCGTTACTTCTTTACTTCAACATTGACTTCCATGAAACCATGTGGAATTCAATTTTAAAATAATGGATTACATCAATTTATAACACTTGAGTGTTTTTACACGCTTTATATTAGCTTCACTTATATGTTTGTTTGTTTGTAACCGACTCCTTTGGGCGCGATTTTGACCCACTTCCAGACGTCCGAACGATCTGAAATTTGGCAGGTGTACAAAAAAAATTGTGTGGAAAAAAACAAGATGGCGGCTTTAATATGGCGTACGAGTTTTGTGATTATGGTCCGATTCCCTTCAAAATTGGTATCTGAGGGTTTTCATGGTCGGAGATTATGATTCTTCTGTCAAAATTGAAAAATTCAAGATGGTGGCTCCAAAATGGTGGACGAGTTTTGTGATTATGGCCTGATTCTATTCAAAATGGGTATGTGGGGGTTTTTGGGGTCGGAGATTATGATTATTTTGTCAAAATTGGAGGATTTAAGATGGCGGCTCCAAAATGGCCGCGAGTTTCGTGATTATGGTCCGATTCTATTCAATATTGGAGAATAATAGTAGAAAAAAATCAATAATAATAATAATAGATTGAAAAACTAAAAACACGCGTTAATAGAAAACTAAACTAAAAAGTTGAAAATGCATAATAGTTTAAAAAAACTAAAAAACACGCTTTTGTAGAAAACCAGACTAACAAAATAGAGAATAAGAAAAAATTTATTTTATTTAAAAAAAAGCGTGGGGTGCATGGTATCAATAATTATATAGTACATTACACACCTAGGGCAGTAAAGTAAGAAATGTCTCAGATCACAGGTAATTGTTGGCCGAGGCGATACCATGCACCCTACGCATTTTTTTAAATAAAATAAAAAAAATTCTTATTTTCCATTTTTTCAGTCTGGTTTTCTATTAAAGCGTGTTTTTTAGTTTTCTTAAACTATTATTTATTCAAGAAATGTTTTAACATGTTATATGTACCTAAGGTTTTCGCCTATTTTATACAAACTGGAAACTGTTTTGATGGACTTTTTTTTTTTTTTTTTATGTTCTTGTTCCCACAAAAAGGGATATCCTGTAATGTTCAGAGAACATCGTGGGAACCAAGGGAAAGAAGGTAGGAGTTGGTGTTCTTCTTGAATTCCTGGAGGTTGTATGCCTCGGGGAACACCTCCCTAGGCAATGAGTTCCAAAGCCTCGCTGTTCGTTGGATGAACGAGTCTTTGGAAAGTGATGTTCTGCAGGTCTCCAAAGTGACCACGAAGGGGTGTGATGACTGAACTTGACGGGTTAATCTCGAAGAGACTGCCAAAGCAGGAACGATTGTTGATATTTCAGAAGAGCATCGCCCATGAAAATATCTATAAAATAGAGCCAAATCGCCAACTTTTCTACGGTGTTCCAGACAAGTGAGCGAGTTTGTAAGCGAGACATCACCGACGAGACGAATTGCCCTTTTTTGGACAGAATCCAATAGCCTCAGGATATGTTTAGGTGCCGCACTCCAAATATGGGAACAGTATTCCAGGACAGGTCGGATCTGTGCCTTATAGATCATAAGCAGCTGACTGGGGGTGAAATAGCTCTTGGCACGAAACAAAACCAAGTTTTGGGATGCACTTTTGGCAATGGACCTCACGGATTTTCCCAGGAAAGGTTATTGCTGGTAGTAATACCAAGCATCGATATGGATGACTTCAGTGGTATGGTTACTCCTGACAAGGTTATGTTAGGCACAGTGAGATCGGCTTTTCTAGAGAAAAGACATGCTTGTGTTTTGTTTGCATTGAATTCTACCAAGTTATCAGATCCCCATTCGAGAATTGTTGCTAAGTCCATATTTATATTATTAACATTTCTTCCTCGTTCATTTCTGGTTTCACGGGCTGATATAGGGGCCCTGGAAGAGAAAGCGGCATGGAGAGTACTATCATCGGCAAAGCTGTGTACTGGACATGAAGTTGCTTTCAACAGGTCGTTGATGTGAAGTAGAAATAGTGTTGGTGCGAGAATAGATCCTTGCGGAACACCAGCATTTATGAGTAGAGTGTCAGATGAAACTCCATCGACCACTACATGGAGAGACCTGTTTGAGAGAAAACTAGCAAGCAGAGAACACAGCTGAGGGGGCAAGCCATAAGACGGAAGCTTGGCGAGGAGTCCCTGGTGCCAAACTCGATCGAACGCCTTGGAGATATCTAATGCCACAGCTAAAGTTTCTCCATACTTTTCAATAGATAGCTGCCATATATGTGAGACGTAAGCGAGTAGGTCACCAGTTGATCTCTGATGGCGGAAGCCATATTGCCTATCGTTGACAATTCCTGAGTCTTCCAGATATTTCATGAGCTCGATGTTGATGGCTTTTTCCATGACCTTTGGAATAATAGATAGCAGTGCGATAGGTCTGTAGTTGCTAGGTAGGGCCTTTTGCCTTTTTAGGACTGGCTGTACTCTTGCAATTTTCCAATTGGACGGAAATACCCCAAATTGTAAGAGTGGTTGAACAACTTGCAAAGAACAGGTGTTAGTTCGGGGCACATTTCTTGAGAACAATCGGCGGGATTCCATCAGATCCACAGGCTTTGTTGGTGTTGAGACCCAGCAAAATCTTTCTGATAGTACGTTGGCGAAAGGTGATCTCGGGCATGTGACTGTCAATAGGTGTAATGTTCGGGGGTTGTTTTCCCGATGAATTCAGAGTGGAATTTCCAGCAAATAGGTGCGCAAAGATATTGGCTTTTTCCTGGGCAGTCGTTGCTAGTGTTCCATCTTCTTTGGTTAGAGGAGGAAATGAGCTGGAAGTGAAGTTTCTTCCCACAGCTTTGGCGAAAGACCAAAATGAACGGGATCCGTTAGGACATTCAACAAGTTTTGATCTTATTTTGGCATTGTGGGCATCTTTTGAGCATTCTATTGTCTCTTTGCATATGCCTCTAGCCTCGACATATGCTGCTCTGGTCTCAGGGCCCGGATTTTTTAGCCATCGATGGTATGCTGCCTGTTTGGAAGCCACAGCTCTAGAGCAGTTTCTGTTAAACCAGGTCTTATCGGATGATGTTCTTCTTTCGGTATTCGGTATGTAAGTTTGCATCCCCAACATGATGATTTCAGAAATTGTCTCAGCACATCGTGTTGGATCTACTGAAGATAAACAAACTCTCTTCCATGGAAACGCTGAGAAAAACATACGAAGACCTTCCCAGTCGGCCGAATTGTAATGCCACATGAGACGGGGTGGTATTGTGCAGCTCGATGGTAAATGGAAAGAGCATGTTGTGGAGATGAGGGTGTGATCAGAGTTTCCAAGTGGGGCACAAACTTCTATTCTATACGGGTCAGGATTGGTGGTGAGGAAAAGATCTAGTGTATTGGCAGACTGGTTGTTGACATCAGGGATGCGGGTCGGTAGCTCGACCAGTTGTTCTAGACCATTAGTGATGGCGAAGGCCTCGGCTTAACGACCTGCATCATCTGTTTTGTTAGAGAATTTGAGCCAGGCAGCGTTATGTACATTAAAGTCTCCCATGATTATGGTTTCAGCTGTTGGATGGTTCTCCTGAATGTAGTCCAGTTTGAGTGATAAGAACTCAAAGAGGTCGTTATATAAAGGTTCATTAGGTGATAGGTAAAGGCAGCAGAGGAACTTAGTCAGTTTGGTATCAGATAGCTTGAACCACATCACATCAAAGTCTTTCGGTTCCAAACTCTCTTCACGCTGGCATGAAAGGTTAGCCTTAGCGTAAAGGCAGACTCCACTTTTGAACCTGAATCGAGAATGGAGTTCGTAACCAGGACAAAGCATATGGACCTTGTTGGTGGACGAGTTTACTTGTGTTTCTGTTAGAGCCAGAATATCCGGTTTTTTCGTCTGTAGGTGATGGTGGACGTCATTGATGTTCTTGTTGAGTCCGCGGATGTTGCAAAAATTAATTTTTAATGTTGAGTCCCCTCGAGTACCTCTCGCCCGGAAATCCGAATGGAGAGGTATTTTACTTCCGGAGTGTTTTACTCTAGGAGACTTCATCATTATTACTATTAGGATGTACCTGAAAATAAAGGAGGAATTGGGGAAAAGGAAAGAGGGAGACCGGAAAGTATCGACCGAACACTGAAACATGGAATGATCCATTTCACAGCACACAAAGTCGATATGGTGGTATTTCACCGGGCGATGAGACCATCTTCCACCTACGGTTATCCTTTTAGTCGCCTCTTACGACAGGCAGGATTTACCATGGGGCTATTCTAAAGCCGACCCCATACAGCATACTTCTTGTTAACCTGACGAGTAAGTAACCTAAAAACTTCATCTTTCAAAATGTCAAAATATTTTATACCCAATTTCATTAGGTATTACTTACTTGCCGATAAGCACTGATGATGACTATTATATAGTCGAAAGCGCTCTGCTACGATTTTGAAAATAAAAATAATTTTGCACGAAATACAAATTTCTTCTAAACCTACTATTTATTACGTGCACCAAAAAATTTTTACTTATTTCGATCGAGAATGCCATTCTAAATCCAACAGCACCTCACTTGTCAATATTTGACAAATAAAATCATTTTATGCGTCGTGTAAATCGCTTCATTCTTGATCAAGTAACATGGGAAAAATACGACTTTGAGGCTTATGACTTCACAGTCGTTTTGAGAATTAATTAAAAGTCGCAAATTAGTTCAATGAGATTCTAAATTCTCAAAATGACCTCCTCCTTGATCACGGTTCAACTTTTTCGATTGTTACGCGCACCACATTGATTAGCTGTTCCGCAGTGATGTTCTGGAATGCCGCCCTTACTTTATACTTCAGTTCTTCACGATTAGCTGATGCTGTGTTATACACCTGATTTTAAATTGTTCCCCAGAGAAAAAAACTAGCGGAGTAAGATCTGGTCATCTAGAATAGGAAAAAGAAATAATACATTATGAAAAAATTTTCAAACGAAGAAGATTACAAGGAATAAACAGAGAAAATAGAGTAAATTCAAAGGGGTGGGAAGGGGTGAAGAATTGGACAAAAAGTCTTTCCTTTGGAAATTAGGTTTTCTGTTCCCTGAAGAAGCTCCATGCAAAATTTGGAAGATTAAGATTGAACCCAAGTGCAGTTTTCGATTTTTCAACTTAGCCGCTCCTGCTAGTTTTTCATTTTGTTTATTTGGTCAACCCTGACTAAAAAAGTCTTCCACTCGGATTATCCCGATGTGAAGACCATAACAAAGTAGAGGAACACGAAATTAAGCATATAGGAGATGTCGAATTTTTGCGATGTTTGATTTTGTGGCCCAAAATTTTCAAAAAAAATGGTACTCCTCAACCAAATCGTCTTCCGCTTTGTCAGATGATTACTAGTCCATTTCTAAACAAAATTATCATAACGGAAGACATATAGAAATCGTCGAAAAAGTCGATAGACATTTTTCCTTCGTACTGGAGTGGGCCCTGCCCGATTTCAAAAATATTTGGAATTCGTTTTTTTTTTTCGAGGGATGGACTTTCACCCCACCAAACGGAAGACGTATGTGGGACATCGCGTCTCAGAACTCAATTTTTAATCTTATTTCAAGACATCGTATATTTGAATAGAAACATTTTTGGAATGTGCATCATTCTCAGACCTATCGTTTAAAAAAAATCAAGTTGATAGCTTGAATAGAAAACAAGTTATGGATCTTGCACACACCCCTGGGGCAACCTATACAGGGCTTGTCACGATGAGCATTAATTAGACGTTTCTGGCAAACCAGACAACGGATCAACCCGAAAGTTTCACAGTATGCATAAATTGATATGATCTTAGATTTTAGACGATGCGGCGTTGCCGCTTCTACTATAAAGTAGCGGCTATTTTTATTTTTCAAATAGAACACCCTGTATATAATATCATATCATGATTTCTTATCACTTTCTCAACAACTTCATGTACTATTTCCCTATACCTATCTGTTACCGTTTAGAAGATATCAATTAATTTCGTTTTTTTTTTACCAAACATGTACTTTTATAAACGCTGATAATCTTGAACTCTCTGGTACTAAGACGATCAAATTCGAAATGGAGTAGAGTGATACCATGAAGATCTTCACTTCGAGTCATATTTTTATTTGCTTCATACAGGGTCTTTAAAAAATGCAGATACTTTGTTCACATAAAAAAATGAGTGGAAGTCAATTTTTTTAAATGGAACACCATGTATATTCCCACATTTTTGAGGTCCGCATCCAATTTTAGATTAACTTTGTTCAGATAATCCAATTTCGATTTCGAACCGTTTTCGAGATAAACTGTTTCAAACAGAAACTGACGTGGTGTCCTTGTATTCATCACTTATTTTTAAATTTAATAGATTCCGTTCGATGTTCCTTTATCAGTCACAGATAATACAATGGATAAATAATCATCAAAATACTCTTCAACCATCAAATGAAACTCCTCTTTAAACAATAGTTTTATTAACGCTGACACACGAACTGAAAATAATTTCAGGAATTAGTAAGTTAATTCAATTGTCAGTGTATTTCAGAATATGTTCGAACACATCTCCACCTCTACTTAAACAAACATGTAATATGTTCAAAAGATTTTCATGTGTAGCGCTTCTGATTGAGTCTGAATTATTGAAAGCAGTTCTAACTCTCGATTTCATATCTTCCATTGTTGTTACTGGGTTGGAGTAAACCATATTTTCAATGAAACCCCACACAAAATAATTTAATGGATTGCCATCTGGTGTTCTAGGAGGCCAACGAAAAGGTCCATTATTACCAATCCATCTGTCTTCGAAGATTTCAGTTATAGCTTTGCTTACTGAACGAGAATTATGGGGTGGAGCACCATCCATTTGGTACCATACACGTTTTCTTCCTGGCCTATTATTCAAAATCATTTGAATTCCATTTCTCAGTAAATCTCCATATTTTGTTGCATTCAAATTATCATCATAAAACTCGATATAAAAAATTGACCCATTCTTTATGGCACAAAATACATTAAATTGCCATCTTTCTTGAAAACCCTTTTGGCAAACGACATGGGGATTTTCTGGCGCCCAATAATGACTGTTGTGTCTATTGAAAACTCCATTTTTTGTAAACTTGGCCTCATCTGTCCATATGATATTGTCAAGGAAATGTTCATCCCCTTGAGTCTTGACAAGTAAGAATTCCACTCTACGAGGCAAATCAGTCTCTTTCAGATGTTGGACACAGTAGAATTTATAGGGATGCCATTTGTGCTTATTAAGAATGCGATGAATTGTCACGTAGGGTATACCTATCTCCCTTTCAGCCTCGTGTAGAGAAGCATTTGGAAATGCATGAAAAAATCCCAAAACTGTTATGCCATAGTCATCATCATCCACTTGAGGCTTTCTACGAATGATTTTGGACGAAACGTTCCATTCAACCTACAGTTTTTTAGTAGTCGATTTATCACATTATTATTCGGCTTCGGAAGTTGTGGATATCTTTCATGAAATACTCGGCATGTTATATTTGCAATTCTATTGCACTCACCATAAATTATCAATAACTTCAAGAAATCTTCATTACTGCAACCTAATCTTGACATTTTTCTTTTATAATTGGTATCACAATCAGTCAAAACCACCAACGAAAGTTTGACGTTTCAAAATTGGATCATTCATTTTTCCAAAGCACACTATTAAAAAATATTAATTTGCAATGTTGTACGGTAGAGACACTCAATACCTCAATGCATACAAATTGTAACTTTTTCTAAGGTACATATCAATTCCAAATTGACTGATTTGAAATCGAAAAGAAATATTACGTAGTATAAAATAGATGTTAAATTTCAAAAATACGTGATGGATACAAGGAAACCACGTCATTTTCTGTTTGAAACAGTTTATCTCGAAAACGGTTCGAAATCGAAATAGGATTATCAAAACGAAGTTGATCTAAAATTGGATGTCGAGCTCAAAAATGTGGAAACATACAGGGTGTTCAATTTGAAAAAATTGACTTCCACTCATTTTTTCAAGTGAACAAAGTATCTACATTTTTTAAAGACCCTGTATGAGGCATATAAAAATATGACTCGAAGTAAAGATCCTCCTGGTATCACTCCACTCCATTTCGAATTTGATCGTCTTAGTACCAGAGAGTTCAAGATTATCAGCGTTTATAAAAGTATATATTTGGTAAAAAAAAATCGAAATCAATTTATATCTTCTAAACGGTAATAGATAGGTATAGGGAAATAGTACATGAAGTTGTTGACAAAGTGATAAGAAATCATAATAAGATATTATATACAGGGTGTTCCATTTGAAAAATCAAAGTAGCCGCTACTTTATAGTAGAGGCGGCAACGCCGAATCGTAAAAAAAGGCGTGTAGATCATATTAATTTATGTGTGAAATTTTCAGGTTGAACCGTTGTCTGGTTTGTCAGAAACGTCTAATCAACGCTCATCGTGAAAAGCCCTGTATACATGACTGGTGACTGACGTATGATCCGCTCTAGTCAATACAGCTGATTATTATTTTTTGGTTGAAAATGAACTCAAAAACCATCCCATCAATTTTGGCACGGCTTGAAAATACTCGTAGCATATTTTTTTAACAACTTTTACGTACTGGAGTAGCTGACGCTCAGATTCGCTTACTATAATGTCATAAACCATGCGTTTGCTTATAACAATTCTTCGAACAATTGGATCAAACAAATTTCCAAACTTTTTTATAGTTTTCAGTGGTTATAAAATGATACAATCGAAACAAAAAAAATTATTTTGTTTTATAATTTTTTAATCCCTTCAAATTGTTAATAAAAAAAAATTAAAAATAAATATAATCGGGAATCTGTTTCGAACCGTTTGAAGAATGGATTCCAGAAGTGCAAAAAATCTCAGGTTATTAATTTGAATATTACACCAGGTTTTAAATTTGATTTACAAATTGTAAAAATTACTTACAAAACAAAAGCTTAAGTAATTGAAAAGTTACGGATTTTTTTTGACAGATCACTATCCATTCATGTATCTAAATGATACCTCAATTTTTTCCTTAGCGCATAGATTGAACGAATTTTTGGAGGTGGTCCAACTCTTCTGTATGGTCGAGTCTGTCGAACATAAAAAGACATACTGAACTCGCCTGAATCATTGCCCAACTTTCAATATTTCTTTGGTATTCTAACATCGAAATGAAATTCTTACAGTTCGAGTTGCTCGTAAAGACAAAGGCCTCAAATTCAGTTCTGTTTGCCAAGCGAAATTATGTTTAATAGGTCCGAGGTTTGTGACAAAATACCCATTATTTCAAAACATATTCCATCTGCCAACATTCTTCCACCATAACAAACAATTTCTAAACTCGGTAGTGAATCGAATTATATTCTGATCTATCAGGAAAATAATGATAATTCGGATAAAAGAAAACGATAGCTTGATTAAAGGATAGTCAAACGTATACAATTTGATTCTTTTGATAAGCAACTTTCCTAGAAATTTCAACAATTTTGTCTTCCATTGTATATATGCATATAAACGATGTTGTTATAGTTTCTCAGTAGTAAGACCGTATCATAAGGAATTGTGTGAATAACTGTCAGATTTTCTGGAAGGAAATGTATACAATTGTTCACTAACTCACAAACTCTTCTGGGATTTATCTCAGATCCCAACGTTTTTTTTTCACTTCCAGAATCAGAAACCACTAATTCCATCCCGAGAAAAAAAAATCCTGCATGTGATTGATAATTATAGGAACTTATATTGATCAAGGCCAGTAATCAAAAAAAATACAATAGCTGTACACCCAATTATTGTCAGTCACAATATGAGACAAAGGTAGAACAATCTTTGTACATGTGAACCCAATTCTTCCAATATTAGTTCGCAAGTAAAATCAGTAATGATAATGATATTAAAATGACCCTTTTCTTCACTCAATTCGTATTGATATAAATGAATTCGAGAAAAAAAAACGTAAAAATGTAAATTGTCGTATGTATTATTTAGTCATTCCCACAGAAGATATTCCCACTTGTGAACAAGGTCATATAATTTCTTGAAATGAACATTCACACCATTTTCCAATTTCAAAATCAACCACAGATCTGCGCAAGTGAGAGGATAGTAATATCCTAGCCTTCACATTCAATGTTCCCGATATATGGCTGCCAACGACCTAAGCACTTCATTCGGCTTGAGTCTTTCTCGTGTCTGAGATATAATCTTCGACTCTGGCTTGAAATATTCTGCAAAGAAGGAAGGATCCTAAGGAGTTATATGCAAAAGACCTTCGTGCCAATCCCGGTGGGAGGCTGAAATATTCAAAAACAGGACAAAGAAATATTTGCTGTTATTCAACGCATTCATTTTCCCACCAAAATGAGAGTTAAAGTCACTACTGAATCCAAATTGTCCACTTCTTTGCCGAGTCTTTGCCTGAACTTCAAAACAGACTAATGATGGTTTCGTGGGAAAGTGAGGAAACTTTTTGTATCCCAGATTGTTAACAATATTCAGCAATGACTTGCACATGTGCAATTTTCCAGTTGTGAAAGTTGAAATCCCATCATGGTCAGGTGCGTTGTCAGTTTTTAATCCGTTTATATAGCTCCTGAGTGTATCCATGGAGGCTGGGCTTATAACATCATCGTCTCATTCGCGCAGAAGTTCTCAATCCCGTTTTTCAAATCCCGATCCAAATTATCGTCTGGATCATCGTTCAGTTGAAACTGAGGATTCATAGTATCAGCAGGGCATTCTCACCATGAATGGGAGGGAAATCTGATCTCTTTCACTTCCAAAAATCTTCCAGATTATCAATCGATCGACTACATTCCCCATTGCGATGTTCTAGGAGTCCAATTCTGACTGTTCGTTTAGCTGGTTGGATAAGATTCTTCCTGGTCCAGTTTCTGACCCGAATGATGTCTTCGATTCTATGGGGGAATTCATCATTTCCTCTAAGAAGAATCCCCGAAGTGGGTTTGTCACTACTGCGTCATCCAAATAGAGTATCCAGTATTTCAGGGAGGCTTGGTTGAGAGCATTGAAAAGACATGATCAGATGAATATACGCAATGCTGAAAAGCATAATTTTTGCAGCTGCTGTCAGAGAAGAAACAGTCAGGATGACTGCAGAAAAAGGTTGCCCCCAAGTTGAGGTCATATTGCCTTTGCTGTGGTCATTGACCGCGAATAATCTTAAAGTAAAGCTACATGACTTTGGAATTACGAATTGAGGTTACGCTGATGACCTGGTGGTCTCTATTAGGGGCAAACATAACGGGATAGTATCCAATCGCGCGCTGACAGCCCTAAGTATAATCAGAAGCTGGTGAGCAAAGGAGGGACTAAATATAAATCATAGCGAAACTGTGCTGGTCCCATTCACAAAGAGGCGAAAGTACCCTGAATGGAACTCTAACTTTTTCCAAGGAAGTCAAATACCTGGGCGTTATAATCGACCAAAGACCAACTTGGACCAGTCATATCCATAACATTATTAGCAAGGATACAGCAGTGTGGGAATCATAGGGGCACAAGAAAAAGGATAGTGGAAATCAGTAAAAATATACCAGAATTAAAAAAAAATTGTAATAAAACAAATAAGAGAAGACATAAATAAAAAGAAGGAGGAGGAAAATAAAATTGGGACATGGAACGTAAGAACGATGCTAGAAGCTGGAAAGTGAGAAGGCATAACACTAGAAGTGAAAAGATAATTTTGTCATGAAGAAATTGAAAGGCAAATTGGTAGATTTTGAGCCGCTTACTGGAAAAGTTGCAAAAGCGAGTACTGGTATGAAACAGTGAGACAAGTCCACTCGAAGGCATTCATGCTATACCCTTTGAAAAGAAGAACAGCAGCCCTGTTATAACTAAATAGAAAAAACCTCAGGATCATAAAAGTCACTGTAGACTGCGGAAGCATCTGCAAAAAATCGGACTTGTGGAGAGCGCAGAGTGTCGCTTTCGCCAAGATGAGGAAGAAACAGCAGAGCACATCTTGTGCAGATACAAGGATCTGGAACGAACAAGATTCTACCGTATGGATTACCGGCAGCTAGAGCTCAAAGACCAGGAAAAGCGTCATCATCGATTTGGTTAGGAGCACGAGACTTGAAGGTGAACCTAACCCAAGCAGCATAATGCATAAACACCCTACCAGACATTAACTGATCGCACCAGACCATGTACTAATATTGAAAAGGGAAAGATCAATCATAAAGTGCGTGAGGACAGACACTGCCCATTTCCTTGTGGTGGCAACGATGAGACAAATAGTGACAAGAAATACAAAGAAAACAAGCAACAAGTGGGGCCTAAAAAATCGAAGACCATATAACAAGTGAAATATGTAGTGTTGATGGATGAGATACTAAGCCACCAAATCAAAGAGATACAGAACACAATAATAATGCGAAGAAACAAAAAATATTAATCTATAGCAAAAAATGTTAGGAAAAATGGTTAAGGGTAAATAGTAATGGAAATAAAGGCAGAGAAACATTCGGAAAGATAGAAAAAAAGTTGAGAAAATGCAGTCCAAAGAACTTGGCAAGATGATGAAATGCAAAAATCAGGAGAGGAAACACAAACCCATTCTATAAGAAGATAAGTGAACAAAACTATAAAGAAAAAACAGTAGGTATAAAGAACAAAACCAGAAAAATAGCAGAAAATAAAGAAGAATATCAGGAAATTTGGAAACAATATTTTAGAGAACTACTAAATGACGAAGAAATAGAAGGCGCAGATAAGATTCGAGTGAGAGAAGAGGTAAAAGAAATAATTTACAAAATCCAAAATGGCAATGCCCCAGGTGAAGATGGCATTAGTATCAAGTTCATAAAATACGGTGGAGAACTATTACCAACTATCAAAAACGATTGGGGTAGAAGAGAAAATGCCAAGGGACTGGGAGGTAGGACAACTTGCAACAATACAGAAAAAGGTGATCAAAAGATTTGCAGCAACTACAAGGAATTAACATTATTAAACATGGCATACAAAATAGTATCCACAATAATATAGAACAAATCAGCTATCATGACAAGGAACCTATTAGACAATACCAAGTGCCAATACATGCGCTAAAACAAAAAATAGGAAAAACACATAAGTATAAAATTGGAACATGATTGATATTCGTAGATTTCTAGAAAAGAAATGAAATCCTGGGAGTAAAAGAAAATGGGAATACAGAAGAAACTGAGAGAATTAATGCAGATGACAACGAAGAGAAATCAGCATTAAAACACAAAAACGATATACAGAAGGGTTTGAAAGAAATAAGAAAGGGAGTAAGACAAGGTGACTCACTATCGACGAGCATCGAAATACGTGGTCAAAAAAATTAATAATTGATGATTAAGAACAAGAAATGGACGAATTATAGCATAGCATATGCTATGAATCGTCTCAAAAAACCGTAAAACAGGTATAAAAATGCTAGAAGAAATGGGACTGAAAATAAACCAAGAAAAAAAAAGATGGGCATGGACAGAACAGTAGATGATAGAACATCGAAAAAGGACTCGCACATGCGAAGAAACAAATAAATTAGATAGGTAGGAGTAATTATAAAAATAAGGCAGAATTAAAGAAAAGGATGATGAATATATACAAGGTAGACAAAACAAATACAAAATTTATTACAAGCAAAATACTGGGGCAGAGAACGAAAATGACAAAAAAAGAGTACAAGAGAGAAAAATAGTGAAAACATTACTGGGGCCTATGAAAACAGGAAATACAGACGCAAATACTGGAGAAATTGGAGGGGAAAGGCATGATTGAGAAAATACGAAGACTATGATGGCAAGGACATGTGTGGGAAACGATAGGCAAGGAGTACAATTCACAATATGGTAAAATGGCAACCTGGCGGAAGAAGAAGGGGCAGACCAAGATCTAGTTGGATGCGAAAAGTAAAAACAAACTTTGGCAGAGCTGGGGTAAGCAATTGGCAGACGAAAACTAGTAGTAGGAAGACATCGAGGAGTATATGCCAAATAATGTAATCAATAGAGAATGGGGACTGATCTACCCCTCAAATAGAACTTGGAAGCTTTAGCGGCGTTGCCCCACATCACCATTTTATAACAAGCTTTTATTTAGTTTCACTTGTTAGTTCGTTCGTTCATAGTTTGGGTTAAATCTGTCAAGTGAATTTTGACCGACTTCTAGTCGTTCGATTGATTTGAAATTTGGCAGGTGTTCATAATTCCGGCAAAAATGCACTATGGAATTTTATTGGAGAAAAAACAAAATGGTGGCTCCAAGATGGCCGTCGAGATTTGTAATTATGATCCGATTTGTTTCAAAATTGGTATATGGGGGTTGTCGGGGTCGGAGATTCATAAATTCAAGATGGGGGCTCCAAGATGGAGAACGAGTTTTGTGATTATGGTCCGATTCGATTCAAAATTGATATGCGTTGGTTCTCACGGTCGGAAATTTTGAATTTTTTGACAAAATTTATAAATTTAAGATGGCGGGCCTAAGATGGAGGACGAGTTTTCTGATTATGGTCATATTTTATTCAAAATTGGTATGTGGGGGATTTTAGGTTCGGAGATTATGAATTTTTTGTCAACATTTATAAATTCAAGATGGCGACTTCAGGATGGCGGACGAGTTTTATGATTATGGTCAGATTCTATTCAAAATTGGTGTGTGGGAGTTTTCGTTCATGATTTCTTGCAGCTCAAAACTCACAGGGAAGAAACCTTGTAATAACGATGCTCTATTAGAAATGAACAGATTAAGGCGAACGAACTAAAAAGCAAAAAATATAGTAACAATGATAATTATTCTTTGTTGAATTATTTGGTTCCAAAAAGCTTGTCGCGCGAATTGTATTAAAATTAATACTTCGACAAGTTGTTACTTACCAACCAATCATTGTCCAAATGAAATTAATTAGTACCCTACTTTTATGAACACTTCACGCGCCAAGGTTTTTAAAACAAATAATTCAATAAAAAATAATAATTAAATCACTGTCAGCGATGACTTAAACTTATTTTATACGTTTTAGTACACGGCTTTAATAAAAGCTTGGCTTTAAAAGGGTTTTTTATTAGTTATTTTTATACATATTAATTTCGATAGAGCTTTACGGGCCCACAACTATGAATAGTGGTTTTCTGATATGTACAAAAAAAAATTGTGTTAATAATGAAGATATTTAACAACAGTTTATCTTTCACAAAACGGTTTTTTCTTAATTTCAATTAAGGAATCATTATCAACTACTAACTAGCAAAACATTTCTTTCGTAAAAAATAATTTTAAATTGTACGCTGGAAAAAATATACAAAATGGTTCAGAATACTATCGTAATGAATCATGGTGTATGGAATTGGTGGTAGTCGGAATTTTCCATCCATTCGATTCTGTCATACTGATGAGATATAATAAAATTTTATTAATTCAGCATGCACATGGTATTTTGCCAATATTTGTGTCTGAAAATAATCTGAATGATTCACCCCAGCAATGGGACAATTGTATGCATTCTTCTGATGGAATCAATACAATTATCGATGTGTACATTGTCTTATAACAGGGTAAGTTGATTTTTCAATACATGAAACAATATTGATATTTATTAACAAACATGTAAAAAGTATTATAGGAAATAAAATGTTGATTAAAGGAAGCACTGTGTCCAAAGACAATTTCACGTAATTCTCGTATATCTTGTAAACTCCTTTGGGGTCTTGAAACGAGTATTGTGATTTTCTCAAAAAATTATTAGGTGTTGAACACAAAGTTCGTCCTGTCTCAGGTCAGTCTCCAGAGACTTTGATAAAATTGATTTCGATGTTTTTCTCTTCTGGCATGAATTACTTTTGAAAAATACAAGTTTTTGTTTGTAGAAATGGATTCCAACGAAAACAGTAGAGAACGTACTCAAATTTGTGTTTGTATTTCCGAAAATGTTGAAGTATCACTGGAAGAATTGTGTTATTAGTTTGCACTGTTTCATAATTCAATTATAGTGTGGCTTGTTTGTACAGACGAATTAATACAAACTTTCGACCAACGGTAGGGATAATACTATAGCCAAGCATAATTACCTTTCTTATTGGTGCAAATACAGTACATTGGCCGACGCACGTTTCATTTAGAATGACACATGTCAGACAAGTCCAATTGCAGGTTAAGGGTGATTTTTTTCGTTACCGACATTGTGAAAATAACTTGATCTACACTGTACCTCATAAAATGCTCAATCGACTGAGATTCAAGTTGTTATGCATCAACCAAAATTATCTTCCAAATAATCAATAAATTGTAATACCTACATATATTCCATTGATATCTTCATACATTACGTTAACATCAATATGGAATGTACTTTCTTGATGTTTTTTGGGAAAGTACTGTAAAATTTATA
The DNA here is from genome assembly GCA_018342105.1 of Gonioctena quinquepunctata. Classification (NCBI taxonomy): domain Eukaryota; kingdom Metazoa; phylum Arthropoda; class Insecta; order Coleoptera; family Chrysomelidae; genus Gonioctena; species Gonioctena quinquepunctata. The sequence continues at coordinate 1,053,797 of JAFIRS010000106.1, forward strand.
CCAATATGTCCTCCTAGAACAAATAGAAACTAGGTTTCCCGTTACTTCCTCTTTTCCTCTTGGGAATATATAGATGGGGTCAAAATATCACCAGTACTTCATATAACTTTTTTCCTAAAATCCTTTGTTACTAAGTTACGGGCCCTCAAAGTTACAAAATTATTTTTTTCTTTCATAACTTTCGAAGTGAATATTGAAAATCAACCAATTTTTGGTGATTGATGAAACAAATGAATTCCTTCGATGCGATTTCATGCATCAGTCAGTTGGTTTGCTATAAAGTCAGGAGCGGACTGTCCCTGATGGTCCACACCCCAAAATGTTGAAATGACCGAAATTTTTCAATATTTTTTAATAAAACAAGGTTTCCTAGACAATTTTCTGAATAAAAGTTTTTATGTGTAAAGTCAGTCGGAGCAGCGATATTTTATAAAAATGCACTTTTATCCGAAAACATCCAACAAGAGCGTCCACCATTATCTGAAATAAAAAATGTTCAAAGCTGAAATAATAATGATAACGTTAATCCAGCAACATTTTTAGCTGGGAAAATAATAAAAAATATGATTAAAAAAGTCTTTAAAAAAAAGTTTGTAGGCTAGACAAGGAGGTCGTTTGAAACTAGGATGAAAGAATATACTAAGATCATAGATAAATATAAAAATTATGACCAGTCTTACGAATTAAACACTAATGGCTCTTTCGCTAACCACATCATCAATAACCAACATGTTTTTGAAGCAGAAAAAGATGTCCATATTCTACATGTAATAAAAAAGGTACCCACCCTCAATATTAATGGAATTTTCCGCATTAACAATAAATTACTGATCCCAATTCTTCATCACTTAATGGAAGCTATTATTAAGGCTTATTTTCTCCAGACCGATTCCATTTACAAATTGGTTCACGTTGTCAGTTCGAAAACACCACAAATCTACAGAACTCGAAATATAATTTGAAAAAATATCTGCTTTCAAAATTGTGAATGGCACTTTCAAATGGGTACTTTACTTTTTGTTTAAGACCTTTTTTCATCATATTTTCTATTATTATTTCAGTTATAAATGTTGCTTCATTAACATTATCATTATTAGAAAATAAGGAACTTTGAAGTCTTCTTCACAACGAATCCAATATAAATTGAAACAATTGGTAGACCACAAGAGAAAAACAACTACTTTCCTGGCAAATACCACGCAGAACGTTGAATGATATTCACCTGAAAATCTATGCAAACTTCCATAGAAAATGAAAATTGATTGCAAATGTTTCTTTCTGATAAACTCGATTACGTTTAATTTATGCCAGGCACTCATCAGTACGGAGTAGTCACCAGTCAGAGATCCGAAGACCTCTGGCCGAAGCGAGACCCATCATAAATGAAAACACCATCACCTATAGGTGAAGGGTTGACTGTGAAAGGCCAATATTGACCATTAATTTGAAGAAATTAGGAAAAATATTTTTATTGAAACCGTTGATATTAACATAAAGGGAAAATAAAATGGGCCACTTGGTATTTGTTAGAGTTTAAAAAAGACTTTGCAGTTTTTGTACTGATAAACATGATATGAATATCGGTTTCATTTCGTTAAATCAAGTAGGGTTCACTGTCAGAAGGTTCGTCGTGATTTACTTTCAGTATGTACGTCGTGATAGTTACATTTAACAGAGCGTCAAAGAATTGAAATTTCAATACTAAAAGAATGTGGTGACAGGTAATACCATAATATTATGAAATTTGAGTATTTTTTATTCGCGACATTATTTGTAGGACACGAATACACGAAGAGGTATTCAATAACAAGTATGAAGACAGAACTCCTATAGCACGTGGTACTGTATCTAAAATTATTCATAATTTGATGAAAGTGGACATACTTTTCCAGAGCAAACAAAAACTGACATTTTTTTGTCGATGGTTGAAGACCCTCATAAGGCTACTAGAGTTGTTGCAACCAAAAATCACATCAGTCAAACAACTGTTCGTAAATATTTAAAAAAAACTGAACGAAGACGATCCATATCGCAGAATGGAGTTCTGTGAAACAATGTTGAATAAATTTGACACTAATCCTAATTTCTTTGATCAAATCCTTTTTTCTGATGAGGCTACTCTCCAGTCAAATGGCACGGTCAATAAACAAAACTGCAGGTACTGGTCAGATGAAAATCCTCATTGGATGGTGGAGACACATACGCAGTATTCACAAAAGATCAATGTGTGGGCAGGAATTATTAATGATACCTTTATTGGACCTTATTTTTGGAATAGAGCCATGACAGGTGAAGAATACTGGGCATTTTCAGAATTAGAGTTAATTCCAGAATTAGCCAGATTCTTTCCTGATGATATAAATCATCATATCGTGAATAGATCAATTTGGATTCAGCAAGATGGAGCGCCTCCTCATTATCTTCGAGGCGTTCGTGAGTTTCTCGACATTACATTTCCAAATCGTTGGATTGGAAGAAGAGGAGCTATCGAATGGCCAGCAAGATCTCCGGATTTGACACCTCTAGTTTATTTTTTGTGGGGTTATTTAAAAAGCAAAGTGTATGTGAAAAGGCCACAGACTATCCAAGTACTGAAAAACATAATTACAGAGAAGATAGCACTAATTTCTCCGGAAACAATTAGAAAAGTCTTGGATGAATTTTCATTCAGAATGGATTTCCGTTTCCAAAGACAATGAGGTCATATTGGACATCTCCTTTATTTTATTTTTTTAGGTATTCTTTTCTGTTTTTGCTGCAATATTAATTCTAAAATGAAAATGTTTTTCCTAATTTCTTGAAATTAATGGTCAATATTGGCCATCAACAAATTGTATGCTGCATCGGCAATAAAAAACTGTAACAGAAAATTGTAAAATATACGGGTTGCCCCATTCAAAAATAAACATATTGTTCGTATATCTCAGAAACGGTACATTTGGCAACATCGAAAATATAAAACTTAAAATTGCTGGTCCATCTAATAAAGATAACCCAAATTTTGTTAATGTATCTTACGGGGTGTCAAAGATATCTTCGTTTCCATACTTTACGCACGCACTGTATGATAAAACCTTATCGAAGGAATTCACTTGTTTCGTCAATCACCAAAATTTGGTTGATTTTCAATAGTTTTCAAAGAAAAACATTTTTCATTTTGTAACTTCGAGGGCCCGTAACTTAGTACCTAACGAAGGATTTTACGAAAAAAAGTTATATGAAGTACTGGTGATATTTTGACCCCATCTATACATTCCCGAGATAAAAAGAGGAAGCCCTGGGACACCCAGTATATCTTATATCCATAGGAGAAAAAATCATGACATCAAAAGTAGGTATAAAAAATTAAACTCTCACAATAATTCATGCAAGTATATTAGGTACTTCTCGATTTCGCGTCTCTGGGAACTGACCTTTTCATATTCAAACTTCATGTTGAATGTATAGCCTTCCATACTTTCCATTTCGAAAGAAATTGACAGCTTTGAACAATTTTGAGCCCGGTTTTGAAAGCTGTCACAAAAATATGATTATAGAGGTAGGTAGGTGGATACATTTTGTTACACAGAAAGGCAGATTGTCGAATATTTTGTATAACTAGTTCATTCCGTTTTCGTTGGTATTTTTTCTTGTAGGGAGAAATCTTGTTTCATGATAATTGTGATGAGTAAACGCATAATATTTGCGATGAGAAAAGGTATAACATTTATGCCGAAATTAGTTTAAAATCTGATGTGAAGTAAAATATACAAAAGTCAAAAAAATATTGTCAGTTCAAGCAAGGTTGTTCACAGTTGGCAGCATTTTATTGGCTCCATGTGTGGACTCCATGTTAAATTATATGTAAAGAATCTTTATAAACTTGTAACAAATGAATGTATCTGTAATATGTATCAAAACTTCAACAATACAAAAAAAATTAAGTTATATTCTGTTTTAATTTGTGCTGAAGGAGGTGCTTGAAAGATTTGGAGTGCAATACAAAACATTACGACTGCGATTATGTTCAGCGAGTGAATTCCTCGTCCTTAGTCCTTACCGGAACTTTATGTTTATTCCACAATTATATTGGATTCATATTAGCATTGTTTATAGTTCTCTATAAACAATGATATTAGTTTTAGAATTTTTCACTGGAAATTGCGATGGGGGCGACATCTATACAGCGATATACGAATCAGTGCGTGCTAATATGAAGAATACTATAATAGCTATGAAACAAACGGGAACCGCCGCAAAGACGGCGCCACCTATTATCTGTATCCTAAAACATCAAGATGGTGACTAATGATTTCGTTACTAAAATTGTATGAGGTGTGTGGATATCAATTAACTGAAAGAAGCTAAGGAAGAAATATCCATTGTTAAAATATTACTCAAATATCGAAGAATGGAAAGCCTTGAAAACCATTTCAGTGTTGCCACCACCAAACATATGGTTCAAGACTGCAGAAATGTCTTCTCATAAATAAATAAAAAACCTGAAATAAGAGACAGAAGTCTGTAACAACATATTGATAGCCAGCAATTATTTCATTGAAAATGAAAATGTTTCTTATTCCTCAAGACAGCTGACTACAAATACCTATACAATAGGTGTATGTTGGTTGCATATCCATAAAAAAACAACTACTTTCCTGGCTAATGCCTCGACGGATGTTGAATCACATCCGATGGATAAGCGTGCAAAGTCCTACAAGGTACTCTTGCAAATGTTTATTACGAAATGGGTAAATATCAACCGCTTCCAACTGATCACCTGTAGACCGGTTTTGGGGTATTTGCCTCTCATCTAATGGTGTATTCCATTCTGCTAATTCACTCCCAGCTAAATACTATGAATTGGATTGATATTGATTGTTTCAGGATCTACCCTGTACTGATGAGGGGCACCCAAGTAGCACAGAGTCATAAAATTAACATAATGACTTCTTATACCGTCTTAAAGACCACGTATTTGTATGTTTTGAAACCAAAAAGCTAATGTGCGTTTTATAACCTTCAGGCGTTGCTATGACGTCGTGTAGTAGATATAACGAGCGTATAATGAAGAATTCTCGAGATGAAGTTGTACTGTGGTTTGTATGTAAATAAATTGTATGTGTCGTTAAGTAGAACTTAAGACCAGTTGCTGTGAGGTTATTATGACAATGAACATATGTGGTTCTAATGAATAGATTTTTGAAACGTTTCTACGACTACATATTGTACTCATATAATGTAGTTTTATCAACTGATGAACTTTGGTCGTAGCGATTACATTATGTATCTATGGTTAGATTATAATAATATTTCTCATTAAAATTTCCCCAAATTTAAAATGAAAATAAAACCCCATTAAACTATAAAATTTTCTGTTATGTTATTTTTGTTGGATAGGTATATTGTGTTATGTATGTAGAATATTCAGTTCCGTATGAATGATTAAAATGCCAAAACAAAAATCCAATCTGCCTTACAAGATAACTGGGGAGTATAGAAAAATATAAAGAGGAAGGATGAGTGCCTACCCCAAAATTAACATCTGAAATAATTAATCAGTCTATCGGGACACTGCAAAAAATGAAGTTAATCCAGTTCCTCAAATTGTTTTCACAACAAGGAAAGACATAAATAATATGTATGTGCACTTCGAGTGATAAATAAAAAATATTTAAATATAACTGTTTAACATCAACATAACCTCTATTGTAAATGTCAGTTATTTTTAGCGTTTTCCATTAGGCGGGACTATCGGAATACTTATGCACTCAGGGTATATCTTTTTCTGTTTTGATAGCGTTCCCAAGTAGCACATAGAGGTCATAATTCGGTTGTACAGACGTCTACTAGACCTTTCGCATAAGTCCGTGACTTATGTCTTGTAATATGCTAAGACGTCGCTATGTATGCCAATACGACAAAAAGGCAGACTCTTGCGACGTCACATCGACGTTATGAAGTAGTGGTAATAACTTGCCAATATAGGCTTATATAAGCCAGTCGCAAAAGGGTTGGATTGAATATTATTATTACGTCGTTCTGTGGTCTTAGTGTAGTCATTATATCATTATGCATGAAGGTCATAATATTTCTAATATAGTATTACAATACGTATACCATATCAAAAGATTTTATATAATATTAATATTATATATAATTCAGTATTCCTTCACATGTACATGATATTATGTGGTAATGTCCTATATCCACTATATATAAAAACAACAAATGACCGTGATAGTTATCGAGATAATAGTATATTAAAGTATAAGTGGATAAAAAGGGCTTTAAAACACGCGCGATTTTTCGAGCAGCCGGAGTGCTCGAAATAGAGCAAGTGTTTTTAAGACCAGTTATCCACGAATACTTTACGTTATTTTTTTTTATTGGTGCACTTTGAAATCATATATACTGATATTATTACTACAAAAAATAGAAATAAGAACTAATAATGCAAGAAGGTTGAATTCGTGATGTGACATCAGTATACCTTTCGTTGTCATGGAAATGAGAAAAACAGATATTCATTTGCAATTTGTTATGAAAGATCAATATTTGTTGCCACCAGAGCTCAAAAATGAATTATTCTAATATCGATTTTTTGAATATTGAGGCAGAATCGCGGTTAATACCGCGAAAATCCAGTGATATATATAAAAAAGAATATGAAAAGTTCATCAAATGGATGGAGGAGCACATATAAATGAACGAATTGTTAGTAATATTTTATTTGACGTTACAAGGTACTCCTGTCAGATCAATAATCAAAAATTTGTCATTTAGACTTCACGTTTCTCGATTTGTTGATGTTGTCATGGTAACTTTAAAAAACGCGCGTTTTTTAAAGTTCGATTTAAACACGCTGAGGCGTGCTTTAAATGGGTAAAAAGGGGCACCAATAAAAAAAATATATTATCATTTATGTGTCTTTAAGAATTGTTCTGGAACTCTAGTGACCAAGCAAATCCATTTTTACGATTAAAATCCAATTCCACTCAATTCAAATTCATGCGCCTCGAAAATGAAGAGAGATAAATATGTATTTTCATTTCAGAAAAAATATACTTCATCCATTTTTCTCATTAATCGTTGAAATATGTACACCATATTACGAAAGATACTTGGTTAGCACATCTCCAATGATTTTTGAATTGATATTATGTATTTCCACGTTGAATTCGTTGTGTTGCGAACTGCACAAATAATGGAAAAAATAATTGTTGTGAATTTTATTCTTTTCCAAAATCGGCCTGCAAATTGGAGCAAAGAAAGAAATAGATCGCTGCTGTAAAAAGGAAAAAGTAAGTGACAACCCCATATTACGATTTCACTGAATCAATTCCATTTGCGCGATTTTATGAGTCATCATGTTTGTACAAACGTTTTATGGCAAGGAGAAACCACAGAACTCATAGAACAATGAAATATTTTAATGTTGCATAGTTTTTGGGACACGCTATATTCATTCACATTCAAATCCCTCATTCACATTCAAATCCCTCAAAATATTTTCAATTTGTGCCAAAATATTTGTTTAGGCACTAAATCCTTGAAAATTGTTTTTTAATTTAACTTCAAAAGTGCAAGGGAGACGTCGTTAATTCTAATTCGTTCTAATAATATATTCTATACACATATCTTGAAATACAAGATTATCATGTCATAATATTCTTGAAGTTAGCAATATTTTTAGCTTATCTGAAACCTATACATGGATTCAAATAATTCTATTGCTATACCTTCAGCTAAATGAACAGTAAATCTAATTATCCTTCTTATCAGTATCTTGCGTTTGAACCTTAAATGTTGTTATTTGTTCGATTTGAAACACTAAGTATATAGTTTTTAGTCGATGTCTAGATATAATTGTAAGTATTGAAGAACTTTGGCCGTTAATTCTTAGTTCTTCAACATTTCTGAAATGTGCTGAAGCTATTCATTACCTTTCATCACAGTTTGAGGTTGAAAAGATAAGTTTTATGCCTTCAAATCCTGTTCTCATTATAAAATCCATTTGTTCAACTTACAAATATTATAAATTGCTCTTAGATATCGACATATTTTTCCAAGTTTTCACCTGATTTTGATAGAAATTATCAAAACATGGCTTGTCATCTAACTGTCAAATAATTTCCGAGTCCCGAAATGTTGCGTTCGCCACCGTCGTGCACATAGCCAATAAAAGTGGGCCAAGAACAACAAGAATGAATGAATTTTGAGTTCGAATGACATCTCATTCACGTCAGGTACTGTTATTATTGTTTGCCGACTTAAATCTGAGATGTTTCATTCATCAGACGATCAGAAAATATATCAAATGTTTTGTCGTTTGTAGGCAGCTTTCAATTTAACCGCTAGAGGCACCTGTGAGAAAGCCACCCTTTACCTCATGAGTAGAAGTAAAAAGAAAAAAGATCGATGAGTTAGGTGGGTTGAATAAAGTTAAACAATAGGGAACACGCATGATTTTATTCTAAATTTTTCTTTGTCCCAGATTTTCAAAAATCACATATGGTGAAAATAATTTCTCAAATCCTGAAATTTTGTCGAAATTTTCAAGTTTAAAGGTCCTTCCTTAATTCAAACTCGATTTGACTTTCACTTGAATACTTTCTCCAAACACTAGCGCTAATTGTGGTTGTTTCAGGAATATTGATGGTCAATACTATTTCTTTCAACCCAAACATAAATTCAACCTCACTTTCGATATGATGTTTCATCAACAATTGAAAATACTAATAGAATTTAGTTACAACATATAATCTAAGGCAGATGAAATTATAGTTGACAGTTCGAAGCAACTAGCGGTAAGAGTTTGAACTGTGTGGAGTAACGATACATACGTCCATCAGAGGCGCTAGGATTACGTTTTTGAATGCGATGAAAAAATCACCGTTTTCAGTATCGAATTCCAAAAAATATTAAAAATGTTTTCAATTTCTAAGATTGTTGCTGAGCTTCCCAGTTGGTAATCTTCATGTGCAAATAAAAATATTTTTGAAAACGGACACATGCCTGTTCCCTATTGTCAAATATGTACTAAATTGTACTTGTGTAATTCCGGATTCTCACATTGGCTGCACTGATTTGGATGTATAGAATTTAGGTTATATTTACTGTTTACTGTTTAGTTTATGTATTTTAGTGAAATGAAAATATGTCTCCCGATTTAATTTTCTGTTTAGTATATATCCTCTCATGTATTGGAATCGTTTACCCTCCTACAGAATTTATTAGCGCAGGATTGACAATCCAGTCTATTTTTGGATCTATTCTCGGAAACGAACACGAAAAATTCGTATTGTATCACATAAGGAAATCATGTTTGAACCTATTGATCTATTCGTTATTGCCAATTGGTTTCATAGTGCTATCGAGTCTTTTGGGTTACATGGAAGAGGTATACAAATTCCATAGGTGTTTTAAGTGGCAAACATATTTTTTTTTCTTTCAGGTTATGTCCCTTTTCACCACTGTACCAATTTTCTATAAACTATTCTTCACTTCAAGCATTGTTCTTCCGCTAGTTTGCCTGTATGAGTTGAATAACTGGACGAGGAATGAACATGCAAATCATCCCATTGTAGTTAATATTTCCAAATTCTGCAATAGAAATAACGTTGATTGGAAAGTTGTTGCTAATAGTATTGACATGGAGTTCAGAAGGTATTCCCTCTCCTAGAAGGTTTTCGATCAAACTGACATTTATTTTTCAGCATAGAGAAAATTTCCATTCAAACGAGCGCCATAGTCACCGTTGTTGCCACTGAAAACTGGATTATCAAAATAACTCCGATAAATATGTTCATAGTACATCAGAGCGATGCTTCCTTAGCAGTCAAAGAAGCCAACTCGTATCGTATATCCCCACAAACTACAAACGAAGTACAATATTTGAATATCGAAGTTAGGTCTGGCAGACAAGGTGTCGAACCATTCTTAATAAGGATAAACGCCAGTGATTTCAAGGATCTCAAAGACAGAGTAGCGAGAACCATCACAATAGAGCCTAATGTTAAATTTCATCAGTCCATCGTTGACCAGTTTGTTGATGTTTTCAAAGACACCATTAAAAGTAACACAAGATACGAAACAAACCAGGTAAAAAAGTGTTTAGGCTTTGTGAAACCCCACTGTAATATTCACAACTTTCAAAAATATATATCTGAATATACGCATTTTTCAGGAGCTGGATCAGTGCGCTGGTTGCCTACAGTCCCGAAGCAGCGTCAAAATCCAGAAGCTCTGCGAAGATACTCCTGGGCGTGAAAACTGCACCCACTGCTACTGCAAGCCCATGTGGTGCGTGGACTGCCTGGCTAAGTGGTTCGCCTTGAGGCAGGACCACGAACTCCAAAACACGTGGCTGTCATCAAAGTGCAGTTGCCCCATGTGCAGGGCTACTTTCTGTGTCTTAGACGTGTGCTTCTTGAGAGAAGTTGAAGTTGAGGAATAACAGATTTTATTGGGGTATATTGGGAAAAAATATAAAGTGGCACTTCTTTGCAGCAATTTAACTCAAAAACAACTATATAAAAATTGCATAATAACAGAGATACACACTTTGCCGATGAAATTGGCCCTTTTTTCAATTATCTTTAGCCTATTTCTGCTACCGACAGAGGTGAGCAAACTTCCCCACGTTGTAAATTTTGCCGAATCCTCTGTTGTTTCAGAGGTAGGTTCTTTAACGAGCTCAACATCTATGAACTCGGGGCCGCCATCTTAATGTCCTCTCCGAAGGACAGCATATATAAGACATCTGCAGCTGCGAATATGCAGTTGTTTGGGCCATTTTTAACGTGCACCATTAACATTGGCAAGTGGTCACCCATCCAAGTACTAAACGCGCCCCGTGTTGCTTGGTTCAGATATCGATAAGACTCTCGTCAACAAAATTGGTCCTATTATAGTTCAGGTATGTGTCAGTCCAGATTATCAAAGGGGTTCAAAAAATTATATCTTTGACTATAGACCAATATCATTGTTAGCAGTATTTTTAATTGTTTTGGAAAGACTGATATATGCAACCAACAGAAAATGATCTTATTCGGTCATTTTGGTTGATCATATTGATAAAGAAGAAATATCAACAGGAATATATTTTAATCTCTCCGAGGCCTTTGATTCACTGAACCACAATATTCTTCTTAGAAAACTTGAATGTTATGGCACATTAGAGATGTGGCTTTGCAGCTGTTCAAATCAAGTTAGTCTAAGATTTGAGATTAATGGTGGAATTCAAGCAGTCGAGACTTCCACAAAAAATATCAGCCTTGACGTTCCTCATGGATCCATTATTGGACCATCATTATACAGGGTTATTCATTGGGAAATGTGCATACAGTAAGGGTAGATGGAGGACACCGATGTGCTTCTAAATAACCTATATTTTATGGGTTTATCGTTCTTTATAACCAAGATACAGGGTGATTTATTAATTTTCCCCATTTTTTCAAATAATCATAACTTTTGAACCACCCTATACATTTTTGTAATATTTGGTTCCTATATTCTTTGTCCACAGTGGTGTCGATTAACATAATAAAAAAAGTCTTAATCTGCGTCTAATTTTTTAGCTAGAGCATTTCCAACTGTAGCACAAAATGAAAGTTATGAAGGACGATATAGCGATTTGGACCAAGATATTCTTAACCTTGTCAAAATGATCCAAAAATTAGTAAGATAAGAATCAGTCATGCCACTAATGTTCCTCAGTCTACTGTTTGGCGAAGATTAAAAAAAAAAATCTACATCCGTACCATTTTCAGCAAGTTCAGAGGCTATAAGCAGGAGATGAAATTGCTCGATTGGCTTTTAGTAGATGGGTATTACAAAATAATAGGATCATATACAGGTATTTATTTAGCGATAAAGCTCAATTTACCAGAGACAGTGTTGATAATTCAAGGAATTCCCATGTTTGGGCCGAACAAAATCCATTCGCCATAAAACAAACACATTCACAAATCAGGTTCTCCTTTAATGTTTGGTGTGGCATTATTAACAACTGATTAATTGGACCCCATATCCTACCACATCTACTAACGGGTGAAGTGTATTTGGAGTTCCTGCAAAATATTTTACCTATATTGCTAGATGATGCAGGAGCTCATGTTGGAGGCATGTACTTTCAACATGATGGGGCTTCACCTCATTTCAGGGTAATAGTGAGAGAGTTTTTAAATGACAACTTCCCAAATCATTGGATAGGCAGAGGAGGACCTCACAACTGGCCTGCAAGGGGGCCCGATTTTAATCCACTCTTATTACCATGTTTGGGGGGTTTTAAAATTAAAAGTTTATTCAACTGAAGTAAACCTAGAGAGGACCTTCTACGGAGAATTGAGGACGCATGCGACGAACTGAGAAATGACCAAGCTATGATTTAGAAAGTCAATTACAAATCTTACCTCAAGAGCACGGAAATGTATTGAGCAAAATGGAGGCCACTTTGAAAAACTATTAAAAGTTATGTTTACATTTTTTGGTGTCTAATTCTTTTCGTTTAACTTAATACAATTTGTTGCAACCTTATTTTTGTTTAAAATAAAGTTATGCTTTTTTCGGAATGGGCATTTTTCCTCTTTTTATTAATTTTTTTTTAAATGTCTGGCAATGAACAAATGTTATGATAATTTTTTTTACGCATACAGGGTGTTTGAAAGTTAGTCATTGATAATAATAATTTGTCCCAAATGCAGACATGTCCTCTCGTTTTTCAATAAGGTCGGGATCCAGAAATTAGGAGAATAAGAAATAGTTGATGATTTTATGGATTAAAGCAGGAAAAGTACCATTTGGGAAAAAAATTATAATTTTGTGCCACCTCATTAGTCATACTTATTTTTTTCTGCTCATTCCAAATTTGCAAATACAATTCTAAAATATTGATATAAAGGGTGTTGTTTCGACTCAAAACCTACTTATTAATTTTTTTAAGGCCGGACCTGGAATAAGACTTTTTTTTATTATGCTAATCGACACCACTGTGGACAAAGAACATATGAACCAAATATTACAAAAATGTATAGGGTGGTTCATAAGTTATGATTAATTGAAAAAAATGGGGAAAATTAATAAATCACCCTGTATCTTGGTTATAAAGAACGATAAACCCATAAAATATAGGTTATTAAGAAGCACCTCAGTGTCCTCCATCTACCCTTACTGTATGCGCATTTCCCAATGAATAACCCTGTATATAATGTAGTGGAATCTCACCTACCAAATACCAAAAATCTTGATTATCTCTCGAACAAGGCGACAAAGATGTCAAATGAAATATTAACCTGGCGTAACAATAATATCCTCTGGTTAAATAGGAACAAAATAGTGTCATTGCAATTTTACAACCGCTTTTACCTGACAAAATTACAGATATCTCTGTTATTTTGCTATTTTCATATAGGTGATTTTTATGAGGGTAAAAACAATGCCTTAACTTTGAAAAGCCAAAGAAATGGGTTTTGCAGTAGGTATTGTAAATCATAAGCCTCAGAATGCTGGACATGAAATTATCCACTCTAAAGTTCGGAGAAATATTCACCGAACTTTAGTATTCGTTGGACACCTTCATGCCAAACTCCAAGTGTTTTGGTTTCATTAAAACAATTTTGGTTCCTTTAAATGGAATGGATTTTTTTCCAAAAGCGCCAAAATCCTCCTAAAATATTCGTTTAATAAGAAAATTTTAGCCTTTTCACTTCTCCATTTCGTGCGAATAACCTAAATTTCTCAGATTTTCAAATTTTTAAAAAACCCCAAAAATTCCCTCCCCAAATACCCTCCATGAAAAATAATTTCATAAATGTTTTCAAACACTTGACATTTCTTGAAGAATCTAGCGACTCTACTGAGTTTTTCATAGTTGCACTTTCCAACAAGAGATAAAATAAAAATATCTGTGGAATACTGTAAGTGCTGGCGGCACTTCCATTTGAAGTTGTAGATTCAGCAATGTATTGTACTGACGGATTGAAACACTTAGTTTTTTTATATTATAAAAAATATTCAACAGAAGTTGTGGAAAAAAACGTATATATTATAGTGCTTCCCAATGTTCGGATTCGTATTTTTGGTTTGGTTTGATTTAACGAAAATATTGGAAAATAATTATTTGGGCCCAAAAAAACTGATTGAGCAGCAAAGTAACAAGGTAAATACAGCAAAAAGCTTCATTCAGTGACATCCATTTTCTACACTACTTTCAATTATTTACTACTGCTGGAGTATTTGAAACAAAACTTTGATCGTCAACTTCTACTATGAACCTGCATCAATCCTCGAATAAAACAACCGTTTGCTGTTGTTACAAAGAATTGTTTTTTTATAATTGTGCTTCGTGGAGTGCTTTGAAATTCTTTTAATTGTTTTTTAAATTCCTTTTCTCTGATTTGTTGAAAATATGAACAGGATGTTCATAAAATCAGATGTGGAATCATCTGCGACTGAAAGATAAACTTTAGTCACTATCTTCCATCGTCAAGATAACCTCTTGTGGGATATTCATGTTGAAAAGGGAAACATTCTCAATTGAATAGAAAGATTTTTATCGTGGATTTTTCAATTCACAGAAAAATATTTCTATTGAATATTCAATTGAGAATGTTTCCCTTTCCTTTACTCCTTTTATCATCCTCCATATCACTCCTCATATTTTGATGTGTTGGACTCACCATTTTTTCTGCATTATTTTTGCATTGCATTGTATTTTTCTTCGCTTTCATCAAAGTTATTCGGAAAGTGTGGTGATCAAAATTTTTCTTCTGGACAGAGATTTTTTTAGCGTCTTTTCCTTACCTTCCCCTTTTCATTCCCCACATTTTGATGGGTTACACTCACCTTTTCGTTTTCTGTTTCACTTAGTGTTTTTGAACCTTTTTCAGTTTTTTCATACTAACCTCGACTCGGGCGGTCTTTTCGGCCTCGAACCCGGTGCCTGACTCTCCAGTGTCTTTATTAGGTTTAATATTACTCTTCTTCACACTTTCACTATGTTTAGAAATGTAATCATTGAGTTTTTCAGCTTCACTTGGGGGAAAATGATACAATATATCGAATATTTTTCGGAGTTCCTCGGCTTCTAGTACCGAACAGCTGGCGATTTCGCTGTTTTCCGATGTGAGTTTTGCCAACACACTGTTTTTAGTTTCGGTGGTTTGATTTGGTGAAATAATGTCTTTTTCACGGTTTTTGTCACTCGGTCATCCATTGTGGCTTTTTGTTTTCAATTTATCCACGCTTTTGTTGCGATCTGTACCTCCATCGCTGGATTCTTCCATTGGGGGGTGATTTATTGAACTTTTCCAGCAAGTCAGCTGTGGTTGTTTGTGTCCTTTCACTTTTTATAAGCGAAATTCTTTTCACTTTCGTGGGTTTTGAAAGCCTAACCTCATTTTTTCACTGTGGCCAACCAATATTCGACCTATTTCCATACTCGGCGGTTAATAAGGGTCACAATGGCCTGCAGTTTTCCAATGGCCAGATATCGTGTTAGAAACACTATTTTCACTCTTTTTAGGCATTTATATAAGTTTCAGCACACTGTTTTATTGTTTTTAAGTTAGCAAAGGATTTTATAATTCTCTTTTCCAACAGTTTGGGGTTTATACGACACAAATTGAATTATTCATTGTCTTACTTGAAAAACTGAGGCTTTCTAACATGCTGAAAAATGTATATTTGAATTCAAATATCAAATCAGTGAATGTAGTGAGTTCAAAATCCCTTATTCCATCAATTTTGCATTTCCTATTTCTCCACATAGGAATTGAATGCGTTGACATTCAATTCTGACAAGACCAAGTGTAGTTGTCACACATACTCGTAAATAATAGAAAGAGACAGAAAGTCTCATGGAGAGGGCATAACGCATTTTTCTTACATTTTCTACCACTTCGTTCCAAAATATACCGAGGCACTAAAATCTATTTTTTTTTACTGTAACTCCATTAGTATGGTTGCTGTATGAAAAATTTTCCGAAAAAAGGACATACAAAACTTGTGCAATAATTTTGCCAGAGTACTAATATTTTACAAACATTTCATTCTGTTATTCGATCGGCCAGATTTTCTGCGGCCAGCTCTTAGCCTAATAATTTTGCTGCACAATCATCCCTTTTTGTTGCCCATTTTTTGTTGCTTAATCACCCTTCTATCAGCTCAATAATCATTTTTGCTTCTAAATCCTAATCCTTTGATCTACTCAGATTTCCTTTGCCGATAAATGATCCTTTTTGATGCTGGATTGAAGCTTTTCCGAAAAAATAAGTACATTATTGTCATTTGTAATCGAATGTTTTTCAGTTTCATACAAAAAACTGCTTGCGAGTCAAATGGTACTTACACTACATGGGGTGATACTTTCATTTTTTTGTTGAAAGTAATTTTTTTTTTCTAGTCCGAATCTGGTATTTCGTTTGTTTGTTGCAAATACTATTCTATATTTTTAATAACAACCTTTTCACTGCCTTCCTAACCTTTTCTGGTTTGCATGAATTTTGCCCTAAGGGAGGTATATATTCAATGTTAATATTCTTATTGTGATTATAATAAACGTTATTTTATCAGTCTACGTATTTTATTTAAAAATATATTTATTAATCATTTGTCACATGTTCCATTTTTTTTTCATTCTTCTATATAAAATACACTATGAATTGATATAGGGCCATCTGGTTCTGTACAAAATCCAATCTAGTTTGGTCGATCTTCATATGGAACACGTCTATACAGGGGAAAAATGGAGTAATAACTGCAAAAAAGGAACATCATTGAAACTGGACATGAAATAGCAAAGATTATTAAAGCAACATTAAGCCAAACCTTGAAATTTAAAATAAATATTGCATACCAACCCTTACATAAACAAACTAGTCACTCTTGACACAGTATTTTTCAACAGAATAAGGAATTTTATGAATCTATAACTAAGACCACTTTAGAAACAAGAAGATTCATCTGAAACCACAGAAACTCTTTGGTAGGGTATTTTGTGATTTTGATTTCTTTGCCAACATTTTCGATAGTAATTAAAACAATCAGGGTAACTAGAATATGCGGTATGAATACTATTATATGAAAAAGGAAATCTGGAATTTCTTCAGTAAAAGTTACAGATCTCAAAAGATCTAATAAGTTTTCCATAACTGAAAATTCCAGTCACGAAATGGTCCAGAATCTTCGGTAAGGAAAATTATTTTGGTGATTCTTTATCAAATCTTAAATAGCATTTTCAAATCCATGCCAATTCAACTCTTTCGAAAAAAAATTGGTTTCGCATCCGCTTGGCGATAAAAATGATTGCTTAAAAATTATATGAACTATATTTCCTTTTCTAAGTAATTTATTTATTAAAAAGACCAGTGGCAAAATAACATATTACTTGTCACAATCCTAAGGAATTGCGAAAAATCTTGAAAAAATTGTGAAAAATAGATCTCTAAATATCTATATATATGCATCTACACTCACATGCAAAAAATGCAACAAGTTATTATTTGATAAAATTTTAGGTCTCATAGTCTTTTTATTTTCAGTTAAATTTTCATAATTTTTTCAGCAAACTGTAGATAAAATGACTAATTTCAACTTGCATATCCAGTCTTTTGTTAATTGCTGGTGTATTGGTCTGTATACAGGGTTAATCAAAAGGTTGTTGTAAATTTTTAAAACACTGAAATAATTTCGTAGCCAAATTCTTTCAAAATACCAATTTTTGTTAAGAACCATTCCTCTCCTATATTTTGTTTTTTGGTGCACTGGTTCATTTAATTTATTTATGCAAACTTCAATTCAACTGGAACATAACTAACCTAAAAAAACGTACTTTTTACAACACATTCAGCTAAAAATTTTGTATTAGATAGATAGATATTTTTATTGGTTCTTTAAGATCATACACTTATGATATGGAACAAGTCATAATAATTCTATAAAATAGGAGACACAATAAATTCAAAAAAAAAATATGTGTGAAACTATTTAAAGACAGATGTACACATATATACTTATACATTAATTTAAGAATTACAGTATTTAAATTAAAATAAAACTATACATATTAAAATATAATACCGGTATATCCAGCACACAATCCCATGGTATTCAACAAATATATTAAAAACTTAAAACTACATTAAACAGTTTGTTAGTAACAAAATAGAAAAAACAGATAAAAGCGTCACATGAAGTTTTTGTCCTCAAAATACTCTTTCAGTGAGTAGTATGCCTTTTGTGTCAAAATTACCTTCATCTGTTTCTTAAGGTAGTACCGCCACGAGACAGTTGAATTAGGAAATTATTAAAATTTGGCATACGTATTGTTTAACATGTGAACCTCTATAAAATTTTAACAAGTTTCACCATCCCGAAACCGAGATATATATAATTGAAGTTGACTCAATTAACACGTAACATATGGACCATGCATAGGCAAACAGCACATTATTAATTCCACCGTTAGTACTAAAATTAAGAAGTTTATGAAAATGAAGGAGGAGCTAGAGCAGAATATTACAGATATTGTGAAAAAAAATCATAGTGATTGACCATCTAGTTTGACAGATATAATCAAAACTACTGAACTGAACGCGAAAAAAAACTCCTAGTTGATCCCAACTCCTTCTCCTAGTTGACCCCATCGATTTTAACGAAACCCCCTTCCCCCCCAAAAAAAAAAGTTCAAAAGAGTACTACAAAAAAAAAGTTTTATCGAAAAACTATAATTTTTTCCCATAACGTATAATTTCTAGTGAGGGGGACCCGGGTCTAAAATTATTTTTTTTGCTGCGCTTTTCGAGGACATCAATTTTTTGAGTCGCCGACTTTCTATAACGATTGTGGGGGCAAGTGCCCCCCTTCAAAAACATTTTTTTTTGCGAGTTTCAAATCGAAAAGTCCTTTGAAATTTTTCGATTCCGTCGAAAATAATATATATAATATTTTTGTCTCGTGGCGGAACTACCTCAAATTCAGTCAGTGATTACTCTTTGAAACAATTTGGTATATGGTTGAATATACTTTGGACAATGGTCAGTGCTTTTTAGTTGATGTACAGGCACCTCTAATACATTAGAATTTCTTGTTTCGTATTGTCCTGTACCCAAGGTTCTGAATGATTTTATCTCATGTTTAGCATATGGTAGTACATGAAAGATATACAATGAGTACACTGTTAATATTTTCCGTTCTCTGAAAATGTTCCTGCAACTCATCCTTCTTCCGCCTTTAACAATATTTCTTATTGCTAATTTTTGAAGCTTTAATATTCTATTGGTTTCATGAATTGCACCCCAAGTTATAATACCATATGATATTATTGCTTGAAAGCGAGCATAGTACAATTTAAGCAGGATAGATATATCAACTGTTTTACTTAATTCGTATTGTAACATTGTGGACTTAGTTTTTTGCAGGTTTCATTAATGTGGTTTTACCATGAACAGTTCTCTGTTATTTGTATGCCAAGGAATGTTGTCGAACTAACTTGAGTTGTAATTACTTGGTTTTATTAGCATACTTCGATCGGAATGTTTCTTTGTGTGACTAAATCTAGTGAAGTAAGTTTTTTTGTATTAAGCACCAATCTACCACCTCTGGCTCTTTTAACTGCTTGCATACGTCGATTCATATTGTCAATAAGGTTACGAATAGCATCTTGAGGAATATTTTGCCATTCCTGCTGAAGGGCTAAATGACGCGCCTACCAAGCATGTCCCACACATGCTCCATGGGGATGAGATCAGGCGAACATGCTGGCCAGTTCATTTTGTTAATACCTTCCGCGAGGTATTGTGTAACATACATTGCTGTATGTGGCCGCGCATTATTCTACATTGGGATAAAGCCATCGCAGATAAATCCACTAAAAGGTACAACGTAATTGCTTAATATTTCCTCAATATATGGTAGAGCGATAAACATGAAGGATTCTTGCAACATATTCATAATTATGTCCATCTTCAACAAGAGCAACAGTTTTTGCACAATTTTCCCCACTTAAAACCATGTTAGGAGTGTAGGTCTGGCGTTAAAAAAAAAACGTGTGCGGTTGGGGGGAGAAACGAAGTTCCTTTACGCGGCTTGCAATAGGTTGACTGTTAGAAATCGTCACGTAATATCAAGCAATACTATACCTATAGATCCTTTTTCCAAACTCCTCTGCTACAGTAGAAGTTATTTCATTCCTGATAATACTATTCGTTATATTATATCAAATTGACGTGCCACATATTCGATGTAAACCATTAATCAAACTTCGGCATACAAAAAACATAAGAAATGATGTCCAAAAAAGGATATAATCATCTAAACACACGTTATATAGAAATATAAAAGAAACAAAAATATCTTTCACGTGCGATTTGCGGTCTTATTATCTGATAAAACCACAAAATCTTTGTTAATAAGGCCGCAAATTGCACGAGTTAAATTTCCTAGAGGCAAAATTCTCGAGGGAAAATTTAATAAAATCCTCTAGCAGTAATGATGTTTGATGAGGATATTTCTTTTATATAAATTTTTCACTATCAATCAATTATTTTTATATTATAAATTTTTAACGGGAAAAATTATAATTATTTTTTTTAAAAAAACTTGACTGAATAATTACCGTTTCTAAATGCTTTTTTTAATATATATAAATTTTTCACTAATACAAATATGTTTTGGAAAAAAAAAACGAACGCCTTCCGCGTGATAGCCTATAATGCTAACCACTGCTCTACGAGGACTTTTATTGATATACAGAAAATGGGACAATTAAATTATTCATTGCATGACTTGAAAAGTGAGGCTTTCTAACATGCTGAAAAAGGTATATTTGAATTCAAATCACTGTATGTAGTGAGTTCAAAATCCCTTATTCCATCAATTTTGCATTTTCTATTTCCCTATTTTGGAATTGAATGCGTTGACATTCAATTCTGACAGGACCAAGTGTAGTTGTCACACATACTCGTATATAATAGAAAGAGACAGAGAGAGAGAAAGTCGTATGGAGGGGGCATAACGCATTTTTCTTACTTTACGTTTTCTATCAGTTAACACCTACCGCAAGCCGTGTAAAGGAACTTCGTTCCGAAAATCACTGTCAAACTGATACTAGGGCAACAACAAGCTATGCCACCTCAACAAAAAATAACATTTCTTAAAGTAAACTGTCGCTCTTAAAAATGAATCAGTGCACCTAAGACATGAACCAAAAAACAAAATGTAGGTGTTCAGTATTCTTAGTTATTTTATATTAGATATAGTTTATTATTTTTTTTCTATACTTTAGGAAGTTGAGTTTATGAATTTATTCTATGGTAATTTTCCCCTTAATAATCGGCTCGACGCCGTCCATGGAATCATGTTACCGAGTTTTTTGTGAAACCACACGATACCGAGAGTGAAAGGGATTGATATGGGACATCCAATTTTGCCATTCAGTGTGCATGAGTTCCTTACAAACAATAAGTTTGATACACACTTCTCCGCTTTCCTTCGAAAATATATTTGAGTTTTCTCAACACGTTCACTACTGGTTTACCGGAGGGGCATTACGTTGCACCTCAATAACTTCAATATTTTAAAAGATATCAAAACATAAAAGGTACATATGAGCTTCTTATATAAAAAAAGAAAGGAAAAGTAGTAAGAGAAACAAACGTCTATAAAGTTGAAAAAGGAAATATACTCAATTGAATAGAAAGATTTTTCTGTAAATTGAAAAATCCACATAAAAATTAAGTTATTTTTTTTGAATGTCTAACAGAAAACAACTACTTCCCCGGCTAAAGCCACGCTGGACATTGAACTACATCTAATATTCAGGATGATGTTGGCTACTCGGTGCTTGTATCTGTCTCACTCCCTTGAGACCTTTCTTCACTAGATTTCTTCCATCTTTTTCTAATAAGAATTTCATAAAATCCTTCCTAAACTGAATGAATTACATTTTTTTCCTGACTTTGTGAAAGAAAATAAGCATTCCAAACCGCAACATCAAGTAAATGAAATATTACATTTTTATACCAGCGAATAGTTTTCCGCGGGCACCTATAATAACTCATCAATATAAGAAATTAAATATATTTATTGAAATAGACATCCTAATATACAAATACATATAAAGACTATTGTAAGCATTTAGCATAGACAATATAGTATTCATACAATAGTAATTGGAATCGAAAAGTTTAGTCTTTAAAGTAGTTAGAATAGGTACTGAGACATTAAACAAGTTTAAGAACTACCAACTATCACAAAAATCATAAGTTAGTAGACAATGATCAGTTAGAAGGCATTCTAAAGTATAAATAGGTTGATGGGTTTGTGAGGGACAACTTAGCTGGTTTTGAACAGTTGTATAGTTTTTTATTTCATTTGGAAGTATATTATTATAGTCCAAAAGTCCCCTGTGAAATAAGGAATTCATGGTCCTTCCAAAGTTTGTTCGTGGTACGTATAGTTCATTACTACCTCTTGTAGGGTAGTTATGTATTTGATGCTGGTAGGTAATGAATTCATTGAAATATCATGGTTGGTTGGTTGAAAACTGACGAGCCAGAGACAGGGTTGGCACTTAGCTTCCCTTGACACTTCGACCAGCTGGGGTCTATTGTATAACTCTGTCGTCAGTGGTTCCTCATTCAAACAGGTTTGTGCCTTTAATTAGCTTTAGTAGCCTGTTGATAAGGTTCTTCGGATTCATGCCTGTTTCCGGGCTGATCTCTCCAAAGGTTCTGTGTCGCCTTCTACTTAGTGTGTGTCCTTGATTTAGTAAATCTAAGTACCTCTGTGTCAGTAACAATGTTTTATTATTTTATATGCTGATGTTTTATAATTTCTATAATTTTGACAATTATCTGACCTGCTACAAACACTTGTAAAAATGTGTAACGTTGTCAATAAATCTATCTAGGGCGTCACAGTCGAAGATAATATGAGAGGCTGTTTCCTCCTCTTCAACACATAGCCTACACTCCACGGTTTCTCTGCGTACCCCTAGTTTGGTGTCTTCTTTTTATCCACTCGTCGATCAGGGTCCTGCATCGGTTTTTGCTAATCCCATGCACAGGTTCTGGCCCTGTGAATAGCGTTTCAGATGCTTGTCTAGCTAGCTGGTCCGCTTTTACGTTGCCTTCAATGCCTTTATGACCTGGCACCCACATCAAGGTGACCTTGTTGTGTTTTGCCAGCTCGATGAGGTTCTGGAGGCAGTCCCAGACCAGTTTAGACTTTATCTGTATAGAGTTGAGTGCTTTGATAGCACTTTGACTGTCAGATAGAATGTAGATATATTTTTTCCTATAACCACTTTCTAGATTCTTCTGAATGCATACCATAATAACATGTGTTTCAGCTTGGAATATCGTGGAGCATTTGCCAAGTGGTATTATGTAGTCCCTTCTTGGCCTTATCCCATGTATTCCTGCTCCCGTTCCTTCAACTGTCTTTGAACCGTCTGTATACCAGACTATGTCCGCAGTTGATTGTGATGCTATACTCGGGGCCCATCCAGATCCGTCAATTCGTGTTTCGAATGGTTTTTCGAATGAGTATAGGGGTTGCATGTAGTCTGAAATCATTTTGGGTTCTTCGATATTGATTACATGAGTGATTCTGGTATGTCCAGTTGTTCGGATTCTCCAGTTTTTTGTTTGTTTCAGTCTGTATGCGCTCATCCTGGCCTCCAATGACATGTAAGTCAAGGGGTTCGAGGTTTAGGATGATTTCCATTGCAGCTGTTGGAGTGCTATTCATTGCACCCGTGATACAGATACAGGCAAGCCTCTGGATTTTCCCAAGGTTGGTTTTTGCCTGTCTTTGATTTGTTTTTGGCATAAGAGTGAGCCATAAGTTACTCTTGGTCTCATTACCGCTGTGTAAAGCCAGTGCATGGCTTTTGGTTTGAGCCCCCAGGTTTTTCCAAAAGCTCTCCTGCACATCATGAAGGTTATCTTGCTTTTATTGGTTACATGTTGAAGATGCGGGTTCCAGGTTAGTTTCTTGTCAAGAATCAGCCCTAGATATTTCACCTGCTCTACTACTTGTAATGTTTCACCGAATAGTCTGGGAGGTATGAGATCTCCAATGTTTCTTCTCCGGGTGAAGGGTATTAGTGTTGTTTTGTTCGGATTTGCCCTTAGGCTCTCTCTGTTACACCATCCCTCTACTGTCCTCAGTGCATTTTGCATTAGCTCTGAGGTTGTTTGAGTATTCTTTCCTTTGATGAGGATGACCAAGTCATCTGCATACCCTTGAGAGTAATACCCTTGGTTTTTCAGAGAAATTAGCAGTTCATCTACAACCATGTCCCACAGAAGGGGGTAGAGTATGCCCCCCTGTGGGGTACCTCTGGAAATTTCAACCTGCTCTGTTTTCTCGAACATGTTGGCTTGGACCAGTCTATTGTGAAGCATTGAGTGTATCCACCTGCAGGTGGTTTCGTCAATGCCTCTTCGAGTGGCCGCCAGGGGCCATACTTCCAAAGGAGGTGTTGTCGAAGGTTCCTTCGATGTCTAGGAAAGTGCATAGTGCAATTTCTTTGTTTGCTAGAGACTCTTCGAGCCTTGAAACAAGCTGATGAAATGCTGTCTCGTATGATTTAAGCCTTTCAGAAGAAATGACGATAGGCTTATTGGTCTGTATGCCTTTACCTGGTCATATGAGTCCCGTCCAGGTTTTGGAATAAAGACCACGTTTACAGTTTTCCAGGTTTGAGGTAGCCATCCCAATGCTAGGCTCAGCCTGTACAGTCTGCACAGTTCTGGTGCTAGATATTCAACTCCGCTCTGAAGTAGTATGGGAAATACTCCATCTGGGCCTGGAGACTTGTAAGGCTTGAAGGAGTTTATTGCCCACACTACTTTTGAGTGAGTTACCACTTCCCAGGCTGCCCTTTTTGCCCTCAAATGAAGGTTTGCAGGGATTTCATATCGGGGGTTTTGGTTTGTGGTGACAGTGGATCCTGGGAAGTGTGTATGGAGCAAGAGTTCTATAGTTTCCTTCCCAGTGTTGGTGTGATTGCCTTTGGGTTTTTTGAGAGTCCCCAATGGACTGATAGGGTCTTTGGAAAGGATGCGGTGGAGTCTTGCTCTTTCTGTGGTTTGTTCTATGTCCTCACAGAACTTCCTCCATGACTTTCTTTGTTCCCCTCATATCAATAGCACGGTGATTCTTCATGAAGTATTTTAATAAGATTGATAACTTCTGTATCTCATAGTTTTTCAAAAACTTCAATTGGTGATAGATTTTATTCCCGTCAGATTACTATCAAAATTCGGAATATTGGATGACTTGTCTACCCAACCATCATTGCAATTTTCTGTCTAACTGTGATTTTCTTCTAAGTTATTATAAGTCTTTTCATTCGAACTATCCTGCGTTTCACCACCTGTTTCAGTTATAGAAAATATAACTTCATCATTATCTTCTTCACTCCAAGTTTCATTCAGAGGGGACTCATCAGGCGCATTCCCCAACGTCACTAAAGGTATTTGCCATGGAAAACAACATAGATGTCAACTGAAACAACAGTATTCCAGGGCAGGCCAAACACCTCGTATTGATAAAACTACCGCCATCCCCACCACATATAAAAGATATATAAGGCTAAATTAGAGAGTTTGATATGACACCTAAACCATATACCATGATAATTCGACGTCTATACGAGTCGTGGCTGAGAAAACGGATTAAAGCCGAGTGTCACATAACAAGGACAATGTCTATAAACGTTGCTGTCCATCAACGTGTTAATAACGATTGACACTTTGCATCCTTTGAACTGTGCGTTATTCTAAGCATTAGATTCAACAGTGCATTGGACATAAACTGGAGTCTGAGGGCGCCCTTTCATCACATCAACGGAGGATGACTTTAACAACAAGGAAACTTGGTAAGTCATTTCTTCACTCTCTCGTTCTTTTTTGCCTTCAAATACAGTCCACTCAGTTCTCAACAGCTTAATTTTTAATTGCGCTAACAATACAATACAGTAAGAAAGGAATGGTTCTTAATAAAAATTGGTATTTTAAAAGAATTTGGCTACGAAATTATTCCAGTGTTTCAAAATGAAGGTTGTACATCAACCTTTTAATTAACCCTGTATAATGACTGATGTGCCAGCATTTAACAAAAGACTGGATATGCAAGTGAAAATTTGTCATTACACGCTTTATATTAACTTCACTTGTATGTTTGTTTGTAACCGACTCCTTTGGGCGCGATTTTGACCCACTTCCAGACGTCCGAATGATTTGAAATTTGGCAGGTGTACATAATTCCGGTGACAATGGATTAAGAAATTTTTGTGTGAAAAAAAAACAAAATGGCGGCTCTAATATGGCGTACGAGTGTTGTGATTATGGTCCGATTCGCTTCAAAATTGGTATGTGGGGGTTTTTGGGGTCGGAGATTATGATTATTTTGTCAAAATTGAAAAATTCAAGATGGCGGCTCCATAATGGCGGACGAGTTTTGTGATTATGGTCCAATTCTATTCAATATTGGTGAATAGTTGAAAAATAATAATAATAATAATAATAGTTTGAAAAACTAAAAAACACGCTTTGATAGGAAACAAAACTAAAAAGTTGAAAATAAATAATAGTTAAAAACTAAAGAACACGCTTTAATAGAAAACTAAACTTAAAAGTAGAAAATCATTTTAAATGAGTTTGAAATAAGAATACAGTGATTAACAAGAAATTTATTTCATCATAAAAAAGCGTAGGGTGCTTTTTAATATATTTTCATAATGATTCTACTTTTACCAATATCTGTCCATGAAATATTAACAACAATTGACATCAAGCACCCCACACTTTTTTATGATGAAATAAATTTCTTGTTAATCACTGTATTCTTATTTCAAACACATTTAAAATTATTTTCAACTTTTTAGTTTAGTTTTGTTTTAAAGCGTGTTCTTTAGTTTTTAAACTATTTTTTTTTTCCTGTTACGCTGAAAAAAGCTAGCCGTTTATTCTATTTTACAACCTGTCATCGGTCAACATGGACTGGATCGACATATGCCATTCCAAATGAAATGTGCACCAGCCAATGAAGACTGTGTTTGCACCAATATGAAGGACGTGGCTATAGTATCATCTCTATCCATCGGGAGAGATTCGAGGCGAGCACATTTAAAAAGTTTTCAGCTGGCTGCAGACTTCTTGGAACACACAGTGAAGCACCAAAACAAACACAAGCGGATATACAAATACAAATATTTATTCGTCAATTTAAAAACAGTATATGCTTATAAGCTATGATTAAGGACAAACATTATACGCTTAGACGATACACAGAACATGAAAAGATTCAGAACGGTTGGACCTCATATTTACAGATATACCCTAAATTTCAACTAGCCCACCTCGATTTCTGCAAGTCGATTTGGCCTTCGAGAGTTTTGGCAAGGTAGATGACGAACAGTTGGGACAGTGCCACCCCTAGGGCTATGCCTGCGATGGTGTAGAGATTCCTTTGTGCCCAGGATTGGACTATTTCTATGCAGCCTGATGTCCATACTTTTTTACCGGCTTCCGTACTCTGAAAAAATATAAATCTATGGAACTCATCAGGGTTCATCAGTTTCAAATAATTCGATATAAGTCACCATTGTTATGACCCGAAAATATATATTTATAGACACAACGAATTTATATGGAAAGAAATGGCCACCAAGAAAATGAAAAGTTATTTTAATAAGTCGAATAATGCATACGAAACAGTTACCAGATGTGGTTGTGGGAAAAAATCCATCAAGTAACCTGTCAAGAGATAAAAACATAACTAATAAAGAAGGTTCTTTATGAACTGAATGTCAACATGCATGATTCCATCCTGCTTGGGATAGAAAACTGAGTAAAGAATACATACATTAAATCTCAAATTTATGACGCTATAAAAATCAAAAACATGTTGATGTTTCCACTAATATGTGATAAACATTCAGTTTTAATGTATAAAGGGGTTCATAAATTACCTCGTGGACAAAAAAATTGCTTAAACACAACAGCTGTGTGTTCAACCCTACGACCGGCTGCTAAAGAATATAAGCAAGGTAATAAACTATTGTTTTTTTAATCGTCCCGAGAGTCTAACCGCTTATAAATCAACAATATAAAATTGTCATCACTACCCGCTAATGGCCACGTATAGAGACATAAAAACTGTCATCCTTACCCCTCTACGTGGGAGACATAATTAGAACTAACTCAATTCAATTCAATTCAATTTCTTTATTTCCAATCAGACTTATACATACATAAGTATAGGATATTGTCAGGTCAATTTTAAATAATCTGTTGAAAAACAATCATTACAGAATACAAATATATAATAGTATAGTATATAATAATATAATATATGCTGATGTATATAAAAAACAGAGTGTAGAGACAAAAAACAGTGTATAAAGAAGTATATAAAGGACATTGTATAAAAGTGTACATAAGTAGGTGGTTATACCAGGTTACAACACATATATTCCGAACCTAAAAAAAAGACCCGTAACTAAAAGTTTTCAACTTCATATTTGAATTTGTTCCACATTTGATAATTTTAAGCCTAGTGGGTAAGTGGTTGTATAACTTGATCGGCAAACCAACGGACTGTTAGCCACAGCTGACAAAACGATGGGATGGTATATTGATATTGAAGTTTTGCCTTAAGTTGTGTACCATATTTTCACGAGACTGGTTGAGAATAGCGGGGTTATTTTTTTATATATAATATGCAATTATAAATGAAGAGAGAAGGAACGTTAAAACCCTCGTTGTTTAAACAATTGCGACAGGAAAACGTCCGGGTTTGAAACATCATGTTACGCAAAATCTTTTTTTTGTTGAATAAAAACTTCATTAGACCTAGAACTGTTCCCCAGGTAGAATCCCATTATTCATGGTTGAATAAACGTATGAATAATAGTACAATTTCAAGAGTTTGTGATCAATTCTTGATCGGTTGCCAGATTACAAAACAATGTCTCGCTAATCTTTTAGAACGCTATCGATTTGATACGCCCATGAAAGTTTAGAGTCTATTAAGACTCCAAGTATTTTACTACTTGCTTTTGTTCAAAGATTCATCATGTAATTTTATTATAAAACTTTTATTTAAATCCTTCAAGGAGAACATGATTAATTCAGTCTTGCTTTGATTCAATATAAGGTTGTTCTTTGACAATAATTATTGATATAATTTGGCCTCAGTACATTGTGTTGTTCAGATTTGCTAGTGATTCCCCAGAGCAGGCAACAGAAGTGTCATCTGCGTATAACGATATGTGAGTTCCAGACATATTTTTGTATGTTATATCATTTACAAAAATTATAAATAACAGAGGCCCCAGCAAACTCCCTGAGGGACCGCTGCTTACCGCTTCTACTTCAGAGTAATATATACGTTAAGTCGTAATTAACACGCTATGCATCGATTTGATAGAAATCCCTCAAGCCACTGTAAAGCATTTCCTCGTATCCCATAGCTTTCCAACTTTTGAAGTAGGAGTTCGATGTTAATTACTTCGAATGCTCTCTGTAAATCGAAAAAAAGACAGGCTGCAAACCTACTTTTATCTAAGTTTTGAAGAACTTCATTATACAGTGCTATGATTGCTTGATTGGTAGACATTCCCCTAACGCGGTAAACGTCAACACTAGCGGACTACAAAAGGATTGAAAAATAAAACTTCTATCTCAATTCACATCCTTCCATTCAAGTTCGATGTACCAACTTTTAATACTCGATGTAGTCAGAGAAGAATGAAGTCTTAACGATCAAATAGAAATAATTGAAATGTATAATTAAGTATTAGAAAATTATCTGAACGGGAAAATGTTTTGGAAAATCATTATTTAATTACTAAAATAATAACTAAAGAAAATATTGAAGAAATCAATGGTTAATAATCATAATTCAGAACCCAAAATTTATTATTGAATCAAATTAATTTTATATCCAGTGTGTGTAAAGAATTACCAAATTTTATAAATCATTCATCCAGTTTCATTGAATGATAAGTGCTCATTCAACCAATAATAATTTTTGTCATTATTGTTTTATTTTCTCAATTAGTAGAGTTCAGATATCTTGTTCAAAAGTATGTGTAAGCATTTGAAGTTGATAAATTGTAAAACTTTCTTACAATTGATTTGGAATGATACTTGTTATTCACCATAGTTTTCTTAATTGTTTTAGGTTGTTAAATTAATAAAATATTTGATATTTGAGTGGAAAAAGCTGAATTTATTTTGTAACTGGTTTAGACAGATTATTTTTATATTGTTGTTCATCTTTTAAAGTCATTTTGACATTTTTAGATTCTTGATATCTCAGTTCCTTTTATACAGAGGCTTTGGAAAATTGATACAACTAACCGTCAGTTGTAACCCAATTATTATCCAGGTTGTATTCCATTATTTGGAACAGGTTTTTAATACTATGGAAGAACTGAAGTTGTATGGATAAAAATGTCATACCATACAGTTTGATTTTTTTTGTAACGAAGTATTTTTTTTATTAATTTAGTTTTTTTTGTTTTTATAAGTGCTTTAATTATTTGCATAGTATCCTTAACTAGATTGGCGAGGTATATAATTTGAACGAGTCCAGCTCTCTAAAAATCCATAAAATCTATATATTGGGAGGACGATTCTTATCTGCCGCCGCTCTATAAAAATCACCAGTGAATTTTTATAAATGATTCACACCCAGTATAGCCTTTCATAAACTTGGTAACATCTTAACTAAGTAAACTACAGTGTGGGGTTTCTAAATAAACAACACCCTGTACGGGGTGGAATCACCATTTTAGAAGTTATTATTATACACTTTCAGTCCCTCAATAATATAAGTTTTTTCCTCCATAGTACTTGTATTGAGGCTTTGTATATGATTTGACAGACTAGCAACATTTGTTTGTTTACAATTTGAACTTGTTTAATCGTCAGGGTGTATTCATTTTATAAAGAAATTGAGTACAAAAACTTAGTTGTTTTGTTAGTTGATTATGTATTTGTATTCATATAATAGTAAAGTGATGTGGGGTGTGCAAGAAACAATTCAGAAGTTGTGATCATACAACTTGTTGAGTGCATTTGTTATTGTTTATTATCATATGTATAGTACTTGATCAGAGGTAGGTGAATTGTAAAACAATGGTCCAGTTGATCAAGTATTTCAATCTTTGAAGTGACCTTCAAATAGTTTGTTGATTTAAATTTTTTATTTATATGAGCGGTTGCAAACCTTTTCTTATGGGTATAAGTTTCAAGAAGTCCTTTTCTGACTTTTTACGGGATTAAAACTATTGATTGGGCGAAGAGATGATAATATTATCGATAGATATTTCTGGTTCTGTCTTCAGGGACTTATCATTCAAATCACTCACCGTTAGTGTCTGTACTCCGTATCCACACATGATGTTCACAAGACGGGAGCTTAGATCGGTGGCGTTGATGCAGCAAGAAAAGGGGACAGCACAATGTTCGACGCTGGGGGAACTGCAATTGAAATACTCATTTTTCGACCAGTCCATGTAACCATCATTGCTGAGTCCGCAACAACGAAACTGAAAAAATATTCACAGGGTGATTTATTCTGTGGAACAACTTGTATTTCAGGATTTAGAAATATAATATCTCAGCATGTGAGTATATATAAGGTTGGTGCAATCAGAACAAATAATACTTAAGGAAAATATTACGAATTTTGGGTTCACATACCAAATATATCAAAAATATATAATAAAACGATAAGGTGGCAGAGGTGTCATTCCTGATGTATATAAAAAAACAATGAGTGATAATTTGGATCGATTTTGAAAGATCTGAAGTACAGTTGTGTGCAACAAAAAGGCGTACAAGGTTTGTATGGTGTAAACCTGCCTATGATGTTCCAGATTTCATAAAAAAGTAGTAAACGTACACATTTGACAAAAATAGTTTCAATTTTCACACTACTTGTCAAAGTCGATAAGAAGTTTAATTAATATTGACAAGCCTGACTCACATAGCCTATAACTGCTGTACGACTTTTTTATGCACACAACTGTACATTGACTGTAAATCTTATTTTCACATTTCCAATTGTGACCATAAAAAATACTTGAAATAAGATAAATGTTTGTGGTATTTGTGGTTTATCTTCAACAGAGTATAACAAATTCCCTGTTAATATTGGTAGATAAGAGGTATTCTTAGAATTGAATTGCGACAAAAGTTGGTCATTGGTTCTGTGGATTTAACTCATGAATTATAAAATACAAAATGAATGTATTTTCCAATACTCGACATTATCGAATCAATCACTTACCTCTTGTTGAGCAAAGTCTATAAAATTCTGTAAATCCGGATCATCCCTATACGTATGGATGATTTTATCGGTGAAGTTTTCTTCTAACATAGATTGCATAGAGTGAGGGAAGACAAAACCAACTATGGCTACTCCCATTTCCAACAGGAAGAAGATTAGGAGACATAAAGAATACTGCAAAAAGATTGTTTTTAGTCTTGACATATTAGAAGTTGTACAAAACTTACAAATTTGAGCAAACAAGTGTTTTCCCTAAGAGCTCCAACACATCCAGCAAAGCTCACGATGAATACGACTCCACCCATTATAACCATAACCAGAGATATATTCAGTATGACATCGTATACATTTTCGAGTCGCACCCAACCAGTCAACTGCCACTTATCTACGAAGGCATACATTCCGATTCCAATGAGCAGTCCTCCAAATAACTGCAAACATAAATAATAAGCAACTCGAGATTTCATTAGAAGAGTCAAGATAAAAATGCAGTTTAGGGAGAATTCGCGTATCACCAAAATTTTTGATTTATATTTTTCTAAGAGCCTGAAAACAAAAAAAAATCTTGGCTTCACGTATTTTGAAGAAATTATTAAATTTTCAAATGTCCCTTTTTAATTCAATTTATATGTCTATGAAGAAGAAAGAGCCAATCATGTGGTAGGTGTTTTCAGTGATGTAGCGTGTACTGTGTCACTATTGTGCCTCGATAATAATTCGAAAGACCAGTCTTCAAAAAACTCTTAACAAAAAATTAAACCGACAAAATACGGAACTGAAAAGTAAAAAATAAAATAAACCTTTTTAGTCTCAATAACTAAGCTCCTAAACTAATGTAAGTAACTAATTTTGAGTCGGCGCCAAACAAACAAGCAAATGAATTAGATAAGGCGTAAAATGATGGCATCGAGTTGCGCGGTAATTTAATGATCTTCGTTGATTGTTCGTTTGTCGCCGACTCAAAATTAGTTACTTACATTAGTTTAGGAGCTTAGTTATTGAGACTAAGAAGGTTTATTTTATTTTTTACTTTTCAGTTCCGTATTTCGTTGGTTGAATTTTTTGTTAAAAAGTTTTTATTTTTCCATTTTTTGTGGTTGAAATCTACTAATTACTACCTACTTGTTTTTTTATTACTACCAAAATACTTACTTACACACCTTACTTCAACTATTACCAGTTAAATATGATTATCTACTTTTACTATTTGTTGTAATATAAATTATTTTTGTTGTTCTGGTTAATTTATTTCATTACTTTGTATATCATTCCATCCTCTCATAGAATACAATGATTGTGACGGATGTAGGAGAACAGAAATAATGATATTAGCGATCTGTCATTGTCAACTACATATGTGGGCCAATGTTCACAAGTGAAAAATCAATTATTCCCTATTTTTCTACCCGTAAGGGTGAATAATTCCATTCGAAATCCAAAAATGATCAACTATGAGGTATGTCCTATCTAATAAAAAAAGAATCATCCACATTGAAGAACCCAGGTCAAAGTTATGCCTGATAGAATCGGTTAACGGACCAGAATTCAGAGGGTGAGTGATCAATATCCTTCATTTTGCTACCCTTAGGGGTGGATTTCATCTTTTAAATTCAAATGGGACCAACTTCGAAGTACACCCTATCCACTGAAAAAACAATTATCGGAATCGGATGTCTCAGTAAAAAGTTATGCGTGATTTTACATTTAAAAAAAATATACGCGTCGACTAGCTAGAGAACCTCCTCCTTTTTGGTTTCGTCGGTTAAAATCATCTACGCCGAAGGCGTGCCTTGGGCTGTAGTCTTGAGATTGTAGGGGGGGTCAAAGGTACAAAGGTTTTACGATGATTTTAATAATAAGACTGAAAATACTGTCAACTTAATTGCTCCAGTCAAAAGATACTTTTCTCACCAAAACAGTCTTCCATGGTTTGACAATAACCTCAAAGACATAATTAAAAAAAAGGATGAAGCATACCAAGTTTTTAGACACAACAGGTGTTAAGTTAACTGGTTAAGCTATAAAAGTTTAAGAAAATATGTAGTTAATTTACTGAAAACTAAAAAACAAGAATATTATTATAATAAAATTGATTTAAGCTCTAAGAACCATTTTGTGGAAAACCATCAAATCATTAATTAATACAAAGACAAATAGAGGCGATACAAACAATATTGAATTTGAAATCGAAGGTCAAGTAAAAATTCTTAGAGATGAAACTGAAATAGCAGAAACAAGTATTTTGAATCTAGTCTAGAAGAAATTGTTAAATCAATTAATGCTAGTGCTTCTTGGCAAGGTAAAATTATGGTGGAGTCTAATCTCGAATTTTGTAATCAACTTGAATTGAAAGATCTTACAGACATTGTTAATAGATTGGAAAATAAATCAGGTAGCGAAATTGTTGATAGCAAATTTATAAAAGCTACTTTTGGAGTCATAGGCCATGTTTTGTTACATTTTATAAATATTTCTCTCCAAAATGGACAATTTCCTGATCAACTGAAAACTAGCATCATCATACCTGTTCCTAAAGTAAAAAATACTAATAAAGCGGGAGAATTCCGTCCAGTAAACACCTCACCAGGAATCTAGAAATTATTAGAAATGGCTGTATATGATCAGCTCCTAAATTATGTGAAAGCCAATTATATTATCATAAGTAATCAATCCGGTTTCAGGAAAAAACACTCTTGTGAATCGGCTTTACAACTAACGGTTAATAAATTTATTTATTCATTTACGGATAAACCATTACATCAATCTATTGATAACGGTGATTATGTGGTAACAGTTTTCTTAGACTCAAGAAGAGCTTTTGAGACAATTGACCGTAATATATTAATAAAAAAACTGGAAGCTATTGGTATTAAAGGAACCGTACTAAGATGGTTTAAGGACTAATTAAATGGTCGAAGGCAAATCACTAAAGTTAATAATGTTCATTCATATCCTATTGACACAAAATTTGGTGTAATCCAAGGAAGTGTTTTGGGTCCCTTACTATTTTCAATAAATATTAATGACATCGGCTTATGACACTTGAATTTATTAGCTGATGATACACTGTTATCCATATCTCATAAAGATTTAGATGTAGCTTTAACAAAAATGAATATCTCTTAGAGAAAATTCACAAGTACTTGAACGTCAACAAGTTGAAATTAAATGTTTCCAAAACAAAAGCCATGATTCTGACCACAAAATATAAAATAAATTCTTGTTTTTTGGAAATCAATAATGAAAAAATCGAATTTGTAACAGAAATTAAATACCTGGGTTTCATGTTGGACAACTGTTTAGCTTTTAATGCACATTTCAAATACCTATATCACTAAAAAAATTGCAAAGAAACTTGACTTTTTTACACGAATTTTCTTGTCAGTTACTTCCAAGGTCACTATATACAACACAATTATACAGCCTCATTTTGAATATTGTAGTTCATTACTGTATGGTTTTGATCAAAACAAAATTTTGACTTTACAAAAATTACAAAATCGAGGTATGAGAGTGATACTAAAGTGTGATCGTAGTACCAACATAAAGTTTATGCTCGACGCATTACAATGGTTATCGATAAAAGACAGGTTATACAGATCAGCAATGATATTTGTTTTCAAAACTGTTAATAATATGTTACCATCTTATTTTAATGAATTCATTTCTTATCGAAATAGTAATCACAATCATTAGACAAGACAAATTAATCATTTTCACATGCCAAGATGTTGTGCTGTCCCATTTTACTTTTATTGTTGTTTTAACGGCTTCCTTAGTTGTGTACAATGGTACACAAATGGCTCCAAAACGGAGTTGAGACCGGAGTACAGCCAGAAATTAACCTTAGTGTAAATCTAGGACAGTACGCCACAATATTTCAGGCAGAAGTCCATGCAATCAAACTCTGATTGCAAGAAATGTTGAACAGAAACAGCAAAAATGAATAAATCAAAATCATTTTGGACAGGCAAGCAGCACTGAATGCTCTCGCATCAAATCGGATAGAATCCAGATTAGTATGGAACCGCATGAAAGCATCTTAAAAAATCGGACTTGCAGAGAGCGTAGAGTGTCGTTTTTACCAAGACGATCAATGGATATTTATCGTCGTAAAAATAATGGATTAAAAAAAATATTTTTTTTAGTAATGACCGCCGTTTTTTTTTTGTTATAGAAAAGCTTGTATATTTACAAAAAAAACAAATCTGGATCCTCCCTACACTGCATTTTTTCCAATAACTCGAGATTTTATTAGAAGAGTCAACTCACCCAAAACACGAAATTTAGTATAAATATCAGGTACTTCACACAAGGGCTGACATATGTGAAGTTGCTGGACGGTTGTCGTCTATAGTCCCTTCTGTATGAGGTCGGCATGTTTGATTTACTTCAATTGATCCTTTATGCTCAGAATGTTTGTCCTAAATGCTAACTGCACATTCAGAAATTGTTCAAAAGCATCACAAGAGTATTGGGGGCAATGGACTCTTTACTGCTTGCTATCACCTTATTGTTTTTTCTATTTGTGGGTATTCAGTTATTTCACATTGATTCTCGGAACGTTTGTGCTTATTACTTGTTTTGAGCGTAGGATTAGTCATAGGTTTTCAAAATGTATACAAAGGTTCGCCCACTAATGTTTGAGATGTTAACGTATTCTCACTTCATCCCAACTCAACGTAATGCTGCAGTTTATACTCCTTGACTTTCAATCACAATTCATTCGGAAGCCCTGAAAAAACAGGATTTTCCGCAAACAAAGAAACTAAACGGTATCACTTCCACATACAATAACAAATTGCAGATGGGGAGTGACAGATCTGACAGAAGCACAAAAATGAAAATAAATAAAAATATTGACATTGACAGACGACAGATCGTGACAGAAAGCTGTGTTTTGTGCAAGGGACTTGCTCGTTTTTATTTCTTCTACTCTATCATATTTTGAATAAAAACACATGTAGAGTATCAGAAGAACGATACTAGTGAACACTTATGTGTCCCTTTTCTGAAATATTCATCAAAATCAAAACATATATTTATTAACTACCAATATGGTTAACCCTCCATGAGACGCAATGTTAACAAAGAGTGCGTTCCACTAAGCACTCACAACGATCACGCTCACGACCACGGTTTTTGCCGTTCCACTTGGTTCTGGGCGTCACAATCATAAACTTAAGTGATTTTGGAGCGTTTTGAGCGTTCATTTGAATAATACAAATGGCGCGTCTAAAAAAACAAAACAAAAGGTTGATGAGGTTATGTTACAATTTGTAAGTGGTATCATTAAGTTTTACTAATTATTGGTTAACTAGATTTATTAAAAAAAAATACATATATACTTTAATTTTAGAGGAGTATTTAACTAATTTATGTTCGTATATAATAAAAATGCCTTTTACGGCGACAGTCGGAAATTTGTTGGTGCGTCGAAATAATGCTTCACAAAGTACCTACTAGTTCGTCCAGCTCAGATGAAGAATGGAATACAATTCAACAAAAATATAATCGTGAAACACGAAAACTTAGACCACGTATTATTGATTACGATAATGTAATTAATCGTTATTCAGATGAAGAATTTAAAAGTCATTGCAGGTAAATTATTTTTTGTCACTTAATACACTGTAGATTTTGAAAATTTTACTCATATAATTCTTTATTGATCTCTTTAGACTTTCAAGATGTACATTCAATTATATAATGAGCTGATACAAGAAGATTTAGTTCGACGTGTTCCCGGATGTCCTACAATTCCCTTCTCGTCATCAATTGATGATATCTCTTTGGAAAATGGCCACAACAGATTCTTATAGGTCATTTTTTTTTAAATGAACTATTTTAGTGTTATGTACCATAATTCACAAGTATAAAATTAAATCCTTTTTTTCATTTTAATCATAGATCAGTCTGTGACAGATTTAACATAGGACGAGCTACTGCTGTAAGAGCTGTACGTCGAGTGTGTCATGCCTTATTCAAAAAAGCTTTCAGTTTCTCAAAACGCTCACGTCGACCCACCTCTTCAGATGGGTCGTTGTGGGCTCGGCGTGAGCGAAATTAATGACGTCATAAGTGACGTTTTCGCCACGACCATAACGACCGTGGTCGTCATGTGGTACGGCTGAAGGTATATTTTGATCATTGTGAGCGCTTAATGAAACGCACTCAAAGTGAAGTCAAGAAAATCAGTCTGTCCTTTCTCATGTCAGCGCTTGAAAACTACTGAAGTTAACAAATATATGATTCAAAAACGCACTCCTAGCGTCTCTGATGCACGTATGTATCGTTACTCCACACATTCAAACTGTTACCTCTAGTCAAAGAGAGTAAACGTTATCTGAATAGGAGGTACTAATAAGCTCTAGTCAATCAGAATCTTGTAGCATTAACCCGTCATAGTGACGTACATGGAATGAGTGCAAGTGGCCCACGTAACATACAGAGTGGTCCAATATACTCTGTTACCAGAGTGCGGAGTGCGCTAGTCCGCCACTGTCAAGAGAGAATGGTGGCCATGACATGTCCATATACGTCACTATGACTCATAAATGATCTCTCATCTCTTTCTATTTCTAGTTGCTTCGAACTGTCAATTATAATTTCATCTGTTTTCGTTTATATGTTTCACTAATATTTTTAATATCATAGTTTTTTCATTTGTTACTGAAACATCAGATGAAAAGTGAGGTTGAATTTATATTTGTGTTGTATGAAATAATAAGAATTTAAAACTCTATATACAAGATTCTTGAAACAACCACGATTGGCGCTAGTGTTTGGGGAAGGTTAATCAAGTGAAGATCTAATCGAGTTTTAATTAAGGAGTACCTTTGATTTCGAAAAAAAAAATTGGATTTGAGAAATTATCTTTACAAAATATAATTTTATCGAGTGAACGCAATTTTCCTCGATAAAATTCTTCTGAATGTTGCAATTTTCACTTTCAGAAGTTCATGACTGGAAATATTTTTTTCATACGCAGAAAATCAAAGGTGAACAGCTATTCTTTTAATAACAACAGTGTTCTGCATCAACTAACTGTAAAGTATCTAAAAAATTACAGAAGAGCAGTTTTGTTACAGTTCGAGGTGTATTTCACAATTCTCTAGGTAGGGGACAATAAGATTGGTGGAATAAAATAACATTTATAATAAAACGAATATATTCAATATGAAAACATTTTATAAGAAGGTAGGTAGGTACTTTTCAACAAAAATAACACTCATGCTAAATGAAAACATTTAAAAGCATTGATATGGAAATTTCAGGATTACATATAGAATAAAATGAATCGATAAAATTTTCTTTGACATAATGGAAATTCCTTCTATCGGTATTCTAAGGGAATTTAAAACACCAATTACTAGCATGTTCTGTGGTTTTAATGTTGATACTATGTTTTCAACTAGTAAAATTAATTATTTAAATTTTTCCGTTATTTTATTCAAATTATACCCCATTAGCCAACTCCTTCATATGGATTTCTCGAATATTTCGGTTTTTCGATGTTTTTCAAACTGATAGGTACGTCGTTTCTGAGTGTTTCAGTCGATTTTATGTCATTAATTTTGTTGAATTTTCTGCAAAGTATTGTTCTCAAATTTGTCTTTCCACATGCTCTCGCCAATATAACTTGGTGATTTGTTTGGTTGAAACCATGTTTGGTAACTGAGAAATTTTTTAAATGTTTTCTTCCCTCCCGCTAAAAGACTGATGTTTCATTGTTTCCGAGGTTTTACAGGTTTTCGCAGTGAATCGAGTAATTTTATTTAGATAATTTCATTGCTATCTGGAAAATTCTCTTCCCGTCCTCAGCTTAGGAAGTTTAATCATTGGTAAGAACGTAAGAATCACCTACCTGAGTTCTTTCCCTGTAGTTTCATTGCATAAAGATATATATGTAGTCAACGTCTGTCAAGTGATGAATGATTTGAGGAAGTCATATGCAGAGGGAAAATGATTTCAGTGGATGCAGCAGAGAAAATAAAAGTTGTAGACCAAACAGTCTGAGGAGATATTCATTCATTTAGTATTTCTGTTGAAACTGCGATTGATTTTAAAGTGCGATAGAACTTATGCTGATTCAATAATATTGAGAGTAAAGTACTATGGATTTCAAGGGAAATATTTGGGGAATTGTATGTGGGACTGGCAAATAATGAGAGAGTGGAGTCAGTCAGAGGGCACGGCTGTGGCCGTTGTTCGAGTAGGGAAATTACGTTAAGGAGAATTTTAGGATAAACATACTTGTGGCAAATGGACGTTTACCATTTTTTCTTTATAACATTGGCAGAAAGCTTCAATCTCGGAATTTTCCAAAACCTGCATGTTTCTTTGAGAAGGAATTTCCATCACGAACATTAATCAACTAACAACACCTTATGTAATATTTTAAATCTGATAGTTCACAAACACTAATAATTGTTATGAAATATATAATGCGACATTATTGTCTTCAGGAACAGCCGTGAGACGAGGTACTTAAATATATTAATTAACACATATATTTTTACATGCAAGTTATTGTCATAATTGATTTGTGCACATTTTCTCGTCAGGGAAGCCGTAATGTTGACGCTGTTACCTCATTAACACATATTTTACTAGTCAAAGAAGTTTTACCCAGCAAGAATAACAATTCCATATTGCAGCAATGTCAAATATCCTAAAATTATTCGCAGAATAGGTAAAATACTGTGAAAATAATACGTTCTTTGAGGGGGGATGTGAAACACGCCGTTTAGAACAAAAAAAATATTTTTTTTCTCCAAAAGTCACCCATTTTTCCAATAATTGACCATCAAAATGTATATCAAAAAGTGATAACTGGCAACCTTGCGCTCGATGATACATTCATCAGCCGTACCACCACACCAGGCCAGTTGAAGTTAACTTCATTTTCCATTCGGGAACATCACTAGTAGCGGTAATGCAGCAGTGTCCCAAAGGCTGTTAGAAACTGGTAGTATGGTACCAGAAAAGTGGAAGAACAACTAGTGATTGTACACGATGCAGAAAAACATATATAATTCAATATTGTCTAACAGCATATACGGCCTGTGGCTCTTTTATATTGTTCCATACACTAGGAGCAATCATTTTTCCAAATGTCAGTTAGCTAATTCGTTCAGAAAATTTGAAAAAGTTGCAACTTTCTTTTCGGCAAACAATAGATTGCTAACATTGCGTTCCATCTAATCTAAGAGCAAATACATCCTGGTGGTGTTGTCAGTCGTTGGAAATTTCTACAGATATCACTCAATACTCATAAAAAAAAATTTAAGCTAATTTTTGCAATATACTTGATCATTATTTTCTCTAAATACGCACTATTTATTAGGAATATAGGAATAGTTTAATAGAAAATTTAATATTAGATAATTGACACACCATAACAGATCAACCAAAAATTCACATAATACAGCAAAACTATGAAAAATTCTATCAAATAAAAAATATCTTGAATAAAAAAGTAAACTAATGTGCACAATTAGCTGAGTCTATTAAAAGTTATTGTATCATTGTTGGGGTAAGACTTTCAGAACTTCCCTTCTTTGCTTAGAACTTACTGAAAATATTGTTCAATAAAAACTGAAGGTGCCGAACTGAATAGCCGAAGGCTTATGTGGACGAAAAATTGCATATTATCTCCGAAAATACAGATCACGATACTCGAAGAGTGGTGAAGCAATTAATTAAAAAACAAGCTCAAAATTTCGTAAACATTATTAAGAAATCAATTCTCGAACAGAAAATGTTTTTAAAAGAAAAAGGAATAGTTTTAATTTATCGTTTTTATATCAATTTTCTGGATTGAGATTATGACAAAAAAAAATTATGTATATAGATATGAGATTTAGAACAATATATTATATTGATATGAGATATATAGAATAAAGTATTGACATTATTCTTGAACTCATATCTCATACTTATATATATTTTTTTCCTCATAATCCCAATCTAGAAAATCGATTCGAAAACGATTAAAATTTCCCTTTTTCTTTAGGGAACAAAACAAGCTACACTTAGATGGTACTTGAATAAATTCAACTCTATATCGTAGGATTGATATACATTTTTATGAGATTTTCAATGTTGGAAGTAGTCGTTTCAAAAACCTATTTTTAACGTTAGTTTCAATAATTCACTTGAAATAAAACGTTCCTTCAAAGTAGTTTTCATTAATATTCCCCAACCAAAATTCTTGGATAAACCCAAAAAAAATATTTACCAGAACTTTTTCTATATTTTACTTAATAACGTTATTATAACATTGTACACTGTAATTATATTATTGATGTACCCTGTACAAGTGTCCATAGAAAAATAGATTTATTCGTTAAATTGAATTCCAGATTGAAATTGTTCATGAGAAATAATTTAATTGTGGAAAATTTATCTCAGCAAATAATAGTTAGTTGTAGACTAAAGTTTTAGGAGCCATTCATTTAATTAGCATTTTCATTGAAACTGGGATTTATTTCAAAGTGTAATTGGGCTACTTATTTAGAAATTATTTTTGTCAGATGGAAGGCATCACAGAAAACTTCAAATCTCAATTTGAGAAAAATATGCAGAAGAAAATGAGAAAACAGCGTCGTTACCTTCACCCATCCGAGACGTATTAGTATATCTAAGCTTATAAGTAGGTACTCATTCTTATTGTCATAAATTACAAAGTTTGAGTAGGTACATGCAACGACTATTCTGTTAAAAAAAAATTTACAATAGATAATTGATTGGGGAAGCAGAAAAGTACTACTTTGTGTGTCTCAAAACAGAACATCTTTGGCTGAGCTAATTTATCACAATAGAATTAAAACTGATTTGTTTGAAAATATGAACAGGATGTTCATAAAATCAGATGTGGAATCATCTTTGAGTTAGGGTCTTTCCTCAATATCTATCAGATGTAGTTCACTGTCCAGCGTGGCTTTAGCCGGGCAAGTAGTTGTTTTCTCTTAGAAATTCTCAAAAAATAACTTCATTTTTATTGGGGATTTTTCATTTCACAGAAAAATCTTTCTATCTGATATTCAATTGAGAATGTTTCCCTTTTCAACAAGAATTAAAGCTATTTCCGAAAACTGGAACATCTTGTGGGCAAGATTTGTATGACTGTTTTGAAAGCCAGTATTCATTCGACACTTGTCAGTTATTTTGACACCGACGCGGTGAGACACAAAGCATATATTTTTATGATCATATTTTTTTCGGGCGATAAAAGCATGTTTCGTGGTTTCCCAGGACCTCTCATCTGGTAAAGTAGCACTTTCCTGAATTACAACATAATCAACTCAACTTAATATGTCTAAAAACCGTAGTGAATGCACTCATACGTGAACATTAAGATGTCTGTGAACATGTATGGATAAAACTGAGGACGTGATCGAGCCACTTGATTTCTCAGATTGTGAGAATTTCACAAGATTCGCCCTAGAATTTTCATTCAGTGATAACTTTGTTGAATTTCAAACTGAAACATTCGGATCTTTTGTGTAGTAAAGTACATACTCCAAGAAATTTTAATGAAGCTATATCATGGATTATTCATTCCTGATCACCACAAGGTCACAGATCTCTGTAGTTGTATTACTCTGATTCTGGAGTGTCTGGATTCTTATATATCAATGTCAAAATGCATACTGAATATAAAAA
Organism: Gonioctena quinquepunctata; assembly: GCA_018342105.1. Taxonomy (NCBI): domain Eukaryota; kingdom Metazoa; phylum Arthropoda; class Insecta; order Coleoptera; family Chrysomelidae; genus Gonioctena; species Gonioctena quinquepunctata. The sequence continues at coordinate 1,097,762 of JAFIRS010000106.1, forward strand.
GTAATGAATTTTACAATTGGTTAAATCAATTCAAATGACATTCGCGTATTTCGCATCATTGGGGATGCAGTCTAAGAATTGATGGATGGTGTTGAAATGAGGGAACAAAGAATATTTCTAAGTTATATCGACTCATGTATGTATTCGTGAAAAAGGCGAAATAATCACGATGAAACAGGTGGTTGTCGATCAACTATTGTAAATAGACCTTTTCACGACTCGATACGTGCAAGCGCATCCGCCATGTTTAACAGGCGCGTAATATGAAAATTTCGGACACTTTTAGTGGTCAACACGGGTCATTACCCTTATTATCAATGCAATTGAATAATAAAATAATAATGAAAAATAAAGGTAAATAATCGGAAAATACAAATTATTAATAGTAAAGCTAAACAGGTCTCTGCTACTTTTACCAGCATTCATCATTTCAGATTATAGCACAAAACGGATCAAAATTACCTGATAAAATAGATCATTTTTTTACACAACTGATGGTATGTTCTGTTCTGACATGATCAATCAGTTGGGATCGACCATCACCTCGTCCAGATCTTTCGAACCCACAAATTAGTTCAGTCGGCAGGGGAAAAAAATGGCCGCGCTTTTTCTTACACGTGATAGGGGGGTTGATTCTGAGTTGGCGGCGGCATGGGGGCGTTAGCGGCCATCTTGGAAAAGGCGTTTTGTCATAAATCTCTGATTGCGTTTAAATTTTTTTTCTGTAAAATGTTCCATTATATGTGGTATTTGCAGTGTCCAAACGTGCGAAATTGTACCACGGCAAATTGACAATATTGATGATGAGATCAGAGCTGATGACATCTTTTTAGAAGATGAAACAGAAGAAATTGAATGTGAGAGTGAAACACTGGATTGTGTAGAGGTATTAGATGAAATATTAGAACCAGGCCCATCAAAAATAAGAAGAATGAAATAAATAATGTGAATTACTAATGTATTACAATGTACATTACATAAAGAAATTAAAATAAATATTACCGATTATGTAAAGAAATAAAATCCAAATAAAGATAGCAATAACATTCATTATTCTTAGAAAAAATATAACATGTTTTCCCAAATAATTTCTAGCCTTCCTTCGGGCTTCAGCCCCAAGTCCTTCTTGAAAATGTTTCCTCTCTAATTATCTCTGTAAATCAATCCACAGTTCTCCCGAATTCACCCTGACAATTATCCTTCATTTTTTTATTACCTTTGCCTATCTCATTGTATGTAAATAATCTACTGTGCAAAAACTATTATAGATACGAAAAAAAGTTCAGGGCAAAATTTGTAGACAATGTTTCGCTCTACAACTTTTAATATAGTTATTTTTCTCGTTGGATCAATTGTTTTTGAATTATTCGTAGAAAAAGCATGTGTTCCAACATTGACTAAAAAAATCGCATAAATTTTACAGAAAAAACGATGGAAACATAATGAAAGAACATTCAATTATCTAAAAAAAAGATTTCATGTATTTTTCGCGTCCGACAAACCGTTTAGGAGATATATGACAAGATGGCCGCTGACGCACCCCCCCCCTCCCGTGCCGCGCCAACTCAGAGTTATACTCAGGTCCGACCCCCTAAAAATCGCTACTTTAACCTCATGCAGAAAAAAAGGCCTGCGGACTGGAGTAAATCACATTTAGCACACTTTTTACACTATTTTTAGATGGATTTGATTCGTTGATTGAATTAGTTTTCAACGATAATCAGGAATAATACATTAAAATCTTCATATTCACGTATGAAGTGTCCGAAAAACATGACGAAAGTTGAGGCATGCGCACAAATAATTTTCTAGAATGAAAAGGCCTATAATATCGCATCAGTGGATTCATCAGAGTTTTATACATCTCAACTCAACCATTCACATCATCTACATTTGGACACAATATTTGTATCAGACAAGTTTCCATTTATAGTCAAAATGAAAGAATGTTTTTCCATTTCTAGACATTGAAAAATCTGTTTTGGGTCAATCCAAGGTAATAAAGGAAAAATATCAAAATGAGTCGGTCCAATGACCACTGAGAAATATGCATATATTAGTTAGTACCAGTGACATCCTACTCTAGAATAAATTGTATAAAATATCCTTATCGTCAATTGTTATTGTCATATGTTACAAAAGAAAGCACGTTTCCCTTACATTATCCTAAAATATAATTGAATTAATTCCACTTCATAAAACAGTGTGTTCCAAAACTACCCCTCTCCCTCCCAAACTTGATTGAAGAACTTGAGATTAGTGACTGAAGACATAATTTCACTCTTTTCCCAGGACTAGTCAGATTGTTCCCTTAATAAAAACTATGGCCAAGCCGCCTGGAGGATCATATCATTCAATCAATCTAAATGCACGTGCAATCAAAATGAGAGCATGTAATATTCTTACTTTATGGTTTTGCCATCGATTTCTTCAAGTTGAGAGGAAGAGGTTCATTCTGAACTCACTATATGTTTGAGATGTTATTATACCTATCATAATAATTACATCTTACAATCAATTTACCGGTCTGAAGGGGAGTGAGTTCCATTAGCATCAAATATTTCATAACAGAGAATAATAGTTTCATGAATCTGATATGTTTGACTAATGATTTCTTGATTCTTTGATATGGGGCCGTCTGTTGATTCAGAACGGCCCTTCCACTGTATATAGAATATACAGAAAATCATTAAGTTTTATATACTAAACCTACAAGAGGAATTCAATGCTCTTCATTGAATTCGAGAATATTCTTCAAAAACAACCGTACTTCGATAATACGGTGTATCTTTCAATCCAATTATTCATTGTTGTTTAGAGTATTTCCCGAGCATTGTATCTTTTGAATAATGGAGAAGATTATTTACGAATAGGCATGAGAAATGAAGTAACTGCTTTCCATTTTCATCACCATGGAAAATTGAAGTCATTTCTCTCATCATAGAGAGACTAAAATTGCGTTTCTTCATGTTTTCCTCCGAATGTCCTATCTTTTCCAGAACTTACTCAGAAAATAATTTAACATCATACAGATTCTGATTTTTCCACCAAAATCTTCCATTATATTTCGACACTATTATGTGTATGAAATGGGGTTTCCAAAGAAATTAAATTATTTTTGCCGTCAGCTTATTTGGGCACGATAGTGACAGTCAGAAGCGAAGATCATGATAGAGCCTGAGCAACTGATTATTGACGTCGCAGCAATAAATAGACGTTCTGAGATACACCTATGACATTTAATTTTTAACTTGATGGAAATGAATTGTAATTTTAAATCATAACACACACGATTATATTTCTACAGAATTTTTATTTAAATTCACAAAATTTTTTGCTAACACAGTAGCTTCATTAGTGAATGTATGTAACACCCTGTAGGGTGTTATTGTTTTGTTTTGTTTGATCCTAGTGTAAGTATATTTTTTTTTAAATTATGAAATTGAAATTTTATTATTGAAAGAAACAAATAGCTTAGTTAATTATAAATTCTTATTTCCTTTCATGCAAGAATATTTCGAATGCAAAGACAGAATATTATCGGGATTTGGACGTGTTTTATCATAATACAACGATTGTTTTGACTGGAAGTTTGGAGCCAGAGAAATAGTTCGTTTCATTACAGGATATGTAAAATTTGCGATGTCAGGAAAATTTGTATGGAACTGGGGAATAATAATTTTTGTATAGTGGGAGATGGGGTGATGAATTTTCACCCTTCACGTAAGCTAAATTGTATAAAGTTTGGCGTCACCTGAGTTTTAAAAAGTACCCAGGAAGAGATATGAGGCCGTTTTTGTATGCGCTGGCCGCCGCGACGGCGGGAAATAATGTGATTGTTTGATTGAATTTTTAAAGCGTCGGGGGATATATTTGTATGAAATTTTTGGATAAAGTGAGTTTTTCATGAGTTAAAATGGGTGGGGTTTAAAGGTGGGATTTTAATGGCGTCGGTAGATCGAAAGGGATTATATACGAGTGCCTATGGAAAATGGAATAGAAACTTATATTAAGGACGGAAAATTATTCTACAGGGTAAGTGCAGAGAGAGACATTTTACTTGAAGAAAAAGTATTATTTTATTTATGAAAAAAAAACGCATATTAAGCCGAAGGCCGAATCTGTGTCCTGAAAGACATGTGACTTAAATTAACGAGTGCCTCATACTAATTTTCGAGATCTGGTTAATTCAATTTAATAATTTTTTCAAAATTTGTGGAATGTGTTGAAACATCAAAATTTTTGGCCATTCTGCTGGTGGCAGCTGCCCGTATAATATGAAAAACATTATACAGTGTGACCCATTTAAAATGGAACCACCACTGTAGAATACGCAATTTTCAATAATTCTCAAAAAAAATTTTTTTCAATAATAAGCATCAAAAACTGTATCTTGACACGAATTTTCATAACTTTAGTTTCATTTCCAAGGCAATCTATGTTTTTTTTTCTTCGTCAAAAACGGCAAAAGTTTATTAGGCAATTTTTGTTTTGAAATTTGACTACACCCCTGGATTCTTAGTCGTTATAAATGGAAACCATCAAAATTTCATGGAAAAATATTGGTTAACAACGAAGTTACATCAACTTTAATTTTGGAAACAAAGTATTTGATTATAATGTTTATTTAGATTATAGACATATTCAAAATCTGGCAACACTGCCGATACAAAGTAGAACAGCAATGAATTCGTACAGCAAAAATCCGAAGTCAATAGCTCATTTCGTTCTACAGTTATAACTCCTGAAAGTATGGTAATGTGAGCGATTTGTGGTGGAAGCGATTTTGTAATAAAAATCTGAATACGCCACTGGATTTGTAAATTATATTCCCTTAAAATAATGTATTTAAGTTTAGGTTATAAGTGTATTCGGAAATAACAGAAAATTAAAAATTCATTTTCAAGTTATGCAGTCTTCCATAGCCGATAAAAACGAAATGAACCGAATCAAGTTTTAAAGTATCAAAATTATTTATTGAATAATAAAACAGAAAGCAGGACAAAAAATGATCCTTTTAAATTCTGCAAAACTCAATTAAAACAAGCTTGTAGAGAAGGTATCAATAATTTGGGGAAAGCTGAACTAATACATTAGGCATAGGTATTGTACTAAATCAATAGTAGGCTGTGATTCAGTACACCACAAATCGCTCACATTACCATAATTTCAGGAGTTATAACTGTAGAACGGAATGAGCTATTGACTTCGGATTTGCGCTGTACAAATTCACTGGTGTTCTACTTTGTATCGGCAGTGTTGCCAGATTTTGAATATGTCTATAATCTAAATAAAAATTATAATCAAATACTTTGTTTCCAAAATTAAAGTTGTTGTAACTTCGTTGTTAACCAATATTTTTTTATGAATTTTTGTGGTTTTCATTTATAACGATAACAAATCTAGTGGTGTAGTCAAATTTGAAAATAAAATTGCCTAATAAACTTTTGCCGTTTTTGACAAAGAAAAAAAACCATAGAGTGCCTTGGAAATTAAACTAAAGTTATGAAAATTTTTGTCAAGATACAGTTTTTGATACTTAATATTAAATTATATTTTTGAGATTGAATGAAAAATGCGTATTCTACAGGGGTGGTTCCATTTTAAATGGGTCACACTGTATGTATTTATATGTAAAAAACAGATAGTAGGACTATATTGGACGAGAGGAGTTGAGATTATACAAGTGAGTATAGAGATTCTATTTTTATGTTCGGAGAAGAGGTAAAGTAATCTAAATTGAATATTTTATTTTTTGTTCTAAAAATAAAAGAACAATCAATCGACCAGTGTTGCACAATGGTGTTATCGGCGGGACAGAAAAAGTATAGTATAATTTTTCTGAGAAATATAAAGTTAATCATATATTTTCTAGAAAAAAAATAAAATTACAACGGTCTATTTGACCCGTATAACAATGGTGACATTGCGGGATTTTTTAATGAAATTCATTATTATAAAAAAATAAAAATCGGTCTTCGATACCGACTGGCGACATCGGTGGTTATACAGTTATTATTTTTCATGAAAAATTAAAAACCAGTCAATAGTCATACCGACTATTACATGAACAATAAACCAAATAATACAATGACAAACAGTTATATACCACTGAGATCATTATCGGTAATTACATCTATCGAGATAAGTACCGACACTAATTTCCCAAAATTGTATTTCGATTATTGTACATTTACCTGAAGAAGCCACGGTGTTAGCGAAACATGTGAATTTAAATAAACATTCGGTGGAAATCTAGTCGTGTGTGTTGTGATTTAAAATTATAATATTTAAAATAACGGCCACTTTAATAATCAATTCGAACATTTTCTAGGTGAAAATTGAAGAAAAAGAGTTCACATTGGGTGTTTTTCAGAGAGACTCTTTGGTGATATGAGAATACTTTTCTAATAGAGAGAAATTATGAGTCATTAGTCTGGTTCTCTGTGACCTCACTTCCCCCAAAAACCTGATAAATTTATTTCCATGCCTATCCCTTCCCATCTGAAAAGATATTTCCATCAGCGTGAAAAGTCATTTGAAAACATTCAATTGATATGATTCACAATGAGTACAGGATATGTTTGTGTTTACTCCTTCGCTCTTTTTTTACTGGAAATCTCCATTAAAAACGGCCTGTAATTATGAAATTATATTATCAGTCGGTGAGAACTAGACGTGCCATTTACCGTCAGAAATCGTAGATTTTACCGTAGTATATAGACAGCAAAAGATAGACTACAATATGTGAGGAGGCGGGAAGATTGAACCTGCTCCTGTTTGGGTCACCATTATGTTTTGATATGTAGCCTGGTTCCACTATATGAATTTTCCATCCCAAATTGTTGTGCGTATAACACTGCAATTAAAAACATACATTACCACTATGAGGAAATATTCTCCAATGATTTGTTGTCATAATTGTGTCAAAGCTAATTGAACATGAACAACAACAACATAATGTTGGAAAAATATTATTTTTTTAACGGAAGAAAGTAAAAAAAGTGCTTACTTTGTAAACATCGGTTGAATAAAAATAACATATAATAATGCATTTTTCAATTCATGAATTCTACAGTGTTCCATAAAAAAATGCAGTACTAGGACTCTCGAAACATTGAATTTCTACAAGAGTTTCCTTTATGGGAGTGGTGAATATATTCCGGATGAGGACAATTCCCAGAATACTCACGTTCTATCTACTCAGGTAAGTTCGATTATCAACTGAATAAATGTATTGAGTATTTTTGTACAAAATCTCAGACTTGGTTCCTCATCATTTTTACATCTTGATTCAAGAAAAAAAAGAATATTACCCTGCAGAAATAAACTTTCTACTACTCGATATTTTCTTAATTGATAGCTTATCAACTCGACTGTCAGCAGTTGCCAATTACTTTAAATCATTAAAAATTATCTACATCTCTCACCCCATAAATTAACGAATAATAACTGGTCATCGTTTGATTGTCATCAGAAGTTTGCCGGTCATACGCATCGTATTTGACTAGGAACATTGTTTCATATATTTTATATTGTTTTCCCAAAAATAGCGTTGTTGGCAAATATCAATTCAGGCGATATTTTCCGTTTAAATCCGAAAGCAAATGATATTCACAACTAAAATGAAAATTTCATGATAACTCTTGAATGAAGTGAGATGCAAAGGTCGAATCGCCACGTTTCTCAACATATTTTTTTGTCAATACAAAATGACAAATTTCTTCCATCCAGGGGAACTGTTTGCCATATTTTCCATTGTTTTCCCAAAAATAGCGTTGTTTGTCAGTTTATAGGGTTTTAGACAAACCTATTGATTGTAGTTTTGTTACAAATTATATTCAATTCATTTTTTCCCCTTGATCCTGAAAAATACAGCGCGATTTGAAGTTTTACATTTTCTTTCAACGTCTGTTGCTGTTTACTTCTATATATATATATATATATATATATATATATATATATATATATATATATATATATATATATATATATATATGAAAGAGAGTAATATCGAGGGGACTGTTGAAAACCAAATGGAAGGAATTTGATGGACAGAGCCTTCAGAGAAAAGTGCTAACCGTAGATAGACACGTGTTTCGGGCTCTCGGCCCTCATCAGTACGGTGGAGAAGTGCAAGGATGAACAACACTTGGTAGAAAACGACAAATCAACGGAGTCAACAAACAGAAGCCATTTGGTTTTCAACAGTCCCCTCAATATTACTCTCTTTCATATTTATATTCCTGGACTCGGATGTCACGCAGGTAGCTGTAGCTGCCTCCGTGGTGACGTTGTTGTTGCCATGGAATTCAGGGTCTGCTGACCGATATCACAAATGAGCGGCTGGCTTCTGTTTGTTGACTCCGTTGATTTGTCGTTTTCTACCAAGTGTTGTTCATCCTTGCACTTCTCCACCGTACTGATGAGGGCCGAGAGCCCGAAACACGTGTCTACGGTTAGCACTTTTCTCTGAGGGCTATGTCCATTAAATTCCTTCCATATATATATATATATATATACAGAGTGACCCATTTGAAAGCGGGCCACCTCTCTAAAACTGTTATTTATTATCCGATTCAGAAGTTTTTTTTCAGTAGATAGAACATCAATAGTTCTAGTAGAATGCCATAAATTCGAAATAAAAATAAAAATTTCACGGCCTACTTCGAATTTTTTTCAAGGTCAAAAATCCAAAAAACATACTAGCGATTTTTTTTATAAAATTTGATGACGCCACTGGATTTGTGATGCTTTCAAAGGGGTGTGACCAAAATTTCACGATGAATTTTTTTTTTTACAGAAATATGGCATAAGTAAAATTCATATCACTTTATCAAAATATTTCGAATAGTCGTCATATAAATCACAATCTTGTTAAAAATATCGTTTAAAATGCTATTTCAGGACGTTAGCAGTCGAATTTGTAAACAGCAGTTATTCAAAATGGCGTCAAATTATGTTTCTTCCAAACGTAACTCCATAGTATAGGAGATAGTTATGTCCATCAGAACACTGCAGTTTTTTGCCAAAGGAATTAAAAGTACATCTTTACATCAAATAGTCATCAATATTCAATAATAACCAATACTGATAACGTGAATGAACTACAACAAAAGAATGGATTGAAATGAGAGTGCCTACACATTAATTTTCGTTCTTTTCAACCAAATCCCGATTTAATTCGATACATTTATTCTACCATTTTCTAATGCCAACTAACCATAAGATTCGATCAACATTCGATCATTGGTTTGGGGTAATATCTGTGCAAGCCTGTCTTATTCTTTCACGCAGTTCCTCTTTGGTGGTTGACAGTTATTCGAAATATCAATCTTGGTTTCATTCAAACATGCTTGGGATACCACATTTCAAAAATATTATTTTTATTAGGAGGCTTTGTAACTTTAGTTGCTATAGAGATGACAAGTCATCAGAACAATAGACGAAAAGACACAAATTTGTCAGTGTTAATAGTGAAGTTTATAACTCCTCAAGTACCTACAGTAATAAAGAAGTATGGCTGATAATTTGACTTTGCAGGAGAAATTTGAAATAGTAAGACTTCGTGGTAACAACGACAGATCCGAAAGGGAAGTATGTAGAATTTTCAATAACATGCATCCGGAGCGTCGAAATATCAGCAGAGCTACAGTTGGCCGAATAAACCAAATTTTCAATCAGTGTGAAGCTGTTTGTAAACATATTCTGAAGAATAGTAACATTGTACAAAGTCAGAGACGAAATAATTCTGAACGAATTCGAAATTATTTTAATAATAATCCGGAAACAAGTGTGAGAATTGCAAGTTTGGACATTAACTTACCGCGTGAAACAATAGGGAGAAATCTTAGGAAATATGATAAGATGAAGCCCTTTAAACCAAAGGTTCTTCACACCTTAGAAGAAGGCGATAATGAAAAGAGGATGGAGTATAGTTTATGGGCTCAAGGAGAATATCTAAATAACAGGAATTTTCTGAAAAAAAAATTGTTCAGTGACCAGGCAACATTCACAACCAATGGAATAGTTAATTCTCAAAATACAAGGTACTGGACGGAAGAAAATCCACATTGGATAATAAATTGCAGAAGACAGTACTCACAAAAAATAATTGTTTGGTGTGGAATATTACATACCAAAATAATAGGCCCCCTTTTTTTTAAGCAATTTGAATGGTCAAATTTTTTGGAATTTTTTGAAAAACTGATTTTCCAACGCTATGGATGAACTTCCACTGGCAGAAGACACTCATCTTCTATTTCAATTAGATGTCTGTTCCATCCACAATAGCAGGATTGTGATCTGTTCCATCCACAATAGCAGGATTGTGAGAGATTGGTTGGAAGAAAATTTTCCTAATCGGTGGGTAGGGCGAAATAGTGTATTGCTCGAGTTTCCCCCCAGATCCCCGGACTTGACTCCATTGGATTTTTTTTTCATGGGGCTTCGTTAAAGAAAAAGTTTACAAAACTCGCCCAACGAGCAAAAACGAATTGCGTGAAAGAATAGGACAGGCTTGCAAAGATATCACCCCAAACCAATTATCGAATGTTATGATTAACATTAGAAAACGATACGATAAATGTATCGAATTAAATGGAGACATGGTTGAACAGTCCGAAATTTAATGTGTGGGCACTGTCATGTCAATACATTCTTTTGTAGTAGTTCATTTATGTTATTAATATTGGTAATTATATTATTGGATGTAAAGATGTGCATTTCTATTATTTGACAATAAACTGCAGTGTTCTAAGAGACATAACATATCCCACATAGAGTTGCTATGTTCTGAAGGAGTATTTTAAACCATATTATTTACAAAATTGTGATTTATATGACAACTATTTGAATTATTTCGATATTGATATGAATATTTTACTTATGGTATATTTCTGTTAAAAAAATAATTTTATCGTGAAAGGTCACACCCATTTGAAAGAATCACAAATCCAGTAGCGTCGTCAAATTTTATAAAAAAAAAATCGCTAGTATGTTTTTTGGATTTTTGACCTTGAAAAAAATTCGAATTAGGCCGTGAAATTTTTATTTTCATTTCGAATGTATGGCATTCAACTGGAACTATTGATGCTCTATCTACTGAAAGAAAAAACTTCTGAATCGGATAATAAATAACAGTTTTAGAGAGGTGGCCTGCTTTCAAATGGGTCACTCTGTATATGTATTGATAATTGCGATGGGCTGTGTATATACCTTCCAACACTATGAACTACTCACTTGATAGTACAGCAAATCAGGCGTCTCCATGGGCACCGTCCAGTTGAAAGATGCCGGCTCTCCTTGGTCACATTCCAGCCTGAGGGTGTCCATGAACTCCACGAAAGTTACTGACTCGTTCGATTTATCGATGCTCTTATGCGCCCATTCGCAGTATCTCCCTGCCGCCGTTGGATAGGGGTACCTCTCTCGATCGTACTCCACTCCAGCGAACACCTTCTGCTGGGCCTGTTCTTCTCTGGTTTTCTGACCAAAGCCACCTTCTTTCGAGTCTGTTATATAGAACGGATGATACCTGTGTAACGAAGAGGAATTTCGCATGATCAGTAGATGAAACATGTTACTCCGATATTTTATTCAAATGTTTCAGCAAAGATCAGGCTGATAAAACGACATTGTATGAAACAAAAACCAAACTAAGGGTAATTCATCCTAAGAACTGACTTGAATGAATGTTTTTAATGTCTGATTATTTATTCTCTTGGTGTCGAATGCATATATTACGCCACTGGCCTTCTATGTGGGATCACTCCTTCAAAGAAAGACCAATAAACGCTAAGGAAATATCAAATATAGTGTCCCTATGCTTGATTAATCCTCCTTTGTGAAGTTGCTCGTCAATGTAAGTACTTTGACGTATAGGGAGCATCAACTTCTTGGGAATAATTGAACCGAGATTATTTCTCGAGAGCGGCTTCAAGAAATATCTCTTTCTCTCTATACTTGGGAATGTGGGGCGTTTAGATAGAAGCACGTACCGATCTCAGAAAGATTGTTAAATAATGCACTTGGAAAAGCATTAGAATATACATATATATTTTATAATAGTTACAAAACATTTCCATCCATTCTATATACTGATAAAATGATACAATAGAATGTATAAAAAATGAATGATTTATCTACTTCGTGGTTGTATTGCATTTAATGAGCTGTCAAAACCTATAGTCAATAGTTTCTTTGATTACTTATGAAATTCCTTAGATAGGGTGATGAGTTGTTAATAGCTCGGTGGTAGAAAAATAACTTTTTATATGCATTTCAAGCTTGCAGGTGTTTATCTATTTTACCGTGCCCTTGTTTATTAGTTTGGTCGAGTATTTGATTTCAGAATGTATTTTCATTCCTAGTGAATCATGTAGAGTTCATATTTATTAATAACTTGTTGTTTCTTATGTCCGAAAGTTTTTCTGTACTCATGGGGGCATGACACATACGTCCTAACATATTTCATTAATGTATTTGGGGAATATAATGTATTATATATATATATATATATATATATATATATATAACAAATTCGTATGTGAAGAAATGCCCAGCTCAAATATGAACAGTTATTTTAACGAATCATCTATTCTAAAAAACAGTCGAAAATGTAGACGAACGTAATTGCTACAGCATGAGTTTGAAAAAGCCATTAGTGATAAATATGCCATGAAAGATAAAATAAGAAAACATAAAACGTAATAAAAACATATTTTCACTTCAACACGTGTGATGCCAGAGCGTGAGATAGAAAATGATCAGGGATTCCATCATATATCATTAAAATTCATTACAGCTATTCGAAAACACAAAGTGTTGACATGATTAGGAATGTCTCCTGCTGAGAGATAACAAAAAAATAGGATTTTTATTTGAAAAAAGGCCATAAAAAATCGCCCCGCGATAAAAATAACTCTAAAAATGAAATATACCACCAAGAATAATCCTTAACATATGTGGGTCCTATCTGGTTCGCTAATAAAAAGACTCGTAAATCAGGGAACGAAGAAACGGGGGTATTATAAATTAAAATCATAGACAAGAATAAAACCTGTCATCACGACCTGTTATGTGGGTAGACTAATAGCCGACGCGTGGGGTGAGCGTCATCCACTAATTGGAAAAGGAATAAAAATATTAATTCAGGCTCATTCAAGTCTCACTCAATTCACAGCTTAGTACACAGCTCGAAGTACCAACTAATTTGAGTACTAATCTCCAATGTAGTCAGATTAAAATTCAGTCTTAACGGTCAAATAGAAATAGTCGAAATGTATATTTAAAATTATTGTGTGTGTAATCCAGAATCTGTAACAGTAGCAAAAGGGTAAGCTTTATTCTTGTGTTTTGTCTTAATTTGGCATATCAGATTTTTCCAACTATTATTTATTTGAATAGCATATTCGATTTCCTACAAAATCTTCATCCAAAGCAAAATGCTTTTTCTGAAATTTTAACCACATATTTGAGTAGGGTCATTTGTTATTTTGTCAAATCATAAATTGAAATAGCTTTGAACTACTCTATAGAGTTATTTGTAGCATCATGCATAAAAACAAGACTTCCATCACTGTGAAATACATTCCGTAATATGTTAACTTATTGTTGTTAATGTGAATCTAGACCTAGAATTATTTCACAGTTTTATTATTGGATCAAATTAATTTTATACCCAGGGTGTGTTAAGATTCATCCAGTCATCCAGTTTCGTTGAATGATACGTGCTCATTATTTTTTCTTTTCATTATTGTTTTATTTACTCATTTAGTAGACAGATTATTTCAAATGAAAATTGTTGATGATGATAAATTCATTTTTCTAAGTGATAAAATCTTGAAATCTTAGTTCTTCTTTATAGGAATTAGTCTAGAAAATTGGTACAGCTTACTGTCAGTTGTATACAATTATCATACAGATTGTATTACATTATTTGGAAGTACTGAAATTGTATGGATTGGAATATCATACCATACAGTGTGTTTATTTGTTGTAACGAAGTAATTTTTTAAATTAATATAGTTTGTTTGTTTTTATAAGTGCTTCAATTATTTGCATAGTATCCTTAAGTAGCTTGGTGAGGTACACAATCTGAACGATTCCAGCTCTTTAAAAATGTATAACATCTATATACGGAGGGAACGATTTTTATCTGTGGTTCAATAAAAATCTCCAGTGCGTTTTTTTAAATAAATTATTCACACCCAGTTCAGCCCTTTCTAAACTAGTGGAATACCCTACGGGTTGTTTCCCAGATTTTAGTCCTCTCCCCTACTCAGAAATACTCATTGTGAATAATTTTCTTTCTCTATATGCTATTAGCCTGTTAATGTAAACTCATCCGAAACTTTTTTATAGTTCGTGAGGCTATGATCTCATATAAACAACCAGTTCACAATCTCACCTTGCAGGATTACTACTATCATCTCCTCCTTCAACGATGAATGTGTAAGTTTGCCCCCTCTCCAAAGTAATTTCTGGAATCAGTAAATCGTTCAAGTACCAGGCGATACCCCAAGATGGAAGTCCAGTAATCACGGAATATCCCCGTTTTCCTCCAGTTGGTCCAATTCTCGCGTTGAAGGTAGTTTCTCCTAGAGAATTAAAGAAATTCACCTATACAGGGTGACTCAAAAATACTTCGACAAACTTCAGGAGGTGATTCTTCACAATATTCTAATATGAATTGTCCCAATAAATATATGTGCGGAAACGTTTCGTTTCTAAGATACAGGGTGCTAAAGTTTTATTTCTATTTTCGTTTTTTATAAATAACTTTCGAAATACTGACCTTAATTAAACGAAAATTGGTTTTGAGAGGTTTTCTGAGGTGTCAAATTTGAACTGATGTTATTATTGCTCTTACTAGTAGAGGGCGCCACCTACACGTCTTTTTCTATTTTGAAGATTTATAACTGTTTTGAGCGTACTTCTAGCACATTTTTCAGTAAAAAAATCAATTCCTCTATCATATCTACGTAAAAAAGCTAACGTTCTTATAAGTCGCTATCAGCAACCGTTTTCTAGATATTTGGACTTGAAAATTTCAAGTCGATTATTTGATAATCGATGCGTGTTGAAGTCATTACCATTATTTTGCATTTTTCACAAGAATGCTTAGGAAATTAATTTGACGTTTAAGTAAGTAGTTTTGGTATTTACATATTATGTGACAGTTGAACGTTTTGTTGTTTTGTTGAAGTTTCTGTAAGTTTTAAGACACTAATTTTGAAAAAATGGATTATTTAAACAATAATGCTCATTTAGCCGATATGCATTTCGTTTATGGCCTTGCGGATGGCAATGCGCGCGAAGCAAGACGTATTAACCAGGAGCGATTTCCTAATCGAGTATTGCCTTCAGCTCCAACATTTACCAGTCTCCACCGTCGTTTGGCAGAAACTGGTAGCTTTAAGAGGGCAGCTGATATTATTGGAAGACCACGAGCAGTCCGAACCCCAGGATTGGAAGAAGCTGTTTTGAACGCTCTCGGGGAGAATCCAGGAACAAGTACAAGAATAATTGCTGAAGCTCTCAATTCTACTCAGTCCACAGTTTGGAGAATTATCCAAGATCAATAATTCTATCCATACCATATTCAAAGGGTACAAGCTCTTTTGCCACGAGACTTTCCCCAACGCATTACTACGTGTCAATGGTTTTTGAGAAAATTGACTGGAAATCCTCAATTTTTAAGATATGTACTCTTCACGGACGAGGCAAACTTCTTCCGAAATGCTATCACAAACTTTCATAACAACCATGTTCGGGCTCTGGAAAATCCGCACGCAGTTAGTGAAAGACATTATCAGTATCAATTTTCTGTAAATGTATGGGCGGCAATAATTGATAATTACTTGATAGGTCCTTTCTTTCTTCCGTTCCGCCTGAATGGCGCAACTTACAGAGACTTTTTAGAAAATGAATTGCCGGGACTACTTCGGAATGTACCATTAGAAATTCATATCTGCATATGGTTTATGCATGATGGGGCTCCGGCCCATTTCAGCGTTGTAGCCAAGGAATTCCTTAACACTGTCTCTCCAAATCGATGGATCGGTAGGGGTGTAGAAGAACCTAACCAGGCGTGGGCACCAAGGTCCCCAGATCTAAACCCGCTAGATTTTTATTTTTGGGGACATTTGAAGTCACTAGTTTATAAAACTCCAGTAGCGAACGAGGAAGATCTAAGAAACCGAATAGTAGACGCCTGTGAAACAATAAGAAACACACCAATAAGTTTTGAGCGGCTACGAGATTCAATGACTAGAAGACTGAATGCCTGTATCTTCGCTGAAGGTGGACACTTTGAACAATTTATTTGAATACAATTTAGTTTCCTTCAATTTATTTTATTCTACATATTCAAAATTTCTTGAAATGAAATGTTGATATTTCTTGCAAATTTCATTAATACAAATACAGATTTTGCACCCTTGATGCAAAAATAACTATTTCAAACGGGTAAAAATAAATAGAATAGGTGGCGCCCCCTACAAAAAACCAAAACTACTTACTTGAACGTCAAATTCATTTCCTAAGCATTCTTGTGTAAAATGCAAAATAATGGTAATAACTTCAACACGCATCGATTATCAAATAATCGACTTGAAATTTTCAAGTCCAAATATCTAGAAAACTGTTGCTTATAGCGACCTATAACAGAAAGAGTTTTTTCACGTAGATATGATAGAGGAATTGATTTTTCTACTGAAAAATGTGCTAGGAGTTCGCTCAAAAAAGTTATGAATCTTCAAAAAAGTAAAAGACGTGTAGGTAGCGCCCCCTACGAGTAAGAGCAATAATAACATCAGGTTTGAATTCGATACCTCAAAAAACTTCTTAATTTCAATTTTCGTTCAATTAAGGTCAGTATTTCGAAAGTTATTTAAAAAAAAACGAAAATAAAAATAAAAGTTTAACACCCTGTATCTTGGAAAGGAAGCGTTTCCGGACATATACTTATTAGAACAATTCATATTAGAATATTTTCAGGAATCACCTCCTGAAGTTTGTCAAAGTACTTTTGAATCAACCTGTATATGTATACTCTTGAAAACATATCCTCAACTTTTTTTCCTTAGAAACATCTCGTGCTGAAATCTGAAGAACTATCAATTTGTAGATCACTTTTCAAGTCTTCACAATTAACACAAATCTGAGATTCTAATACATTCTATGAACTCCTCCATCCTGGAAACTCAGACCTCTAGAGATTTCTAATTGATTCCTGCATTTCGCTAATTTCTGTATGCTCAATTACTGATTTCGAATAGAATCACTCCGAGTTTCCAAAAATATTCGACTTAACTCACCAATGATCCTTGCAGGAGGCCAGGGTTTCACCCCATCCTGATCAGTCAAGTCTTCCAAATTAACAGTACAATCATGATCGTCGTAATTGCTGAAGTCTATCTTGAAATCCTCCGCAGTTTTGTCAGTTACAGAATGAGCGTTAGCTTCTTTGAGAGAATTCAAAGGTCCGAAAGCTGCAATGACACTGACCTAGAAAAAAAATACTTCGAATACTGACACCTGATTCCTGGAAAAAATACTTTATACTGACCTCTCCTTGCAAAGGAATAGGTTGATCATTGATGGCTTCGTTCGTCTTTAACGGTCTTCGGAACTTGACGGTGGTGATTCCATTATCCCGCGAACCGGATATCAGAGTAGCGTCGTTTCGGCCTCCAATGCGCTCATCGGGACAGACGCCCTGTTTTCCGTCACACTGCGCGATATGCGACATGTAGTAATCGACGGCGTGGAAGGTGCCCATTTCCGAGTCGTAGTAGGCTACTATCACGTCTCCTCCCACCTAGAAGTAGAAAGTTGCTTTACTTCATTGGGAGATGTGCAGAATGCAAAATTTCAAGGATTAACGGTTCTATTGCGTTTTGCAACAGCTCCAGATAAACCTCACCAGTAAAATTAGTATTTAAAAAAAGAGGCCCAACGATGTGGTTTCCCAGGATACCTGCCTAAACATTCACCTTCTGGGGAAATTGGGTAAGTGTTTCACGAAACAGGTGAGGAAATGTCTTTTATTCAATAAATAACTAACTTTACCGCTGTGGTGGTCCTTTGAGCGCAATATACAATAACAACGGTAGGTTATTCTGTAGAGTCCAAGTTTATCGGTAATGTAATACTTTACTTTGTCAAGCAAATTGGTAAATACCACGTTCGAATGCCCACACATCGAGGAGAAACATCCCATGGTGGAATGAAGAGATTGCTGTAGTGGTTCGGGAAAAGAAACATGCGTTCAATATTTTCAAAAGAACTGAAAAAACTCAATTAATTTTAAGCGCCTGTGAGCCTATGTAAGGAAACTAAAGGCAAAGAGTAGCATGGAAAAAATTTGTAGATTCCCTCACTCAAGAAGGTGTGGTCTGGAAGAAAATTAGAAATATGTCGAGGAAAAAGTTTTCTCCACTATATATAGAAGAAAAAAAAGAAAGCCTTTATTGTGCTAAAAACCAAAACTTTTTGTTGCCAAAGTATGTGATGTACTATAACTGATATTAAAACTATAAAATCATGTAAAATATCATACACATGTACAAGAACAAAACATTTAAGTGGAACATACACTGGTGAAATTTATACTATAAAAAAGAAGATATTAAACAATTAGAAAATAAAAAAAAACAATTAAAAATTGACATATTTATTTAAATGTATCTTCAAAATTCTTGCAAGGTGTAAAAGGCTTTATTCTGGAATTAATATGTGTTACCAATGAACGAATATGTGAGATCGCAGGTGATTAAACATTTTCTTGGCATTGTGAAAAATAGATTTTTTTTATTAATGTACTTCTGGGAATTACTGGGAAAACCGTGAAGTTTTCATTCCTTGTTTGTATACCGACATCGAATGAATGTTAGTACCATATTTTTTGTGGATCATACAAACACTCTCTAGAATGAAGATGCAAGTCAATGTTAGTATTTTCTGCGCCACAAATAAGGGTTGACACGGATCTCTGGGTTTAGCTTTACTAAGATATCTCACAGCCCTCTTTTGTAAGATGAACACAGAGTTCAGTAGACATTGAGAACTATTTCCCCAAAAACAAAATCCATATCTCGATAGTGAGTCAATTAGAGCAAAATAGACTGCTCTTGCTGCAGATGTATTCAACTCTGATGAGATGACTCTTACTGCAAAACAATCAGAAGATAATTGTTTGCATAAGTTTGTGATGTGAGTGTTGAACGACAGACTGTCATCCACATAGAGTCCCAAAAACTTAGCCGATGTTTCAGTACTTATTCTTGAGTTTCCCAAAAATATATCATTAAGAGTGCATCTGAACGTCAAATTACATATTTTTGAAATATTAAATGATAGTTTATTCGCATCACAATAGTTTTTGACTACCAATATGTCCTCAGCGACATAGTTACTCAGTTCTTCTTTGTTGTTGCTATGCCACAGTATTGCAAACATAGCATCATTCGTGTTTTTTTCTGTTTGAAAACCGAACTGGTAGGTGCTTAGAGTGTGGTTACGAAGCAAAAATGAAAGCATTCTTTTTTTTACTGATTTCTCAACTAACTTTGCTAGAGTTGGTGAAATTGGTCTTGAATTTGATACCTAACCTAACCTATAATGACAAGTACATAAACAACCCCATAGAGATGGTCGGAATTTTCTCTGACCACTATCACTGAATCAACTCTGAAGAAAATTACGATCCCACATTTCTAGAAATGAAAAGCAGAACAAGCAAGCAATCTTAAATTTTACTACAGATGAAAACTCAGCATATAATTATCCCTCTACTATGGACGAACTGGAAGACGCACTGAAATCCGCTAAATCCTCAGCACTTGGCTCAGACGGAATCCACTATGACTTCTTGAAACACCTACCTACGAACCAGGAGGAAAACATCTTGCTAATAATCAACGAAATATGGTCCTCTGGTATATTTCCTGAGCGATGGAAAGAAGTGATAATGATTCTCATACTGAAACCTGGAAAAGATTCCACCAAACCAGATGTATCTCTCTCAGCAGCAGTCTGAGTAAGCTACTGAAAAAAATGGTTAATAACCGTCTCATTTGGTATTTCGAAACCAATAACTTAATTTCCACATTTCAAATAGGTTTCAGGAAATTTCGCCCAACAATAGACCCGTTGGCTTACATAAAACATGAGATACAAACCATCTCACGGCAATATTTTGCCATGAATAGAAAATCAGAGGTAACCTACCTACATTTGAACGATAAGTGCCATGTGAAGTGGAATGAATAGAAAAATCGAATTAAACGGTTTTCTTCACATAAAGGATTCAATATAAAATTGAACCAGAAAATGGTAGATCTCAGGTGAAAAAAACTGAGGGCCAAGAAGCCTGAAACCGGTATGCGGATTGTTAGGTGAACACGACATAAATTGAACATAATCGAGCTTATCAGAAAGAAACATTTGCATTCAATGTCCATTGATATTATATGGAAGTATGCATGGATTTTCAGGTGAATATCATTCAACGTTCTGCGTGGTATTTGCCAGGAAAGTAGTTGTTTTCACCTGAGATCTACCATTTTCTGGTTCAATTTTTATTGAATCCTTTATGTGAAGAAAACCGTTTAATTCGATTTTTCTATTCATTCCACTTCACATGGCATTATCGTTTTTTATTTAGAAACCTATCGAGGTGGGAGATTTTCGGAGTGTTTCTTTCTGTCACTAGGTACCGCCAGTTAAAGTTTATCTTTTCCGGCGTACCTATAGGTGTTACAAGATCGATGATGGTTTGTTAATTCGCAAATCGAGCTTATCAGAAAGAAACATTTGCATTCAATGTCCATTGATATTCCAAGAAGCCTGAAACCGGTATGCGGATTGTTAGGTGAACACGACATAAATTGAACATAATCGAGCTTATCAGAAAGAAACATTTGCATTCAATGTCCATTGATATTATATGGAAGTATGCATGGATTTTCAGGTGAATATCATTCAACGTTCTGCATGGTATTTGCCAGGAAAGTAGTTGTTTTTCACCTGAGATCTACCATTTTCTGGTTCAATTTTATATTGAATCCTTTATGTGAAGAAAACCGTTTAATTCGATTTTTCTACCTACATTTGTAGGTAGAATAGCAGATATCATATCGAATTCTCGTAACATGGAGAATGTAATACTTCAAGGATCTACATTAAGTGTCACTTTGTTTGCAATAGCAATAAATTTTACAGTCGAAAGCATTCCAGAAGGGATTCATAAAACCATTAACGTTGATGATTTGGTAATGTTTCATTCCTCCAAGTCCATCAGCGAAACTGAACAAATTCTGCAAGGATCCATTGATATCCTGTACAGAAGTGCTATTGAAAAAGGTTTCAAAAGCTATTCATTTCTGTAGAAAGTTTCCTTTTCATACAAATCTCAATTTGAATGGGGTTCCAATGGAATTCCAGGACTCGATCGCTAGGCTTAACTTTTGACTCCAAACTCCTATTTTTTTTTTGTTTCAAAAATTATCGACCCTGTCTACTTGCCAAACAAGCAGACAAAACCATAGCATTTCTATGGATACCAAGCCACTGTGGAATAAAGGAAAATAAATCGGTCGACGTGGCTGCTAGAAGAGCAGCCAACTCACAGTACCAAGAAGATGTTCCTATACACTCACACGACCAGAAATTAGCCAACAAAGAAACGAAAATAAAAAGCATACAAAATGTCTGGAACAATGATAACTCCAAATTGAAAATGGTAAAACACCTATTCGAGAAATGGGTTGACCCTCTCAAGCTGGCCAGACGGGAACAAGTTGTGCTCAACCGTCTCCGAATTGGTACAGCAGTACAGCACATCCTAGAGGAATGTGGTGCTTACGATATACTGTTATATCCTGATAGGGGGAGACTCTAAAGACCCCACCACTGACCAGTCATTGTTAAAACCTGAGTATATACAGAGTGTTATGAATTCACACACCACTCCGAAAACCCAAGTGTTTGTCGAACCTCACAGTAACTTTTATTAAAGAAACACTCTAGAAAATCCAATAGAAGGATTTTACAAATACCATCAATTGATGTCTAACTATACTGGTATTATTGGTATGCACTCTACTCAATACTAAATCTTTTTCACACAATTGACAGTACAAATGCGTGTCTTACAAAAAGTCGTTAGAGGTTCTATACTGAAGATTGTGCAACTAAACATTGACAAAGGGAATATACTCAGAGAACGGTCTAATCCAAGTAATTCGTCCAGTATAAGATCGAGGTTCGTTTAATCTATGTACTCGGTCATATCTCAAGCTATCAAAACAAATGAAATAATAATATAGTTGTAAATTTAAAAGATATAATTAAGATCAATATTCAAAACAATACACAAAACCATCAATCAACAAATCGTATAAACCCATTGTATATAAATTCACCAGAAAATATGAATGTAAAATAGCAATAAAATCATCAATACATATTTTTCATGAACAATATATTTTTATTCAAAGGTAGAAAAATCAATCATAGTAATATATTCTAATACTTATTTCCTGCGTTATCAGTATATTCTAAAATTGTATTTATCAAGGTTCACAAATCTAAAATACTTAAATCAATTCTCTGGATTGAAACAATTAACATTGTAATTGTTTTCCTTCATTGAACAACAACTTCAGTAGGTTGCAGGACTTTAAAACATAATAACAAAATTTTCAATAAAAATCAATGGATAGTATTAATCAATTTGATCTTATTTCTAAAACAAGCAACTATCAAAATCTGATGAAATAATAAATATTTATCAAAGTAATTGAATCAAACATAAATGAATTTAGAGGATGAATGAGGAAAAATGTTCATTTTATAAAGCCTGGTACCCAATACAATCAAAGAGAAAAAATATGTAGTCTCACCCTGTAATAGACACGATGTTCACTTCACTAAAATCAATTCCGTTATTTAATCTGGAGAAATCCCGATAAGTAATTTATTATTTGATTTACTACTGGAGCAATGATGAAGTCGGATGAATTCTTCTAATTACATATCAATGTATGCAAATATTTTAGAAACTCATCGGTGTGAGTTCTAATGACTGGTGCATTGAAACTTGGTTGCATCTGATTAACTTGAAGTAGAAAAGTCTTTATCTATTTGACTAAAACATTATCTGATCAAAATGTGCAATTTAAAATACATACTGACTTGTAATGAATACTCGAATGGAATACCGAATGGAATAATATCTTATTGTTCCAACTCTTTATATATCCTCGTTTTACCACATATAGAGAAACTATAAACGGCTATATGATGACCAATTGGCTTCGTTTATTTTTAAATATAATTATTACATTGTCTCTGAGCTGTATGACTTCTTAGTTAGGGTCGTTTATAAATAGAGAATCTATTTTTCTGATGAACTCATAATTAGATACTATTTTAATGGTACATCCATGTTTGTGACCCTTTGTTTCGACTTCATGGCATTCCACGTGTGGTTTATAAATAATTTGGTCTCACGCATAGTTACATGAAATTATTTTTAAAATGTCTGGTTTCATTGAGTTCAATATTCGTTAGGATAGAATAATTTTTACGTAATAAGAAGTTATATTTGAATACTGAATTTTCATAGTTTACAGGTGAACTTTCTAAATGAATATATTCTTTCGAATCATATTTCTTTTCCAAGCTCTATAAGCAGATCATGACAATACTCCGGCGGCAGTCTATCCCGAAGGCAACAAATGCAGATATTTTGGATGTTGAAAAAGGAGCGGTTGGGAATCTGATGACCTCCTTGAAAATCTCAGGCCTATTCAACAAAATTCAACCAAACGGTCAAGGAAAACGGCTAATAACCTTAGAAATTGATGTCGTAAAAAAATTTATAAATTTCTAAATATTTATCAAAAGTTTGCAATGCAACTTGATCAAACCATGATTTATTTTTGGAGTTGCAGGATATTTTTGGAAATTCCAGTGAGTTTATATCTATAATGAGCTGATGGAAACTTGAACAAAATTAATGGACAACTTTTCATGAGAGTCTGTAGTGAACTAGGAGACGTACACCGAACTTACCATGCAGCCTATACTTATTTCTAGGACAACTTGTCCATGAAATCACTGTTTTTCGTCGCAAAATTTCGAGACGACCGTTACTTCAATCAGAAACTAACTCACCATTTGGGGTTTACCCGGAGATCCCGACAATCCAAATGCGATATACTGATCTTCTTCTATCTTTGCCGACAAAATAACGTCTACAAAATCATCTTCGAGTTTCCAACGTACTTGGAGGCGTTTATCCAAAAACTCCCGGCAGTTTGTAGGTGGGTTTGTTCTTGGTGTGCTGCTCGTCTAGAAAAATAAGTAGTATTCATCTGAGAAAAAAAAGGCAAAGGCAATTCCGCTTTACACTCCACAGTTCTTATTGCTGGCAATTCATTGCCACACTTTTCAACCGATGGAAATGGCAACTGCCGCTCTTAGATTGACACAATTTTGTTTCGGTACAAGCACACATTGTACCAGGACGATTAGCTGATATTGTTTTCAAGATATTGCATAAAATCAGATCAGGCGCTAGTTCGATTGCACTGCATGGACTAGGAGGTCGAGATGTTCAGATGGCTTCCATAACTAATTCTAAATATTTAAAAATTTAGATAGATATTAGAACAATGTTGCCAGATTTACTTTTATTTCAAATGGTATTACCCAAACAGTTTTTTCTAGAAAATTTAGAAAGAGGAATGAGTAATGTTCGTAATCACTGAGGCGGAAGAACTTTTCACATAGAAACCTTTCTTACTAGCTGAAAAGTGTGTAGCTCTGGCGCTCACATAACTACGAATACCTGATCATTTATCAAGGCCTGGTAGCCGCGATGAATAAACGCTCGCGTTCAGAGTGAAAGGACCGGGGTTCGATCCCGAGCTGGGTCACGCATTTTTTTTTTACAATTTAACAAAAATCAACCACAAAAATTCTACAAGTCACCAAAATATATTACCTTAGCACATTCACCCTCACAACCCTTAAGACAGAAACAGCATTTCACAGAGCATGACTTGCTTCAAGCGGCCGAAAATTTCTCTGAGCCTGTTTTTCGGCGCACCTTTCCAGGAAATAGCCCAATTTGTTCAATGAAAGTATTATCCGTAAATTTCAATTGTTCTATCATGATCAAATTACAGATCTTTCTCATAAGCGAATAGCAGGAAGGGATATAAAGCTTTATTCGACTTGAAATAATTTATTATTACATAGGGTATCGCAAAACATGACGAGGCTAACTCCCACTGCCTCTTGAACAATTGAAATTAACGTATAATATTATAATAATAATAATTTCGTTGAACAAATTAGAGCTATTTCTGGGAAAGGTACGCCGAAAAACCAGGTTCAGAGAAATTTTCAGCAGCCTTCGGCCGCTGTGGAGCAAGTCATGCTCTGTGAAAATGCTGTTTCTGTCATGAGGGGTTGTGAGGGTGAATGTTCTGAGGTAATACATTTCGTTGATTTGAATGTAATAGTGAATAAAAATGAAAAATGCGCGACCCAACTCGGGATCGAACCCCGGTCCTTTCGCTTTGAACGCGAGCATTTATTCATCGCGGCTACCAGGCCTTGATAAATGATTGAAGTTTTCGGAGTTATGTGAGCGCCAGGCTGCGCTCTGGAAGAATCTTTGAACGCCCGCCCCCGCTTTCAGCCCCGGAACTGACTTCTGCCTGCAGAGCGACACACTTCTCAGAAGGTAAGGAAGATTTCTATGTAAAAACTTTCCTTGTACCTTATCATTTTCATTTTACGTAGCCCAGCTATTAGACCATTAGGGATTCCCACACTCGGGGTGTCCATAAAAGATTTTGTCTAACGAAAAAAAAAAAAAATTGCGTGACATGGGTAGTGATATGGAGGGGATTAGCAGGAAGGTTGTTTTTTCCGGACCTTAACCTATGCGTAGCGAGCCGCGTGAGGATGGACTCCCTGTTTATTATTGATATATCTTCGGAGTGTGCGCTTTTTACAATTAAGATCAAACTTCAGTTAGGTAAGTTCAGTTGATCGTTCAATTATACAGCCACCTGCTCTGAATTATGCTAGTAACAAACTTTCATCCTGAAATTACCTTTCTAAAACCTCTAGTGGAACGAAATAGTCCAAAATTGACGGACCAGAATCATCAGGTAACTTCAAAAAGGATAAAATTCAATTCAAAATATTGTGTTAACTATTCCTTGAACAGCTTTTCGGTTAGGAATATTTCGAAAAAAATATCCCTTTCCTTATACTCCAGAAAATTTTTCAGAATTTCCAGATATTTTTGAGCAGTCTGTTTTATTTGAAACCGATCAACAATAGGGGTACGACTTTTAACTAGCGACTATTACTTACTGGATTATACCACCAGGGCGGCTAGAAAATGAAAATGAGTTGTAGAAAATCATACTTATCGATATGTATCCTCAAGTAGATGGTCATAAATCCACTTACAGAGATTTTTGTTTGTCCAAGAGCTGGAGGAACGTCTAGGTCTTTTGGAAGGTGAACGTGCCCGAAATTGTGTCTGTATTGTACACACCACACCGCCAGCCAATCGATGTCGTAGACTGTCAGCAAGCCCGGAAGTTGGATTTCGATGTCTTCTCCTTGATAACCCCTGCAAAATAGGGAAAAATAACAATTATGATCAGAGCTGATACATTGAACTTCTCAACTATACATTACCGATCCTACTGTACTTATATATTTTACTGAAATTTTATAATTGCGAGTACCAATTTTCTCTGAGCTTGGAAAATTTTTTTTCCTTCTTATAACACTTTTACATTTCTATTTGACCGTTAAGACTGAATTTTTAATCACATGCGTTGAAATTTTATTTCATAAATATCATTTTTTATTAGGTCTTAGGAGATTCCCAAAAACCATTTGTTCAAAAATGTCCTATACTGGTATAGATATGTCGACATAATTTTAGTGTGCTTTGTAGGAACTGGGAGACATTCAAGTTTTTAAATAGATTTCAATAGAAATACTGTATATTGGTCCTGCAACCCAAAAATACCATCAGCTCAATATATATATATATATATATATATATATATATTTGAAAAACAAAGATTATTCTCGAGTGAACAATTATATAAAGAAACAAAATTACTTAATGTGAGAAGTCTGTATGCATTTCACTGCCTTATATGGATATTCCATAAGAAACATTTATACGAGACAGATAAAACTACACATACTAGATTTGCAAAAAACCTTTGTCTAAACTTCCCAAGTTTTAAGAAACATCATACACAAAGATGTATATTCTTTTTCGGTCCTAAGCTGTTCAATATAGTGCCAGCTCGCCTCAGAACTGGTTTAAACAAAAATCATTACAAATCAAATATAAAACTTTTCATCAGTCAAAACCAAAACTCTATTATGAATATATTTTGAAATACCATAAATTATAACTAGATATCAACAAAAAAAAAAAATAATTATTTGCTGTTCTGTTTTTTTCCATTCTACAGATCCAATATTTTCGTTTCAATGTACTCATTACTCATTAGCCATAGCATTGATAGAATACAATAATTTAAATATTACCAAGCCTCCAGGAAGAACAAGGATATATCACAATATAAGCATCCCATATGCTTAGGGTGTTATCTCTCTTCACCACAGGGGCAAAAACCATAGATAATTTTATACTCCTACTGTATTAATATTTGAATTTGAATAAACTGAAACTGAATTTGAATAAATACAGGGCGTTTCACGCTGAGCGTTAATTAGACGTTTCTTGTAAACAAGACAACGGATCAACCTGAAAATTCCACAGTTTGCATAAATTGATATGATCTACACGCCTAAAATATTTTAGACGATGCGGCGTTACCGCTTCTACTATAAAGTAGCGGCTACTTTGATTTTTCCAATGGAATACCCTGTATATAATATCATATTATGATTTCTTATCACTTTGTCAACAACTTCATGTACCATTTTCTCATACCTATCTGTTACCGGTTAGAATATATAAATTAATTTCGATTTTTTTTTACCAAACATGTACTTTTATAAACGCTGATAATCTTGAACTCTCTGGTACTAAGATGATCAAATTCAAAATAGAGTGGAGTGATACCATGAGGATCTTCACTTCGAGTCATATTTTTATTTTCCTCATACAGGGTCATTAAAAAATGCAGATACTTTGTTCACATGAAAAAATTAGTGGAAGTACTTTTTTTCAAATGGAACACCCTGTATATTTCCACATTTTTGAGCTCTACATCCAATTTTGGATTGACTTTTTTCAGATAATCCTATTTCGATTTCGAACCGTTTTCGAGATAAACTGTTTCAAACAGAAACTGACGTGGTTTCCTTGTATTCATCACTTATTTTTGAAATTTAACAGATTCCGTTCGATGTTTCTTCATCAGTCACAGATAATACAATGAATAAATGATTATTAAAATACTCTTCAACCATCTAATGAAACATCTCTTCAAACAATAGTTTTATTAACGCTGACACACGAACTGAAAATGATTTCATGAATTAGTAAGTTAATTCAATTGTCAGTGTATTTCAGAATATGTTCGAACATATATCCACCTCTACTTAAACAAACATGTAATCTCTTCAAAATATTTTCATGTGTAGCGCTTCTGATTGAGTCTGGAGTTAAACTAATGAAAGCAGTTCTAACTCTCGATTTCATATCTTCTATTGTTGTTACTGGGTTGGAGTAAACCATATTTTTATTAAAACCCCACACAAAATAATCTAATGGATTGCCATCTGGTACTCTAGGAGGCCAACGAAAAGGTCCATTATTACCAATCCATCTGTCTTCGAAGATTTCAGTTAAAGCTTCGCTTACTAAACGAGAATTATGGTATTTGGTACCATACACGTTCTCTTCCTGACCTATTATTTAAAATCATTTGAATTCCATTTCTCAGTAAATCTTCATATTCTGTTGCATTCAAATTATCATCATAAAACTCGATATAAAAATTGACCCATTCTTTATGGCACAAAATACATTAAATTGCCATCTTTCTTGAAAACCCCTTTGGAGAGTGACATGGGGATTTTCTGGCGCCCAATAATGACTGTTGTGTCTATTGAAAACTCCATTATTTGTAAACTTGGTCTCATCTGTCCATATGATATTGTCAAGGAAATGTTCATCCTCTTTAGTCTTGATAAGTAACCATTCAAAGAATTCCACTCTACGAGGCAAATCAGTCTCTTTCAGATGTTAGACACAGTAGAATTGATAGGGATGCCATTTGTGCTTATTAAGAATGCGATAAATTGTCACGTAGGGTATACCTATCTCCCTTTCAGCCTCGTGTAGAGAAGCATTTGGAAATGCATGAAAAAATCCCAAAACTGTTATGCCATTGTCATCATCATCCACTTTAGGCTTTCTACGAATGACTTTTGGACGAAACCTACAGTTTTTTAGTAGTCGATTTATCACATTATTATTCGGCTTCGGAAGTTGTGGATATCTTTCATGGAATACTAGGCATGTTCTACTTGCAATTATATTGCACTCACCATAAATTAAAATAAATTCCAGAAATCTTCATTACTGTAACCTAATCTTGACAATTTTCTATTATAATTAGTATCACAATCAGTCAAAACCATCAACGAAAGTTTGACGTTTCAAAATTGGATCATTCATTTTTCCAAAGCACACTACTAAAAAATATTAAATTGCAATGTTGTACGGAAGAGACACTCAATACCTCAATGCATACAAATTGTAACTTTTTCTAAGGTACATATCAATTTCGAATCGACTGATTTGAGACTGTTGAAAAACTAAACCGAAAAGAAATATTACGCAGTATAAAATAGATGTTAAATTTCAAAAATAAGTGATGAATATAAGGAAACCACGTCATTTTCTGTTTGAAACAGTTTATCTCGAAAACGGTTCGAAATCGAAATAGGATTATCTCAACAAAGTCGATCTAAAATTGGATGTAGAGCTCAAAAAATGTGGAAATATACAGGGTGTTCCATTTGAAAAAAATACTTCCACTAATTTTTTCATGTGAACAAAGTATCTGCATTTTTTAAAGACCCTGTATGAGGCAAATAAAAATATGACTCGAAGTGAAGATCCTCAAGGTATCACTTCACTTTATTTCGAATTTCATCGTCTTAGTACCAGAGAGTTTAAGATTATCAGCGTTTATAAAAGTTCATGTTTGGTAAAAAAAAAACGAAATTAATTTATATCTTCTAAACGGTAACAGATAGGTATTGGGAAATAGTACATGAAGTTGTTGAAAAAATGATAAGAAATCATAATATGATATTATATACAGGGTGTTCAATTTGAAAAATCGAAGTAGCTACTACTTTATAGTAGAAGCGGCAACGCCGCATCGTCTAAACTATTTCAGGCATGTAGATCATATTAATTTATGTATAGAATAGAATAGAATAGATTTTATTGGTCCATTCAAGAGAACTTTGACAAGTTATAGGACAAGTCACGAAAAAACTCATATAAGTAAAAAGATACAAATTTGTCACTTCAACAAAGTCAAAGCATAATATATACAAACAAATACATATACTTATACTAATATATACAATATATATACATATACATATATATATATATATATATATATATATATATATATATATATATATATATATATATATATATATATATATATATTTATCCGCGTACACTATAACGTCCGTACGTGGGTTTCCGACCATACACTACCGCGTCCTGAATGATACAACGTCCGTATACCGGACGCAGTATTGTTTTCAACAATAATTCCATTATTTTGAACAAACCTTCGAATTTTATATTCGCAAATTGTACTCGCATCCAGAGCTCCATAGAATATGAAAACAGAAAACATTCATTAAAAAACGCGGGAGTTGGGTACACCAGAAAAATATGATTAAGGACGTAGTATTATACGGTCTGTGAAAGTTGCAGTATACATTTAGTTCAAACAATTTCTGTTTGGGGGGCGCTTTAAATCGTGAAACCTAATATATTTGGAATATACTTCTTTCACCTGTAGCATGCTGATGCGTCCTCAGTCTGGCAACCGTGTACACAAACACATTCTGGTCAGTGTGCAGTGTGCAAACACGTCAGTTCTGGTGCCCGTTTATGTCTATTTTGCATGAGTGAGTATTATTCTTTGAAATATTTTTACCTGTCTTCTACATGCTTTCACAGGAATTGGAGATTCATGAGAAGAGAAACATATAAAATATGAATGCAATAGTCAGTTACATTGATTTGTCACTATTAAGTCGCCAGAAATAACCTTTTATGAGTTTCAGGGAATTTTAAAATGAGTAATGCTAGTGTTTTTATAAATTTCCAAGAAATTGAGTTTTTCAGAACCTTTACATTTGTTTTAGAATTCACAAATTGTTCTTCAATTTTTCGGTTACAAATTGCAGCATTGTGAGGCGGTAAATCTATATTTTTATGTGGACTGCAGACTTTTCCAAAGTTTTTTATACTCAAGGGCGGGCGTGTTCCAAAAGGGAACTGGACAAACGATTCATCTTTTTTGCGCAAAGACGATTGCTTTGAATAAGCATTATTGGTTGGAAGCGGGAATCAAATCACATGAAAGTTATTCCATAGAAAACGAATAATTGAAAAATTATCGTCAGGATATAATGAATGATATGAGGTTGCAGTATATTTCACTTGATATTACAATTTTATTAAAATTTTCATACAACTTATCATTTCAGAAGAATTTCATTCAAAGTAGAAATTGGATATTATGGAGAACAAACACAAGAGCAGCCATAAGGGAGTTTTTTCTGCGCATGGCTATAACTATATCTCTTTATATATAATGTTTATATGATACAATAAATGAGTCAAATGTGTAGATTGACAATAATTGGCACAGTTAATAAAATTGTGTATATGTCACCAGTTATTATTAAAATAAAAAATTGAATAAAAGGAAGCTATGAGTACACATTCCCCCATACATGCCTACACATACAATTATTTGTAAATACCTGGTGAACTACAAAGACTCTTCCTCCATACATATCTGAGTTGCGAGTCTAAAGAAGAAGGCACTAGGTATGAGCAATTTGATCCAATTGTATCCTCAAGTGAAAAATTTTTATTGCAGAATTTCAAAAGGGTAGTAATAAGAGGAAAAAGGGGAAGAGGTGTGCCTGTTTTATTCAGTAAGGATGTGCAAGAACATATCAGTGTACTCTTATCGGTAAGGAATAAACAAGTGGATGATAAAAATCCTTATTTATTTGGTAAGCCAGGACTCGTAACACCATAACTGGATACAAAGTTTTACAAAGTTATGCACGTGCAAGTGGAGCGAAAAATCCTCGTCCATAACTGTACCAAGTTACGTAAGCATTTACGACATCCCAGTTGTTTTCTCTGAACGAAACGGAAATTGACCAGTTGGTACATTTATGGGACACACAATAGGTGTCCATAAGAATTTTATAGATTGCCTGATGATCTTCACCAAACCGAAAAAATTTCAAAAATTCTTCTTTTGCTTGAGAGTGGAAATCTTGGTGAATACAAAGGGAAAAACGCTAGAAGAAATTGAAATTAATTTGAATGAAGATCTCCTCGATTCGATAAATGAGTGCAGTGATGAAGATGATAACGGAAAAGATGACAGTTTGATTGAACATGATATGTTTCTACATGATGATGAACAAATAGGGAAACACTCCGTAGAAGATGATGAAACCATAGTGTGACTGAGATTAGAGAAAAGCCTGGAAAAAAAAAAACATTAAAAGAGGAATGAAAAGGACACTGGTGAAGTGGACTGCAGAAAAAAAAATGGTCACAGAATATTTTGGAAACATATAAAGAATAGAAAAATATATGAATGTGAGGAATTGAAGGTGAAATACTCACAATTATTCGAAAATAAAGACTGGCCAAAAAATAAAAGTATTTGTTCAGAATACATATTCTCGAGAAATGAAAAATATTCTGACACTGACTAATATGAAGATTTTATTTCGAATTCTTCAGATGACTGTTCTGAAACGAGTTCATTCATAAGGAATTGTGATATTTTTTGTATTTTGAAGATTCTAGAGAATTAATTTTGTTTTACTCGTTTGAAATGTATTTACTAGCAAAACTTTCAGAAATTAATGATTTATTTATATATACAGCGTATTGTTTCTCTTATCCAAAATCTTATCTGTATTTATTGTCACGAAAAATAAAAGTATGTGTTCAGAATACATATTCTCGAAAATGAAAAAATATTCTGACAATGACTAATATAAAGATTTTAATTCTAATTTTCCAGACGACTGTTCTGAAACGAGTTTATTTATAAAGGAATTGTGATATTTTGTTGTATTCTAAAGAGTCCAGAGAATGTATTTTTGTTTTACCCTTTTTCTAGTTTTTCAGATGACTGTTCTGAAACGAGTTCATTTATAAGGAATTGTGATATTTGGTTTTATTTTGAAAATTCTAGAGAATTTATTTTCGTTTTACTCGTTTGAAATGTATTTACTTACAAAATTTCAGAAATTAATTATTTATTTATATATACAGCGTATTGTTTTTAACCAATCATTTTTAAATCTTATTGTATTTATTGTCACGAAAAATAAAAGTATTTGTTCAGAATACATATTCTCGGAAAATGAAAAAATATTCTGACACTGACTAATTACGAAGATTTTATTACAAATTATTCAGATGACTGTTCTGAAACGAGTTTATTTATGAAGGAATTGTGATATTTTGTTGTATTTTGAAGATTCCAGAGAATTTATTTTTGTTTTACCCTTTTTCTAGTTTTTCAGATGACTGTTCTGAACCGAGTTTATTTATAAGGAATTGTGATATTTTGTTGTACTTTGTAGACTCTAGAGAAATTATTTTTGTTGTACTCGTTTAAAATGTATTTACTCACAAATTTTTCAGAAATAAATTATTTATTTATATATACAGTGTATGATTTCTCTAAGCCAATCAGTTTTTTTCCAAAATCTCATGTGTATTTATTGTCAAGAAAACACTACTATCAAAGTTGATTTTCTGGGAAAATGAATAGATCAATTTTTACCAGCAAGGGATTGATTTTCCAAAGAGGAAAACGTGACTTATCAATGCCATATCAATATACTTCGATTCTTTCGACCAGTAAATAGTAACACAACAGGTAAGTGATGGAATAAGGAAAATTTGTGTTTTGGTTATCTACCTGAAAGAGCACAAAATACGAATATTGACAACATATATTCCAAAAAAAGTTTTTTGTAAATTTTATGAAACTTTGGATAATTGTCTCATTTTTTTTTAATATTCAGTAGTTTTTGAGTGGTAAAATTGAAATAATTCAAATAGTGGAATAATATTACATTTCAGCTTCAGAAAGTTACCAACCGTAAAGTGTGTGCTTAATTTTTCATTTAACAAATAAGTTTCCAAATTACATTGTTTAATGAATATCTAGAAAAAAATATTATTTTTTTGAAAAACTGATATCTCCATTCGAAAGAATGGTAGATTTTGGATGGAAAAGGTGAAAAAAAAGTTCTTTCAATGAAAACTGTAAGCTGCGGACTTTTTTTTTATAACGTACGAAAATGTGAGGCGGCGACATTAAAGTGCATCTCTCGAGGAGCACGTAGCCACGAACACGCTTCACTTAATTTGTTATTACTTGTAATTTAATTGATCAAATTGAGCTGTAAAAAATGTATATGAAGGAAGAAAGAAGAAGTGAGGTGTCATGTTTTCAAATGTGGAAAAAAATAGGAATAGTACATATATGAAGTTAGGTCAAAGTAGAATTATCTATAAAATCAATTAAAGATCTGCCATTCTTTAAATTTTCGAAATGAACATCTAAAATTTGTACATTTCACTTCCAAAATGATACTTGAGAAAGTGTGCCAATGGAAAAAAATCTTAAAATTGTATTAAAAAAAATACAGTGGTCAAAATATTAAATAATTTCATAAAATGACAAATTTGAATTTTTAGGCCATGCTTCAAAAACCAAAAACTCCAGTTCAAAATGTGATATCAAGATTTTCAATCGTACTTTCTAAAGCTTTTATCTGTACTTTGGGGAGGTTTGATTGGTTTTATTAAAAAAATTAATAGTAAAATTTTGCCAAAACAAAAAAATAAAAAATGTTGCTCCAAAATCCATGAAATTTTTGTTAAATAAATTTTGATAACGTTTATATGGAAAAAATAAGCTTACCTAACCAATAAATATTTATATTACGACCTCAAACAAGGTATACGCAGCGTAAAATATTTTTTTTTGTTAATATAGTGTAAATTTCATTAAATACGAAAATATTACGGTTTTAGTATTTTTTTATAAATGAGTTCCTGCTTAAAACTCTTATTTAGAATAGAAATATAAGTTTATCTTCTGATTTACTTCATGTTGGATCGAAAATATCATATTTGAATGTTAAGAGAGAGATAGAACACGGGAGAACAGTTGATCGGTAAGTTTAGTGCTCACTTGACGCTCTACGTATACTAGTGGAATAATATTAAATTTTAGCTTCGGGAAATTGGGGGATAGTGGTAACTTCTTACTGTACATTAGTGATGATGTTGGGAACAACATAAAAAATTTACTAACATGAACTTTTCAACAAATAACGATGAAATAGGAACTGAAAAGTAAATAAAATAAACCTTTTAGTCAATAACTAAGCTCCTAAACTAATGTAAGTAACTAATTTTGAGTCGGCGCCAAACGAACAATCAACGAACATCATTAAATTGTTTCAAAAAAATTATCAGAATGTGTCCGCGCATTTTACGCCTTACCTAATTCATTTGCTTGTTTGTTTGGCGCCGACTCAAAATTAGTTATTAACATTAGTTTAGGAGCTTAGTTATTGAGACCAAGAAGGTTTATTCATTTTTACTTTTACTATTTGTTGTTATATAAATTATTTTTGTTGTTCTGGTAAGTTTATTTCATTACTTTGTATATCATTCCATCCTCTCATAGAATATAATAACTACATAAGTGTGCTAATGTTCACAAGTGAAAAATCAATTATCCCTATTTTTCTACCCGTAAGGGTGGATAATTCCATTCGAAATCCAAATTTAATCAACTATGAGGTATACCCTATCTGATAAAAGAAGAATCATCCAAATCGAAAATCCCAGTACAAAGTTATGCCTGATAGAATCGGTTAACGAACCAGAATTCAGAGGGTGAGTGATCAATATCCTTCATTTTAGGGGTGGATTTTATATTTTAAATTCAAATGGGACCAACTTCGGAGTACGCTTCATCCACTGAAAAAAGAATTATAGGAATCGGATGCCTCAGTAAAAAGTTATGCGTGATCATACATAAAAAAAATGATAAAAAAAATATACGCGTTGACTAGAGAACCTCCTTGTTTTTGGTTTCGTCGGTTAAAAAGTGTGTGCTTGATTAATTATTCAACAGATAATTTGCCAACTTACATTGAATATTGAAAAAAAATGAATAACTAATGGTACCACTCGCAAAAATGGAAAATTTTACATAAAAAAAGGAAATAAAAAGTTTCTTCAAAATAAAAATTATAAGCTGCAGAATTCTTTTGCTAACGTGCGATTTTGAAGTGCAGCGCTGGAGGAGTACGCAGCCACTAGCGCTTCACACTAAATTTGTTATTACTTTTGATCTAGTTGATCAAATTAAGCTAACAAAAAATCATTTAAAAAAATAAAAATGCAGCTAACGAGAAATCATGTTTTCAAACATGAAAAAAAATATGTATAGGAATAGTACGTATATGATATTACGTCAAAGCAGAATTTTGTCTAAAATCAATTGAAGATCTTAATTGTTTTTTCAAGATAAACATCTGGAATTTTCACATATCACTCTCAAAATGACAAATAAAAAAAGGCAATTTAAACAAAAACTTACGGAGCTCAAAATATTAAAT
The DNA here is from genome assembly GCA_018342105.1 of Gonioctena quinquepunctata. Lineage (NCBI taxonomy): Eukaryota > Metazoa > Arthropoda > Insecta > Coleoptera > Chrysomelidae > Gonioctena > Gonioctena quinquepunctata. The sequence goes on from JAFIRS010000106.1 coordinate 1,134,761, forward strand.
AATTGGAAAAATTACAAATTTGAATTTTTAGGCCATGCTCCAAAGACCAAAAATGTTAGTTTAAAATGTGATATTGAAACTTGTATATGGAATATAATGAAACTTGTTGAGTGGAGGCCACATTTTTCAACCGATTGAAACAAAAGTACGTCTCATCAATACCTCGGCTAATTTCGAAAATGGTCCAGTAATTTCAAAATGGCAGCTGTTGAAAGATTTAGAAAAAATCGCAATATTTCATTTCCATACCAAATATCGGCAAACTATAGGTCGTTTGATAGAGATTCATTAGCTCCACAACTTTTACCCAAAAAGTTTTTCTCCGAGATGTACATATAAATAAAAAATAGCTCTAAATTATCATTCATGAAATCTACCTTTACGACTATTATATTTTTGTTCAGCGACCTCATAAACCCCATAACATCAATTTGGGTCAAATTACTTTGATATCCATTGAGTTATTTGAAATTTGCCTAACAATCAGCGCACAAATATAAGTTTATAACTTTTTTCTGCCAGTCATTTCTGAGTTATATCAGAGGATTTTAGGAAAATCCCCCAGGATTCCGGAATAATGCATAATTTTAAGCTATTTTTACTCCACTGAATCAACTCTAGAAATTTTATGATTGGGGATGGTATATACCTGTTGTATTTGACGTATTTTTGTAACTATCAAGGAATAACATATTTCATTATTACATCATCCATGACCGGTCCCAAAGCAATTACGATTTTTTTTGTGAAGTTATATAAATAATGGAAGTGAAGAAAGACATAACCCCCCATGGGCTGATCATTTGATGACAACAGAACATACATGATATAGGAAATAAAATAGAAAAAACATGGCAACAGCGCTGGACGCCGTATCGTGTTGAGTATGGAAGATATAATATAAATTGGACGCAGGATCATACTAAATATGAGAACAAATTATTCACCGGACGCAAAAATGATATGATAGTGAAAGGACGCAATATTGTGAAGGTATACTTTTTTTTATTTTTGAAGTTATTGATGATCTGAAACCAGCTATGGGCAGGATTTTTCGCGTAGAACCAGTATACTTTATCAGAATTGACCTAAATAGCGTATTTCTGGTAGACGCAGTAATGTACGCTTCATGAAAGGACGCAGTATTGTGAGCAGGATGTATATATATATATATATACACATACACATACATACACACATATTGCACATTTAAAAACATTCAAAAATTCAGACAGAATAAAACGACTCTATTTAAAATAATCAGTGAACTCATCAATATTGTAAGGACTTATATCTAACATAAGCAACTTGATATTATATTTGAAATGGTCCAACTTGGTAAATCTTTCATATTCATTAGGTAATATATTATACAGCCTGAGGCCCATTATTTGGTATGATTTTTGACACAATGATGTACGATTTCTTGGAATATGTATTCTTGTATTGTAATGATGTACCGATTCATTTTTCATGAACTTATCTTGATTTTTGTGTATATACATCAATAGTTCAACGATAAATAAACCATAAACCGTGAGAATATTATACTCTCTGAATAGTCTTCGACAGGAAGTTCTTGAAGATACGTTAGCAATGTTTCTTAATATTCTTTTTTGTGTTATGAAAATATCTTTCATAGAAGACGAGTTACCCCAAATTAAAATACCATATATCAATCTTGACTGAATTCGACCATAATAAAATAATAGTAATGCTTGTTTATCCAGAACATTTCTTAAAACTCTAATTTGATAACACTTGCTATTCAGATTCTTCATGAGATTTACGCAATGAGTGGTGAATGAGAGATTAGAATCAAAATCTATTCCTAAAAATTTAACACAGTTTGATTGTTCTACTGATTCATTATTTATATTTATATCTATTCCGGTGGTACTATTACGGTGACGGTTTTGAAAAGACATATATTGAGTTTTGCATGGGTTTAGGAATAAAGAATGGCTGGATAACCAGTCATAAAGACTCTGGAGAGTGGAGTGAATTGTATCCTGTAGAATACACTCATACCTTTCACGAAACAAAAGTGTTGTGTCGTCAGCATATAAACAAGAGAAGGCTTTTGGTGAAATTACAGGCAAATCATTAATATAAAGCACAAATAAAACCGGACCCAGAACAGAGCCCTGGGGTACTCCAATTTCATTGGGCATATATGTCGATACGAACTGATTTTGAATATTTTCTTTCTATGATTTATTTTGACACTTTGAGTACGATTTCGAAGATACGATTCGAACCAATCATGAGTTTTTCTCTAACTCCAGAATTGTATAGTTTTGCAATAAAAGCTCATGTTGCACGCAGTCAAACGCTCGACTCATATCACAGAATACAGCTGTAGTAATTTCATTTGCTTCCACACCTTCCAAAATTTTTTCATAAAGAGAGTATATAGCAGTCATCGTTGAACGACCTTCATGGAATCCATGTTGGTTTCGATTAAGTATATTATTCTTCATCAGGAATCCCATCAAATAATTCAGCATTACACATTCAAAAATTTTCGATATCACAGGAGGCTGAGATACTGGTCTGTAATTTTCCATATTATGTAGGGTGCCTTTTTTGAAAAGAGGTGTTATAAGTGACATTTTCAATCTGCTTGGAAAAATTCCATCCTGAAAAGACCTATTTATGATATGACATAGAGGTTTTGTGATTTGAGTGGAAATACGTTTTATGACATATGCAGATATACCATCTGGGCCAGATGAATGTTTATTTTTTAATTTATGTTTTATCACATGTTCTATCTCCTCTTCATTTACATGCTGAAGAAAAACACTTTTTTTGATGCTAGGAGTAGATATTTTTTGTGATATTATATTTGCATTATTTATTTTACTTATAATGTCATGAGGAGATTGGATGAAGAAACGGTTGAAACCATCAGCTATAACTTGAGGATCTGAACAAATTTTGTCATCAATTTCAATTGATATATTTTTCGAAAAATGTTTTGTTTTTCCCGTAAGGTCTTTAATGACAGACCACGCACTTTTATTCACATTTGAAGAGGAATATATTTTATGCGAGTAAAACACATTTTTTGTTTCCTTCACTAATTCTTTGTGCTGTTTTTTACGTATTTTATAATATTCATGGAGTGACGGGTTTGTTTTTTGTAGATGAAAAATGTTCTTCAGATTCCTGCTAGATTCTCTTATACCTCGTTCACCCATTCCTGGATTTATTCCTGTTCGTGTTAATATTTTTGAAAGGACATTCGCGATTGAAGTAATTCATCAACTTATCATGAAACAAATTAAATTTTTTCTCAACTCCAATATCCAAATAAATCTCCGACCAGCTTTCGTTTTCCAATGCATTTTTCAAATTGTGCAAAGTTTGTTCATTTATAATACGTTTTCGAATACAATTTTTCTCCTTCTTGGAGTAATACGAATTAATAGAAAAGAAAACAGTTCTATGATCTGATATAGTATTATCAACTACTTTACATTTTTTTTCAATACTGAAGTTAGTATAGATCTGATCCAAAGTCGTTTGTGAAGTCAACGAGATACGCGTTGGATCTTCAACCGTTGGATTAAGATTATACGATATGAGTAATTGGGATAACATAAGCACATCTCGGTCATGAAGTGAATGGTTGTTAAAATCTCCATTTAAAATTATTTTCATTTTCAATTTAAATAAGTGAGATAATAAGATATTCAGGTTATTGAAAAATACATTGAAATTGCCCGCTGTTGATCGATAACAGGTCACCACTATAAAATTTGTTTCATCATTATATTTCCAAATGACTCCACAAACCTCTATATCCTTTTCAAAGCAGAAATCGTCTAGGTCAAGTATTGTGATATCTAACTCTGTTAATGACCAGATGGTAACACCACCACCCTTATATTTCGTTCTGGTGAAATAACTACTTATTTCAAAGCCGGGAATTATGAAACTATCCACACTCTCCTTCACACACCATGTTTCTGTTAAACATATAAATTTCAGATCAAAATCTGAATAGTCAATAACAATGTTATCGATTTTATTACTTGTCAAACAGTTAACGTTCAATATACTGTGAAATGTTCAGGTTGATCCGTTGTCTGGTTTGCCAGAAACGTCTAATTAACGCTCATCGTGAAGAGCCCTGTATAAAACAAGGAAATGGTCACAAAGATCTCCCTGTTACATAACTAGTTACCTACATACCTCAAAGGATCTAGAGATCCCATCTCGTTAGGCACTTTGATTCCAAAGGATGTTGGTTCGGATCCGTTTCCCACCCAAAAATAGGCGTCCGGACCTGCGCCATCGTAATGTAGATTCGGAATGTAGAATGTCTTGGCGTCCAGGATGCTGATGTTATCCGATCGCAGTCCATGAGCAAGTCTCTTGAATTCCGGGAGAACTCTGGGTTTGGGTACTTCTAAGTTGGGAGGGATGAAAACTTCGCCGAAGTCTACCTGGAATGAATAGCATAATGGAAGAATTGAAATTTAAAACATTCAGTACCACTTAAATGAAAATCTAAAACGAATTCTTCAATATAATATTCAGAAGGTTTGTTGGGATTCGGATCAGTTTGGTCGAAGATAAACTATTGGTTCCTTGCCAACGTTTCGAATTTTATTAAATTCATCTTCAGGGCTCTGTAACAATGAGTTTTTGTAAGTTGAAGATGTTTAGAATTAGGAAAAAGACCAATAAGCCACAAGAATTGAAACATTTCCAGTGAATTGAAATATCAAAAAAGGGGAACTGATGCAAATAAAACTTAATACATAAACAGACATTACAGATATACGAAAATATCTTTCACGGGACAGCTTTCACATTGAGTAGGAAACAAACGAATACTGGGATAGAATTCAAAAAATATCTGTGAGACATATAGATATAAGTGCAAGCGTTTTCGGATGTCGAAGTGGGAAATAAATCATTGGTGAGACCGGACATATACGTCTGAGCCCTTTCCACTTGTTTGAGAAATACGCCAGATACGCCCCTGCATAAGCTACGTCTAACGTTACGGATAAATTACTTAGACTAGAGAAGGATGGCCAAGATGTACTTCCTATCAGAAACAGATGGTTTAACAGAGGAGGACTCGAAATTAGCCTAGAAATTGCCTCATTGGCCATGAAATAAATATAATCATTTCGTCTCACCAATGATTTATTGCCCACTTCGACATTCGAAAACGCCTGCACTTTACTTTTTATATTAATGGAGAAACTGAAAGGCCTTAACAAGTAGCCCTTTGAACGAAACCAATATCAGGACCGGAATATTCTTTTTTTTTTCATGTCAAGTTCTTGTAAGAATAACTCACCCTGTATAATAATTATCAAAAATCTGAGCTCAGATTCGAAATCAACGGAAAAAGTCCTACAGGAACTTGTTGAAAAGTTTCTGGCTACATTTCAATTATTCCGAAATAAATTATTATTTCCAATTTTTTCACTCAAGAAATTAATTGTTGGATAAAGTACAATAAAAATGGGTTAATATAATAAATATTTACGAAACCAAGACATAAACATTGTTATTCTCTTCAATTAGTTCGTAGTAAAATTTTAAAAAATACTCTCATAACGCAAAAAAGTGAAGAATAAATTCGTATCAGGACCGAAATGAATCTTTTTGTTTGTTTGTTTGTTTGTAACCGACTCCTTTGGGCGCGATGTTATCCCACTTCCAGACGTCCGAATGATTTGAAATTTGGCAGGTGTACATAATTCCGGTGACAATACATTAAGAAATTTTTGTGTGAAGAAAAAACAAAATGGCGGCTCCAATATGGTGTACGAGTTTTGTGATTATGGTACGATTCGCTTCAAAATTGGTATACAAGTGTTTTTGTGGTCGGAGATCATGATTCTTTTGTCTAAATTGAAAAATTCAAGATGGCGGCTCCAAAATGGGGGACGAGTTTTGTGATTATGGTCTGATTCTATTCAAAATTGGTATGTGGGGATTTTTGGGGTCTGAGATATGATTCTTTTGTAAAATTGAAAAATTCGAGATGGCGGCTCCGAAATGGTGGACGAGTTTTGTGATTATGGTCTGATTCTATTCAAAATTGGTATGTGGGGGTTTTTGGGGTCGAATATTTTGCTCTTTTATGAAAATTGAAAAATCAAGATGGCGGATTTAAAATGGCACCGAGTTTTGTGATTATGGTCTGATTCTATTCAAAATTGGTATGTGGGGGTTTTTGGGGTCGGAGATTATGATTACCTGATTTGATAAGATCATTCCATTTTTTAATTTGCAAAAAAATAATAAAAATAATAGTTTAAAAAAAACACGCTTTTATAAATAAACCACACTAAATAATAGTTTGAAAAAACTAAAAAACACGCTTTTATAGTAAACCAGACTAAAAAAATTGAAAATAAGAAAAAAAAAATTTTATTTTTGAAAAAGCGTGGGGTGCATGGTATCAATAATTATATAGTACATTACACACATTCACGTTCTATTTTTTTTGTCTGGTTTTCTATGTAAGCGTGTTTTTTAGTTTTTTCAAACTATTATTTATTTGTGTCAAGTTCTTGTAAGAACAACTGACCTAGTATAACAATGATCAATAATCTGATTCCAGATTCGAAATCTACTAAAAAAGGACTGGACTGATTATTTGTAAATTTTATTTGCTTACTAATAAATTTGAATTTATGAAAATACAACACAACGCACAATAATTTTTTGTAATATACATAACAAAAAAGAATTCGTAAAAAACTTTTACTAATATTACAATAAATTTTCAAAGTGAAGCCCTCCAGCATCAATACATTTTTGAGAGCGTGCCACTAGATGATTCACTGACTTTCGAATTATTTGAGGGTTATTTCTAACACTATTACATGCAGCAGTAATTTTCTCTAATAAATGTTCTCTTTTTCTAATTTCTTCATTATACACTTCTGATTTTAAGTGACCCCATAGATAGTAGTATAGGGGTGTTAAATCAGGGGATCGAGGTGGCCAATTCACTGGATCTCCACAGCCGATCCATCTGTTGGGGTAAGTGGCATTGAGATGGTTTCTAACTGGAATTGAAAAGTGAGGTCCAGCAGCATCATGCTGAAACCCACATACCACGGGTATTTAGACCTTGCAATAGATTCGGTAAAGTATTGGCCAAAAAATTTAGGTTAACATCACCAGTTAACCGCCAGTCAAGTACGTGAGGTCCATTCAAATGATTATTAAGGATTCCACACCATATATTGACATGGCATCTGTATTGGCAGTTTTTCTGAACAATGGCGTGTGGGTTTTTGTCTGCCCAAATATGCACATTTCTAGTAATATTAATTCCATCCCTGGTGAATTGGCTCTCGTCGCTAAATAAAAATCTGTTAATGGTCCTTCTAAGTGCTAAGAACCATCTAGAAAACGATATGCGTGGTACATGATCACCCTCTTCAAGCTTTTGCACTTTTTGTTTATGGTATGGATGCAAACCATTTTCTTTTAATGTTTTCCATACACTCATACGAGGTAGCGCCAATTGCCTACTTATTCTTCATACGCTACTAGAAGGATTATCATTTATAGCGTCCAGTATTTGCTCTTCGTGATGAACATTATTTCTTCGAGCATTTTCTCGTCCTCTATGAAGTACCTTAGCAACTGTTGAATGATGTGGTACGCGACGATTAGGATAGCGACGACTGTATTCCCTTCTTGCAGACTGGCCATTTCCTTCGCAAAGCCCATACACAAATAAAATATCTGCGTATTCTTCATTAGTGAAATGAAAGGGCATCATAAACACACTCTAAGAACTCTAGTTTAAACTTAAAAACACTCGAATAATGAATGAACACCAACAAAACTAACGCTATACAATAGTTTTTCATAATGAAATTCGGGATTTTTCTCACTTGACACAAGCCTACTGTATGTAGACAAACATTGTAAGCTACTGATACGAATTTATTCTTCGTTTTTTTTGGGTTATGAGAGTATTTCATAAAATTTTAATACGAACTAATTAAAGAGAATAAAAATACTCATGTCTTGGTTCGTAAATATTTATTATATTAACCCCTTTTTTATGGTACTTTATCGGACAATTAATTTCTTGAGTGAAAAAATTGAAAAAAAATAATTTTATACGGAATAACTGAAATGGTGCCAGAAACTTTTTCAACAAGTTCCTGTAGCATTTTTTCCGAAGATTTCGAATCTGAGCTCAGATTTTTGATGACTATTATACAGGGTGAGTTATTCTTACAAGAACTTAACATTGAAAATAAAAGAATATTCCGGTCCTGATATTGGTTTTGTTAAGAGGGCTACTTGTTGAGCCCTTCCACTTTAATTCATGTATCAAATTCAAACCAAATCGGCTAATCTCTGTATTTAATATGGGGGATTGAATTTTTTGTCTAAACTCACAAATCACTCTGTATGTCAGTAACGAAGCGGTTTTGGACACTTGTATATGGCATCTTGCGCAATCATTTTGGCAGTTCCTATAACCCCATAAGTTTTGTAGGTTTCATCTCCGGACACCCTGTATATAAATGACATTGATACGTTTCATTCTTGCGATTTTGTTAATCGTTTTGCAGATGACACCTCTCTAGCGAATCTTAGCTGTTATTTCAATAGCAATAAACTAAAATTGAACATAGAAAAAACAAAAGCAATGATTCTATCAACACCATATAAGATGAATAACATGAATACAGATTCTCTCTCTCTCTCCTTAGCCAATGAAACAATTGAGTTTGTGAAGGAAATTAAATATTTAGGTTTTATGCTTGATAATACCCTCTCTTTCATGCTCATTTCAACATGTCTATAAAAAAATCTCCAAAAAACTATATTTTTCACTAGATCTCACAGAGCTATCTATGTATTCCAGAATAACTGTCTACAATTCAATTATTCAACCACATTTTGATACTGTGGAAGCATAATGTACACATTTAACTCCAATAAAATCTCTAGCCTACAGAAACTACATAATCGGGAAATGCGTATAATTCTGAAGTGTAACCGCTATACAAGTATTAATTTTATGTTAGATTATTTACAATGGTTCTCTGTGTTACAGAGATTTTACCAGTCATAATGATCTTTATATTCTAAATCTTAAATAACATTGCACCAGAATATTTTAACAAATTTATTGTTTTAAAATCTCAAATTCATTCTCACCAAACCAGAGGTCATACTGGGCAGTAATTCCACGTTCCCAAATGTAACTTACCAAATTCGATGAAATCATTATTTTATAAAGGCTTAGATGAGTAATGTCAGTCACGGGTATATCTCATTATTCCTCAAACAGCAGCCTAGTATTCATTGGCATTCAATTTACTTAATACCCACCTTGTAATTGCTATGTTTGGCCTCGTTGCTTGAGCTGTGTACAATAAACATCTTCATCGCTCAATTATCTGATATGGTATATCTTCCATTTCTGCTTTTTCCTCTTTGTTTATCAGTTCCATGTATTTGCTCATTTTCTTTCCGTACTCCACTGGAATTTTTATTGGCTTTGCATTGCTCATAGTGAAACGTTTCAGATGTTGTTCTTACTCGATTGGTTCAAATATACTTGCTCCTCTTTCTTATTTCTTCGTTTTATTATATCTAAACAATGAATTACTTTGCCAAGATGTTTTGATATTTCATTTGAGAAAAAACAAATCATCAAAATAGGTTGTGATTACGAAGATATTCTACTTCTTCAAATAATAATTCACCCAAACATCAAATTGTTCTTGTGCTAATCCAATTTTCCGTAATTAATTGTCCAATGTTTTATTCTATAAATAACTTCAAGTAACCTACAAACTTTCTGCGAATTATTTTCATCTACGAACATTTTAAGCCTGATTCATGAATATTTCTTTGTTTTCCACTTTAGGTTGTGAAAAACTCACTGCATACATTTGGACAATATTTATTTATTTATTTAGAAACAGACAGGCATGGGCCTAATTACATGTTTCATTATAAATTTTGAGGTAATTTTGTAAGACTACATTACATTCATCTAATACATAGTTAGAGTATCTTACATACTTAAGTATACAGTGCTCGTCTAAAGTCCGTTCCCCCCCTACTAATTTTTGAACCACCTGGTATATCGCAACAAAATTTGGAGGGCTCAATAGGAGATGAAAACCTACTTTTTCATGAAAAAATCACAGCTGAAAGTTTTAAAATGGCAGCTAAGCGCCTTCTTCGATAATTTTTTTAAATAGAACACCTCGTATATTATTTTTGAAATCTGCTCATAATTCTCAACAGTTTTCTAATACACTTTACTCCTAAATTCAATTGTTTTCGAAATATTAACGTTTGAAAAGTGACATTTTGGTCATTTCAAACCCAACCAAAAACACTAATGTTGCTTTCAATCAAGTTTGCATTGAAAAAAATCGTTGTCACGGTAACATCTTGTTTACTGTCAAACTGAACTGCTAACTGTCAAATCATTTTATGAAAAGTGTGATCATGGCTCGTAGTTTAGACGATAAATTTGAAGCAGTTTTGATATTTGGAGAAGCTGGAAGAAATTATCATCTAGCAGTCCGTATGTTAAATGATAGATTTCCCGAGAATCCTATTTCAAGGTAATATTTGCGCAAACTTTTAAATAAGCTCCAAGCAACTGGTACGCTGAAAGATGCTCCAAGATCAGGAAGACCGCCTCTTTCAGAAGAAAAAAAGGTAGAAATTGTTGCTGAAATAATAATCAAACTGACTCAGTCGACGTCTGCAGTTGCTGAATCCTGTGGAGTGAGTTCAAAAAGAAAAGTTTAATCCCTATGAAATGAAAATCCTGCATGCTCTCACGGAGGATGATCCAGACCGGAGGGTTGAATTTTGTGAGTGGTTAACAAGAACAATTGAAGGAGAACGGGGCTTCCTTAAACGTGTATGTTTCGCAGACGAATGCACGTTTTTTTTAATGGAAAAGTCAACAAACAGAATGTACGATATTTTCAGAGAGGGACATACCCAGTTTCCTAAAAAGGTGAATGTTTAGGCGGGGATTTTGGGCAATCGCATTGTTGGACCGATTTTCATCAGAGGCAATCTTACAGGAGTTCTTTACAGAAATCTTTTAGAAATTGAAATTGAACCTAGAATAAGACGAATTGTATTTAACAATCAGGAAGAGTTTGAAAATCGTGAAATCATATTTTAGCAGGATGGGGCACCTCCCCATTTCGATCGCATAGCTAGAGAGTTCCTCGATACAAACTTTCCTGGGCGATGGATAGGTCGCAGGGAAAGTACAGAATGGCCACCAAGATCTCCGGATCTTACACCTCTAGATTTTTTTCCGTTGGGGGTATCTGAAGCCAAAAATCTACGCCACTGAATGCCAAACAATAGAAGAGTTGGAACGCAGAATAATAGATACATGTGAAGAAATAGATGAACAGACTTTCATCAACGTGAGAGAAGTTATTTATAATAGGGCACTTTATTGTCAAGATTTAGGAGGTGGCCACATTGAACACTTGATGAAATAATTGTTGGGGTTGAATAAAAGTTTTATTCAAAAATAAATTATAATTTTTCAGCCAAGTAATTTGTTTTGATTGTGAATTCACAGAACACATTCGTAGGCTTCGAGATTTTCCGGTAAGCGGTACTGTTTATCCTCAATAAACTCTCTTTACGCCTCTTATTAGTCGAATTCATTAAGAGATTTAACTACAAATTAATAACAACGTTTAGTTAGCTAAATGTTTTACCGGAAGCGACCAAAATCCATTCTTCATTTTAAACCGGAATGTCACTTTTCAAACGTTAATATTTCGAAAACAATTGAATTTAGGAGTAAAGGGTATTCGAAAAAACTGTTGAGAATTGTAAGCAAATTTCGAAAATGGAATAATATACGGGGTGTTCTATTTAAAAAAATTATTGAAGATGGCGCTCAGCCACCATTTTGAAACATTTAGCTGTGATTTTCTCATGAAAAAGTAGGTTTTTATCTCCTATTTGAGCCCTCCAAATTTCGTTGGGATATACCAGGTGGTTCAAAAATTAGTAGGGGGGGAACGGACTTTAGACGAGCCCTGAATATACAAATGCATACTGACCTAGTGATAGTCAGACTGTGGGGTTCCTCGCACCAAATCGCGTTCTTAATTAAAAAGGTCGGATGATAGAATACGTCCAAAGATATAACGACAGTGTTGGTAAGCGGGTTCAATCAGGGATGTTCTTTTGCTGTGTTACCAAGTTTTTATCTGCTTTCTCATCTCGTTTTAAATTTTCTGATGGGAATATCGAAAAGTCCGCATACAAAATCATTGCAATGCTTGTTATCTATCTTGCACATTATATCTATTGGGCCATTACTGGTTACTTGAAGGGTAGTAGGACGAGGGCGCAGATCTGATGGTGGGATGTAGAATTGCAGTTGTGCAAGCAGATATGAACTATCCAGTGCACCATTCAATAGTTTGTAAAGGATCGTTAGTTTATTGCACATCTTCAGAGTTCAAGTTTTTCGATACTGAATTCTTTCCTCAGTGGGATATAGGGGACAAACCCCGAGCTATCGCCGTGTTCCTTATAGTACAAATACTTAATGAATTTATTTTGAATTGTCTCGATATTTCGTTTTGAGTTTCGTTTTGCGGGATGCCATACATTAGCTCTATATTCCAGCTTACTGCGAATAAGTGAGAAATATAGATATCTGTTTATGCTCGTATCGGTAAACTCGGATGTGGTTCGCTTTAATTAACCTAATAACTTGCTAGCATCTTTTGTTATATTGAAAATGTGTCGATCGAATTTGAGATCACTTTGAAAGAGAATACCAAGATCAGTAATTTCTAAAACTCGTTCCAACGTAGAACTCTGCTTAGTGTACATGAAATTATGTGAATTTTTTCTCTTTTTGCTAAAAGGAATAACCTTGCATTTTGACAGATTGAATAGTAGATTGTTCTTTATGGACCATGCGGAGATTCGGTCTAGGTCATTCTGCAGTTCAAAATAGTCATTTATGTCCGAAATTTTATTATACATTTTAAAGTCGTCCGCATGAAGCAAACAGTTAGACGATACTTCTAGGGATAGATCATTAATAAAGATGAGAAAAAAAAGTGGTCCCGAATTCGAGCCCTGTGGCACACCCGACCCTGCCAGGAAAATGTGAGATCTCTCACCACCATATGTAACATACTGAGGTCTCAGTTCAAGGTACGATGTGAAAAACGAAATTAAATGATTGCTCAGTCCATAATATTTAAGTTTGGCTAATGGTATATCGTGATTCACCTTGTCAAAGGCTTTTGCAAAATCGGTGAAAATACAGTCCACTTGTTGATTTGATTACAAATATTCTGTAAGTTTGTTAGTGAATGTTAACAGATTGGTTTCCACCGATATTTTTTTGCAGAAGTCTTGCTGATTTGGTGATATGATGTGTTTGAAACTGGCATACAATTTTTCATGCAAAATGAACTCGAATAATTACCTTCTTTTTAAAATCGGTGTTATTTTTGTTTGCTTGAATTTACCTGGAAATATCCCGGTTTTCAGAGATTCATTAAATATTATGAGTAGCGGATATATTAAGGAATCCTTGCATGCTTTGAAGATATAACAGGAAACGTCATCAGGACCCGACGACCTTTTGGGTTTTAATTATTGGAACGCCTTGTCGACATCGTCAACAGTTATTCAGTTAAAATGTATGCTTTGATAAAATTTCTCTGAAAAACTTTCAGAAATACTATGAGTTATAATCAAAGTCGTACTCAAAAGTTAAGCTAAAGTGATCTGCGAATTCTGCTGCAATAATTTTTGGAACGTAGTTCCTTATCGCGCGTTGCGAAAGAGGGCTAGACGGAATAAATTAAGACCAAAAGTTGTAACGAGACTTTTCGCTATAGTTGTAAGCCGTGCGGCGTGCGCGTGTTTCTCTGTCTGTCTCTCTCTCTCTCTCATAGAAAGCAAGCCAGTTATTTTCGTTTCGTCTTTCTATTTCGCTTGAACAGTGTGGTGTCGCGACGATTATTTTTGTTGAGTGTATACAGGTTTTTTGTACATAATAAATAATAAAAAATAATAACAATAATGAATCCTGACAGTGTTTCTGCACAAGTTCCGGATATTGCATTGAACAGTGTGGTGTCGCGACGATTATTTTTGTTGAGTGTATACAGGTTTTTTGTACATAATAAATAATAAAAAATAACAATAATGAATCCTGACAGTGTTTCTGCACAAGTTCCGGATATTGCATTGAACAGTGTGGTGTCGCGACGATTATTTTTGTTGAGTGTATACAGGTTTTTTGTACATAATAAATAATAAAAAATTATAACAATAATGAATCCTGACAGTGTTTCTGCACAATTTCCGGATATTGCTGATGGAGTTAGGTAAGTAGAGATTTTATACAGACAATAATAAATGCTTATGTATTTTTAGCAAGTACGCATTATAACCTCTCTTTACTATTGTGCTAACCAAGTCATACGCGTTATAATCTCTCCATTATTGTGTGTTTTGCAAGTGTACGCGTCATAACTTTAATAAATTTAAAAGCAAATAAATATTTTAATATTACAATATCAATGCGTATGTACTAAAATTGAGCCTACTGATTAAGATTATATTACATTATATTTGTTAATAATAAAAAAAATATTATTATAACTTAACAAAAAAAAAAATTACAATTCCTTCACTAATTAATCGAAAAGAACTTCGTTCCATCCGGGTGTCCCTTGACACCTCTCAAGTTTTTTTGTCATTAACTTCTCTGTCATTTATTAAAAAACAGGTTTTAATGTGTTATTTTGTCTTCTGTCCTTGACAAAATTCCAAAAAAAATCCCAAATGAAAATTGCTATCAAGCTTGTGTTCTCTCATAAGTTGCTGTTTTTTAAAACAGTTTACTAATCCAGTTTCCACCAAACCGATAAAACTAAACCCAGTTTTGGTTGTGTTCCATTGAGTGAACAGTTTCGAAAATGACTTATTTGTTGCTCAAACAAAAGAAGAAAGCCAATATATTGGGTGAGGTCATTTTTAAGACGAAGGAAAAATCACAGTACTGACGAATAGATTAACGACAATATTTTTTCACGATATTCTTAATGACAAAAAGTTGTGTATTCGAATAAAAATGACCCTACACAAAAACACCAATTCATCTGAGAAAACCAAACTTTGATGAGAATTTCCATTGGCTCTGTATTATTCCATCGATAATTGGTATGAATCGTCAATTCGGCGGCCATTTTCGCAAATATCATCTGCCTAAATGTAAAGTTAAACGTTCGCAGCTACGGAGTTGGAACTTTGCGCAGGTCGATAAAATGTTACTATATAACGTAAGTCCGGCCTTTTGGTAGGGCCTTGGGTTTCCCGGAAAATGGAAAATAGGCCTTAAATAGCAATGAGCAAGGATGCATGTCGGTTGGGATACGCTTCCGAATTCTCAGATAACTGACGAGTTTTCTATTATGCGGTTGGTTTATTTGTTTGCGAGAGTTTGTGTTGACTGGGAACGAGACGAGTTTTCCTAGGCGATGATTTTTCCTCTTCGTTTGATTTTATTCGATTTTGCAATGCGTATTGTTCTATAATGACACGAAAAGTGAAAAACAAGCAGTGGGTTTCTTCAGACGATTTCTACTCCTTTGTATTTCTTCGCCGACGAAAATTCTCTCTCTACGTAGTTTAGTCATGTTATTAAAAATATGGGGTATACTTATACAGTGTCACACATAAAGTTCGCAACATATGGAAGTTTTTTCATCAATAGATATAATAAAAATTTGTTTTCGCAGTTAGTTTGTGCTTGAAAAATGAATAAAAAACAGCCTCTTTCCTTTTGTCATGTGCTACTCTAAACCTGTCAAATTTGACATTTTTTTCGAAAATCTTCAAATAATCAGTTTTTTTCGAAAATTTCGAAAGATGCCAAAAATAAAAGTTGCCCAGTTTCCAATTTTATACCTTTGTTCCAAATTTGGACTCTTTACTATCACTTCGTTTTTTTCCAATTTTTTTAATTTTTCAAACGGAACATAATTAAAATTTCATAATTTTGATGAATACGAGACTTCAATGTCATATCTTGCCCAGAAAATACCCACATTGGCCTGTTACCAAAAAAATTATAAATGCAACTCCAGAAATTCGTCTTTGTTGTTGCAAAGTTCAACTAGTTTTTTCATTCCATTGTGAAACTGATTCGGATTCTCAACGTATAGACGTTAATATGTCAATAATCGAATAAACGAATTTATCTTCATTCTTATTACACTCGTATTTATTTTTTTAATAGATTTGTTTCCCGTTGGCTGCAGATGAGTTCGAAATATTTTGATGTAGTTTACACCCAACAGTGTGACTGTTGGATGTAAACTATTAGATGTAATTTTCGAACAAATAATAATTTCCCGCAACGTTTTTTGAATACACACATTGCCCTGTTACCAGAAAAAAAATGCACCTCTAGAAATGTATCTTTGTTGTTGCAAAGTTCATCTAGTTTTTTCATTTCATTGTGAAACTGATTCGGATTTTCAATGTATGGACGTTAATATGTCAATAATCGAATAAACGAATTTCTCTTCATTCTTATTACACTCGTATTTCTTTTTTCAATAGATTTTTATCCGGTTTGATTATTTTTCTGATTAATAATTCAGTTACCAACAATCCCGACATATCATACTTTTCTGTAAACTAAACAATGACCTACAGTTCCATAACTATTCAAAAGACTTTCGTTCTAGCGATTTGTACGAAACATGATATACAATTTCGTGATTTTAAACAATACAAGACTAATGCAACATCTCGGGAAGAAAATAGTACAATTGATCGAATCGAAATAAAATTTTTCCTTAGTAGGCTTTTGAAACAAATTTTTTATTCTGGTTAATGTCAAATCGAGTTGTTTTGTGTACCAATTTTCATACATTTATAATTCACAAATAGGTTTTATGTACAATGTTATCCACACAAGACAAAGTGGAAATCGTTCTTTTATGTGGTGAGAATGTGCAAAGAAACTAGCTCTGTGGACAATCGTTTCAAGAAACCACAAAATCCAATAAGGTATAATGAAGAAGAACAACTCAATGTTTGTTTGAGCGTTGTTGAAAACGGAAAAACTAATATTAGGAGTATTAGTGAAAATACAGAGGTTGGCAGAGAAACTGTGAGAAGAATTTTGCACAAAAATAATTTCCATCCCTATAAGCCAAAGTTCATACACACTCTTAAAGAAAGAGATTTCGATATTCGAGTAGGATTTTCATTTTGGTTCCAAGGTGAGAGATAAAATGATATTACATTTCCCTACAGGATTTTATGGACAGACGAAACAACTTTCACGTCGAACGGAACAGTTAGTTCCCAAAATTGTCGCTGGTGGTCCAACAATATTCCGAATTTTGTAATAGAAAGTTTTGGATAATCTGCCTCTAAGTGTAAGACGAAATTTGTGGTATCAGCTTGACGGGGCACCGATCCACCAAACGGTAGAAGTGGAACAGTGTCTCAGTCAGATGTTCAGGGGCAGAGTGATAGGACGAGATTGGGAAGATTATTGGCCACCAAGATCACCGGACTTATTTCTAATGGAATTTTTTCCATGGGGTTATCTGAAACAAAAAGTGTATAAGCACAGGCCATTTTCAAACAAAGAACATTTAGAGAATACCATTCGGGAGTGTTGTGCTAACATAAATCCCCTATTTATTAAAAATGCCACAAAGTCTGTGAATGAAAAGACTATAATTTGTATAGAACGGGAAGGACGGCATGCTGAATGATGATAATGGGTTCTTTATAAAATTATTGAGATAAATCAATGGATGTTACGATGTTTTGTTGTGAATTTGGTTATAGTTATTTTTGTTTAATGTTTTTACACATCTAATGGTGAGAAAAAAGAATATGAAATTTATTCAAAAAACGTTGCGGGAAATTATTATTTGCTCGAAAATTACATCTAATAGTTTATATCCAACAGTCACACTGTTGGGTGTAAACTACATCAAAATATTTCGAACTCATCTGCAGCCAACGGGAAACAAATCTATTAAAAAAATAAATACGAGTGTAATAAGAATGAAGAGAAATTCGTTTATTCGATTACTGACATATTAACGTCTATACGTTGAGAATCCGAATCAGTTTCACAATGGAATGAAAAAACTAGTTGAACTTTGCAACAACAAAGACGAATTTCTGGAGTTGCATTTATTATTTTTTTGGTAACAGGCCAATGTGGGTATTTTCTGGGCAAGATATGACATTGATGTCTCGTATTCATCAAAATTATGAAATTTGAATTATGTTTCGTTCGAATCGGTAGAGCGAAAGATTCGAAAAATTAAAAAAATTGGAAAAAAGTCGAGTTACAGTAGAAAGTCCAAAGGAAATTATGTTATTTCTCTGATGTTCGATTTGTCGAAAGCTTTCGACAGCTTAAATAGTGAAAACATAATTGAGAAATTACCTACTCTTGGAATAAGGGGTATTCTTTCTGACTGGATAAAATCTTATATCTCAAACAGAAATATAATCGTACAAATTGAAAACGAACTTGGAGTTCCTCAGGGTTCCGTGTTAGGCCCATTGCTATTCCTGCTTTATGTCAACGACCTTCCTCAATTCATTACAAACGGAAAAGTTACCATGTTTGCTGACGATACCACAATAACAATACCCGGAAAATCCCCTGAGCAGCTCCAAGAAAAAGTTAGATGCACGCTAGATGAGATGGACACTTGGTGCCAGAGGAATTCTTCGATCTTGAACAAAAATAAAACAGTTTGCTTGAATTTACATCTGAAAAAAATTGTTCTGAATTCATTCATGTTGGAGCTGAATCTAAACATGACTTCACATTCTAAACTCCTTGGAACCTGGCTCGATTCAAACATGACCCTTGATCACCATATCAACCACGTCTGTGGAAATTTAAACAAAGCCTTCTATGCAATATTTCAAATGAAGCCTCACCTGGATGAAAACGGGTTGATGAGTCTCTATTTCGCATTCGTGTATAGCCATTTATCTTACAACATAATGGCCTGGGGCTCAGCTTCAGGGATAAATAGGGTTTTCATATCACAGGAACGAATCATCAGAAAAATCTTTGACCTCAGCTACAACCAAAGCTGTCATGATATCTTCATAGAAAAACATATTCCTACGTTTACTTCTATCTACATCTTGAAATGTGTTACTTTCACAAAAAAACATTTACCAAATTTTACTATCCAGGGGAGCCACCATGGATATGGCACGAGAATAAATAACTTAGAACTACCCAAATACAGAACATCCACTTTAAAAAAATTTCCTTTTTACAACTGTGTTACTCTATGCAATGCACCACCAATGAACATTAGAGATCAACCCTCTTATAAGGATTTCAAAAGGAGTGTCAAACATTTTTTGATATCCAAGTATTTTTATAATCTGAATGAATACTTCTTCCTACTGTAACTGACCACGTCTTGTGATTGTCCAAAGATTTACATCTTATGGACAAAGTATTGTAAAAAGTAATATTCGAGTTTATGTATTTGCGTTTGTCTAGTCAATATTTATTAAATTTGTGTTCATAATTTTTAGTTTGCTAATTGTCATTTCACACAATTTGTATTTTTCCTGATATATGTTGTGTACTGTATTTTTGACTTGCCTTTTGTACTATGTGTGTAATTCGAGGCCAATAAATACTAACCTACTTACTTACTATCGTGAAACAAGCCTTCAAAAACAGTGTAGGCTATCAGGAATATTCGTACCGTATTGAGGGAATAACCTGCATGCACAACTTATTTCGCTCTTTTTCACTTCGTTCTGACATGTGCAGCCCTACTATGGGGTAATGCATCAAACAGTAATTTACAAAAAATATTCATATCGTACAGAAAGCTGTCTTACGCAGCATACAAAAAGTAAGCTAGGACACCAGCTGCAGACCTAAAGTTTGAAATTATGACCATATATTCAATTGTCCCGTGCCGAAACTTATCTATACATATACAGTGTGAAAACCTGAAAGGGAATAAAGTCCGTACCTCCATAATAGAAACATATTTAAAAAAATCCTTGGACAGGTCGATTTTTATTTTTGAAAAATCTATTTCTACATAATATTTTTTAACCCTTTTCAACCTTCTGCTCTGCAGATCAACCCCTTAAAAATATTTTTACAAGGGGTCAAGTTACACCTTGTTTGAGAGGTATTTTGAATCTCTATCCAACGGTCAATTTTTTTTTATTCGGTTGAGCCCTATCCGCAAGAGCGCATTTTAAAGATTAAAATTTATTGGAAATTTCCTCCAAATTATTGATGATAGTAGGTATAGTCAAACCATTTACAATTGCAGGGCATAAAAAACAGTCTTGAGGCGGAATCGGAGATAACTAATTTTTTTTAGATATTTAAATATTTTAAAAATATGTCAAAATAAGAAAATATGCCATAAACGAGGAAGTATGTATCAATAGGCAATCGGATCATCACAATTTAATTTTCCCATGGTCGAAAAAACGCCATATTTTCCAACAAAACACATCACAACTATAGAATATTTTAAAACCTATTTCGATCCCAGACCAGAGACGCTACTGGCTTTCATTTACTCAGACCTCCTGAAACTGGTGATTTATTAGTCTCAACGTATAGACACACCATTATCATTGGCTTGCGGACACTCAAACAGCTGTCACTCAAACCCAGGTTGACTATCGGCTCTTTTGATCTTCTTTTGATCTACCGTTCGCCGACGGAGAATGTTTACGAGTAGTACACACTATTTTTCGTTCCGTTTCTTCGCATATACGCTCGTGTTAGCGAAGTGAGTTTTTGATTTGCTCCCTTCTTCAATTGAAAATGGTTAAACTATGAGCGACTATTACATGGTCTGGCGTGTGCGAGATAACAAATGACAACGCAGGGGTGTACTGTACTTATTTTCGTAACAATATCAATTCTCGGATCCTTTGGGGACAGACAGACAAGACAATAGTTCATTTCTGAAATCATCATGTTGGGGATGCAAACTTACATACCGAATACCGAAAGAAGAACATCATCCGATAAGACCTGGTTTAACAGAAACTGCTCTAGAGCTGTGGCTTCCAAACAGGCAGCATACCATCGATGGCTAAAAAATCCGGGCCCTGAGACCAGAGCAGCATATGTCGAGGCTAGAGGCATATGCAAAGAGACAATAGAATGCTCAAAAGATGCCCACAATGCCAAAATAAGATCAAAACTTGCTGAATGTCCTAACGGATCCCGTTCATTTTGGTCTTTCTCCAAAGCTGTGGGAAGAAACTTCACTTCCAGCTCATTTCCTCCTCTAACCAAAGAAGATGGAACACTAGCAACGACTGCTCAGGAAAAAGCCAATATCTTTGCGCACCTATTTGCTGGAAATTCCACTTTGGATTCATCGGGAAAACAACCCCCGAACATTACACCTATTGACAGTCACATGCCCGAGATCACCTTTCGCCAACGTACTATCAGAAAGATTTTGCTGGGTCTCAACACCACAAAGCCTGTGGATCTGACGGAATCCCGCCGATTGTTCTCAAGAAATGTGCCCCCGAACTAACACCTGTTCTTTGCAAGTTGTTCAACCACTCTTACAATTTGGGGGTATTTCCGTCCAATTGGAAAATTCAAGAGTACAGCCAGTCCCTAAAAAAGGCAAAAAGGCCCTACCTAGCAACTACAGACCTATCGCACTGCTATCTATTATTTCAAAGGTCATGGAAAAAGCCATCAACATCGAGCTCATGAAATATCTGGAAGATTCAGGAATTGTCAACGATAGGCAATATGGCTTCCGCCATCAGAGATCAACTGGTGACCTGCTCGCTTACGTCTCACATATATGGCAGCTATCTATTGAAAAGTATGGAGAAACTTTAGCTGTGGCGTTAGATATCTCCAAGGCGTTCGATCGAGTTTGGCACCAGGGACTCCTCGCCAAGCTTCCGTCTTATGGCTTGCCCCCTCAGCTGTGTTCTCTGCTTGCTAGTTTTCTCTCAAACAGGTCTCTCCATGTAGTGGTCGATGGAGTTTCATCTGACACTCTACTCATAAATGCTGGTGTTCCGCGAGGATCTATTCTCGCACCAACACTATTTCTACTTCACATCAACGACTTGTTGAAAGCAACTTCATGTCCAGTACACAGCTTTGCCGATGATAGTACTCTCCATACCGCTTTCTCTTCCAGGGCCCCTATATCAGCCCGTGAAACCAGAAATGAACGAGGAAGAAATGTTAATAATATAAATATGGACTTAGCAACAATTCTCGAATGGGGATCTAATAACTTGGTAGAATTCAATGCAAACAAAACACAAGCATGTCTTTTCTCTAGAAAAGCCAATCTCACTGTGCCTAACATAACTTTGTCAGGAGTAACCATACCACTGAAGTCATCCATATCGATGCTTGGTATTACTATCAGCAATAACCTTTCCTGGGAAAATCACGTGAGGTCCATTGCCAAAAGTGCATCCCAAAAACTTGGTTTTTTGTTTCGTGCCAAGAGCTATTTCACCCCCAGTCAGCTGCTTATGATCTATAAGGCACAGATCCGACCTGTCCTGGAATACTGTTCCCATATTTGGTGTGCGGCACCTAAACATATCCTGAGGCTATTGGATTCTGTCCAAAAAAGGGCAATTCGTCTCGACGGTGATGCCTCGCTTACAAACTCGCTCACTTGTCTGGAACACCGTAGAAAAGTTGGCGATTTGTCTCTATTTTATAGATATTTTCATTGGCGATGCTCTTCTGAAATATCAACAATCGTTCCTGCTTTGGCAGTCTCTTCGAGATTAACCCGTCAAGTTCAGTCATCACACCCCTTCGTAATCACTTTGGAGACCTGCAGAACATCACTTTCCAAAGACTCGTTCATCCAACGAACAGCAAGGCTTTGGAACTCATTGCCTAGGGAGGTGTTCCCCGAGGCATACAACCTCCAGAAATTTAAGAAGAACACCAACTCCTACCTTCTTTCCCTTGGTTCCCACGATGTTCTCTGAACATTACAGGATATCCCTTTTCGTGGGAACCAGAACATATAAAAAAAAAATTAAATCAAATACAATAAGTGGTGGATAGCGTCTGTAATTAAATATCAATAGAAAATGTTTGTGGCATTCAGACGAGAAAATGAAAACTAGAACTGGAAAATAAAAATATGGATCGGCCAGGATTCGAACCTGGAACCTTTCGATTTCTAGTCGAACGCTCTGCCAATTGAGCCACCAGTCTTTGTTGTCACATTAACCCTCATCATCTTCGTTACTAACACGGAACTGAATTTAAAAGTGTGAATCGCCGGTTTCAAAAGGGGGGAAGGCAGAGCGTTCTACTTGAAATCGAAAGGTACCAGGTTCGAATCCTGGCCGATCCATATTTTTATTTTTAAGTTCTAATTTTCATTTTCTGCCACAAACATTTTCTATTGATATTAAATACAATCTTTATTGGATTTGGGACATGAGTTATTTTTATAACAGTGTTGGTCATAATGAAAAGAGGAATTGTAGTTTGAAAATTCAGATGTAGACAGGAGCACTTACGGTTGGCGACCCTGCTCCAATATCAATTTCTGTGCTCACCGCGCATGACGGACCAAAAATAAGTAGACACCGAACCTAATAATCGAATACAAGCTACAAATGTAGTCAAGAGCCCGAAATTAGCATTTCGCCCAATACGCAATAAATAGCGGGGCGATAAAGCGTGAAGCGCGAGGGGGAGTTGGACGCGTCGCGACGTTTCTATGATTTAGTGCCCGTTCTAAATGGAACCAGTTCACCGTGACGGCACTCAACAGATTTAATGGCTAGAAATGGGTTTGATCTCTGTCTGACTGCCGGTCGAGCCGACTTTCCTTTTTTCTGAGATAATGAATCATTTTTGGATTGCATTTCGCGTAATCGATGATTGATGGCAGTAAAATATCGGGAATCGAGGAACTGATCGCTTGAAAGTGAAAGAAAATAGTATAGATCGAAGAGTGTATGATGGCGTTTTGGGATATTAATGCAAGGGCGCACCCAGGATTAAATTTCGAGGGCGGGGGGGTAAATCAACATGTAACATTTATGTAAGAAACAAAAGAATCTATTCATTAGATATTAAAACAATACATTTATTCACCTATTATAGTACAAAATCCGCTAATAGTCTAATCGAGAAGTGAGTTACCTGCGAAAAATAGTTCCAAGTCTCCAAAAAATATGAATAACAGCTCATTCGATTCGGAATGCAATTCTGAGAAAGATATATTTTTGTTTTTTTCTGATGACGAAAATTGCAATTGGTATTAACAAAAAACGAAAACATAAAAAGAGGTTTAGTTTTTTGAGAATATCTCAACAACCATAAGAGAGAGCAAAAATCGAAAACAAGATTCTCAAAGAGGACAAAATTTTCGATAAAAAATTTCCAGCTACTGGAACTCTATCTCCATTATTTATAATTTTAATTTAACGCTGAAAATAGGGCTCCGCGCGCGCCGTCTCTAAAGAGAGTACACTACATAAAATAAAACTTTTCAGGCGCCTGCGGGATAGATCAATGAACAATAATCCGTGGTCCAAAAATTTTTATCGCGATTTTTCAATAAGTTATCCATTAGTTAATTAACAATTTTTTGTAGCACAAACATTAATATTGCAAGTGCGAAAATTGTTAAACTATTAATCTGAGAATGTTTTCCTTCCGTGGAGCTAGTTTTCAAAGATCTTAGAATAGACTCCCGTTGGAAAAATAAAAAAATTGTTAATTTTCGTTTTGTTATCAACAATTTACTAAGGTGAAAAATTATAAAGCTTCATTAAACATTGAAAAAAAATTTTTTTTATAATATTATTATTGATCCGTTTTCTTATGATCAGAAGCTACTTAAAAATGATTTTTAATAATTTGTATCTCCTATTGTTTAAAAAATTGTTATAAACAAATGCGTTGTTTAAGATAATTAAAAAAAACATGATCTTCGATGATAATTATGATTTTTCAAAAAAAAAAACGTTTCTTAAAAAAAATCGCATTTGTTAAATAATTTTTTTTTTTACCACTTGAAAATGAAAATTGAGGAACCATTTTTTTAAATCATTATTTATCTTGGTCTTCGATATAAAAAAATTATTATTTAAATTTTCATTGTTTATTTAATAAACAATTTGTTATAAACAAATGAATTATCTCTTTGTATTCCCTTTCTTTTTCTACTTGAAAAACCAAAAACAACCATCTAGTATTTTTAGAAAAAAAAATTATTTATATTTTTTATTGAACTTTCAATTTTCTGTTCTCTTTCATTTCACCACTCTGACCTGGTTTTTTACGAGCGCCAACTTCAACAAGAGATTCAACACAATTTACACGACTTTTAATGATTCCACCGTATTCATCGTTTCTTTGTTCAGCGATTTCGATTAATTTTGCTTTTAATAAGTCGTCTCTGATCAAGAACTTCTCTTCTTTTGCTTTGCTTTGCCATGGTCTAGAACACAACAAACACAATTTATCAAAATCGAATTCCTCAGAACCACGTGATGAGTAACGAGATGTTGAAGGATCAACTAAGTAGAAGCATGTTTTGCAGAATAGCTGTAAGCATCCCGACAGTTTTTATGCACATTTAATTCAGTTTGATGAATTAAAATTCTCCACTTATCATCTTTCAACGTTTTACTGTGATTTATCATAGTATTAATTGCTTTTTGCTTGATTCGCTCAGTTGGCAAAGTACTCAACAGATTTTCACAGATGAAACAAGTCACTTCCAAATCCATTTTCACAAGAAAATAACGTTAGTTATGATATTCACAATGTAATAACTTTTGAACGATGCGTAATTTTCGAATGTCGACTTGAGACTAAATTTGTAAACATCTACAAACTGTTGTTTAATTAATAAAGAATGAATAAGTCTCGAATGTTTTCCTTGTATCTCCATTAGTTAAAAAGTTATAATAAAATTAAACATAAAAAACCAGGTCAGAGTGGTGAAATGAAAGAGAACATAAAATTGAAAGTTCAATAAAAAATATAAATATTTTTTTTTCTAAAAATAATACATGGTTGTTTTGGTTTTTTTAAGTAGAAAAAGAAAAAATACAAAGAGATAATTCATTTGTTTATAACAAATTGTTTATTAAATAAACAATGAAAATTTAAATAATAATCTTTTTTTTTTTTAATATCGAAGCCCAAGATAAATAATGATTTAAAAAAAAATGGTTTTTAAATTTTCATAACAAGTGGTAAAAAAAAATTGTTATTTAACAAATGCGTTTTTAAGCAATTCAATTTTTTTATGAAACGGTTTTTTTGAAAAATTAATTATCATCAAAGTTTTTTTTTTTTTTTTTTAAACAATAGGAGATAAAAATTATTAAAAATTATTTTTAAGTAGCTTCTGATCATAAGAAAACGGATCAATGATAATATTATTAAAATTTTTTTTTTTCAATGTTTAATGAAGCCTTATAATTTTTCACCTTTTTTCCAACGGGAATCTATTCTTAGACCTTTGAAAAATAGATCCACGAAAGGAAAACATTCTCAGATCAATAGTTTAACAATTATATTATATTTGTTTAAGAAAAAAAAATATCGCACTTGCAATGTTAATTTGTGGTACAAAAAATTGTTAATTAACTAATGGATAACTTATTGAAAAATCACGATGAACATTTTTGGACCTCGGATTATTGTTCATTGATCTATCCTGGAGGCGCCTGAATTTTTTCAATTTTTAATTTTCATATTTAATAAGTTTAAATAATATTTATTCATTGAAGGTCCGACGGGGGCGTGGCTTGCGCAAGCCGGAGTACCCGTTTTCGGGCGTATTTTAAACCCTCTGGAAAAATATTGGTCCTACCTTGTGCATGAACGGATTTTCTGTAAATGGAATCGAAAAAATCTAGAAGGTGGCTGTCACGTTTTCTTTGCACAACTTGTGACTTCAATCGTAGTATTTCAAAATTATTCCGCTTGTTTCAACTTTTTATGCAGGCATGTACTAGTACCATGTTTTGTTTTAATATAATATCAAATTAAAAATACAAACAAAACAAAATTATTTGTATTACAACAAAGAAAAAGGCAACAAGATCAAACGGAACGGAGTTATAAAAACTTCTCGAAATGATCACCTCCAACCATTAGACAGGAATCAAGTCTTCGTGTCATAGACTGGTGCAAACGTTGAAATATTCCAGGTGTGTTTTGGATTGTATCGCAGGCTGCAATGATGCGATTGCTCAAATCATTCACACATTCAATGGAGGTCGTATGAACCAAGAACTTCAGGTGACCCTAGATGCAAAATTCCAAGAGGTTTATGTCTGGAGATCTAGGAGGCCAAAGTTGAGGTCCTGCTCTGCCTATCCAACGATTTGGATACACGTCGTCCAAGTACTGACGAGCATTTATGCTGAAATGGACAGGCGCACCATCGTGCATAAGCCATTCGTGGTCGAATAGCTAGTGGAACATTTTCAAGTGAAAAGGAAAGCTGCTCCTGGAGGAAATTGGTATAGGTTGCACAAGTTAGCCTTAACGGTAGAAAATACGGTCCAATAATAATTTCGTCAATAATTCCGACCCACACGTTAAGTGAAAATCCATATTGATACCGACCTTCTTGAATTGCATGTGGGTTATCTTCGGCCATAGATGATTGTTATGGAAATTTGTAATCCCTTGCCTTGAAAAGTTGGATTCGTCAGAGAATATTAGGTTTTCTAAAAATTGAGCATTTTGGGTAATGATTTGAAGACTCCCTTGACAAAAGTCGACTCGATGGGGATAATCTCGCGGCAAAAGTGCCTGGACTCGTTGAGTATTGTAAGGATACAATTGGAGATCCTTTAAAATTTTCCAGATTAGTTTATTGCTAACATTAAGTATGTTAGCAATTTGCATTCGCTATCATGATCCATATGGCGTTAGATCGTTTTATATCAACTAGAGGTAAAAAGGGAAATAATAATTTTTCGAATGGCAAACCTTTTATTTGTCATTCATTTTGAACATGGAATCCGTAACATATAATTAATTCTTTTACCCATCACTTTTTATTCTCCATAATTTTACATTCAGCTGATGATGAACCTATAAAGGTTTGAAACATGTACTAATCGATGGTTTCTCACCTATCCACCATCACATAACTAATCGATTGCGATATTAAATTGTAGAGATGACTTTGAGTTTTTCTACTTCGTAAAATTTGTCTTAATTCCGGACGATCTTCAATCATATTGAGAACCTTTTTTCCAGTGCCACCGTTCTTATTACTCCTGGACGACCACAATCAGTTGTTCGTTTTTGAAAAGTCCCTCTTTCACAGAGACGTTGGTGAAGATGTGAAAAAATTGTGTGATGAGGTATCATGCGCTGAGGATACATCTCTGCATAGAGCCGTCTAGCTTCCAAATAATTTCCATTGGCACGACCATACATAAAATACAAATCGGCCATTTCAGTGTTAGTGTGATTACTTAGTAAACTGTTTTTATCTATTTCACTTGACTTGCCACGTTTTAAAACGTCTTTTTTGGTAGTTTTCCATCAGGTATTCCTTTGTGGCATTTTGTTTTCACTTGTTTCACTTTTATGTTACACTTGGCAATTCCCCCGCTGGATTCCTCCATCGGGAGACGATTCAATGTATTGTTTTGCTCAATTAGCTGTGGTTTTTGTGTCTTTCCACTGTTTTAAGAGGAAATAATTGTTACTTTCACAGATTCTTAGATTTTCTAACTTCACTTTCTCCCTTGCGCGATGCCTGTTAGATCGAGAGTCGCAATAGGGTTCATTATCGCGGAGCACACTCTAGATTCAAAAGACACAATTGGGCTTTCAACTACCACATAGAAATCAAAGCGACAGGCACCTACTAGATTTTTTCGATTCCATTTACAGAAAATCCGTTCATGCACAATGTTGTATTTTATTTTTTATTAGGAAACTAACTTTTACGGACACAAACTGGAGTTAAAAAAGTTTTGCAATGAATCTTTCTTTTCAACACATATTTTTGAATTGAAAAAATTTTGTTTCGTTGAAAAGTTCTGGTAAAAAGAACTATTTTTTTTTTAATTTTCCACAAGAAAGACCCCTTTACATTTTCGACAAGGAATCACCCCCTGAAAACTTTCGCACTTATTTGGTAACACCCTGTATATTTAGAAGATTAATATTAAAAAAGTGCATTTAGAGTTTGTTTTTTTTTTTTGGAATGCTGGAGAAACTTATTTGTGCATGTGAAAATCTGGCCGATGTAGAGAGAGAGAGAGAGAAATATACTTTATTGTCAAAGAATAAACATGTTCTTATTGAAAATTAAAAAAAATTTTTTAAGTGGGTAAATAATATAAAAATTAATTACAATAACTACATATTAATGAAGTAGTATGTCAGATGCGCTTAAAAACGTATTTCACATCATTACACAACAGTATAAAACATTTTTAAATAAATATACACATAAGATACAAACAAATTAACATATAAAAACACACATATATAGCTGTACAATTATACGAAACTGCATACTCTACCAATTCTCTGAATAGTACTCTTCCAAATTATAGTAAGCTCCCTCAAGTAATACATCTTTAACAGACATCCGAAATTTTTTAAAAGAGTTAATACACTTCATGTGTAGGGGTAGGTGATTATATATTTTTATGCCTTCATATATAATTGATTTCCTGGTCAAAGTCGAGGAGAGTATAGGCAGAGGTAGATTTAGATTATTTATCCTACGTGTTCTGTGATGAATCTGATGACTTGCTAAGTTATCACGGTTTTTAAAAACTAAGCACACGGTTTCTAATATAAATAAAGAAGATAGAGTGAGTATTCTCTCAGAGACAAATAGCGGTTTGCACGAATGTTTGGGAGATACCCTACAGATGTATATTAATGCTCGCTTTTGCAAAATGTATATGTTATTGAGCCTTTGTTGGCTGCACATGCCCCAGAAGGCAATTCCGTATCTGAGGTGGGACTCCACGAGGGCGTAATAAACTGTTTTTGCTGTTTCAGAACCAATCTCGCTTGTGGGAATTTTTACGGCATAACATCCTGAGGCCAGTTTTTTACTAAGAAACAAAATGTGTTCTTGAAATTTCAGCTCGTTGTCAATTATTAGGCCAAGAAATTTGGTGTTGTGTTCACGATCTAGTGTATTATGGCCAATAGTTATACCTTCAATGTCACACTTGAAGGAAAGTAATTTGGTCTTGTTGATATTCAATGCCAGCAAATTACAGTCGCACCATTCCTTAACTTTTTCTAAATCGTTCTGGATATTTTTCTTCAATGCTGAAGATTCTTTTCCGTGCCACAAAATAGTGGTATCATCAGCAAAGAGAGTGAACTTGCCTTGAACATTAAGAAGCGCTAGATCATTTAGGTATAACAAAAAGAGTACTGGTCCCAAAACTGACCCCTGTGGAACGCCGTAGTTAATGTTTCCGCATAATGAAGAATTCTGTCCGATGAATACTTTTTGCGTCCGGTTCGTCAAATAAGACTGGAACCAGTCAAGCGCACATCCTCTAAATCCATAAAATTCAAGTTTTTGCAGCAGTATTCTGTGACTTACACAATCAAAAGCTTTTGTTAAGTCACAGAACGCTGCTGCAACTATTTTTCCATCGTTAATTTGCCATAAAGATGTTCCAAGAGTTTAAACATTGCATCATTTGTACTCTTATTACTTCGAAAACCGAACTGGTTGTGGTTTAGTAGGCTGTGATGTTCTAAGAAGGCCATGAGGCGAGTCTTCACAAGTTTTTCGATTAATTTGGATAGTGTCGATAGCAATGAAATAGGCCGATGATTAGAGGGTTGGTCGATTTTCCCCCCTTTATAAAGCGGAATTACCTTTGCTGATTTCAGACACGGAGAAAAATGCCCAGATTGCCATGAGTTATTGATAGCATCTAATGCAGAATCAGGCAAATTTAAGAAAATATTCACTGATATACCATCCTACCCAGCAGAATTTTTGTTTCTGATGCTCAGGAGGACTTCTTTCAGCTCCTGGGTATTGGAAGGAATAAAATAAAAGGAATCTTTGGGGGTTTCAGTTCTCAAATAACTCATGGGGTCTGTGGAGGAAGTCATATTTGATGTTATTTTGCTTGCAATATTACAATAGTAATCATTGAGCTGGTTGGGAGAAAGGTCCTCATGAAGGTCAACTTGATTTTTACGACTTGTTTGACGAATTTCATTTATTATATTCCAGCATTCCTTATTTTTATTTTTTGTGGCAATTAGTCTATCATTGTAATAATTTTGCTTCAAGATTTTAATGAGTTTTCTGTACAAACTTCTATAAACATGAAAGTATTGATGGAAATGTATGTTATTAGTGAACTTCCTGATCATATGCAGAGAACGAAGGTTTTCAGAGGAAGTCTTCAGGCCTTTTGTGATCCAAGGTTTTTTTCGTTTGGGTTTAATGATCTTAACAGGAAACGCGGTGTTGAATTTAGCAAGTAAAATTTTGTGAAATGCGTGAATTTGATCACTGACAGAAAAAATGGACTCCCAGTCAGTATCAGAGCATAGTTGATGGAACTTACTATAACTGGCCTTGTTATAGATCCTACCACGTTTTGGTTGGGGATTACTTGGATTTCGAGAGATGGAAAATTTACCCAATACAGCCTCGTGATCAGATAGACCAGCACTTATCACGGAACATGATACATTTTCGATATTCGAACAAATGTAGTCTATAGTTGAAGACGAGAATTGAGAAAACCTGGTAGGACCTTCAACATGCATGCAAATATTATAACAGTCAATCAGATTTTTCAGTATTATTAGTGTGATAATGTTATTATCACTGAAATTAATATTGAAATCTCCCGTTACAATAATGTTTGCGCGATTTGGCAGATCACATAAAATCATTTCAAGCTTATCCAAAAATTCTATCACACAAGAGGAGGGGGAGCGATAAATACATAAAATATATAGAGTTTTTTTGAAAATATCATCGACAATTCAAAACACTTTTCAGAAATATGGATATCGAATTTATTAATTCTTTAAAATGAGTTATTTTCAAGAAAGCTTGATTTTGAAACTATGAGAGTACCGCCATGTATTGAATTAGATCTACAATAAATAGAGAGAGTTTCATAATTGGGTATATAGAACAATTCGTTAGCTTTGAGCCAGTGTTAAGTGAGAAGAACAATGTCGGGAAAATTAACTTGATCCAAGAATAAAAAGAATTCATCTGCTTTGTGTCTAAGAGACTGAATGTTCAATAGCAGTACTGATAGATCATAGTTGTCTAGGTTTGACTTGTTCGATTGTGGACTTGGGATAAAAAATCCTTCGACATGGTATTTTTTGTTGTATGCGAGTTTGTGATGTGTGGAGTAGATGAGTTTTCCTCAAATTCGGATTTTTTACTGATATTTGCGTAGCTATTTTCCAAGATTTTTGTAACGATGTTTCTTGCTAAAAAATTTTTGCTAATCAAAGAGTTATTGATATTTGTATCCATGAAGAAAATATGTCTGAACTGGTTGAGGTATTTTTTCAACATGCCGTTAAATTCATAAATTTGATTTTCAGTCCATTCATCAAACTTTCCAAATGGTACCGAGAGAACCACAATATTGGTGTGGACACAATTACTCAGTGTAGCCATTATATTCTTCAGTATAATGAAAACTTACCGTGAACCGCCGACACCAGACTGAGAGCCATCGTATATCTCGTATTCTTTTTCCCATTGGCAGTCTGAGGATTATGTCTGTGTTGTTGTAAGCCCGTAACACCGGCGGATCCCTGAAACAAAGCACAGTAAGTCGCCTAAAACATAAAAAAGCTCGAACGATCAACAAATCCGGGCGGTTCAAAGGAATGCTCGCATTTGTAAAATTGACTGTGTTTTCAATCATTAAATGGGTTTGAAATCGTTTCGGAAAGGGAAAATGTTCGATCGAGAAATTAAACGAACTTAATATAAGAATGCAGATGGGGGACACTTGGGAAGTAGATAACTTAGAAGTTTTCGGAGAACGGGACATAGGATTATTTTGAAATTTTGTTTTTTTTTGAGTAATTAGAACTGCTCTATCAATTTGAAATATTTCCAGCGCTTCGGCGTTGCCGCTCATATTGAAAAGTAGCACAACTTTGATATTTTAAAGAGACACTCTGTATATTTAAGCTGTTGAAATTGGCAGGAGTTCGGTGTTTTGAAAAAATCAAAAAATTTGGAAATAGTCGACGTTTCGAACCTTTTATTGCTTCATCTTCAGGACTCTGAAGTAAAAATAAACATAAAACATATAAAAAAAATCATACATGTTAAAATTGAGTCATTGAAAGGTTTCAGAATGAATATAAAATCGTAGGGCAAGGGTAAAAGCTACAGAAGCCAGGATGGAGCAATGTAATGCAGGTACATAAAACGTTAAGTTAACATAAGGGAACATAATAGTTATTTATGTAATGAGGATCATAAAGACGATCATTATGGTACAAGTCGTGAATGTTATTTGGCGAGGCGTAGCCGAGTCCGATAACACGACGTGTGCCATAATGATTGTTTATGATTCGTATTAAATACACAATTTTATCTGATGGCATTTATATTAATACATTTTCGAAAAATTAGAAACTGCATTTTTGACATGTGACAATGACTATTTTTAAAGGAGTAAGTATATGTGTAGTTTCAAATATTAGTAGGTTAGTGAGCTGTACTTTGCCATTTCCTTGACAACGTCAGGTTGTAACGGCAATATTTATTTATCTGCTGTCAAACACCATTGTCACGTAGAATTGAATATAATTTGAATAATAATGAGTGATTCTGATTTGGAAGAAATGACGCGAAATATCGTGGACTCCCTTTTGCCGGAAAAATCACCGGGTGTATATGAAATAGCATTTAATCGGTACGAAGAATGGTGTTCTATTAAGAAAATCAAGAATATCACTCATGAAAAAGTATTGTTGGCTTACTTTGAATGCTTATCTAAGGAAAGAAAACCATCTTCTCTCTGGTCGTATTATTCGACGATGAGAAGTATTTTATTCACAAGAAAAAACGTCGATATTAGTAAGTACCTACAGCTGGTTGCATTACTAAAACGTAAATCAGAAGGTTACAGAGCTGAAAAATCCAAAATTTTTACTAAACAAGGTGTCACAAAGTTTTCAACGGAAGCATCAGATGATACATATTTATTTAAAAAAGTTGCTATGATAATTGGACTAAGTGGAGAATGCAGAAGAGAGGAACTGACAAATATGCTTGTTGAAAATGTGATAGATGAAGGATCCGTTTTTAGAATTACTTTACCGAATACAAAAACAAAGGTAATGCGAGAATTTTTTGTAACATCGGGGAATATCCCAGGATTGAATATGGTAGAACTTGTCAGACAATATGTGAAAATACGACCTTGCAACACAAACCATCGACGTTTTTTTGTCACTTATAAAAATAAGAAATGCACGAAACAACCCGTTGGAATTCACACCTTTGGTAAAATGCCAAAAGTTATTGCCACTTTTTTTAATTGCCCTCACCCTGAAGAATATACCGGACATTGTTTTCGGCGATCGTCTGCTTCATTTTTGGCCGATTCTGGAGCTGATCTGTGTACCGTGAAACGCCATGGCGGATGGAAAAGCAATACTGTTGCTGAAGGTTACATCGAAAATTCGAAAGAGCAAATGAAAAAAATATCAGAAGCAATTTTTGGTACCAACAACAAAACAGGATTACAAGTTTACCAAAAAGCATCAACTACTGATGTAAAAACTCTAGAATCCATTGGAATTAATATTGCAAATTGTAGTAATTGCTCTTTTACCATTTATAATAAATAGTTTTGTACATAGTTATGCATTTTGAATAAACTTTTTTGATCTCACCATCACATGTTTTTCATATAGAATTTCAGTATGGTACTTAGTACCATAATGAATTCATTATGGGACTAAGTACCATAATGAGCTTCCTTATGTCATCAAAATTGAGTGACAACGTTGTCATTATGACATGCCATCAGATAAATACATTAACGATATATGAACACAATGATGAATGAAATCCTATTTACAGTGTAATGATATTTACATTTAAAAGTGGTTTTCCTTGTTAACATATGAATATAAGTAGAAGAATCGAATTAAACGGTTTTCTTCGCATAAAAGATTCAATATAAATTGAACCAGAAAATGGTAGATCTCAGGTGAAAAACAACTACTTTCCTGGCAAATACCACGCAGAACATTGAATGATATTCACCTGAAAATCCATGCATACCTCCATATAAATGGACATTGAATGCAAATGTTTCTTTCTGATAAGCTCGATTACGTTTAATTTATGTCGTGTTCACCTAACAATCCGCATACCGGTTTCAGGCTTTTTTGGCCCTCATCAGTATGGAGTAGTCAACCAGCCAAAGGTCTGAAGAGCTCTGGCTGAAGCGAGACACAACATAACCAAAACCATCATCGAGTCTATAACACCTATAGGTACGCCGGAAAAGAAAACTTTTAACTGGCGGTATTTAGTGACAGAAAGAAACACTCCGAAAATCTCCCACCTCGATAGGTTTCTAAATAAAAGATTCCTTCTCAGTAGGAGTGGCAAGCCCGACTAGCATATAGTGAAAGATAAACGCCATGTGAAGTGGAATAAATAGAAAAATCGAATTAAACGGTTTTCTTCACATAAAAGATTCAATATAAATTGAACCAGAAAATGGTAGATCTCAGGTGAAAAACAACTACTTTCCTGGCAAATACCACGCAGAACGTTGAATGATATTCACCTGAAAATCCATGCATACCTCCATATAATGGTTTTGGTTATGTTGTGTCTCGCTTCAGCCAGAGCTCTTCGGACCTTTGGCTGGTTGACTACTCCGTACTGATGAGGGCCAAAAAAGCCTGAAACCGGTATGCGGATTGTTGGGTGAACACGACATAAATTAAACATAATCCAGCTTATCAGAAAGAAACATTTGCATTCAATGTCCATTTATATGGAGGTATGCATGGATTTTCAGGTGAATATCATTCAACGTTCTGCGTGGTATTTGCCAGGAAAGTAGTTGTTTTTCACCTGAGATCTACCATTTTCTGGTTCAATTTATATTGAATCTTTCATGTGAAGAAAACCGTTTAATTCGATTTTTCTATTTATTCCACTTCACATGGCGTTTATCTTTCAATATGAATATAAATTCGACATAATGTATAAATACAAGCACAAGTTGATACACAAATGAAGTAGAACGAGTGAGTTCTCAATACTAAGGAAGGCTTGTCTGTTGTCTGCTTTTTTTTTTGGTATGTGTTATCTTTATTGATAGATGGAGAAAAAAAATCAAAAGGAACAAAAACCGAAAAAAAACCTGAACATGAGATTGAAAAAACGAATGCTACCAATTTGAAAGCCGATTCATACTTTGTCTTCGATTTTCCTTATCAGGTTTAGATACGAGCTGTTAAGGTTTTTGATGTCAGATCTTTAATTAACGCATTCATCCTCATATTTTGTGATTTCTATCATTTCATTGTGGAGCCTTTTTTCTAAAATTGTTTGATGTCCGATAATGTCAGTTGATCAAAATCAAACGAGTGTTGAGTTAGCTTGGAGTGTTCTGAAAGACTTGTAGGGTTCTTCATGTTTTTTAGAGGATTATGTATATTTTTACAGTCTCTATTGTGCTCCGTAATTCTGTCTTTTAAGTATCTTTTCGTTCGTCATGTATATTTTATTGCAACCGGCACATGGTATTTTGTAGATGGATTTGGATTTTAGTTCTTTCTTGGTGTCCGATTTTAATTTTGTTAGAAATTTTTTTTTTTTTTTTTGACTAATGTTTTGGTTTTCACTTTCCAGAATTTTTGACAGTTGTGCCGTTAACTTTTCTACAAAGGATAGTTCAAAATATTTTGTATTGGGTTTTAGTTCTTTTTTTTTATGGGGGTTCCTTTTGTTTGAATATAATAATTTTTTGATTAGAGATAAAATTATTATAAATAAATAATACATCTGCATACAAACAGGTAAATGCATTCGGGAGGATCAAAAGTAATTCATTGATGTAAAGCGTTAACAAATACTGAGCCCTGAGGGCTAGTGGTGAAAACACTTTTTTGATTGTTCTCCACGTGGTTTATCTTGATCTTCTGGAGACGGCCCTTGAGATATGACGAAAACCATTCATGAAGTTTGCAGGGGAGTCCGTATCTGAATAATTCATTCAATAAAATTCCATGTTGCACATAATCGAAAGCACGGCTGAGATGAGTAAACATAACCCAGGTTATCTAAACTCAGAAGGTCAGCCGAACAACTTGAAAAAAATGTAGGTTTCCATTCTGAATAAGAAAGTTGATACCGACTATCAGCACACCCTGTATAGCTGTAGGACTGAAAATATTTTAGGTAGAACTGACATGATTTATCATGACAGCATACCAAATTTCAAGTTTCTAACCCAACTGCAAGTTGAATAACGTCTAATGCACTGTCTACGTAAATCACCCTCTATAGTATCATTCTGTATTATTCTTCCATCCATATTACATCCCATATATAAGGAATTATAGATACATTTGTTACCCAAACCACCAACAATCTGAAATATAGGATTTGATTGTTGGTTTTATAGGAGCCCTATTTGAGAGTGTTTGCTTTTGACTCTGGAACAACAACTTATTTTATGTAACCTTGATGAGCACCGAACTCATATGAAACCAGTAAGCCTCCATAAAACTCTCATAAGACTCCAACAAAACCAAGCAGGAAAATGCAAAATATTCAATTTCCTCACCGGAAAACCCATTAAAACATACAATGTCACCACTAATCACAGCCTAAACATATTCAAATGAAGATAATTCCTCATGGGGTTTCATGGGTTTCTCCTAAATATTCAGAGGGAGATCCCCAATTATCTTAATAGTAATATCCGTATCCGTTTGATGATTTAAATAGTGAGTGTTCAACACTCAATAAGGGAGCCATGCCAAGCAGGGGTTGGAGCGTCCCCTTTTCCTGGGGGTTTTACACTATATTTAATCAACGTGAAAGGGGAAGATGAATGACTGTCATAGCCCCATTTACATTTAAATGGACACACAATGGTTCGCAGACTGCTGCTCGGTATCTGATATTCTCGATCGGGACGCGTTTCGGTGCTTTGTTTCCATTTGTAAATGGACTCGTTGCTTTCCTGTCGGAGTTGATTTGGAAACAGTCGAATTATTGAGTTTTGCTCTGTCGTGTATAGCTGTTATTTCCGGAATTATTAAATGAAATTTCAATTAGTTTTGTACAGCGTGTCCACGAAAGCATGAATCATTTAAAAAATGCTTTTTTCGGTAACCGTCCGGGATGTACCAACTTCCCGGACGCTTTTTCTTTGAGAAAGTAGCATTTTCCGGCCTAGTCCGGGAAGTACGTACTTCCCGGACTAGGCCGGGAAGAATCACGTCGTTGTTGTCATTGTAAATATGAAAATCTTGGTAGGTATGGTTTTGATAAATGCAGTTGATCATTACCATAGCAACGTAATAACGGCTGACAGTTCATATGAAATTAGTTGTCAAAAGTTTGCATGTTTTTTTATCGCAATTTGCAATAAAATATGGAAAGCAGCAGCAATAGTGACTTTGAAAATGTGCCTTGGGAAATTTCCAATATAGCAGCTGCTGCTGCAGCACAATTATTGCCTGAAAAATCAAAATCCAGGTACGAAAACGTTTATGATTTGTTCACGAAATGGATGGATATGAAGCAATGCAAAACTAGTTCAGAGAATGTAATTTTGGCTTATTTGGCGCAAAAATCTGAAACTGTCAAATCCTCTACTCTGTGGAGCATGTACTCTATGTTGAAAAGTACCATTTTAATGAAGGAAAATGTAAACATAGCCACTTTCCCAAAGGTTATCGCATTTCTTAAAAGGAAGAATATTGGTTACAGCCAAGAAATCAGAAGTCTTCAGCAATGAGCAGATCAACAAATTCATTAGGGAAGCGGATAATGAAACATATCTAATGCTGAAGGTAATTTTAACAAAATATTACGATTGTAGGATATAAAAGTATCAACTTAATTTTCAGGTAGCAACAATTATTGGGTTAGCCGGTGCGTGTAGACGAGAAGAACTAACAAAAATGTCAATTGATCTAATAAACGACAAGGAAGACATGTTGCTTGTGAAAATACCGGATTACAAAACACATATTGAGAGAACTTTTGTTGTAATCTGGCAAGAAAACCTGCTGTTGTATAGGCAATATTTATTTTTACGGCCATCCCATACTTCACATAACAGATTATTCGTGAATTACAAAAAAGGAAAATGTTCGATTCATCCTGTTGGTATCCACAGTTTTGGGAGTCTCGGAATAAAAATCGCAGAATTTTTACATTTACCCAATCCTAAAAATTACACAAGCCATAGCATTCGTCGAACTTCGGCGACGTTATTTGCTGATAATGGTGGAAACATCACAAATTTGAAGAGACACGGTGGCTGGAAGTCTACCAATGTGGCTGAAGGATATATATATTATTCACTTACAAACAAAATTAAAATTGCCAAGACCATTCAAAAATCATCAGATGAAAACAATCAATGTGAAACGGAAACTTTGCCTTCTTGTTCTGGCTTCAACAAAAGGAATTTAAATATACGAAGCATTCCAAACAAATTGAATCCCTTCAATATTAGCAATTGCTCGAATTTTTATATAAATAAGAATTATAATGTTTCTGTTAATATGCAGTATTTTCTGTTCTGTTCTGCTTAATTCACATAAGAATTAAAATGTATAATAAAGAAATAAAGAAATATGTCGTCTCATTGATTTGTTATTCTACACGGTTGCCGAAAAAATATTGTACGCAACACGCCCGAAAATAGTTTTTTTGGACTCAGACTTCCAGGACGAGCCGTGATAGTTTTCGCGATAAAAATTATTTTGTAAAATTTTTGTGCAAAACCTGACTATCGAAAAATAACGATTATTCACAATGCAAATTTACAAAATATTGCAATTTGGGTGATAGCTGCATAAGACCATTAAGTATTTTGCCGATGAACCGGATCTCAGTTTCAGCATACAGGAAGGCTCAAAAGTAAGTTACATCCGAAGACTCATGAAAATGACAAACTCAGTTTTTTAATGGAACTCCCTGCATATCATTACTTATTTGGAAAACTGTGACATTTTCCTATTTAATTTCCCTATTCCTATCTCGTACATTTTGTGAGTTATGATCATTTATGTTATGAAATGTTCGAATCACCATGAAATGCAAAGAGTGTATTGATAAATGTAGAAAGATGTTACGGTGCTGAATCAATTCGATAAATGTTCAAAATGTTGACCATTAGTTTCCAAACACTTTCTTATGCGAAACTCAACGGCATCTATTATATTGACCGGTGTTTCATAGACTCTTTGCTTGATAGTACCCCACACATAAAAGTCTAGGGGTGTAAGAACAGAGGATCTAGGAGGCCAGTTCCATGGACCCAAACGTCTAACCCATCGATCATCAAATATGCGGTCCAGTTCCAACTATACTTCTGCTGTGCAATGAGCCGAAGCTCCATCAAGTTGATACCAACATGTTCGATATTCTTCTAGTGTCAGTTCTTCAATAATATCCCCAACCGTTATCCGCCAGATATTCAAATATTTTCGAGAATCAAGGGTTTCATCATAAATAAAAAAGCGCAATTGATTGTCCATAATTAAACAGAAAACGTTGAAACTAAATTTGTCTTGAAATCCCATTTCTCTGGTGACATGCGGGTTTTCGCTTGCCCAGTAATGAAAATTATCTGATAGATATTTTATACGGTTAGCTAGAACAGCTTCTTCCTCCAAAGATAACGTACTGTAACGAACCTAGGCCGGACCTGTCGCCTCACGGGTTGCCATCGACAACGATGAGATCATCCCCGGAGATATTCGAGAACCATCCAGTCGCTCTGCCGCGGAAAACAACGGTCAATATTGGAAACAATTGGAACATGCCGGTCGCCAACTGCCAGAATTCGAAACATCGAGAATGCTGTATCGGAGATAAATAGGCAACCCTCAAGTGGAGTCAAACAGTCTGAACGAGCCCATACGATCGAGCTATACAGTGGCGTAGTTAGTAATATAAATTAAGTTGTATATTTAAGTGTTAAATAAATTAGTAAAACCAAGTTAAAGTTTATTTACGTTACAATTGGTGTCGGAAGTGAGATTTTGAAAATAAACAAGTGATCGTGGAGTGGATAAATTGATAGACCTTTTTGTACGCCCAAAATAGACAGTGGCCCGGTTTTCGCGAAGTGGACAATTGTGCGTGAGAATATAAACTGATACACTGTTCGCGTGAAACAGAAAATAGACAGTGGCCCGGTTTTCGCGAAGTGGACAATTGTGCGTGGGAATATAAACTGATACACCTTTCGCGTGAAACAGACAATAGACTGGTGGCCCGTGGAAAAGAATTCGCGAAGTGAATTTTTAACAAACTGATAAACTTTTTCGTGTGAAACAGACTGATACCTCGGCAAAGACAAAATGTGTTCAAGAAAAGTGCGCCTTGCGGATTTGAAGGTAGCGGAATTGAAACAGGAATTGGAGGAAAGGGAACTGGAAATAACAGGTAAAAAGCAAGTACTCCAGGAAAGACTTGCAGAAGGACTTATACAAGAAGGTGAGGACCCCGAAACATTTTTATTCGATGTTCCCGGAGGCGATTTAAGTTTGGTAATGAATAAACTCGAAGAAACTACTAAATCCGTGAAAGAAGAACTGCAACAAAATGCTAGAAATCTGGAAGCTTGAAGAAAATTCTAGAAATCTGGAAGAGAAGCTTCAAGAAAATTCTATAAATCTGGAAGAGAAGCTTCAAGAAAATTCTAGAAATCTGGAAGAGAAGCTTCAAGAAAATTCAAGAAGCCTGGAAGATAAGCTTCTAGAAAATTCAAGAAGCCTGGAAGATAAGCTCCAGAAAACACAGAAGGCTTAAAAAAAAAGGGGTGGCAACGTCTGGAAAAAAGAATGGGAACCGTCGAGGCAGAGATGGACAAGATGAAGGAAATAATCAGCGATGAAATCAAAGACGGA
This sequence comes from Gonioctena quinquepunctata, assembly GCA_018342105.1. Taxonomy (NCBI): domain Eukaryota; kingdom Metazoa; phylum Arthropoda; class Insecta; order Coleoptera; family Chrysomelidae; genus Gonioctena; species Gonioctena quinquepunctata. Next base: position 1,176,978 of record JAFIRS010000106.1, read on the forward strand.
ATCGAGGCAGAAATGGACAAAATAAAGGAAACGATCAGTAAGCTGGAAAAACAAATTAATAGTGCGTCCTCCACAGAGATGGTTAACGAAAATGCAATGCTGGACTTGAGTTTGAACGTGGATAAAGTTCAAGAGGGTATAAAAGATGTCAAGGTCATTTCAGAAATAGGAAGCTTTCCATGCAGCCGCCTCAGTTCGACGGAAAAACTCCATGGGCAAATTACCGCCGGCAGTTTGAAGCAGCGGCCAAAGCAAACGGATGGAATGCAGGGGAAAGAGCTGTAGCACTGACACTTGCATTACGTGGAGAAGCGACAAATATTCTACAAACTCTCACCGCCCAAGAACAGGAGGACTATGATCAGCTGATTAAACATCTAGAATTACGATATGGCCACGCCCATTTGGAACACGTATACCACTCCCAACTGAAAAATCGCTGCCAGAAATCGGGCGAATCCTTACAAGAATTCGAAGCTGACATTGCACGCTTGGTTCGTCTCGCATATCCAGCCACACCGGAGAATGTAATGGAGCGATTAGCGGTTCAGGCATTCTTGGATGGACTCCGTGACCAAGAAACCAGACAAGCGTTGACACTAGCTCGTCCAACACATCTCGTAGACGCACTGGCACGCGCTTTGGAATTTGAGGCAGCAAAGCAATCCTGCAAAAACCAAAGTAAAGTTCGAAGTATTGAAGAAGACTCACAGGAGCATGCTGACTTGGAAGCTGCCATAAGAAAAGTGATGAAGGAAGTTTTGCATGAGAAAAGACAGATAAGATGCTGGAATTGTGGCAAAATTGGACATGTGCGTAGCAAATGTCCAACATTTGAAAACACGACTCCGATGCAGGAAAACTAAAGAAGGTCGACGAGAAGGGGCAATCGTCGGCCTGTGTCCAGCAAGCCCCGGTTAACAACGCATATGTCGCTATCCTGAAACGACAGAACAGAGGTGTTTTCGTAGACGGTCTCATCAATAACGAGCCTTGCAGCATGCTGCTAGATACAGGTGCGACTAGGACAATTCTCGGACCTTCCTTTGCCAGAACACCGGAACGAATTGAACCGACAACTTGGAAGCTACGCACAGCAACAGGGGAGCCAGCTACTGTATATGGCGAGCTACCGATTGAAATAATTTTGGGCAGCACTAAAGTGAAACATCAGGCACTTGTAGCGGACATCGAAGACGATGCAATCATCGGAATGGACATCATGAATTCCAGAGGGTTTGAATTGGATTTCAAAGACGGCGTCCTACGTGTCAACGGAGAAGAGCTGGTACTTCATGGGAGAAGTGAAGAGTTGATCCGTGTGCTGTTGGCTGAAGATGTAAGCGTACCTGAGAGGGCTGAAACCATCCTGGAGGCTCGCCTGGACGGGAGTGCGAGCAGTGGAGACGTGATGATGTTCGAGCCCAAACTTCATGATGAGAAAATTGGACGAGGGATTGCCCTAAAGAAAACCCTGTTACGTGCTGAAAAATTTGTACCGGTAAGGGTCATGAATGTCAATTACTTTCCAGTGACCTTAAAGAAAGGAACAATTTTAGGGCACTGCTCGTCAGTTTCATCTGTGATCCGGGGTGTACGAGGTACGATTAGCTAACCCAACAACTTGCCCACAGAACTAGAAAAATTAGTTGCCATCTCTTCCAAAGACATAAAACCAGCTCAACAGCCCAAACTAAGAGATTTAGTCAAAAAGTACCAAGACATCTTCGATACCGGACAAGGAAAAGGGGGTCGAACTAATGTGGTCCAGCACAAGATTGATACTAGGGGTGCCCGACCGATCCGGCAATCAGCAAGAAGACTTCCTCTTGCCAAAAAGGAGGAGGCTGACAAAATAGTCAGCGATATGGGAAAAGAAGGAGTTATCGAACCATCTGACAGTCCCTGGTCCTCTCCAGTCGTACTGGTGAAGAAAAAGGATGGATCGACACGCTTTTGTGTAGACTATCGCCAACTAAATAATGTCACGAAGAAGGACAGTTATCCTCTCCCGAGAATAGATGACACCCTAGACACGTTGGCTGGTTCCACGATTTTCTCGACCCTTGATCTGAAGAGTGGATATTGGCAAGTAGAACTGGCTCAGGAAGATCGAGAAGAGACTGCTTTTACCATCGGCTCAGGATTGTGGCAGTTCACCGTTATGCCATTCGGGCTCTGTAATGCTCCCGCCACATTCGAAAGATTGATGGAGACAGTGCTGAAGGGACTCTCATGGAACACGTGTCTAGTGTATCTCGACGACATAATTGTCGTCGGCAGATCGTTCGAGGACCACGTGAAAAACTTGGAGGAAGTATTCCTGCGACTGAGGAACTCCGGATTGAAGCTGAGCCCTAAGAAATGCCATCTGTTCCAAAAAGAAGTACGATACCTCGGCCACGTTGTCTCTGGGGAAGGAGTAGCAGTGGATGACCAGAAGATCAAAGCTGTTAAGGATTGGCCCATCCCAAAAGACATTCACCAACTTCGAAGTTTCCTTGGTTTATGCACATACTATCGCCGATATGTGCTGGGATTCGCCAACATCGCTAAACCACTGACCAGGCTCACGGAGGGTCAAACAAAGTTCCAGTGGTCCGAAGAATGTCAAGACTCATTCAGGAAGCTGAAAGGAGCTTTGATCAACGCACCTGTACTGAGCTATCCCCTACCCAAAGGGAAATTCATTTTGGATACGGACGCCAGCAACGGCTGTCCTATCTCAGATCCAGGAGGGACAGGAGAAGGTCATTGGTTATTTCAGCAAGACGCTTAGCAAACCAGAGCGCAATTACTGTGTCACCAGGCGAGAGCTGTTAGCTTTTGTAAAGGGAGTGGAGCACTTCTACAAGTACGTGTATGGAAGAAGATTCCTGTTGAGAACTGACCATGCAGCTCTCAAATGGCTCTTACAGTTCAAAAATCCTGAGGGTCAAGTAGCACGTTGGATCGAGAGACTCCAAGAATTTGATTTCGAGATCGAACATCGAGCCGGAACTAGCCATAAGAATGCAGATGCCTTGTCGCGAAGACCATGTCCAGATGATTGCTCACATTGCCGACGAGCAGAAGAGAAAGAAGCAACACTTTGTAGAACCGCGGCAATGGATGACAACTGGAATGACAGCAAGATCCAGAAAGACCAAGAGAAAGACCCCGACCTTGGCTTAGTTGTCAGCTGGAAGAAGGGCAATCGAAGACCATCATGGCAGGAAGTCGCAGGTTACTCGCCGGCTGTTAAGTCCTATTGGGCACAATGGAACTCTCTTATTCTGGACAATGGGATCCTGAAACGTGTGTTGGAGGCCGATATTGGTGGGGAAGACAGACGCCAAATAATTGTTCCCAGGAACAGAAGAGAGGAAGTGCTGCGGGAAATCCATGATGGAGTCGCTGGAGGACATCTGGCAGTGACGAAGACCCTGCAGAAAGTGAGGCAACGGTTTTACTGGACCAATTGTCAAGCTGACGTCCAGGACTGGTGCAGGAAGTGCGCTGTATGCGCTGCTAGCAATGGACCTCGAATACGACCCAAGGCCCCGATGCATCAGTACAACGTAGGCAGCCCGTTCGAGAGAATCGCCATTGACATCGCCGGCCCGTTTCCGGCCCGTTGTGGCAATGGACTACTTCAGTAAGTGGGCGGAAGCCTATGCCCTGCCCAACCAGGAAGCCATCACCGTCGCCGACGTCTTGGTGAAATAGTGGATATGTCGATTCGGTATTCCAATGGAGCTGCACTCGGATCAAGGCAGAAATTTCGAATCCAACCTTTTCCAAGAAATATGTCTACTGCTGAACATCCGCAAGACAAGAACCACGGCCCTACATCCGCAGTCCGATGGAATGGTGGAACGGATGAACAGGACGATCAACCGCCACTTGTCCAAGGTTGTCTCTGACCATCAAAGAGACTGGGACCAGTATCTTCATTTGTTCCTGATGGCCTATCGATCCGCAGTACACGAGTCAACCGGTCAAACTCCTGCTAGTATTATAATGGGCCGAGAACTGCGACTGCCTTGTGACCTGAAGTTTGGGATACCGCCAGGACAAGACACTGCGGGAGAGGACTACGTCAGCAAACTTCGGCAGAGAATGGACGACATCCACGAACGAGTCCGGTTGAACATCCAGAGTGCCAGCGATAAAATGAAGAAGACCTATGACATCAAGGCCGACGCTGGAGGATTTAAGGTTGATGACCTGGTTTGGCTGTACAACCCCAAACGTCGTCGTGGACTATCACCAAAGTTGCGGAACTCGTGGGAAGGCCCGTATAAAATCGTGAAAAGGATAAACGACCTTGTGTACCGAATCCATAAGCCACCCCGAGGGAAACCAAGGGTCGTCCATTTCAACAGGTTGGCCTTACGCTGGAAACCATGACCAAGTTCGCACCCTCAAGCCACCGGAGGATGATATGACGTTCGAGAAGTTTATGTCCTTGTATTCAAACGGGCAGAAAGTTCTACATGGGGTTACTAGAGAGGAGTCACGAGACCTTTCGAGGTGCCTGCTGACTACGCACTAGCGCACTGTGTGGCAGAAGATCTTCGAATGTCCAGGGGCATCGCCGTAGTGTTCTCCAAGAAATTTGGTCAACTCCAAACACTGCGGGAGCAGAATCCAGAAGTTGGTGGGGTGCTACAGTTGCAGAAAGGCCAGAGAAACATCTACTACCTAGTTACCAAGAGGCATTCCCAAGATAAACCGTCCTATGCAGATGTCTGGAAGAGTCTCACCAAACTAAGAGATACTATGGTGGACCAGAATCTGGTGGATCTAGCAATTCCAAAATTGTCCTGTGGTATTGATGGGTTGGACTGGAGAGTCATAAGAAGTATGCTGGAGGCGATATTTAGATCCAGCGGCGTCAAGATTTTGGTTTGCTGTAACCCTCTTCCACGACCGATCATGAAGACCGTGGAGTGTTACTTCCATCGAACTTCACGGTGCAGATATGGGGAGTCATGCAGATATCGTCACACTCCAAGGATGAAATTTCGGGACGAAATGTCTTTAAGAAGGGGGCAATGTAACGAACCTAGGCCGGACCTGTCGCCTCACGCGTTGCCATCGACAACGATGAGATCATCCCCGGAGATATTCGAGAACCATCCAGTCGCTCTGCCGCGGAAAACAACGGTCAATATTGGAAACAATTGGAACATGCCGGTCGCCAACTGCCAGAATTCGAAACATCGAGAATGCTGTATCGGAGATAAATAGGCAACCCTCAAGTGGAGTCAAACAGTCTGAACGAGCCCATACGATCGAGCTATACAGCGGCGTAGTTAGTAATATAAATTAAGTTGTATATTTGAGTGTTAAATAAATTAGTAAAACCAAGTTAAGTTTATTTACGTTACAGTACTTTTTCTTCCCATATGTGGAGCGGTTGTCTTATTTTTTTATTTCCTTTCCTGTAGTGTGCTGAATGTAATGTGGAATTTCTGGCTTGATGATCGGATTGAGTGACCTTCAATAAATTGCAAGGCATTTTGAAGTTGCTCGGAGGTCCATTTAACTGTGTTTCCTTTTTTGATATAATTTCTAGGCATCTGTAACAAATGAAACACATTGATTAAAAAGCAAACAAAAACTAAAATATATTCCACATAGTCATAAGAAAGCCTGTGGGTCACGACCGGTATTACCCCATTTGTTTTGACCGGCATTTCCCGAAAGCAATTTGGCAACATAAACCTAACCCAAAATTGTTCCTCTTTATTTAAGCGCCTGTAAAAGCAGGATCTGAACAACAAGTTACCCCTCAAGATATTCCTCATGGCTTCGTGCAACAAGATAATGTATTTGAATACTTACGTTGGTTCAAATTCGTCAAAATATTATAATAGAACCTGGCAATAACTTGATCTCGACACCACATGTAGCACACTGCAGACTGGAAATCGAAACCCGGTGGATTTAACTCGTACCGATCGAGAAATGATGGCGCTACATATTCAACGTTTATTGCGGAACAAGTCGAGCAAGCTCTATATGCAGGTTACAGCACCTCGATAGACGTGTATGACTGAAAGAAGATTCAATGACAACTTACCAGATCTAGATTGGCTACGTTACTTCTTCAGTAGACATGATGATAGACTTACTCAACGCTTAAGTCAAAATATAAAACGGGCCAGAGCAGGTGTTGACCGTGATATTATCAATAATTACTTTGGAGAACTTGCTACCACCATTGAAGGTATTGATCCTGCCCTGATAATAAATTATGATGAAATTAACATGACTGTCGATCCGTATAGAACAAATGTCATTGTCCGCAGAGGCTGTCGTCAACCGCACAAAGAGTAGTATATCTGTAATGTTTTCAACTACTTCGTCAGGGCATTTGCTGCCGCCATATATAGTTTATAGATCCGAACACTACTTGGACCGAAGGGGGACCAGAAGGGATGGCTCACAATAGATCAAAGAATGGATGGTTCATTAGGGAGTTATTTGAAGACTGGTTTAAAGTTATTGTATTGCCTTATTTCCGACAGTTTGATAATGATCAACCGAAAATTATGATTGGTGACAATTTGGCAAGCCACGTTTCACCAACAGTGATAGAAAAGGGCCAATAATACAATAATATATTTGTTTTGCTGCCATCTAATAGTACAGTGATATGCCAACCACTGGATGTCGCGTATTTCGAGCTACTGGAGCAAAGTTTTGGCATCCTGAAAAAACAAAAATAGAGGAAACAGAGGAACCCTTCCCAAAGATGGATTTCCGCGACTCCTAAATATAAGTTTAACGGAAATTGGTGAAGAGAATACAAAAAAAAATGTCTTAGCAGGTTTTAAAGCTCCTGGCATCTATCCATTAGATAAAGATCAGGTTTTGAAGAGATTGCCCAATTCACCCAATGTTATCGAGCCGAATAGAACAGAAGAAACGGCGGAATTAGTTGAAAGTTTCCAATTATTTTTAGAAAGAACGCGAACTGCTGAGACAGTGCCATTAAAAACAGAAAAAGAAAATAGATTTGTCCCCAGGAAAAAGTGTGGTTGAGGGAATGCTTAAACCAGAAGAAGAACCAGACCCAAGTAAACAGATTAAGAGAAAAGAAAGAAACAAGGCATAACTGAATTGAATATAGAGAAGAAGAAGAAACGGAAAACAACGATTGTAATATGAAAAATACTCGTTCCGAAATTCTGGAGAGTCTGATCTTAGTTCTTCAGATTTTGAACGCGAATTCGAACAATTTGAATATCATAATGAAACTGATATAGAACCTGCAGACGAGGTGACTATTATGGAACATACAAATAATGAGACTGATATAGAACCATGCAATAATGAGACTGATATTGGTGCAGAGTCAAACACGTCCACAAATGCTGTTTGCTTAGGAATTCTAGAAGTTGACCAGTTTGTCTTGGTCGAATATATTCATAACCAGAATACTAAAAAAGAGCCAAAAAAAATTATTGGAAAAATTATCTCCAGTACGCCTCCTGACAGAGTCACATTGAGATTCTCACGTGAATCCACGAGTTTTCCAAATATTTTCACTGCAGTTAATGACGAAGACGAAGTTGATATATTTCAAATTCTGAAACCAAAGAGCATTGTCCGAGGCGATCATATTTTTATATGAATAATCGAGTTCATACTGTTGAATGTAGAGAAACATTGTTAATTTTGAGCTTTTTTTTTCGAAACAAGTTTGATTTTGTTGAATTTTCCAGGAAATTCTCCCACAGGTGTTTTTTTTTAGTTTGAAAAGTGTCCCATGAAGCCCTAGCTGTGTTTAAAATGACATCACGGTAATAAAAGCGATGGGTTTCATGTTACCCCATCTTGCAGGTAACATGAAACACCAAAAAATAAAAATAAAAATAAAGTTTTTTTTTAATTCAGTGTGATACCATGACAAATGCGTAGTACGAGTATGGTACCGAGTTTTGAAGTCAAAACATCATTGAAGGGACGTATGGTGTGGCGAAGGCAACTTGAAGCAATTGAGAATTGTCCCAAGCACTGCAATTCGAGGTTATATTAACTAGAAGAAAACAAACTGCTGTGTAGTTTACCAGAACTACCAACTTTATTTTATTGCTAACCTTATAATACTAAAATATACTGCCAACTTAATAATTAATAATTAAAAATATTTTTTGTATCTATTTTTGAAAATCATTTATATTTATTTAATATGTTAAAATGTGAGAAATCGTTGGGTGATTATTTTCCGAATCAGCACACCAAATAACGCAGGAATTAGCTGGATTAATAAAAAAATATTGATTGCATTTTAATTCCTCAACCAATTCGAGAGTATTATGATCTTCAAGGGATGGATATCGATTTCGATGCCACGTATATCAATGTATTCAACAGTTTCATTTCGCTGTCATATGACATAATATTTAGCCACCCCTTTACACTCATATCCACCTACATCTTCTGGAGTGACAATAAACGCCTTCTGAAAAACAATATCAAAGCCGAAATTGAATTGATGTCACGATGATTTGATGAACTTGTATAGCGTAGGCGTTTGTTCTGCTCCAAAGCCAACTTAAAATAGCATACGAGTGTGTGTGTGGGTCGATTTCGTAGAATTCCTGTTTGAATTGGGGGTGGATTGGAAAATAATAGAAAATGTTGGTAATTGAGCAGAATATTGGTACGTGGGCGTGTACACCCTAATAATTGAATGTATTTTAGTTATTTATGTAGCGTACGTAAGATCGAGGTTTGCAAACATTCAAAAACGCAAGAGATACACATCGAGGTGCATATGACTGTTGCAGTTTGAATGATCAGAAATTGAAATAATCCAGTCATTGATGACACGAATTCATTGAATTTATCAGAAAATAGTAGGCGAATAAAAAAATATATTTATAACAACTGGTTACAAAATATTGAATATAACTGATGAACATCACTATACCAGAAAAAATCATAACACGGAAATAATATTCAATTGGCTAGTAATTTGTATTCCCTCCAAGGAAAAAATATAATTAATTGAAGTACACTCCTCTATACACAATTAAAGTTTTGACGATTATACAGGGTGAGGCATCTTTTTAAATAGCTCGTAAAACTCGTCAAAATAGACCATGTTACCCATAATCGCCTATAGAAAAGTTGAAAAATGATTTACACACAAAATTCATCGTTATAATTGGTCCCATTACGGTCTTAGTACGTTTCTCTATCTGCGGTATAAATGAAACATTTTTGTATGAACAATTTCATATTTCACATGTCTTTTCTTCTACTTCATTCATCATGAGAAACGACCACGCACCATCCTTATGGAAAATGGCTTTCGGTTAAATTTTCTGAATTTTTGGTATGTTGTAGATTTTGAATTCCTCGGTAAAAGGGTCCATGGGCACAAAAAAATCGACAGACTAGTTTTCGAGCTACATGGTATTAAAGACGAAAAGCTTTCTCCTCAGAATTTTTAACAATTCCGAGAATTGACAGAACGCCTATTTATTCTGGGAACACCATGCCTCAATGATGGTACAATGTCACGTATCTCGTATCCATGATACTTTTTCGTTTTGTGCTCTACAACAGGGTGAACAAAGAAAAATCCTATTCGATTAATTTTAAACCAACCTCTTGTTTTTTTGTTCGAATAGGGGAGAGCATATAAAATATATATATATATATATATATATATATGACATGTTTTCCCCTATCCTATCCGAACTAAAAAACGGGAAGTTGATGTACCCCTATTTTCGAACCACCCTGTAGACAAAAAATAATGTCAATTAACTTCGATCAAGATTGAGGGAGTTCATCCAGGCTAAATTAAATCTTCAATTCTCATCAGAGAACTCACACTGGTTGGTTAAAATTAATAGAATTGGATTTTTCTTTGTTCACCCTGTTGTAGAGCACAAAACGAAAGAGTATAATGGATACGAGATCAACATGACATTGTACTATCATTGAGGCATGGTGTTCCCAGAATAAATAGGAGTTTTGTCGTCTCGAAAACTAGACGGTCGATTTTTTTGTGCTCACGGACACTTTTGCCGAGGATGTCAAAATCTACATACAAAAAATTCAGGAAATTTAACCGAAAGCCGAAAGTCATTTTCCATTTCGTGTGTCTTTATCATTGTCAGAAACCACTGGCAGAATTAAACTCTTGTGAGACGTCCTGAGATTGTAATGCTTATAATAGCCTTCGAAAATGTTTATATTTGGTAGCAACTATTGCAGAACGTTCCTGAGATTGTGATACATGGTATGGATAAAATCATTCCTGCCATATCGTCCTCAATAATTCCTGACACATAATTCGTTCGGCAATTTCAGGATCAATAAATACATTCTGAAATCTACCTTTCCACATGAACTTATTGGACCTTCAGAAGTTCTTATATATATATATATATATATATATATAAATATATATATATATATATATATATATATATATATATATATATATATATATATATATATATATATATATATACGTTTTGAGGACGATCAAGAGCCTGTCGAGTTCATTCGTTTCCTATTACAACTATTTACGAACCCATTATTAGGGAATGTATTTACAAGGTTCTTGAAACGAGAATGTTTGGACGACATCCCGTCTCCATTTCTACGTAAACTGATACTACCTATTTCATTAGTTGGAATGTTGAGGAACCAGATAGGATAAAACCAACAAAGGGACGTTGATTTATTTTCTTGAACAGAGCTAGGTTTATGTAAACATCAGAACCATAGTGACTTCACTAAAGAAGATGGTCGACGGAGTAGCAAATCTGCCATATGTATATATATATATATATATATATATATATACAGGGTGTTCCAAATTAAGTCGGCACCATTGCCAACTCCGTTATTATTGATGCTACGATTTCGGTTAAATGGGCAAACTGGTAGCATTTTTAGTGGCCTTCTCGATGCCGAAAACAAAAACAAAATTGACAGTCGCGTTGTCATAATATTTCATAAATTGATATTTTTTTCAATGGAACATCCTATATTTTTTCATGCATTTCGATTCGTAATAACATTCTCAACAACAAAGCTCATCTGACTTTTTTTCGTAAAGGTGAAATTAAGACAGTTGTATTAATAGGAAACATGTATAACAAACGGGTTTGATAAAGTGGTGTCAATTGAGTGGTGCGACATGATGATCACGGGTTTCACGAGTTCACATCCCAGCGCAATTTTTTCTTTTTAGTGTCTTATTTTGCTATTAGTAACAAAAAATGGGTGTTTGGACAATCATGAGGTTTTATTCGCCAAAACAAAGAAATTTTTTGTACTAGTGAAAGAAAGAAATATTTCCACATAAGTCGCTCATTTTCCACTTTAGGAAAAAAAGTGATATGAGCTTTGTTGTTGAGAATGTTATCACGAATTGAAATGGATGAAAAAATAAAGGGTATTCCATTGAAAAAAATATAATTTTATGAAATATTATGACAACGCGACTGTCAATTTTTTTTTGTTTTCGGCATCGAGAAGGCCACTAAAAATGCTACCAGTTTGCCCATTTAACCGAAATTGTAGCATCAATAATAACAGAGTTGGCAATGGTGCCGACTTGATTTGGAACACCCTGTATATATATATATATATATATATATATATATATATATATATTTATATATATATATTTATATATATATATATAGGGTGTTTCATAATTGAATGCTGATCCTGAAGGGCGATAATCCTTGGATGATTTCAAGAAAAACATAGGTCCGCAACCGCTTTATTTCTGAGATACAGGATGTTGAAATTTAACAAAAAAATCAGTTCTTCCCCAATATCTCTGAAACCACTTTGGCTTTTCCTTCAATTTTGGTACATGCAAAGTATGCATAAAAATACATTTTTTCCATGATAAAGGATTCCTTAATTTTCATCAGTGGCGTCCCTATCAACATGCCCTGTCTTATTTTTGATCGAAATAATGATACGCCACTGTCTTTTTTCCAAATAAATATTATTTTTGTAATTGTCCTCTATCTTCTCATAAAAATGGTCTCCTGCCTTTTTTTCGTCTGGCGGACGGTTTTCGATTTAGAAAATAAAATACATTCATTTGCTTGTCCCTATTCGATTTTTTCTCTTAGTCTTAATTTCACAATTGTGGTAACCAAAGGATCTAGGCAAGATTTTTATAATTTTATGGTAACTATTATTCAGTTTTTGTAATGAGTACGCGAAAAAATACATTTTTTATTTTGAAAAATATAAGTATTATGAACAGAAAACATCAAAATAAAATGAACTGTTCAAAATGTCCGCCACCTGCAAGTATGCACGCACAGGAAACTATAACGCGGTTTCGCAATTCTTCCTCAGTTAGAATTGGTTGACTGTACCCCAAAGTCTTAAGATGTCCCCAAAGAAAATAATCGAAGACTGTTTAAGTCTGGGGATCTAGCTGGCCATGACTCTGTTCCCCCATACCTATCCAGCGATTATGAAAGTATTGGTTTAAATATTCGCGTGCCAGGGCACTAAAATGAGCGGGTGCACCATCGTGCATAAACCGCATGCGATTTCGCATTAAAATAGGAACATCTTCCAACAGAATTGGCAAATTATCTTCAAGAAATCGGCGATAATGATGTCCATTTAATCTGCGTGGTAAATAAGTTTTCAACAAAAAATTAAACCGACGAAAAACTGAAAAGCAAAAAATAAAATAAACCTTCTAGCCTCAATAACTAAGCTCCTAAACTAATGTAAGTAACTAATTTTGAGTCGGCGCCAAACAAACAAGCAAATGAATTCGGTAAGGCGTAAACTGATGGCATCGGTGACATTCTGATAATTTTTTTGAAGTAATTTAATGATCTTCGTTGATTGTTCGTTTGGCACCGACTCAAAATTAGTTACTTTCATTAGTTTAGGAGCTTAGTTATTGAGACTGAGAAGGTTTATTTTTAACCGACGATACCAAAAAGGAGGAGGTTCTATTCGACCCGTATATATTTTTTTTTCCATCATATATTTTATGTATGATCACGCATAACTTTTTACTGAGGCGTCCGAATCCGATAATTCTTTTTTCAGTGGATAGGGTGTACTTTGAATTTGGTCCCATTTGGATTTAAGAGATGAAATCCACCCCTAAGGGTAGCGAAATGAAGGATATTGATCACTCACCCTCTGAATTCTGGTCCGTTAACCGATTCTATCAGGCATAACTTTGTACTGGGTTCTTCGATTTGGATGATTCTTTTTTAAATAGATAGGGTATACCTTATATTTGGATTTCGAAACTAATTAGCCACCCTTACGGGTAGAAAAATAGGGGATAATTGATTTTTCACTAGTGAACATTGGCACACACATACGTAGTTGACAATGACAGATCGCTACTGACATTATTCTTATTCCACATCCGTCAAAATCAGTATATTTTATGAGAGGATGGAATGATATACAAAGTAATCGAATAAACTAACCAGAACAACGAAAATAATTTATATTACAACAAATAGTAAAAGTAGATAATCATATTATTTAACTGGTAATAGTTGAAGTAAGGTGGGTAAGTAAGTATTTTGGAAGTAATCAAAAAACAAGTAGGTAGTAATTGGTAGATTTATACACAAAAATTGAAAATAAACACTTTTTAACAAAAATTAAACCGACAAAATACGGAACTAAAATGTAAAAAATAAAACTTTTAACAAAAAATCAAACGACGAAAATCAACTGAAAAGCAAAAATAAAATAAATCTCCCTTAGTCTAAATGAAATTGAGCTCTAAACTAATGTAAGTAACTGATTTTGAGTCGGCGCCAAACAAACAATTATCGAAGATCATTATCTATGAAAGAAGTCATCAAAACGCAGCCGTGCATCTCGCTGCCATCATTTTACGCTTCACCTAATTCAATTGCTAGTTTGTTTGGCGCCGACTCAAAATCAGTTACTTACATTAGTTTAGGAGCTCAATTATCATTTAGACTAAGAAGGCTTATTTTATTTTCTGCTTTTCAGTTGATTTTTTCGTCGGTTTAATTTTTTGTTAAGAAGTTTTATTTTTTGCTTTTCAGTTTTTCGTCGGTTTAATTTTTTGTTAAAAAGTTATCATTTTTCAATTTTTTTGTGGCTGAAATTACTAATTACTACCTACTTGTTTTTTGATTACTTCCAAAATACTCACTTACCCACCTTACTTCAACTATTACCACTTAAATAATATGAATATCTACTTTCACTATGTGTTGTAATATAAATATTTTTTGTTGTTCTGGTTAGTTTATTTCATTACTTTGTATATCATTCCATCCTTTCATAGAACATATTGATTATGACAGATGTAGGAGAACAAAAATAATGACAGTAGCGATCTGTCATTGTCAACTACATATGTGTGCCAATGTTCACAAGTGAAAAATCAATTACCCCCTATTTTTCTACCCATAAGTGTGGATAATTCCATTCAAAATCCAACTTTGATCAACTATGAGGTATCCCCTTTCTATTAAAAAAAGAATCAATCAAATCGAAGAACCCAGTACAAAGTTATGCCTGAGAATCGGTTAACGGACCAGAATTCAGAGGGTGAGTGATCAATATCCTTCATTTTGCTACCCTTAGGGTGGATTCCATCTTTTATATTCGAATGGGTTCCAACTTCGAAGTACACTCTATCCACTGAAAAAAGAATGATCGGAATCGGACGTCTCAGTAAAAAGTTATACGTGGTCATACATAAAAAAATACACTCGTCGACTAGAGAACCTCCTTCTTTTTGGTTTCGTCGGTTCAAAAAAGGTCCAATTAGGTAATTTCAGCCCAGACATTTAATGAGAACTGCTCCTGGTGATGGGATTCCACGATTGCATGCGGATTTTCGTCGGCCCAAATATGATTATTAGAAAATTTCTGATCTTGTTTTTAGTAAATCTAGCTTCGTCCGTGAATAAAATTTCCCTGTCAAATAAAGGATTTTCGGTAACTTTTTGGAGAAACCATTGGCAGAAATTTACTCGTTTTTGAAAAGTTTCGAGGAAGTAGAGCCTGAATCCGTTGAATGTGACAGGGATATAATAAATAATCATGAAGAATCCTCCATACTAGAATATGGACGATATTCAAATTATTGGCAACTTGCCTCGTACTTATTTCAGGATTTTCGTCAACTAAATTTATTTACCTCAATTGCTGGAGTTCTTGCAGTCCGATGTGCTCCTCTCAAGTGATTATTTGGCTCAAAACTTCCTGTTTCACATAACCTTCTGTGGGTCCTCGAAATCGTTCGAGCATCAAGAACCATTCTATTTGGGAAGCGCTCTTGATACAGTCGCCTGGCTTCATATGCGTTTCCGTCAGCAAGCCCATACAAGTAATGCATGTCTGCTAATTCGGTATTTGTAAAATTTACCATGTTTTTTTTCAATAAACGTGTTTTATAACGTAAATAATATGACGTATCTAGCTAAATAAGTGTCAAAATTGTTTATGTTGAAAACAACGAAATGTGTTTTTAGCATACTAGATGTTTCTAGCCCACAAGATAATCCTACTACTCTTCAACGGCTGATTTCGCATAGGGACAAGCAAATCATTTTATTTTCTAATTCAAAAACCGTTTGCCGGACGAAAAAAAGGCAGGAGACCATTTTTATGACAACATAGAGGACAATTACAAAAATAATATTTATTTGGAAAAAAGACTTATTAACAGGGACGCCACTGATGAAAATTAAGGAATCCCTCATCATAGAAAAAATTTATTTATACGTACCAAAATTGAAAAAAATTGCCAAAGCGGTTTCAGAGATATTGGGGAAGAACTGATTTTTTGTTAAATTTCAACATCCTGTATCTCAGAAATGAAGCGGTTGCAGACCTATGTTCATATGAAGAATTTTTCTTAAAATCTTCGAAGGATTATCACTTTTTAGGATAAGTATTCAATTATGAAGCACTGTGTATACGTATATATGAGGTTAATTCAGAAATGAAGAAACATTATTATTATTATTACCACTCAGTTTTCAAGAAACGTTATCAACGAAGTTTCCAGGCGAACCATTATTTGCATTTAGCGTGATGGCAGACATACCAACAGGTTTTAATTATTCTCCATTGCATATTCAATTGTTATCATTTGAATCGCCATATAATTAGATATAGCTCTTTAAATGTTCATTATTTCATTATGAAATAATTGTACTATAGTGTTTCTTTTTCTATTACTACATATAATTTTTTTCACAGCATACCAAGGGCAACTTGATTAATTAGTAAGTAGGTATTATTTCGGAGAATAATTTTTGCTCAAGTATGACATAATGTTTTAGGCATATTTTGACATACTTTTTAGCATATTCGTATAGGTTACTAGCAGTGGACAGTCTCAACAAAATCAGGACTTCTTTCATTAAACGTTAGAGACCAATTTTCACAACTTCTTCGGAGTCTGTAGCGGTTTTATGTGGTTTCATTTAATGACAGTTGATCACAGACGACAAAGAAAAACCTAAAATCGGACGGAATTTTTTCATCTATACGAAAGCTTTCTATATGTCATTTGTTGCTTCGAGGATGGCAATGTACGTGATTATCTGATGTTTTTAATGTATGTATATGATGGATAAAGACTGAATCTGACACCTTGCCCGCATCTGATCCCACACCTGCCACCAAAATATTCCCTCTACACCTGATGTCTATAAGTAAGAAGAAATTTTGTTATATTTAATGGAAAAGACGCATTTCAGTTTCTCTAATAACTTTTTGGTGAGTGCTCACGCGGTTTTGGTTCTGTGCGACTTACAGTATTCTATTTCAATCCTGTTTGGAATGAAATTCCTCTTAAAACTACCGCAGTTACATGCGCTCAACCCCAGTCGTATTTTCCTCTGCTAGCGATGACAATATGAGGCCGAAATAATCGCAGCAACGAGGCCCATTCTCTCTTTCTAATCTCCTTTCATCGCATAATACCCTCTTCGTCTCATTAAACGGCTTACAGTTATCATTTCAAACGACATAAGCCGATTATTTTGTAGCTATGACAACGTCTGGCTACCGAACCGCGGAAGATTCGGGGGGGTTGGGGAGGTAGTTTTCCCAGTCGAGAGAAAATGTTTACGAGAGGAAAGACTGGAAATAAAGGAGGACTCTTCGCCCGAACAATGCGAAAAAAGGATTAATGAAAAGGAATCAGTCGGATCCTAATAGTTTTATGGAATTATTTGTTTTTGTGTTTGTTTATGGAAGAAAAATTGGTTTTGATAGAAAGCATAAACATACACGGGTATACTTTCTGTTTAAACAACAAAATATTCATGAATCAGTTGCACACATTGATTCAGACTTAAGAGCACTACTGAATACTTCTAAAAATGAATCGCTGAAACTTGCTGTTTTACTGTTTTGCAACGAGAACATGAGAGATATTCTGAATAACATAGTTCTGAACATAATGGACGAAGAAATACCGTTTGAGTCAGAATTTGAAAATTTGGGTCTGATTATGGACTCGAAGTTTAGATTCAAACAACACGTTCTAAAAAAATTAGAAATGCTTATAGCTCCTTGAAGTTTAATTTTCACACAATGACACTACCTTGATTCAACTACTGAATTTGTTTATGTGACTCACTTGTTCTCTCACACTCAATAATTCTGATGTCATCTATATATTGATAATATAGATACTAGGCGTAAGTACAAAATCGCTGTGTCAGACTCATCTATGGATTAAGGAAACGTCAAAGTACCAGAGATAAACTTATGAAATGAAATGGTTAAATGTGCACGATCGTCGCCTGCATCATATGGCTTGTATTTTTTATAGAATATTATATTTTAAAACTCCTCCATATCTATTTCGTAAACTCTTTTTCGAAACAGATGGACATAATTTGAACATACGTCGGAAATTGCTCCTCACTGTCCCAAAACACTTTATGAACAAATTTTCAAACTCTTTTTCAGTTACTGCATTGTAGCCCTTGTCAACAGCCTTATTATCATGATTAAAGTAAACTAAAAAACACTTTACTACGATTTTCACAAAAATTGGTTTACAAAACCCACGAAACGTGTTTTGCTATACTAAAGCCTTTTCAAGTGAAGAAACTAAATTACAATTACTGGGGTATGATATAAATAATAGAACCAGGTACTCAGTTGGATATTAGGTAATTAAGTAATTATTGGATGAAAGATTATTCAATTTCTAGTGAACAGATTGAAAAGGAGCGAATTTTTCAAATTAATCTGGTCATTCAATAAGTATTGTGAATTCTTGTCTTTATTAATCTCTAAGCTCTCTAGGAGATCGTATTTTTGACTTTTCTTTTCTACATGAAAAAGTTCAAAGTCATTAGCAAAGCAATGCTGTCAAGATTTGCCCTCAATAAAACTGTTTTTCTATGACTATTGAAAAAAGCGTCATATATGACCATTTTTTGATAAGTAATGAGCTCTGGTTTCGTCCCCGAGTAGGTAATGATCCATTACTCAACAGGTTCGAACCAATTACAGTTGAACCAGATTCATTACTCAACACTTTGAAGCCAATCACAGATGAGCATATTCAATACTGTGCAGTTGTTTGAATTATTTCCATTCGCAAGTATGCCTTGATAATTTAACAACTTCAAACTTGTTCTCAAACGTCATAATCATTGAATTGACACTTCGTTTTGTAAATATTATAGTTTCTAACGAAAAACAAGAAAAAAAAGATGGATTCGGAAAGTGACAATGAGTGTACCCCACCAGAAATTTGTAGTGCGGCGAAAATAACATCTTCAAATCTATTACCAAATAAATCCAGAAACAAATATGAGACGATATATGCAATTTTCATGGATTGGCGAAAGAAAAATAATGTGAATTCGTTTTCGGAAAATGTACTTCTAGCATATTTCTCCCAATTAGCTGAAAAATATAAATCGTCCTCGCTTTGGACACAATATTCAATGTTAAGAAGTACCATTCTAATCAACCACGACGTCAACATAGAACGTTATTCAAAATTACGTGCGTTTTTGAAACGCAAATCTGATGGTTACATACCGAGAAAGGCTCAAACATTCACCCCAGATGAAATATATTCATTCATAAACAAAGCACCTGACGAAATATATCTTGCGACAAAGGTAAGAAATTGATATTTTTTCAAAAGTTCACTTAACAAAATGAGAATAGTTAGGAACTTGAATAGCTTCATATCACTAGCTTCATATCACTTCAAATCACTTGAATAGTTTCATATCACTTTCATTTGCAAGTACCTCGGTAGCACATAGCTTAAGCTCTGGACTTCCAATCCAGTGATCGTGAGTTCGAATCACGCTGGTGAGGTTTTTTTTCTTTCCCAACCACTGATTTAACAATTATCAAATTGTTTGAAATTGAATAAAATAACGAAAATTGAAAATATTTTTTATGTATCTTTTTTTTTAGGTTGCACTGATCATGGGAGCGAATGAAATGCACTATATGAAAATTGGGGACTTGGAAGATCTTGGATCGGCTATATTAGTCACCATACCAAACAACAAAACGAAAATTGTTCGGAAGTTCACCATAACTGAGTCTTTTCGCCATATTTGTATTAAATATATCACGCTACGAACGAGTAATATATTAACAGAATCATTTTTTTTTTGAATTGTCAGAAAGGTAAATGCACCAATCAAAGAATTGGAATAAATAAATTCGGAGCCATGGGAAAACAAATCGCAACATTTTTGAAACTTCCAAATCCAGAACTATATACTGGGCATACCTTTCGCAGATCATCATCATCTGCCACCCTGCTAGTGGATGCTAGTTCTCTCTTTTTCAAATATCATTGGCTACTCTAATTTAGTTACTCGATTTGTTCACTGGCACTGGTGGAAGAACAGGGGTGGATGCGTCCACAACTGAACCAGTTGTAGCCATTTATCTATATGTCAAAGATTGTAATAACTCTGTAACATTATTGTATAATATGTGGATAATAAATTTATTATTATTATTATTACATTACTTCTTTGAAGAGGCACACATCTGTGGCGGAAGGATACATAGACAATTCGATGAAAAATAAAATTAATACTGCAGAAAAAATCTTGAGTTCAATGAAACCGTCTACCAGTCTACCAGCAACATCTCAGAAACATTTATTGGACAGAACACTTCGGAAATGAAAAATGAAAATGTGAATTTGGATAAAGAATCCTCGATACCTTCAGTTATGATTTCCAACTGTTCCAATTTTACTGTTAATTTCGTTAACAAAAAATTATTTTCTTTATGTTATGAAATTTTTCGAAATATAATTATAAATTTTTTCATTCAATAAAAACTTCCTATTATGCAATTAATTGAATTACACTCTTTCAGGATTTCCGTCACAAATGAATCTTATCTTCAATTAGTCATGATATAAGTCACAGAAAAAGTATAGTATTCTGCTCGCAAGAAATAGCCATTACTCGCTCGAATGATTTACGATTCCACGAGTAATGGCCACATTTCTCGCTCGTTGAATAATATACTATTATATGCTTAGATATCCGTTGCTTGAAAGTTCTACCTGTTTGTAATATGTAAAAATTTGGACAAGTACCACATGTTGGTTTATATACTCCAGATTTGTCAGACTTTTCAATTCGATCTTTTGTTGTTTTTATTAATTTTCCTAAAGAATTATTTGTTCTGTAAGCAATATTAATATCTTTTTTTTTATTGGTGCCCCTTTTTACCCATTTAAAGCACGCCTCAGCGTGTTTAAATCGAACTTTAAAAAACGCGCGTTTTTTAAAGTTACCATGACAACATCAACAAATCGAGAAACGTGAAGTCTAAATGACAAATTTTTGATTATTGATCTGACAGGAGTACCTTGTCAAATAAAATATTACTAACAATTTGTTCATTTATATGTGCTCCTCCATCCATTTGATGAACTTTTCCTATTCTTTTTTATATATATCACTGGATTTTCGCGGTATTAACCGCGATTCTGCCTCACTATTGAAAAAATCGATATTAGAATAATTCATTTTTGAGCTCTGGTGACAACAAATATTGATCTTTCATAACAAATTGCAAATGAATATCTGTTTTTCTCATTTCCATGACAACGAAAGGTATACTGATGTCACATCACGAATTCAACCTTCTTGCATTATTAGTTCTTATTTCTATTTTTTGTAGTAATAATACCAGTATATATGATTTCAAAGTGCACCAATAAAAAAAAATAACGTAAAGTATTCGTGGATAACTGGTCTTAAAAACACTTGCTCTATTTCGAGCACTCCGGCTGCGCCGTCGTGCTCGAAAAATCGCGCGTGTTTTAAAGCCCTTTTTATCCACTTATACTTTAATATACTATATCTGATGGCATGTCATAATGACAACGTTATGTCACTCAATTTTGATGACATAAGGAAGCTCATTATGGTACTTAGTCCCATAATGAATTCATTATGGTACTAAGTACCATAAGGAAATTACGCTATTTCATATACACTCCGTGATTTTTCCGGCAAAAGGGAGTCCACGGTATTTCGCGTCATTTCTTCCAAATCAGAAGGTAAACTACCAGTTTCAGAATCACTCATTATTATTTATATTATATTCAATTCTACGTGACAATTGTGTTTGACAGCAGATAAATAAATATTGCCGTTACAACCTGACGTTGTCAAGGAAATGGCAGAGCACAGCTCACTAACCTACTAATATGTGAAACAACACATATACTTCCCACGACCACCTCCTAAATAACAAAAATGAACCCATGTGCGAAACGTGTAACGAAAAGTTATCAGTCAAACATATCCTGGTAGAATGTCCACTCTTCACTCCACAGAGAAATGATAACAAAATACAGGGAACTTTGGAAACAATCCTAGGTCCAAATTGTATACTCCACAATCTTACAACGTTCCTTAACATCATAGACATTAGAAACAAACTGTAAAAATGTATATAATAATGTTCGCTAATAACCGAAATGGTTGATGCGATTTTTTTTCTCAATAAAAAAACACATATACTTACTCCTTTAAAAATAGTTGTCATTGTGTCATGTCAAAAATGCAGTTTTCAATTTTTCGAAAATGTATTAGTATAAATGCCATCAGATAAAATTTTGTATGTAATACGAATCATAAACAATCATTATGGCACACGTCGTGTTATCGGACTCGGCTACGCCTCGCCCTATAACATTCACGACTTGTACCATAATGATCGTCTTTATGATCCTTATTATCTCTTAAATAATTAGAAATTTTCACTGAAGGTTTTCCAAATAACCCTAAAATTTGACTTTGTATTTGAATCGGTTGGATAAACTTCATGAATTGCCTTTTTATAGAGTTTTTTCGATAGAATGCTGTCAACTAAACTTGAGTTATATCCGTTATGGGCTGCAATTTGTTTAATTATATTTAATTCTTTATTGAAAGTCTCTTCCGACAGAGGAGCATGTCTGTGGATGATACTATTATATGCGGCTACTTTGTGTTGATAGGGATGAGTGAAAGTACTATGTATTGTAATATCTGTATAAGAAGGTTTGTGGAAAATTGAAAAATCGTGTTTATTGTTTATTTTCGTTATTGTCAAATCTAAGAAGTTTATCAAATCATTCATTTCAATTTCTTTTGTAAATTTTATTGAGCGATGAATGCCATTATTGAAGTCAAAAAATGTATGTAGTTGTCTATCAGTTCCTACAAATCAACATAAGATGTCGTCTACATATCTATACCAGTATAAGAAGTTTTTTATCAACGGTTGTTGAATTTTACTTTCGAGATTATCCATGAAAATTCCGCGAGTAACGGACTTAAAGGATTACCCATGATTAACCCTTTACTAGAAGAATAAAAATTATTATGAAATTGGAAATAATTTTGTGTTAAACAAACTGTAAATCCAAAATCACATCTTTGATGATCGGATTAACGTGGTTTGTATCCAGTAGGTGACCTACTAGTATGATTGTTCCATCTGGTGGTATGCTCGGAACAAGATTTTGAACATCGAAAGAAATGAGTTTGGAATTTTTAGGAAGTTGCACGTTCTTAATTTTATCAATTAATTCATATGAATTCTTCAAGCTAAATTTAGGAACAAATTTACAATTACTCTTGATGAGATCTATTAATTTTTCAGGGATTTTTACTGATGTTGATGTGATGAAAGATACTACTGGCCGGATAGGATAATTTTCTTTATGAAGTTTTATAAGTGAATAGAGTTTTGGAATTTGAGGATTCATAATAGTGCATCTTATTTTTTCATAGTTGTTAAGAACATATTGAATTGATTTGAGTATTTCTTTAACCGAAACCCCGAATTCGAAAACTCTGAAGTTTTTTGTTAAGTAATCATCTTCATTAATCGTATCCCGTTTTTCCTTTATTGCCCTTGTAAAAACAACTTTATTTTGAATGGATTTAGTTTCAATTGTTGTTGAGATTTCTCTATTATGTTCAATGTTAGATTTTGATTGTCCTGATTTCAGTATGTTAGCTGTGATGTGTTTATTGATATTCGAATTGAGAGTACCTTTCAGTGCAATTTCTGTTCCAACGCCAAGAAGATCTAGATGTTGTGTGTTAATAATTGGTTTGAGGTTGTAATGAAATCCCTTTTCTATGAGAGTTTTCTCGTTCGGAGTGAAATGTGTGTTTGATAGATTGACAAATCTATTGAAAAATTTTTGTTCAACAATTTCAGGATTTCCTCGAATGTTCTTGTATTTTCGTGTATTATATAATGAATTTTTTCGACTTCATTAATGGCATTCATCGCTCAATAAAATTTATAAAAGAAATTGAAAACCCAAAAGAACAGCTGAAAAATCGAAAAACAGACCTATACGAAACTGTCATTTCTTCCGTGCGGTTGTGAAAATCAATTACATTTCAAATCGGTTTTAGACGTTGTAGATTTTAAAAAGGCTTTGTTAAAGTGATTTTAGGTACATTCTGCGAAGGTTTGTCATTTATTTTGATCTGCCAATCTATTTACCTATATTGACTTTGTAGGTTTAGACATAAACACAATTTTTTTAGTTTGAGGTTAAAGTGAAAAAAGAAGTTTATCACATTGCTGACTTAGGACGTCGAAGTCAATCAAATATGCGACGAGCTACTTCACGAGCAAACCCCAGCAAGCGACAAGTTATAATAATAGTCGTATTAGTATGTCCGAATCGCGTTCGAGAGTGACTGAAAATGATAGATTATATATACATATATACAGGGTGTAACTGAATAAGTGTAAAACATTTAAGGAGGTGATTCCTCATCGAAAAAAAGATAGGATCTTTCATATAAAGAAACTTCATTGGAGCATCCCTTGTTAAGATACAGCCCCTTAAAGGGGGTACATAAAATTTGTATAACAATTTTTTTCACAAGCACTGAAAAAGTTACAATATTGAAATTAACCTGACGTTTTGTACTACCAAAAGACACTTAGCCAGTAATTTATTTGGTTTACCCCATGGTTGTAAGGGTGAAAAACGCAACCCCTAAAATTTATTTCCAATGTAACTTTTGTCTTATTATTTGTTTACCATTTAAAATTTATTTCCGATAGCCTGTTTCATTCTAAACAAAAAAATGTCTCTTGGGTTTTTTGCCCAAAATAAACCAGTAAGCAGCAAAACATTATTTTACGAACAACTACAGAGATACATCGTCATAAATGCGAACTGGATTTATTGTTATTTTGTAGTTAGTACCTGCATTAAACGATTAAAGGGTAATAAACAAAACTAAGTTATTAATAACAAAACACACAACATGTAGAAATCGTTGAAAAAGGAAACATTCTCCATTGAATATTGATAGAAGATTTTCATGATGAAAAATCCACGATTAATGAAGTAGTTGTGAATGTTCAACAAAAAACGCTCTTCAAACCACGCTGGACATTGAACTACATCTGATAGATATTCGAAAGCCCTAACTAAAGAAAAATCTGAAATTGAAAATTTGCATTTTTATTCGTAACATTGACGCAAGAGAAAGAAGAATGTTTTCAAAGAGGTACTCACCAGAAATCATTCGTAACATTGACGCAAGAGAGACATCGCATTCACTAGGTCTTCAATACATTTTTGTCGACGAAAATCTATTTCACGCTTCCACGATCATCAGGAAGACCGGAAGAAATGGGAAACACATTTTCAAGAAGCAATCTCACTTTTCAAAGTGTCTCTCCAAAAGAAATGATTCAAACTTTTTCCATCTTTGCAAAGTGAGATTGCTTCTTGAAAATGTGTTTCCCATTTCTTCCGGTCTTCCTGATGATCGTGGAAGCGTGAAATAGATTTTCGTCGACAAAATGTATTGAGACCTAGTAATGCGATGTCTCTTTCGTCAATGTTACGAATGATTTCTGTGATACTCTTTGGAAAACATTTCTTGCCTCATTCATCTCATGAGTTCTCATAAGACTGGAATAAAATCAAATATTATCTGAATAAAAATGCAAATTTCAATTTCGATTTTCTTTGAGGCCTTAAATATCTATCAGATGATTCAATGTCCAGGGTTAGCCGAATATTTTCTGTTAGACATTCACAAAAATAACTTCATTTTAATCGTGGATTTTTCAATTCACTGAAAAATCTTTCTATCAATATTCAATGGAGAATGTTTCCTTTTTCAACATGAATACCCCACAAGAGGTTATCTTGACGATGGAAGATAGTGACTAAAGTTTATCTTTCAGTCGCAGATGATTCCACATCTGATTTTATGAACATCCTGTTCATATTTTCAACAAATCAATGTAGAAATCATAGTGAATGTTCAATATGTCTACCTTCAAACATTACGCATACCGTCATATGATCAACATTTAGCTGGAAAGCAATCTTTCTAGTACTGGTAGTAGGTTGTTCTTCAATCAAATTAAGTACTGCTTCCTCAAGCTGTGGTGTTCGTATTTCTCGATGGCGACCACAATCCTGCGTTCTTTTGTCGAATGAACCATATTCTCGTAATTGTTGATGAAGTCGAGCAAATATTCTATGTGAAGGATGCTGCCGTTGAGGATACATTTCAGCATATCTTCTAGAAGCTTCTAACCCATTCCCCTGCGACAGACCGTAAACGTAATGCATATCAGCCATTTCCTCATTTGTGTATGCCATTTTATTAACAAGTGAATTATTAAAGTAACAAATTAAGAACAGAACAACAACACACAATTAGTATTAATTCAATTTCGAAAATTCCCAAACTGACAGCGTCATACCAATTTAATTGTCACTATCGCTAATAGCGACCTACTAGATAGATTAGTTTCGTATTTTCGCATTTATGACGATGTATCTCTGTTGTTCGTAAAATAATGTTTTGCTGCTTACTGGTTTATTTTGGGCAAAAAACCCAAGAGACATTTTTTGTTTAGAATGAAACAGGCTATCGGAAATAAATTTTAAATGGTAAACAAATAATAAGACAAAAGTTACATTGGAAATAAATTTTAGGGGTTGCGTTTTTCACCCCTTACAACCATGGGGTAAACCAAATAAATTACTGGCTAAGTGTCTTTTTGGTAGTACAAAACGTCAGTTTAATTTCAATATTGTAACTTTTTCAGTGCTTGTGAAAAAAATTGTTATACAAATTTTATGTACCCCCTTTAAGGGGCTGTATCTTAACAAGGGATGCTCCAATGAAGTTTCTTTATATGAAAGATCCTATCTTTTTTTCGATGAGGAATCACCTCCTTAAATGTTTTACACTTATTCAGTTACACCCTGTATATATATATATATGCCCTTCTATATATATATATATATATATATATATATAGAAGGGTAGTCTTGACTGACTAGTTGAAGAAAAAAATCTACGAAACTATCTTGAGGATGCAGTCAAAATAACTGGGCTGGGTTAAAGAATACTCTTTGTTATATGGTCGAGCTTTCGGAAACGTTTATTTCCTTTTTCAAGACATTAACTTGAGAATGACATTATAAAATTAAAAGCGTACATAGTCAGGAACAAACACAATTGAGCAGATCATTAATCAATGCATTGTTTAAAAATCAGTAAACAACTTTACAACCACTTTTATTTAACGAGAATTTTTCTAGTTTTTAAATAAAATTGGTTGTAAAGTTGTTTACTGATTTTTAAACAATGCATTGATTAATGATCTGCTCAATTGTGTTTGTCCCTGACTATGTACGCTTTTAACTTTATAAGTCATTCTCAAGTTAATGTCTTGAAAAAGGAAATAAACGTTTCCGAAAGCTCGACCATATAACAAAGAGTATTCTTTAACCCAGCCCAGTTATTTTGACTGCATCCTCAAGATAGTTTCGTAGATTTTTTTATATATATACATATATACACACATATACATATATATATATATATATATATATATATATTGTTATGAAATGACAATTGTTAATTATTTATTTTAATTTGTTATTACGATTGCAAATATTTTCGCACCGCGTTGGGCAACAATTGTTATGATGGGATAATAATTGTTATTAATTTTTTTTATTCTCCCTGTATAATTATTTTTGAATTCGACAATATTTTTGTTTTCAATTTTTATTTGTTTCTAATTCTTATGTAGGCAATTCAGCTCCGCGTTGGGAGACAATTGTTATGTGATATCAATTACTAGTTTTGTCAAATTGTTATTACCTTTATTTGCTTTTATGTTGGTTGTCAAATTGTACTGAAATAATGATTGTTATTTTGTCCTTACTTGGATGTCAATTTGTTATGATTGGGTAGAATATAATAATTTCTATTTATATTTATATGTTTTGTAAAATTATTTCTTCCACCCAATACCATAACAATTTTATTGAATATATGTGAAATTTTTATTATTTTTACTCTTTGTAATTCCTTTTCTTACCACGACTCAACTCAGTTGGAACGCCTTCACCTCAGGAGTCGGTACTGGCAACAGAGCCACTGCCTGTTTTGATGTCACTTGAACTATTTCAGTTCAGTGTTTATAGGTGAAATATTAGCATGTCATTGTGGAAAATAAACCAGAAATTATCAAAAAATAATTATTTCCTTTATTCAAGAAAACTTATATTAACCTGGCCTGCGATAGATAACTTGAAACTATGGTCAATTGACAAATTTTCATAGAAAATAATGTAAAACAGTGATGGATCCTGTAAACATAACCTCACTTTTTCTTTTGGGTTGGAAGAGTTCCTTTATAGTTCAATACCAAAATAAAATAGAGTTCTTCAGATATACGAGTTACGTTGTAAAGTGATTCAGTTTGTGATGTGCACTAAAAGAGTTTATACCTTGAGCTGGAACTGTCGCTGATGCAATACCTGCCAATAATCTGAAATCCTGCTTCATCCACTCCTCTCAGGGACTCTCCATTTGCAAAGGAACCATCCAAAATCCCCGAAATCAGCTTGGACAAGTTTTTATGTGGAGTACAAAAAAGGTAATCTTCTTTTATGCTATTTATTTTGTGTCGAAATTATCCAGAAGTTGAATTGCTTTGTTATTTTTGGCAAACTACCTTGTCATTCGTGAAAATAATCAATTTCCTTTTTTGTAAAATTTTGTACCTCGCTTCGTTCTAAAACGTTTTCAATCTCTTCTCGCTTTGTTTTTCCTTCTCCTGGATACCATTTCTGTTTTGTCTTTTTATTTGAATTTTCAAAATCGCGCACTTTCTTGGTGCACTTTCACTAATTTGGTGTTATTTGAGAAAACTTATCAACTAACATATTTTACATTTCTTATAAACTAAATACAATATTTGATCATAATTATCTCTGACATTTCTGTGTTCATCCTTTTCCACAATTTCAAATCTTTTATCTCCCCATCTCTGTTCCCTGATTGGCAATTTTCATCAAGAAGTTTCTTGTTCTCCCATTGGCTATTTTTAGTTAGATGCAATTTCATATACTGTATGTTCCAACATTATAATTTTGTTGATCACATTTAATCCAGAATAATGTTGTAAATCTAGACTTTTTGTTGTATTTCAAACAATTATATGTTGTTATCATTTTTGAAAATGCAAGAAAATTACTGTATTATAGTATTTGCATATATTTACCTATCAATGTTATACAGAGGCTTCATAAAGGAAATATAATCTCAAAAAAAATTCAAAACCAATATCTCATGAACTACTAACTATTGAATATTTATTATTTTTGTGGATATTTTAAGAAATTATTTCTTTTTGACCTTTAAAATATATCACTGGTCCTTCCTAACATAACAATATATATATATATATATATATATATATATATTATTATGTTGTATATGATTGTTAATAAGTTTTTTTTCATTCATTTAAATTTTTGTGACATATACCAATCATAACAAAAGAAATATCCGGCTGTTACCCTTTTTTCCAGTACACTTTACCTCTCCTTTTTTTGTAACTTACTTTTTTCCAGCTCAGTCGGTACGCCTATGTGGAGATGATTCTCTCAATCTCAGGAGGATTGCAGCTGCGCCATTTAGTTGTTTTCTTGATGTCAATGTTTATGTTAGAAAGATTGATTGTAAAATGATCAAACAATAAATGATGAGTCCAAAAATAGTAAGATAGTTGTTTTTTATCGAAATATTACTTAAAACAACCTATGCCTGCGATATCTATCTTATTCTAGTAATACTTTTCAACCAATGAAAATTGAAAACTTTAAATTTGCTTGCTTATGCGCAATAATAAAAATATTCAAAAATTAATATTTATAGGTTATGCTCAGTCTTTTCAATAAACAGAGGAAGAATTTTCCACTCAAAATAATGTGTTTTTTATAATCAAACCGAGAATGTGACAGTTCGATGAATATTCCCACTTGATTGAGTTTATGAAGATGAAATACCTGTAATGAGTACTTCTTGCCCTCACACGAATCCAGGAATGTTCTGTGGTTAATTTGAAGTGGATGTCTTGCAAAATTCGGCCTCCTCACTGTTAGTGAAGTGAAAAGTTGGGACTTTAACCTCCAATTCTTGGTAAGTGGGTTCTTAGTAGATTTTTCTCCTGATTTGTTACAAAGTTGATTGTATGCATGAATGTCTCTAAAATGCCTCAGTTATAAGCATTTTTCCTTCAAAATTGACCATAGAAATTTACAATTCTGCTTCATTTTTCATTTTTATTTCTCCACATTTATGCCTCTATATTCTCTTCTTGATTTTCCTCAAAAAATTCAAACCATTTACTATACCATTTCTATACCTTTTCTTTCATAATCTATTTTAGCTTTCATTTTTGCTAATTGATCTGTACCTATGATTACATCAAATTCCATGTAATTGTAATTCAATATTTTTGTGATCTATCTCCACATTTAAATTCATGTATTGATTTGTTTCTGCTAATTTTTTTCCATTGATTCCTATCCAATTTGTTTTATTCTTCACTAGTGATTAAAGGTACAACTCTGACTAATTTGAGTTGAAATATGTCATACTTTATTTACTTTGCATGTACTAAAAAAACAAAGAGGTTTTAGAGATATTGGGGAAAAACTGTTTTTTTTTGTTCAATTTCAACACCCTGTATCACGGAAATAAACGGTTGCGAACCTATGTTTATATAAAGAATTTTTCTCATAATCTTCCAAGGATTGTCGCACTTCAGGATCTGCATTTAATTATGAAACACCCTGTATATTCGCAAGAATAACTTAGTGGCCACTAACATAGTATTTTGTAAAGTTGAAAATATTCCATCTGTTGACTGTGTTTGAAGGGTTTTCCACACTATAGGTATCCCAAATTAGTGTGGAACAAACTTTTCCCTCTCCCAAGACATTTTCTGCCGACCGAAATGATAATCATGAATAACTGAAACATAATCATACAAAATTGAATGACTGGAAGCAATATGCAAGTTACTTGAGCAAGCTGAATGGAAATATCTCCCTGCCAGTCCCGACGCTCTTATAATGTCTGAAACTCCATACAGAATTTCTGAAATTAAACTCGCATGTAGTGGCAACTCTAACGGCGAGCAGCGCACCATTCAAATATCTGGCTTTATGGCATGGCACACTCACTTAGAAGTTAATAAAGATGTTGAGCTGACTTCATCACAATTACGTTCATCCCCTTGCCTTGTGCGCTCTCCGTTCGTTTGTGTTTTTCTCTTTCCCCCCTTTGACTGTCTGACTCCGGGCGTTATTCCAGTCCTATGCAGGTCCGGTTCCAGCCCCTATAGACATTATTGGGAATCCAAGAGTGTGGTAGAGATTCGGAGTGAGAATATTGTTGACAGGGCCGGATTAAAAGGTGTGGAGGCCCTGGGGCAACAAAGGAGTGGAGGCCCCTAATTAATTTTCAAACAAGTTTTTTTTTTTTTTTAATTGCGGAACAAATCAAATTATTTCGACACGAGCATATGTAGGTATAATAAAATACAAGAAATAAATTTAATTACAGCGTAAACAAAGGGATTCTTGCGAGCTTTTTTCGGCGAAAAATCATTGATGAGTTCAGTCAAATCCGGCATCCGGGGAAAATCATTCTCAATGCTAAGGAGCGATAACTTTGATAGGCGGCTTTGTCTCATCGTATCTCATCGTACTTCGCCTATTTTTTTCATTTTGGAAAATAAGCGCTCTCTAGTGCAATTCGACACCATCAAAACCAAGTACATTCTCAGTTGTAATATCACAAGAGAGTGAAAATAATTCTACAGATTTTCGAAAACTTGTTGCCAGGCAATAGACAAGGGAGACCAACTGGCTCGAGTGGCTATTGCAAAATGCCAACAAGTTTGAGAAAGAAAACTAGATAATTATTTTCTACTATATCAAACTCTCGTGTGGTATTCTTTACATTATTTTTTGATGTTACGATCATAAACACATTTCCTCGCAAAATTATATAATGTACTAAACCGGTTTTGATTCATTTCTCACTTTTCATGAAAATTGATGACAGACGTCAAATTAAAAATATAGTGTGATAGTGTAAGACTTACAATTGAGCACATACTTTCAGATTGCCAACATTACAGCCCAACCCGTCGCAAACACAAACTAAGTGGAACTCTCAAAAACATTCTTGAACTACCTAACCAGTTTAGTGCTGTGATACAGTTCCTTAAAGACTGCCGACTATTTAATTTGATTTGAATCCTATTATGTAATCTAATGTAACACAGATCCCGTGTCAGTGGCCACTAGATGCCGAGACACGTTAATTATAATAAAAAAAAATATAGGTTATCAGACAATAAAAACAAAATACCTCAAATTATTTCCGCGACAATTTTCTAGGTAGAATATTCCCACTATTGATTGGCCAAAACGTATATGAATTATTTGAATTGAACGTTTCCATTGGTTTCTAGCAATGTCAAAAAATAATCATTGTAATTTCAATGTTTGAGAATGTAGCTCTGAAATTTTGGTTTTCAAGAATTTCATAGTAGAACATCTTAAATTGGTCTTTTTGATAGTCCTTTTTCAGAAGGATTTACATTTGTTGCGGAATGTCATCCTTCTCTTAGACTCACACTTTCAGATTTCGGGGATTTCTCTGTTACAAGCGCGCCACTCAGCGGACACTTGTCAACGCCAATAAATAGGAAAAACAGGTATAGACGGGCAAAGTGTTTGTAGAATCGGCAGAAAAATAGTCAACAGAATTTGAACTTTTGTTCTATTATGGAATGCGCACAGGGCTCTCATAAATAATTTGATGATGCATAAATTGAAATAGTATTTTCTTTTGCTTATGATTATTGAATTTCATTGTGTATCTAGATCGCTTGTGTCATTCGAAGAATACATCAACAGAAAATCCTTCATTTAATTAAAAAAAAAATATATATTTTTTTAAAATCAATTATTTTTGTTTATACAGCTAATTTCGGTACGATATAATATTTTGTATAATAGTATGATGTTTTACTTGGTGATTGTTTCTCGCATATACACATGATTCATCAGATCGAAGATTAATATTAACCATGGATTTTGACAAGAATACGAAACATGTTTTTGAATGTTTAAAACGAAAAATGAGAGGAAAAAGTGGGAGAACTGCTCTTTCGTTGTCAGATGTTTTATATATAATTTTGCATATCCTTCGGTATTTGTTAGGAAATTTTATCTAAAAATTTATATTGTGGAGACCCCTCTCTTGTGGAGGCCCCGGGGCTGCAGCCCCGTTTGCCCCCCTCTTAATCCGGCTCTGATTGTTGAAGAGCATACGTTTTGGTGTGGTAATCGATACTGCGTCAAATAATTGTTTTGAGGTTTAGTATTTACGAAGATATTAGACGATAATATTGTGATCTAATCCTCATCATGGCACGTAATGTTCATTTCATTTTTAATCAGTCTATGGTCGACTTTTCGCCAAGTGAACGGGTTCAGAGGCGAAAATATGTTGAATTATTTCAGTAAAGTAACGAAACGATTATCATTTGCGTTCATTTGTGCCTTTTTTCAGTATTCAACAACTATATATATATATATATTTATATATATATATATATATATGTATATATATATATATATATATATATATATATATTATATATATGTATATATATATATATATATATATATATATATATATATATATATATTATGATTAGTTCAAAAAAGGGGATTGAAACTGTATTGGTTTAGCATTCATATGAATCTTTCTTCAGGCCACAATGATTGAAATAAAACTCTTTGTTACTGGTCAAGTTTTCGGAATTATTTCCCTTTCTCAAGACATCTGCAATACACTAAATAGGATGAAAATACATATGTTCATATTTGAAAGATGTGTAGTACTTACTGACTTGAGATTTGAAATTGTAAAACAGCAATATTTGTATCAGGTACCATTATGTTGAAAGGGTTCACACATTGAAAACTCATACTAATTATATTAAATTATTTCTGTGTTGCTTTGTATAACAATTTCAAGGGAATGTAGAAGACAGAAGCGATATTTTTCAATAATGTTACGAAAATAGGTACAGTACGCCCTGCGTTGTTTATCTCGCACACGCCAGACCATGTAACGGTCGCTTTTTCCGACGGAATTCCAGGAATGTGGTGACTGACTGGTTGAGGTCACGCTGGGCTTTGTATCGAATGATATCGATGCTCCAAAAACCCACAAGATACCGGAAGCCTCGAGACGTTGAAGACGAGGATATATATGGTCGGGCGTACTAAGGGAAAGTAGTGATTCAGTCTTAATTCACGTGTAATAAACGGTCATAAATTCGGTCAAGTTTTTTTTTAAGGCGGACCCAGTTTCTGATATATTATATTCATGAATAATTTTTATGGTTTCTACAGCTAATTCATCCGGACCAGAAAATCATTCATTTTTGAGATCTGATATGTGAATGCTAAACTCATTTTTTGTTACTGATTCAAGAAATATGGTGTGGTCAACTTTATCATTTTCTGAAAAATTTTGTTGCACATTCATCTTGGGTATTTTGTCTGACATGTTTATACCTAAGTTGGCAAAAGAATTATATCAAAAGTCAGATTTTTCTCCATTATTTGTTATTATACTTCCTTTGTCATTACAAATTGGTGTGTTTTTAGTTTGTATATTTGATTTTTTGTTATGGCCTGTTAAATCATTTATGACGGTCCAAATTTTTTTTGCATTGTTTTCCAGCATCCGTTATTTAATTTTGATGATATCCATTTATTAAGTTTATTTCTGTTTTGTTTGTATACCTCTTCAGTTTCTTTAGAATCATTTTTTATAAGATTGAATTAAGTTGATTTGTTGAAAATATAAACAGGATGTTCATAAAATCAGATGTTAGACATTCACAAAAAATAACTTCATTTTAATTGTGGATTTTTCAATTCACAGAAAAATATTTCTATCAATATTCAATTGAGAATGTTTCCCTTTTCAACATGAATACCCCACAAGAGGTTATCTTGACGATGGAAGATAGTGACTAAGGTTTATCTTTCAGTCGCAGATGATTCCACATCTGATTTTATGAATATCCTGTTTATATTTTCAACAAATCAATCTATCATACCCCATGACAGTTTTAATGTCAGAAAACACTAATTTCAAAGTGTCTCTCCAAAAGAAATGATTCTAACTTTTTCCATCTCTGCAAAGTGAGATTGCTTCTTGAAAATGTGTTTCCCATTTCTTCCGGTCTTCCTGATGATGGTGGAAGCGTGAAATAGATTTTGGTCGACAAAAATGTATTGAAGACCATAGTGAATGCGATGTCTCTCCTGCGTCAATGTTACGAATGATTTCTGGTGAGTACTCTCTTTTGAAAAACATTCTTCTTTGCCTCATTCATCTTCATGAGTTCTCAATTGAGACTGGAATAGAAAATCAAATAACTATCTGAACGAAAATGCAAATTTTCAATTTCAGATTTTTTCTTTTGAGTTAGGGCCTTTTCAGAATATCTATCAGATGTAGTTCAATGTCCAGCGCGGCTTTAGCCGGGGAAGTAGTTGTTTTCTGTTAGACATTCACAAAAATTACCTTCATTTTAATTGTGGATTTTTCAATTCACAGAAAAATATTTCTATCAATATTCAATTGAGAATGTTTCCCTTTTCAAATTGAATTAAATCTTTGGTGATGCAGGGTTTACCTTTTTTATTTTTGAAATTTTAGTCTCTGTTGACTCAATAATGTATTTGTTTTGTTTTGTAAGACTTGGTAGACTACCTGAGAATCATTTAAGTCTATCACGCTTTCCCATCTTTCTCTATATATCTGTGACATTTCCAAATTCACGAAATTCGTTCTCTATTCTAATAACCGTAGAAATAAATGCGACGGCCAGGATACTTAGTATGGAAGATTTTGCTTACCTGCTTCTGCGTTCTTGTTTTATCACCACATCCTGATAATATCAAAATTTCAATTCTTGACTCATTGTTGAAAAATAATGATTAACTTGACAATCAGCGATAAATAGCTAGAATGAAGTTTGCACAGATGTAGCAAATAAAGAAATTCAAATGTATAATTTTCTCTATATGTGAAAAAAATTTTTTTTTTTTTTTGTTGGGTATTTTACACCTGCGTATCAGAAAAAACGATACATTCAAATTGAATATTCATAACATAAAATCAATTAGAAAAGTCAGATTTGACAGGTATTTGGCACATAGGCATAGTTTGATTGTATACATTTTAAAATTTTCAAAATTAATTTTCTTGATATACAAAATTAAAAAAACCTCATATTGCTGAAGAGAGAATTGAAAACCCTTTCAAATTAGCTACCACCCGCACCATCTCGGTCTATTTTCATTTTTAAAGGGGATGATTGAAGCGGACAACAAATAATAATAATAATAATTGCCTTTATTGTTTCCAAATTTTAGTAATACAAGTGTAGAATATTGCTAATATTGACAGCTACTAGAAGCAAAAGGCGAAGTTCATCTTCAATAGTGAAGGGATTCACTTAACCTCGAAAAATTCTATGTCTATGTGAGAGGATATAGTAATTTTCCTACTTATCTCTTATTTTCACGAATTATTTATCTCTACTTTCATAAATCTACATGAGTTAGGCAAACTGGTTAGGTTACTAAGTTAGACGAGTATCCACATTTGATAAGTGATATAAGATTTAAATTTCATCCTGAACATGGGATAATTGAAGTTCTTGATTGCCAGAGGAATAAGGTTGTATATTTTAAAAATTTGGTATGTAAACGAACGCCTGAAAAAAAATTTTCTGAAGCGGGAAGGTGAAAGCAGACTTTTTTGTCTCAAATTTAGATTGTGTACGTCTGTTCTGAAAGAATTCATTTTGAATAAATAGATGGGAGTTTTTTCGCAGATAATTTTATGAAAAAGAGTAGCTGCATGGTGTATCCTCCTATGTTCCATGTCCAACCACCCGACTTCTTTCAGTTTGTGTAAGATTCTTTGGCGGCGTCTTATGCCATATATTAGTCATAAGCACGCATTTTGTACCTTCTGTATCTTCTTTTTGAAGAAACTTGTTAAATTGGGCCTAAGATGCCTAAAAACCCTGGTGTATTCACTGATTCGATTTTGTTTAGAATTTTTGTGGGACAACAAATGAAAAACGTTAAATTCTGCTTAGAACTTCATTAGTAGATGGCGCGGTTAAAGAATGTTTGTTGTTTGTGTCACGCAAAATGTCAAACTTCAAACTATGAAATTTTCTTTTTCTGTCAACAGTACTTCATGCAAAAAATTGTGAATTGATCGTTCACAAAGATTATCGTGCTACGAACAAGATCCCGCTCAGAACAGTTGGCGCGAAAATGAGATGAAATCCTCGAAACTTACTACAATGTTTACATCTGTCTGTCAAAAATCAGACTTTTCTTGAGGTCTACCTGGCGATTTTTTCAAAGTGATTTCTTCTCAAATGGCCTTTTTCGGATCATAGAAACTTCCACGAAGGAATGAGAAAAGGTAGGAGAGTGGACTGATGTCTCTAGATGATGAATTAACATGAAAATTGAGGAGATTGGAAAATGTCCCCGATGATATTGTTCCATTAAACTTTCCGATACAAACTATTACCAAGCCATTCACTGTCCATCTCTGCCGGACTATTACATCTCTAACAACCTTCTGACATGAACAAAATCAGAGAGTTCATTGTAGATATCATGAAATCTGTTGATGAAGTTGAGAAATCGATGAATCCTGGTGTGCGACAGTCTAGGCTGCTTCCAGCTATCTTAGAATGACTTCGCCGGAAAAGGTGAGTCCTACTAACAGAGATGAGGGGAGAAAAAAATAATCAAAATGCTTTTATTTTATTTTTCAGTAACACCCCGCATGAGATAATCGGAGGAGAGCGATCTGAACCAAGCAGTTATTCGGAAGAACAAGGCCCACTCCCAAGATCGATGAGGCTGATGACTATGATTAGGATAATTATTACTTTTTAATAAACACATGAATTTCAAAAGTAAGCGTGGACTTTTCATTCTATGAAGATATATTGATTTTGGCTAGTGAATTCCGAACCGTCCCATAGCTCTTTGGAAGAAAATATCCACTATATCTGGAATTTTCCAATACTTTTAGTCAGAAGACTGTCATCTCATGGGAAAATTTTTATACAAAATATATATAATATAAAAAATAAATATAAAAGTAATAATAAAATTATTTGACTTGCTAGTTACTAGATACATTACAATCACAAGTTGAAAAAAAAATTATTCCAATGAGCAAAGGTTCAGAGAAGATTCAAATTGATTTATACATATACGAGTCATTTTACTACTAGTGGAATAATATTAGATTTCAGCTTCAGAAAGTTAGAAGGACTGCGGGAACTTTTCACTGTACATTAGTGATGATGTAAGGAACAACATATAAAAAGTTACCTACCATAAAGTATGTGCCTAATTAATTATTTAACAAATAAGTTGCCAAATGACATTGTATATTGATTATTAAAAAAAAAATAATAAATAATGGTGCCACTCGCAAAAATGGAAAAATTGACATGAAAAAGGTAGATAAAATTTTTCTTTAAAATAAAAACTGTAAGCTGCAGATTTTTTTCGCTAACGTGCGAAAAAAATGTGAGGCGGCGACTCTATGAAGTGCAGCGCTGGAGGAGCACGTCGCCACGAGCGAAAATGGTCCAATAGTATCAAAATGGCAGCTGTTGAAAAACTTCGCAATATTTCATTTCCATACCCAATATCGGCAAACTATAAGTCGTTTGATAGAGCTTCACTATCTCACAAATTTCACCCGATTTTTTTTCTCTTAGATGTACACATAAATAACAAATAGGTAGATGTAAATTATCATTCATGAAACTCCTTCAAACTGGCCACGCCATCGTTTTTTCAATTCATTCTGGTTCAACCTCAAAAACCCCTATAGCATCACTTTGGGTAAAATTTTCCTAACAAAATTGTTTTTCATTGTTTAAACAATTAATAAACAAGCAGGGCACGAATATAAGTTTATAACTTTTTTCTGCAAGCAATTTCTAAGTAATATCAGGTTTTAGGAAAATCCATAGAGTCCTCCAGGATTCCAAAATAATGCATGATTTTAAGCTATTTTTACTCCGCTATATGAAGGTAATTTGAGTTCTTGCGATAAGATAGTCGTGTTGTCTGCCAAAATAGTGAACACCTCTTAATTTGTCAAAAAGCTGAGAGGTTCTTTCACTCAGAAAGGATCTGAACCAATTGAAGCTTCGTCCTCTGAAGCTGTAGAGATGAAGCTTACGTAACAGTCAAAAGCTTTAGATATGTCGCAAAACACTTCCTTCAGACTAGAATATAGATTTTTCAGAAAGTGAAAGAGATTGCATCTCCCGTACTTTTATTGGTTTGAAAGCTCAATTAAGTAATTGTATGTAATTTACAGCACTTCATAAAATCATTATCCGCTCCATCATGAGATTTTTATCACGAGCAAACAGGGACAGAAATACATAAGTACCGACTCGGTGGAGCTGTATCAATAGAAAATTAACCATACAAAATAAATTGGTACGGTTCATAATTAGAATTATTTCGGAACCCTCTCGAAAATTCTATATAACACTCAGGGTTATTATATATATAATACTGACAATATATGATAACCCTGATAACACTGACATAAGTACATGGAATAGTTTGTTCTAAAATATGTTACATTGATCGATCAACCTCAAAATATTTCACAACGAATTGACATAACCTTAAAGGCGACAAAAGCACAATCACAGAACGGATCAGGAGACACAAATCACAAAAACACCCTGTGTGGTATAAAATTGCAGTTTACTGAATTATGACAAGAAACGACGTCAGCGCCATCTGAAACTCTAGATAACTCCCTTTATCAAGTGGGCTGTTGTCCCCCAGTTTGTCCCAATATTTTACAGGTATAAGTGAATACACCATGTTTTTAGACATCTTAATTGGGCCCATATACAGAATTTGCATAATTGAATTTTGACAATACCTGGCTGTCACATAACGATGTTTTGATGTGTGCTGTTAGCAACTGCCTGTTACCATAAATTATTTTTAGTGAGCCATAAGCTTGTTGGATTAATTTATTGGCGTGTTTATGAAACCTTAAATCAGCGTCAATCACCACACCCAGACTTCTGCCTCTTCGACGACCGTTGAATTTTCACCGTCAATTTGGAAATTAACAGTATCGGTAAAAAAAAATTCTATTATTCAGCGAGCCAAATAGAATAACTTTGGAGTTGATCATTAGACAATGTTCCGACGCTGATTTCACAAAGGCTATAGCTGCCTCTGTTAATTAGCTCACAAGAGTCATCACCAATTGTGCATAAAAACTATAATATATTTGGGTGTCATCCGCATAGAGATGGGCATGACAGCTTCGTAGAGAGCTTAAAAGATTTGAGGTGTATATAGAAAACAGCAGTGGACCCAGGATGAACTTCAAAGTTCAATGAGCCATCGAGATTCTTCACCTAATCGGAAGTATTTCCACCGAAAAATAAAAAACAATCCCCCACTCTGATTCAAGTTTGAACTCATCGCGAGTGAATGATCACTCCAGGTACGGGAGAAATACTTTCTACCGCATATCGATTTCCGAGACCAACCCTGACCCTAAATCCCCGCTGGAAGCAGAATATTCCCAAGTTGCTATGTCATCAGTTGCGGCTTGATTGTATGGGATGTTTCAAACTTCAGTATCATTCACGACAACGAGAATGTAATCTGCTTTATAGACATTGAATCCCTCCCTTTGGAAGATTTCTCGCTGACAGTTATGAATACCGAATGAAATTTGATATTTGGTACGATATTTTTGGTGTTGGATAAATTTTTGGAAATAATACCAGAAAAGAAATAGAATTTTAAGTAATTGCTTTTACAGAAGGAACTGTAGTTTCACAGCTACATCATCTTGCAAACTGAATTATTAGTGGTAAATATACAACTCCTGGTACTAGCAGTGAATCAGAAATTAGTGCAAAATTGTTGAGAATGACAATAGATAACAAACTAAGCTGGAAAAGTCATATCGATCACTTGAGCTGCAAATTATCTAGCACTATATTCCTATTACGGCAATTGAAAAGTATCATCCCTTTTTCTACCGTCAGAACAGTATATTTTTCCATGTTCTGCTCCACAATGAGCCATGGAATCATCCTCTAGGGCACTCAGAGTATCCCATAAATATTTTTCGGCTCCAGAAAAAGGTAATGCATATAATTGCAAATGCTGAATATCGTGAACATTGCAAACCATTGCCACCAATGTAGTTTCGTATATAATGTGGTTAAATAAAGTTCTACTATATTCTATATACTTCGAAATATAAAAAAAATACATTGTGGATAATAAAGCTCGAACGCTCTCACAGCTAGGGTCCTGAAATTCTGGTAACTTCGCTAGGTTAGTTTAGGTTAGGTTAGGTTAGAGTTACTGCTTGCTCGTCATCTTGGTTTTCCGAAATATTTGAATTTGAAATGGAATATAATTTAATGGAATAAATTTTATTCATACGGGGTAAAGGGAAAATTATTATTAATTTAATTCAGATATTCAAACTGGTGTAAATAATCAATCGCAAGCCTCAAGAGCAAACAGAAATGCAAAATCCGCTACAAAACTGCTCGATATGACCCCCGTCCCTCTCAAAACATTTTCTTAGTCGGCGCAAACACCCTCTCTGCACTTGAAATAGCATGCCAGGGTCGTTTCGTATGGCTTCACAATGTTATGTAATTCTATTCAACAAGGCATTTCTGGTGTGAATAGGTGTAGCGTTAACGAGGCTTTTCAGATGCCCCCACAGGAAGAAGTCCAATGGAATGGAGGAGCGCCATCATGCATAAACCACATATCTCTTCGGGTTTGCAATGGAACATGTTCCAAAAGTCCATTCAAATCGTTCTGAATGAACTCCAAATAACGTTTTCCATTCAATCGGTCATGTAGAACGAATGGTCCTATAAGATGGTTTCCTATGATACCAGCCCAAACATTCAAGTGCAGCCGTTTTTGTAGTTTATTCGTTTGCTTTCTATTGGTTATGTCTTCCGATGTGCATATTTTAGCTAAATTTATCTTCGGGTTGAAGATTTTCTCCCATGAAATTATACTTATCAGTGAAACTCCTCAACATTTAAGCTGTGAATACGAATTTGCAACATCCAAATGTTGAGTTTCATGAGATTCAGATAACACAACACGAAACGTGCTTATTTCACGCGTACATACAAAATATAGACTGAATTCGATATTTCATAGTGGAGTAGCTTTGTTAGTTCAAAAACACCACGAATCTACATAACTTGATATTTCATTTGAAAAAATATCTACATTGTGAATGAAACTTCCAACTAGGTACTCTACTTTTTGTTTACGACTTTATTCTAGCATATTTTGTATTATCTCTGTTATAAATGTTGTTGAATTAATGTTAGCATTAGTATTTCTACTGTAAACATTTTTCATTTCAAATAATGGTGGACGATCGGGTTTGATGTCGTCGAGTAAAACTGCATTTTTATTAAGAATCGTTCCTCCAATCGACTTTCCACACGAGTACTTTTATTCAGAAAATTGTCTTTATTTTGTTGAAAACTATTGAAAAATTATCTGTCATTTCAAAGTTTTGGGGTGTGGACCATCGGGGGTAGTCCATTCCTGACTTTGTAGCGAAACAACTGACTCCTGCATGAAAGCTCATTGAATGAATTCATTTGTATAGTCAATCACCAAAATTTAGATGATTTTGAATATTCACTTTGAAAGTTATCAAAGAAAAACATTTTTCATTTTGTAACTTTGAGGGTCCGTAACTTGGTAACGAAGGCTTTTAGGAACAAAAGTTATATGATATTTTGACCCCATATATACATTCCCGAGAGGAAAAGAGGAAGTCCAGGGACACCCTGTATACCGATGAACATGTTGTACAATGGATAGTTACCTGCCGATGGAGTCTTCGGGATAGGGTATGATGATCCCTTCAGGGCTCGGTCTCGGTGAATTGCCAATCCAGAAGAAGGCATCAGGACCAGTACCGTCGTAGGAAAATCCTTTAATGAATATCGTACTTTCATCCACGGCGTAGGCGATGCCCCTGATGCCATGTGCGAATTCCAGTAACGGTCCAATTTTACGGCCATAGTAAGGTTCTGGAGGCTTCGCACATAAACCTGTAAAAAAAATCACCCTAGAAATTGTTCCTTGAAATGTAGGTGTCAGTGATCTTGTATTGAAAACTGTGGATAGATATTATTGGTTATAAAATCCATCCAATAAGCGTAGGAATAGGAATGTGAATCCTTGAAAAATATGAAACAGAATACACAAGGTTCATGTTTAGTAGATCTCGTTCACCTGTTAATTTTGATTACTTTTTAAATAATGAGATTTTGGAATGTAAACCAGAGTGTAAGGATTTGGGTATATTGTTAGATAGCAAGCTTTGTTTCAACAACCATGTTAACTCGGTATCTATAAAAGCTTTAAAAATGCTTGGATTTATTGTGAGATCGTCAACTTACCTTTCTCCTTTCAGCACAAAAATTGTATATTGCTCTTTAGTACGATCTATCATCTGGAGTCCCTACTATAACACTATAATCTGGAGTCCCTACTACATTAAATATACACAACAAGTAGAAAATGTGCAAAATAAATTTCTAAGGACCATGGCTTTCAAACTAGGCCTAGTTGTAGGCGAATATAATTACAGGGAAGTGATGAATATATTATCTTTATCAAGTCTGGATGATAGACGAATAATTACATCATTAGTTTATCTTTACAAAATAATTTCTGGTATTAATGATTGTCCAGAAATTCTCTCCCTCATATCTTTCAACGTTCCACGTAGACAAATAAAATTATTCGTTACACCATATCATTCAACTAACTATGGTTACAACTCTCCTATATCGAAAATGTTAAGACTGGCAAATAACTATTGTGATAAAATTGATTTCTTCTGTGATACTCCAAATATTTTCAAGAATCAAGTCTCTCGTGCATTGCTCATTTGAATGTAGTTCATATTGTTAATTGTTAATTTTGTTTATTGTCATTATTGTCCTATATATTGCATATATCTAGATTTTAAAAAATTGTATTTACATAATGTTATAATAATAGTATAAGTAGTATAATTGTAGTAGTATAGTAGTATAGAATAAGATTTAATTGTATAAAATTATTGTAAACAAAATTGGGGTTCACCCGTATATAGATAAAATAAATATGTTCATTATCCTCAGATATTGATAACAACGATGGGCTAAACCAAACCAAAACAATTGAAGATTGATTTCCAAAAACGTGTGCTCATAAATGAATATGCATGCGCCAAGAGAAAGCCTTTTTAAACCGCCGAAAAAAAGGGGAGGGTTCTCTAGTCGACGCTTATATTTTTTTATGTATTACTACGCATAACTTTTTACAGAATAGTCCGATTCTGATGATTCTATTTTTAATGGATAGGGTATACTTCGAAGTTGGTCCCATTCGGATTTGGAAATGAAATCCATTCCTAAGGGTAGGAAAAGGGGGATGATTGTTGGTTGGTTCACTCACTGAATTTTTACTTCTTAACCTATTCTAACACGCATAACTTTGTGCTGGGTTATCCGATTTAGATATTTCCTTTTTTATTGTATAGGTATGGGTATGTTGATCTCATTTGGAAGAACACCCCTAAGAGTAGAAAAATAAATTCATTGGTTTTACACCTGTGAACCGATTCTGTTGAAACTTGGCACATATACAGTGCTTTTCCCCCCTTTTATTTTTTGAACGGGTCAACTCAAAAAATTGTAACTTGGGTTAATGAA
The DNA here is from genome assembly GCA_018342105.1 of Gonioctena quinquepunctata. NCBI lineage: Eukaryota > Metazoa > Arthropoda > Insecta > Coleoptera > Chrysomelidae > Gonioctena > Gonioctena quinquepunctata. Next base: position 1,221,762 of record JAFIRS010000106.1, read on the forward strand.
ATTGATGCATGAATACTATATTTTGGAGTAAAATTGACAGATGAAACTTTCAAGATGGCGACTGGGCGCCCTCTGGGAAAAAAAATAAACTGAAAGGGGGGTATTGTGACACATCCTTCTGAAGCTCCTGACGAATACTTCACAACCCTAGCATATGAAGTCAATATCTTCACCTACTACAAAATGGCGGAACATTTAATAATTGCCTGAATACATCGACGTTTAACTTCATAATTTGAGGAAAGGAGCTGAGTTCAGTTCAGAAGATGCTCGAAATGGTTGCCTTGAACTGCTTGATATAAAAACAGCCTATCCGATATTTCACGCAGAACATTTTCGAACACAGTAACGTCAATATTTCTACAAATATTTATTGTTCTCTGCCGTATATCCAATATTGAAGCAGGTTCAGTTTCGTACACCTTTTGCTTCAAATAGCCCCATGAAAAAAAGTCTACAGGTGTCGAATCTGGTGAGCGGGCTGGCCATACCATAGGACCTCGACGGCCAATCCAACGACCGGGGAAAGTATTATCCAAATAGTTTCTTACTTGTCCGTAGTAATGTGGTGGTGCTCCATCTTGTTGGAATAGAATATCCATATCGAATTCATTAGGATTCGCTTCGACGATTTCGGTGATTCAAATACAGTTCCCCTGTTAAATTTTGTTCAATGAATACAATATCGTTTCCCAATATTCCTGCCCAGACGTTAGTTTTTTCTGGATATTGAGTATGAGTTTCCTGGAAAATGTGAGGGTTGGTGTCACTCCAATAACGGCAATTTTGTCTGTGAACCTTGCCGTTGAGATGAAATGTAGATTCGTCACTGAAACAAATATTGTGGAAATAGGTAGGATGCCTTGCAATGATTGTCGTCATAATTTCGCAGAATTATGTTCTTCGATCAGGGTCATCTTCAGTTAACTGGTGTACCATTTTGATTTTGTATGGATGATACTTATTGCTCTTCAAAAGTCTCCACACAGTAGAAGGACACACCTCACAAACATTCGCGACGGAGGAAGTAGACTGTTGAGGATTTACTATCATCTCACCAATTATTTGAACTTGCTGTTCTTCCGGAATGGACGGATGACCTGGGGGCTTTTTGTTCTGTACACTACCGGTAGTTGTAAATTTGGTTACAAGTTCCCTTGAATATTTTCTACAGATAGGACGATTCGGGAAACGATCATTAAAAATTCTTTCGGTTTCGTGAAAGTTACGCGTCGCACCGTAAATAAAAATTGCTTCGATTTTTTCTTCCAATGGACGAGAATTGACCATTTTAGAGATAGTTCACGTGGTACTTATTTAATAGTAAAACCGAAAACTAAATGAGAATATTTTTAACTGAACAATAATGTTCGTTGTCGTACTGACATTTCTTGTCATTTTTTGTTTAAACAAAAAATAACCTATCAAACCTTATCGGGTTGTTGGGATTGCCATATGGCAGAGAAAAACAAATATTTCTAGATGTATCGATATTAATGTGTTTGTATGCAGTTGATTATTAAATGTTCCGCCATTTTGTAGTAGGTGAAGATATTGACTTTATATTCTAGGGTTGTGAAGTATTCGTCAGGATCTTCAAAAGGATGTGTCACAAGACCCTCCTTTAAATTTAATATTTTTTTCTCAGTAGGCGCCCAGTTGCCGTCTTGAAAGTTTCATCTGTCAATTTTACCCCAAAATATAGTATTCATGCATCAATTTCATTATCCCAAGTTTCAATTTTTTGAGTTGCCTCGTTCAAAAAATAAAAGGGGGGAAATTAAAGAAAAGCACTGTATGTAGTTCTGATGACACTACAACATAATGGAGGCCCGTAGTTGATCTGATGATGGAGACGGAAGACAGTCGAGGGATCTCACCCCTATAACTTTTTTATTATTTGGTTTTGGTGATGACTGAAATATTCATGAACTGTTTGTTGATGGATTTTGCGTCACTGAGGCTCCAAAGAAGGGAATAATGTTTTGGCTGACCTCTTATTGAGGCATTCGGTTTGATTCGTTATCGTCGCCAAATTGTTATGATATTAACTTTCTCTATTCAGTGTCAACAACTCATATAATAAACAAAGAAGATTACAAAAAGGTTCCGGCCCCTGTCTCTGAAATTATTGAAGCTCGAATTGACTGGAAGTTTACCTGAAGTTTGGAATAAAATTATAATTTAAAAAAACTAAAAAAACACGTGCATATAGCAATAAGGGCTAAAAAGTTAAAAATAATAATAATAGTATTTGACCAAAATTTTTTATTTTATGTTAAAAAGCTGAGGTGCTTGACATCAGTTACCTTAATCATCATGAAAAGTAAGTGAAGAGCACCTCACGCTTTTTTTACATAAGAGAACATTGTTTGGTCGAAGACTATTATTATTATTTTTAACTTTTTAGTGTTTTTTTTAGTTTTTTCTATAATTTTATTTTTAACTTTTTAGTCTATATTGCTACGGAAAAATAAAAAAGACTACGGGAGAAAACCTTTTCGATTTATTCGTCCACATGGGATGGAAGTTTATACGAAATAATGGTGAATGAGATGCATGCTGAATTATGGTGAATGAGATGCATGCTGCATTTCATGAATCTGCGCATTCACCATATCTTTGAAATGTTAATTATTTTTTTCTGGCGATCTTGACGAGAAAACCAGGTCATAGTCAAATAGTTCGGACGTCTGGAAGTGGGTTAAAATTAATTTTGAAGATTCCATTACCTATTCATACATGCATACAGATGAAGTTGATAACGTGTGTATAAAAACCATAGCGATGATTGTGGTTAATGATGACTCATGAATTCCCCTGATAAAGTAGAACTAGAAATCTAAGAAGGTCGTAAATCAATATTAGCCGACGACCCTCATTATTACCTTTTGTTCGAAATATAGATAAGCGATAAAAGTGTGTGTCCCTTGGAAGATTCCAGGTCCGGATTAAAATATCTCATGAAATAGTTTGGCATTTTAATAATAGTGGGCTCTCCATTATTTTTGGCTTTTGTTGACAGTTTTGTATTTAAATTTATTTGATAATAAAAAATCTCGTGAGGTTGATTTAGAACCCTTGGTAAGGATATGTTTAAATGTGCGTAAATAATAAAATTTACTTACCTGGCCACCAGACTTTCAGTACTAATGGGCTATTAACGAGATTACAGCGATAATGGTCTATTAACGGTTACAAAATAAATTACCTACCAGATTTGGAAAATAAGACTGTTTTGAGAACTGACCGCTTTCCAATTTCAGAAATAAAAGGAGGAAAGTTAAACAACATTAAGTCATTACCTACCTAATATTCCGTTGTGTCAGTTGTGTCTATTTTAATGTGTCTATTCGATGTTTGTGTCGTGAAAAATGTGGCGTCCATGAGCTCATCTTGAAGCTAGTACTTCAACTGGTGGTCGACAAATGTTACACCCTCATGGGAATTTTTTTTAATTAAATGTTTATACTTCCCTTCTGGAACGTGGAATGTCCAAGGACCAAGCTGTGCAAGAAAGTGCTTCTTTAACAGAAAGACTGTATTCCACAGTGTTTAAAATAGTAGTAACCCTATTTTAAAAAGAAAGAAACGAAAAGACTCTGGCGGTTCAAGGAAACTAGATGGTGTGATGTAGATATAATTCGAAGAACAATATATGCCTTATATAAAGAGCAAATTGTGCCTACATTAGATATTTTAATGCAACGGCTTGAAAAGAATGAAACTGGTATAAAGTGTTGCAAAGAGACTTTAAGGAAGTCTCTTTTACAAAACGAATTCTAATTTAAAAAACTCACTAGTAGCAGAAACATCTTAATGGAATCTGTGCGCCTTAAGAAATGGAGATTTGAATATTTATTGGCAATAAACGAATTTAGAGAATATGGTAGAACAGTAGTGTATTTGGATGAAACTTGGTTCGATACAGACGATATTCTAAACAAAAGTTGGGTAGACTCATCTGACTTGTGCCATCTAATGCGCCGTCTACTAAAGGAAAACGCATTACGATAATTCACGCAGGAACCGAAAAGGGTTTTATACCAAATGTCTTTAACGGCAAAGAATATTGAGGACTCTTTAATCGATTATCATGATGATACTACAGCTGAATTATTTGAAGACTGTTTCCAAAATAAACTCATACCAAATATTCCACCAAACAGTATTATCGTCATGGATAATCGAAGACTAGACAAAGCACCATGTTCAAATGACACTGAAGCCGCTATACAAGAATATATGTTGAATAATGATATATACTATGAGGAAAAGTACACAAAAAAACATTTACTAGAAGTTTTGTGCAGTTATTCGATGAAAAAGAAATATTTTTGTGATTAATTGGCTGAAAGCTTGGGACATACGTTGCTCAGACTTCCCCCTTATCACTGTATGTTTAACCCAATTGAACATACATGGTATCAGCTTAAGTCAGCAGTTCGAAGAAATAATACTTCTCCAACCTTGAGTTCAACTGTGGTAGCTCTTATTCAAACAGAAACTGCAAAAATTCCTGAAAGCAGCTGGGCCAAGTTTGACATTTTACATTAATTAGGTATATCATATCATATATTAACACAATTCTCAATTATATTCAAGCAATTTTTCTTAAAATTTATCTCAACCCAATATCATTATACCTACCTATAAAACAAAATTCAATGGCTAGGGCAGGTACAACTCTGCGTAGAATCCACCGCCTGCTGATAACTCAAGTGGTTGATGATTTACGACCTTCTTAGATTTCTGGTTCTACTTTACACGAGTGATACTCAATCGTTTCTTTTTCACTTTCACTGGGCAATATATCGATATCATGTTAATCACAAAAAAAACTATTATCGAAGCCTACGTTAGGATCGAGTACACCTTCCATTAGAAACAATTATTCGTTCGTGAGAAACAGCAATAAAGCATCGCCATCATTTGAATCCCCATAAAATCATTACGGGCTTAGTGTAGTTATTACATCGAAATTTGTCATTAGGAAGATATTTTATTATCGATAACTGCCGTAAACGCGACAACAAGGATCCATAAAATCTCCCCTTCGACGAATATTATCCCTCCGTTTTAAGAGAAGAAAGACCGGCAGCGTGACTTGGGGGAGGCATCGGACTGATTGGTATACGGGGTGGTGGTGGAATGTTTTTCCACGAAGAATATTTTCGGTAGCCTGAATGCCCGAATGTTAGTGGTTTGATAACGTAATGGGATCCCGGATCGTGACGTACTGAATACATTCATTTTTAGCCAAACTATCCATTTCTGAGGAATCTCCTGAAACAGGTCGATTTTTAATCTCAATTTGCCACATTTATAAGGGAAAATTAAATATACAGGGTGACTCACGTTTGACTAATGACGTCTGCGACCATTTTTTCAAAACACCCTTATATTATTCAATTTTTGGAATCTCCATGGAAAGCTGATTTCAAAAATATATCACACATAGGGTTTGTACACAGTGCGTCCGTTAAATTCAGTGCTCTCCTAAAGTAGTGGATAAATTCGTAAAAAATTAAAGGAATAATTTTTGAAAAAAACGCCCGAATTTTATTTTCATTTGGGCATTCTTTCGTATTAAATTAATATATACAGAATGATTCGTGTAGGAGAGATAAGGTCATCGATATTTTTTTAATGGCAACTCCATTTTTCATTACGGAATGTGAAAAGGTGATTATGGGTATGGGTGAAATGAAAATAAAATAAGAAAAACTATTTTGAAATATGGAAATACTAAATTTAATGACAACGATCAAATTAAATGTTCAAATTGTGCACCGTTTGCTATCTGACTATTTCCATTACTTGACAGTAGCCATAGCGACCAGAATTTTGTTTTTATTGCTGAATAGTTTTTGTGAAATGATTTTTTCAAAGAATAACATATCTTATCGTTTGTCGAATCATTATTGAGTAGTAACTTTGTCATTTCATGGAAAATGAATAAATCAAATGAACGAGAAAGAATTGAAATTCTTTGCATGATAGGATTTGGAGACAGAATGCGCACCCAAAGAGAAGTAGTTGAATTGTTTAATGTAACTCATCCTGATTGGCAACATACTGACCAAAGCATGGTGAGCAAAGTTGAGTCAAAATACCGTGATTTTGGGCATGTCGGTGATCTTCCTAAATCTGGTCGTCCCTCACCACCAGAAGACGATCAGCTTAATGTTGTGTTGGCAGTGCATGAAAATCATCACACAATTGGCTTCTGATTTCAATATGGCAGCGCCTACAGTCCACAAAATTCTGAGAAAAGCAAATATATACCCACATATAAATATATAATTTTTATTATTCTCGTAGTTTAGAAAAGATATCTCAAGATGATAATCTTTCATCTACCTATTTTTGTATAAAGTAAATACTAAGGGCCCTCCCTGTATTTTGTATTATATCTCTGGAGTAATTGTCTTCATTATATGGTAGATTTATTTAATAATGATGAGTATATTTACTCACAATATATATATATATATATATATATATATATATATATATATATCAATTCGTTTGTTTTCACGGATTATTCATTCGCGTATTATGGCCAGCTGCCAATAGGTTTGTAAACCAGCATAAGTGAGGCGAGTATCAGTGGTTGCCTATCGATAAGTCTAGGAAACTTGTAGGAAGTGGAACGACCACATGACGTCAAAACAGCTGATCGAGAATAGGTGTTATCATTGAATATACTCTGTCCTTTTCCCTCTCAATAGATTGAAAAAAGTTATTCGAATATGAAAAGAAAGTTCAGAGGTAAATTCAAAAACCCACGGAATTTGCATTTCCGGTTCTCGAGTGAGAAAAATAAAAGTGAAGGAGGTTTTTCCGTGACAAGGGTTCTCGTTTGGCTGTGAAAGTGATGGCGAGGCCAACGTTGTAGTTTTTCTCTTCTGGTAGTAGTTTTGAGAAAATATAAGAGTAGATTTGAATACAGTTTCCAGTGGTTATTATTTAATCCATTATCGTAGTTTTTGATGGTAACTATATGAATTGCGATTACACTTCTCACGAGGTTGGAAATAATTATGGTTCTGCACGAGATTTACACCACGAGATATTAATGGAGAATGACACAAGTCAACTTTGATAATTATTGGATTCGAAGTGTAAATTTCTCAATATATTTAAAATACCCTTCTTTGAATGAAGGTAAGAAAATTTCTCAACAGAAATAATTCTACAGTACAAATTTCAATATCTCATTGGTATGGTTTCTTTAACCTCTAGCAATTTCGATTCTAAGCTCGTTAACTTTGTTATACAGTATGATCAAGAATATTCAAACAAACTTTGATAATCAAGTCTAGAACTACGAAACCAGGAAGTACAAATATGTTATATATTGGTCAGGTACAAATCGTACCTGTGGACATCCAGACTAGTAGCACTGTCGGTGTATACTAATTACTACCCCAGGATTGTCAAGGTCAGACTGTTCTGGAATATTTTTTGTGACTCGTTTTGAGTTGGAGTGCTTGTACACATTTCGTTTTTGGTACAAATTGCGTTGTCGATTTTCAATTCCATTGTCTATTTACATTGTGTATGGATTTATTCACTGAAAATCTGATTCAACTTCATTGTGTTGATTTTCCTCTAAGGTATGAGGTACGCCTCATCCATGAGCTGAATGGAGATGACTCTGATCGGCGAAATCAATTCTGTGAACAACTGCAACAGCTATGCAATAATGATAATAATTTTGTGAAAAATATATTCTTTTCTGACGAGGTTTCGTTTGTTTTGAACAGCCACGTCAATAGGCAAAATAGACGTTATTGGGCTACCGAAAATCCCTGATGGATGATGGAGTATCACACTCAAAATCCACAGAAAGTGGATGTATGGTGTGGCATAGTCGACGGAAGAATTCTGGGTCCCTATTTCTTCGACGTGAACCTGACTGATGCAATATATTTGAATTTTTTTCGATTCGACCTTATTCCTGCACTAATAGCTTTGTATCCAGATCTAGAGGAACCTGATCTTCCGAGAACTGATTTATTCTTCCAACAAGATGGTGCATCTTCCCATTATGCAGCAGCTGTCCGCGACTATTTAGATGTAGTATTTCCGAATCGTTGGATAGGGAGAAGGGGACCGATTGAGTGACCAGCTAGATCTCCTGATTTGACACCACTTGATTACTTCTTGTGGGGATACTAAAAGAGTCAAGTGTATGTTAAGAGGCCGGAGAATTTAGAAGACTTAAAAGTAAGAATTCGTCACGAGATACAATTATACCTCCTGACGTTATTGACAATGTTCAAAAATAATTCATTCATCGTCTTGGCTACTGTCAGATAGCAAACGGTACATAATTTGAACATTTAATTCAATCGTTGTTTGAAGCTATCATTGTCATTAAATTTTGTATTTTCATATTTCAAAATAGTTTTTTATTTTATTTTCATCTCACCCATACTCATAATCACCTTTTCACATTCCGTAATGAAAAATGGAGTAACCATTGGAAAAATACTGATGACATCCTTTCTCCTACCCGAATCATTCTGTATGTATTAATTGAATTTGAAAGAATGCCGAAATGAAAATAGAATTCGACGGCTCCCAGCGTTCTTTTCAAAAATTTTTCCTTTAATTTTTTACGAATTTATCCAGTACTTTACAAGAGCACTTAATTCAACGGACGCACTGTATACAAACCCTATGTGTGATATATTTTTGAAATGAGCGTTCCATGGAGATTCCAAAAATTCAATAATATACAGTGCTTCTCAAAAGTCCCCTCCCCCCTCTTATTTTTGGAACGATTACACATAAACAAGTGAAATTTGGAAACTGAATATTAAAGGTTGTAAACTTCCCTGCTAGTGATGATAGATGACGAAATCGTCAAAGAAGACGTCACAAGGCCATTGTGACCAATAATTTTAAATGGAATCCTACGGCAAGCGACACCTCTTTTAAAAGGTATCGAAAAAACCTATTCAATGATACTAATTTTGTTTGTGTTTATGGCAGTTTTAGCAACTCGCTTTTGAAAAACGCAAAGCTTAAATTCCAAATTCAAGCTTCGCCTCTGGATAGTTGTCAAATAAGCCGACATTTTTGTTAGTCTCCCTAATTCGACGTTTTTGTAATTGTCCAAGTTTTTGTACATTTAATAATTTGTGTATTGTTGATCGAACGTTTAACTGTTCTAGCAGATTTTGGTACTTTTAATATTTTTGTACATTTCAATAATTTGTTAAACTGTTGTGAGCCAAACGTTTAAGTGCTTCAAGAAGCGAAATGGTACGTGCTTTAGGTGATAAAGTAGCAGCGATCCTAATTCTTGGTGAAACTGGACAAAATATTCATGCAGCAGAACGCATTTTTGATGAGAGGTTTCCCGATCGCCCCGTTTCGGGGACTTATTTAAGGGAGCTTCTTCGTAAGTTTGAAACAACGGGTAGTATTAATGATGCGAAACAATCTGGCAGACCAAAAATTTCTGATGAGAAAAAAATTGATATACTGGCAGAAGTAATAGTTAATCATACTTCTTCAACAACTCACGTTGCATCTACCTATGAAGTCAGTCGAAGTACAGTACACAGGGTGTTGAAAAAAAACAAATTTCATCCATACAAATTAAAAATGGTTCATCAACTCTCAGACGACGACCCAGACCAAAGACTAGAATTTTGTGAAAATATGGAAACTAAAATTAACCAACAGCCAGACTATGTCAAAACAATTTGTTTTAGTGACGAAAGTACTTTCTATCTAAATGGAAATGTAAATACACAGAATGTGAGGTATTGGAGTGACGCAAATCCTCACCTGTTTCGTGAAACACATACCCAATTTGCCCAGAAGGTGAAAGTTTGGGCAGGTATCCTGGGAAACCACATCGTTGAGCCTCTTTTTTCAAATAATAATTCAACTGGTGAAGTTTATCTGGAGCTGTTGCAAAACGCAATAGAACCGTTAATCCTTGAAATTTTGGAAGATAATCCAGATGAATTCGGCAATTTGGAAATAACATTCCAACAGGATGGTGCTCCTCCACACTATAACGGTGCAGTAAGACGGTATTTGGATGAGGAGTATCGTGGTAGATGGATTGGACGACGAGGTTCAATGGAATGGCCAGCTCGATCACCGGACCTCACACCTTGGATTTTTTTTCTGTGGGGGTACCTTGAATCGAAGGTTTACGCCACTGAACCTGACAATATTGACGTTTTAAAACAACGTATTGTTGCAGAATGTGAGGCTGTTTCCGCAGTTATATTTGCAAAAGTACGAGAAGAGTTTAAAAATAGGATATTCCACTGTCAGGAAGTAAATGGAGGTCACTTCGAGCAATTTCTTTAAGTAGATACTGATTCTCAAATCTGTAATTAATATCATACTGAATGGAATTTAAATTTTAATGTTTACCAATGAGCCATTAAAACTGCCATAAACACAAACAAAATTAGTATCATTGAATAGGTCTTTTCGATACCTTTTAAAAGAGGTGTCGCTTGCCGTAGGGTTCCATTTAAAATTATTGGTCACAATGGCCTTGTGACGTCATCTTTGACGATTTCGTCATCTATCATCACTAGTAGGGAAGTTTACAACCTTTAATATTCAGTTTCCAAATTTCACTCGTTTATGTATAATCATTCCAAAAATAAGAGGGGGGAGTGGACTTTTGAGAAGCACTGTATGATCCATTCGAAAAAATTATCGCGGATCACCCTGTATATTCAATTTTCCCTTATAAATGTGGCAAATTGAGACTTAAAATCGACCTGTTTCAGAAGATTCATCAGAAATGGATAGTTTGGCTGAAAATTAATTTATTCAGTACTTTATGAAAGCACTGTATATTATGCAACGATCATGTAATGATAGCTATTAATACATGAGCACGAGGTAAGTTACGCACGAACTGTGTGCGAGTGTATTGATAGCCATTACATGATCGTTGCATACACTATTTTTTCTACGACCAATAAATAATAAAATAAAAACAAAAATTTCTGCTGGTGTACAAGATAAGTCTTCACTGCTCATCATACTTATAGGGACACGTTGTGATTGATGTCGATTAAAATTAAATTTCAAACAAGTATGTAGAAACATACCACTTGATTATTGAGTACGTGTTTCTATAGTCCGAAATTCGTTTCATAATGAAAAGTACGTGTTTTTATTGGCCAAAATCGAATGAAAATCCGTGTCAAAATGGACAATATTAATAAATCGGTAGCAGATATTCATTTCGGGTATTATATACTATACACGTTAAATGCATTAATATACCTACAAAAAAATAAAGACAAATTAGCCTTCAATACCCATACATATAGCACGAGAAATAAAAACAAAATCCCAAAAAAAAAGATGTATTAAACATAGGACAAAGATTTTATATACACATCGGTCAACTTGTTTATGACATATTACCAATTGAAGTGAGAGAACAAAGAAGGATCACTATTGAAAAGGGAAACATTCTCAATTGAATATTGATAGAAATATTTTTCTGTGAATTGAAAAATCCACGATTAAAATGAAGTTATTTTTTATGAATGTCTAACAGAAAACAACTACTTCCCCGGCTAAAGCCACGCTGGACATTGAACTACATCTGATAGATATTCTGAGAAGGCCCTAACTCAAAAGGAAAAATCTGAAATTGAAAATTTGCATTTTCATTCAGATAGTTATTTGATTTTCTATTCCAGTCTTAATTAGGAACTCATAAAGATGAATGAGGCAAAGAAGAATGTTTTCCAAAAGAGAGTACTCACCAGAAATCATTCGTAACATTGACGCAGGAGAGACATCGCATTCACTAGGTCTTCAATACATTTTTGTCGCAGATGATTCCACATCTGATTTTATAAACATCCTGTTTATATTTTCAACAAATCAAGGATCACTATATTCAAACAAAAAGTTATGGAAATTGGAAGGGAAAATCTACTGAATATTCTCAACAAGTGATTTCCTCATCATGATTCAAACTACATGACATAATTAAAAGTTACTAATGCTAAGAGTAGTACATTTGTCACTTGTTTTATCAATTTAAAGATTTAAGTTTGTACTCTCATACTCCTAATTTTATCAATTATACTTACCTGAATAAATAAATTTATGTGTGTATAGGAATACGTGTGTGAAGATATGTGTTTGTAGTTACCAAATATTCTAGATTATACTGTACCTCTTATTTTATATTTAAAACCACATGTACACGAAATCATATGAAATCACGTACAAGCGATAGCTTCTTCGAACTAAAGCTTCTGTGATATCATCTGTTTATTCACTTCCTCAGTACTGTTACTATATTACTATTGCTAAAACTAATTCTATTGTAAATTCCATCTGTAATTTTGTGAAAAAATGTTCTTGTAATAATTCATATTATGCTCACTATTTGAAGAATAAATATTTTTATTTTCATTTATTTATTATTATAATACGGGAGTAGAAAAAGAACTTGTTTCGCGGTTCGAAACGAAGAGCTGGAGAACTGGGAAATATTTGCTTCGATATTTTTTCAGGGTTGAGGAACAATATTAGTTCGACACCTGAAAATAAATAACAATAATAAGAGTATTTATTGTAGTAACTTGCTTTGTTTTCGAGAAATAAGATGTCAAAGTTTTAAGAAAAAAATCATTTTTTTATTAATTACTCCAAAACCTTTTGGCTGATTTTGTTAAAACTTGGCATGCTTATTTGCGATACAAAGCGGCTTCTTTAAATGTAATTAGAACAGAATTAATAATTCCGGTAGCGTCAAAGAGGGTAATATAAATGATATTAGGACAATAATTGTACGCCACTCTTTTTTGTACGTTTATTTGATTTAATAATATATGATATATCTAATTAATGTGAAATGTCTCCATAGAAAGTTCAGTTTCTCGATAAAAGGTATTTATAAACAAAATTACTCACGAATATCAGTTTCACTGTCGTCATCCAAATTGATAATAAACTTTTCTTTGGGAATTTTTTCTATTTCCATATAAGACTTTCCCACCTTTTTAATATGGGAAACACACTTGGCCCAGCTGCTATCAGGAATGTTTGCAGTTTCTCTTTGAATAAGAGTTACCACAGTTGAACTTAAGGTTGGGGAAGTATTATTTCTTCGAACTGCTGACTTAAGCTGATGCCATATATGTTCAATTGGGTTAAACATACAGTGATAAGGAGAAAGTCTGAGCACCGTATGTCCCGAACTTTCAGCCAATGAATCACAAAAATATTCTTTTTTATCGAATAACTGCGTAAAACTTCTAGTGACTGTTTTTTGTGTACTTTTCCGCATAGTACATATCATTATTTAACATATATTCTTGTATAGTGGCTTTGGTGTCATTTGAACATGGTGCTTTATCTAGTCTTCGACTGTGGTAGCTAGCATTATCCATATCGATAATACTATTGAGTGGAATATTTGGTATGAGTATATTTTGGAACCAGTATTCAAATGATTCAGCTGTAGAATCATCATGATAATCGACTAAAGAGTCCTCAATATTCTTTGCCGATCAAGACAACGCATTTGGTATAAAACCATTTTTGGTTCCTGCGTGAATTATCGTAATGCGTTTTCCTTTATTAGTCGGCGCATTAGTTTGGCACAAGTCAGATAAGTCTACCCAACTTTTGTTTGGAATATCGTGTGTATCGAACCAAGTTCCATCCAAATACACTACTGTTCTACCATATTCTCTAAATTCGTTTATTGCCAATAAATATTCGAATCTCCAATTCTTAAGGCGCACAGATTCCATTAAGATTCTTCTGCTACTAGTGAGTTTTTTAAATTTAAATCCGTTTTGTAAAAGAGACTTTCTTAAAGTCTCTTTGCAACACTGGATACCAGTTTCATTCTCTTCAAGCCGTTGCAATAAGATATCTAATGTGGGAACGATTTGCTCTTTATACAAGGCATATATTGTTCTTCGAATTATATCTACATCACAGCCATCTAGTTTCCTTGAACCGCCAGAGTCTTTTCGTTTCTTTCTTTCTAAAATAGGGTTACTTACTATTTTAAACACTGTGGAATACGGTCTTTTTGTTAAAGAAGCACTTTCTTGCACAGCTTGATCCTTGGACATTCCACGTTCCAGAAGGGAAGTATAAACATTTAATAAAAAAAAAATCCCATGAGGGTGTAACATTTGTCGACCACCAGTTGAAGTACTAGCTTCAAGATGAGCCCATGGACGCCACATTTTTCACGACACAAAAATCGAATAGACACATCAAAATAGACACAACTGACACAACGGAATATTAGGAAGGTAATGACTAAATGTTGTTTAACTTTCCCCCTTTTATTTTGAAATTGGAAAGCAGTTAGTTCTCAAAACAGTTTTGTTTTCCAAATCTGGTAGGTAATTTATTTTGTAACCGTAAATAAACCATTATCGCTATAATCTCGTTAATAGCCCATTAGTACTGAAAGTCTGGTGGCCAGGTAAGTGAATTTTATTATTTACACACATTTAAACATATCCTTACCAAATGTTCCAAATCAACCTTACGAGATTATTTAATATCAAATGAATTCAAATACAAAACTGTCAACAAAATAATGGAGAGCCCACTATTATTAAAATGCCAAACTATTTCATGAGATATTTTAATCCGGACCTGGGAATCTTTTAATGGACACAAACTTTTATTGCTTATCTATATTTTGAACAATAGGTAATGAGGGTCGTCGGCTACTATTGATTTACGACATTCTTAGAATTCTAATTCTACTATACATTTTCAAAAACCACCAGCAAAGCATTTTTACACAAAATAAAATTATAGCACGACAAAGATCATTCGAATCGCGTCAAAGACATCGCCAACAAAGTCGCCCTATCAGCAATGCCAGATTCATCTAAATCGTTTCTTTTGTTTCTCGGCATCCTGGCGTTGCATGAGAACATAACGGGAATATAACGGGCGTATAACTGAATCAATTTACCGGTTTCGATAATGATTGCTTCAGACACCACACTACAACCCAATAAAAGCTCATAATATATCGAGTTAGGGACCCCTGTTCTCTGACTCGAGATATATGGCATCGTAACGTACAGGGTAATAAAGGAAATTCGTATGACATCGTTGAGTTTTATGACGAACGTGACTATAAAGTTGGAGGGCAGTTTCGAATTGATTTCTGCTGGTCACTCTGAAACCATTATTACTTTGCATACATTGGTACGTGTTAGGTAATATTTTTCTTGATACTCAAAAAGTGTTCACTGTGTTGAGTATGGATAAATTGTATTTCATTTAAGGTAGATATCCAAATTATACTGTTTCTACAATTAATAAATGATTCTTGATATTTTTTTGGTGAAACCTTCCACAATCTGAAAACAAAATTAAATGGATCAGAGAATCTATACAAGTGTAGAAGCCAAGAAAATACTTTGACCCGATAAGCTACTGCTTACACCATATAGTATATTTCATTACGAGTCTGGAAATAAGGATGTTTCCTTGCTCCCGTGACAAATTCTTATGCAAGCACGGAAAAATCCATTTCTGGACGTGTAATGAACGATATTTGTTATTATACTTTTTTGAAAACGATATCATAAAAATTAAATATGACATAAAATAATACATACGAAAAAAAAACTTGGAACATTGTAGGCGACATAAAAGATTCATTACTTTTTTGAGCGTACTTCTAGCACATTTTCAGTAAAAAAATCAATTCTTCTATCATATCTACGCGAAAAAGCTACCTTTGTTACAAGTCGCTATGAGCAACCGTTTTCTAGATATTTTGACTTGAAAATTTCAAGTCGATTATCTGGTAATCGATGCGTGTTGAAGTTATTACCATTATTTTGCATTTTGCACAACGATGCTTGGGAAATGAATATGACGTTCAAGTAAGTAGTTTTGGTAATTACATGTTATGTAACAGTTAAAAGTTTTGTTTTGTTGAAATTTTTGGTGAGTTTTAAAACACTAATTTTGAAAAAATGGTATATTTAAACAATAATGCTCATGCGCGCGAAGCAAGACGTATTTACCAGGAGCGATTTCCTAATGGAGTACTGCCTTCAGCTCCAACATTTACCAGTCTCCACCGTCGTTTGGCAAAAACAGGTAGCTTCAAGAGGGCAGCTGATATTATTGGAAGACCACGAGCAGTCCGAACCCCAGGATTGGAAAAAGCTGTTTTGAACGCTCTCGAGGAGAATCCAGAAACAAGTACAAGAATAATTGCTGAAGCTCTCAATTCTACTCAGTCCACAGCTTGGAGAATTATCCACGATCAACAATTTTATCCATACCATGTTCAAAGGGTACAAGCTCTTTTGCCACGAGACTTTCCCCAACGCATTACTATGTGTCAGTGGTGTTTGAGAAAATTGGCTGGAAATCCTCAATTTTTAAGATATGTACTCTTCACGGACGAGGCAAACTTCTCCCGGAATGCTATCACAAACTTTCATAACAACCATGTTTGGGCTCTGGAAAATCAGCACTCAGTTAGTGAAAGGCATTATCAGTATCAATTTTTTGTAAATGTATGGGCGGCAATAATTGATAATTACTTGATAGGTCCTTTCTTTCTTCCGTTCCGACTGAATAGCGCAACTTACAGAGACTTTTTAGAAAATGAATTGCCGGGACTACTTCAGAATGTACCATTAGAAATTCGTATCCGCATGTGGTTTATGCATGATGGGGCTCCAGCCCATTTTAGCGTTGTAGCCAGGGAATTCCTTAACACTGTCTATCCAAATCGATGGATCGGTAGGGGTGTAGAAGAACTAACCAGGCGTGGGCACCAAGGTCCCCAGATCTAAACCCGCTAGATTTTTATTTTTGGGGACATTTGAAGTCACTAGTTTATAAAACTCCAGTAGCGAACGAGGAAGATCTAAGAAACCGAATAGTAGACGCCTGTGAAACAATAAGAAACACACCAATAATTTTTGATCGGGTACTTTGAACAATTTATTTGAATACAATTTAGTTTCTTTTATTTTATTTTATTCTACATATTCAAAATTCCTTGAAATAAAATGTTGATATTTCTTGCAAATTTTATTAAAACAAATACAGATTTTGCACCCTTGATACAAAAATAACTATTTCAAACGAGTAAAAATAAATAGAATAAGTGGCGCCCCTTACAAAAACCCAAAACTACTTACTTTAACGTCAAATTGATTTCCTAAGCATTCTTGTGAAAAATGCAAAATAATGGTAATAACTTCAACACGCATCGATTATCAAATAATCGACTTGAAATTTTCAAGTCCAAATATCTAGAAAACGGTTGCTTATAGCGACTTATAACAAGGGTAGCTTTTTCACGTTTTGATAGAGGAATTAATTTTTTACAAAAAAATGTGGTAGAAGTACGCTGAAAAAAGTTATGAATCTTAAAAATAAAAAGACGTGTAGGTGGCGCCCCCTACGAGTGAGTGCAATAATAACATCAGGTTCGAATTCGACACCTCAAAAAACCTCTCAATACCAATTTTTGTTTAATTAAGGTCAGTAATTCTAAAGTTATTTAAAAAAAACGAAAATAACACTTCAACACCCTGTATCTTGGAAACGAAGCGTTTCCGGACATATATTTATTTGAACAATTCTCATAAGAATATTGTGAGGAATCACCTCCTGAAGTTTGTCAGAGTACTTTTGAATCACCCTCTATATGTGAGGGGTTCGTTTATGAAGGCGAGAATTTCTTCGAATGTTTCGGCCGTTAGATTGTCAATATCTGGAGACTTATGGTTTTTTAATTCGATGACTTCTTCATTTGTTGATGTGAGTATAACAATATCTATTCTGTTGGGTAGATGGGTTCTTTGTTTTTTTTATTTTTTCCGCTGGGATTTTGACGATTCTGGTGAAATGCTCTGCGAACACTGTTGCAATATATGTTGCTTCAGAGACGTTTTCATTTTTGTTATTTTTTGTTGGTGTTCTGTGTCTTCACCTGTACCCTTTGTAGTTCGTTAATCGTGTTCCATAACTGGAGGGTCCACTGCAATAATGATGAATGCCCTTCTTTCTTTGTTTTAAGATAATTGGGTTCTTATTGGAACGAACTTCCTTATCGCGCGTTGCGAAAGGGGGCTAGACGGAATAAATTAAGACCAAAAGTTGTAACGACACTTTCTGCTGTAGTTGTAAGCCGTGCGGCGTGCGCGTGTATCTCTGTCTGTCTCTCTCTCTCTCTCTCTCTCATAGAAAGCAAGCCAGTTATTTTCGTTTCGTCTTTCTATTTCGCATTGAACAGTGTGGTATCGCGACGATTATTTTTGTTGAGTGTATACAGGTTTTTTTGTACATAATAAATAATAATAACAATAATGAATCCTGACAGTGTTTCTGCACAAGTTCCGGATATTGCTGATGGAGTTAGGTAAGTAGATATTTTATACAGACAATAATAAATGCTTGTGTATTTTTAGTAAGTACACATTATAACCTCTTTTTACTATTGTGCTAACCAAGTCATACGCGTTATAATCTCTCCATTATTGTGTGTTTAGCAAGTGTACGCGTCATAACTTTAATAAATTTAAAAGTAAATTATATTTTAATATTACAATATCAATGCGTATGTACTAAAATTGAGCCTACTGATTAAGTTTATATTACATTATATTTGTTAATAATAAAAAAATATTATTATAACTTAAAAAAAAATTTTTATTACAATTCCTTCACTAATTAATCGAAAGGAACTTCGTTCCATCCGGGTGTCCCTTGACACCTCTCAACTTTTTTTATAAATAGTGATGGAAATTTATCATTATGCCGTAAACACCTGTGACGCTGAGAGTTCTAGCCGTGTATCCAATTATTAAAAACGTATTCATCGCGGGACTGTAAGCGATACTGCTGAGTTTGTAAACGAGAGTACTAACTGCATATTGCATATATCAAGTGTCCGAATGAAACTTAGAATGAAAATAATTTTGGACATTCATCATTATCGCACTGGACCCTTCAACTGTTTCGGATCATTTTTGTTATTTTATATTTTTTTCCTGTAGTAGTCGGCTTCGGCACTTTCTATTAAATATCTTAGGAGTTTGTTATACTCATAGAATTCTTTTTTTACGTTCGCGTTTCATTTTTTATTAGGTCATATTGTGCGTAAACTTCTTTTAGCTGACAGGTGAACTAATTTATGGAAATTTATCCGCCAAACAGCCGAAGAAATAAGAAGAGCTAGGTTTGTTTTTTATCGCTTATTGGGACAGCTAGGTTGCTTTTTCTACTTATTGGGAACGTAGGTTGCTTTTCCTTGGTTGTCAGTATCAAATACTAATAATTTGATTGGTTTATAAAAAAACGTGTTGATCTCTAATGAAACTTGAAAATTCAAAATAATCTTTAACATTAAACTCATTTTCTAATCCATTTTCAATCTTTGTTTATTGTTTAGGTGAATATTTCCATCCTGTTAAAAATCCTATGTAAATGGAGTGCAATTATCGCAAAATTACAGCGATAATTGCATTGTAGGAAGCGAAAGAGCCCTGCGATAATTGCATTGTAGACCGATAATTGCACAGTTCATATCCATGGCAATTCCATTGTACACTTTGATAATACAGCGACAATTTATAAGTAACGTCAGTTTGACAAATAATGTCAAAAATATAATTTATTAAAAATGTCTCAAATAACACAAAACAGAACAAAAAATACGTGTGGCGTCAGTTTATGAGCTTCTGTGCTGAGAAAAACTATACTTTGGATGAAAAAACACAAATTAATGTTCTGGCAAAAATATTAACGGACTGGGCATTCAATATGCGTAAGCAGAATGGCGATGAGTACGAAGAATTTACTGTTAAAACGACTTGGAACGTAACCTCTAAATTACTGATGGAAAAATATTTCACTGAATACAACATCAATTTTTTTTAACACTTCAAAGCAGCCAGAGATGCGAACAATGCCAAGAGAAAACAACTACAAACAGATCCAGAGAAGAGAAAGGGAAGTGCAGTTTTTCTGAAGTACGATTAATTCCAAAATAAGGTTCGTGATTGTGACGAAAACACCCCAGATGGTTTGCAGAAAAAGGTATTTTTTGTTTTTGCTTTTCAATTAGCTTGGCGTGGTGGAGAAGGCCACAAGTGCATAATTTCGTACTTTAAAGAAGAAAATAACGTAGGTGAAAAAACAGGAATGATTATTTACGATCCTGTGTTTACTAAGACGACTCAAAGATGGGAAAAACCATGCGCTTCATTGAAATGGCTAATAAACAATAAAATCAATCCTGATTTGTGTCCAATTCGACTGTACAAAATATTCCTAGAAAAGCGGGTTGGAATAAAAACAAAACGACTCTTCCTCACTGAAAATCCCGCTTGGAAGTTGAACAGAAAATGGTATAAAGATATTCCTGCTGGACGAAATACATTAAGCAAATGGACTGTTCTACAAGCCAAAGCTTCTGGTTTAAATACAGAGAATATCAAGCTTACTAACCATTCGTTACGAGCTACGGCCGTCTCCAATCTCGCAAAAAAGGGTGTGGGCGAGCAGTAACTTATAAAAATCACACAAATTCAAAATCAATAACGCTGTAACGAAGCATTTTTTTAGAGCTCCGTTACTAAGAACGGCTGAAGAATATTCAATCTAACTTTGGTACGTCCCTGCCTATTTGGGGTTTCTATTGGTTCCGGACTGGCAAAATATTTCATTCCCTGTTAGAAATTAAGGTACATACCCAAAGCTAGTGGAATTCACGTCAACATCATGCATAAAACATAACAGAGTTTTTCTCTAGATCTTATAAAAAGGATGAAAAGCTCCGGTGATAGTTTTTGTAAAAGACGGGAAAGAAATAAAGATCGCGATGGAAAAAACCAAATCATTTTTGTATCAGGAACGAAATCATCCTTCAGATTTTCGGTCCAGTTTCAGTTCATCGGACAAAAAACCGCGCCTTTCTTACTGGGCTTTTTCGTCTAGTTTGGTCATACATTCGAGATCTATAAAAAGGCACTATGAAGCTCTCATCGAGGCTTGTTCCTGTTGTTCTTCCGTAAGACTTGTTACTTGAGTCCTGTGGTGCTACAAAGTCCGGTTCAAAGTTTAGTAAAAGTGTAAAAGTGTGAAAAGAGATTCGAGGTCCAGAAGCGTTGAGGTATCCGTAAGTGGAAATAGTGAATAACTTGTATTTGAGCTGGATTTCTCCGTGTGCTGAAGCACTTGAAGTTTATTATTTCTACATTTATTATTATTCCATTTGATTCAATTATTTTGCCGGGAGTTTAAATATTATTATATGTATTATTATTATTTCATTTGTTTAATTATCTGTCGTGGCATTTACAGTGTAGTTCTGCCAAAGTATTCTTTATTTGATTTAATTCGTTACCTGAGAAGTTAAATATATTTTCTACAATATTATAATTTCCTTTATTCGAGCATTTGCCGAAACGTTTAAGTTGGTCAGAAGACTACAGAGTGAATATTGGTTCATTTTATTTTTGGGTGGTTCAATCGAACTTTTTGTGAAATCGATTGAGTGTTTAATTTAGGGTAGTATTGACATTTTAGTCAATTGTTGGTTATTTTTACGGGTAAAAATATATGATTTATTTGCCAAATTGAACAGTATAAAGTAGACCATTATATTTTGTGTCCCCGCGGAAAGCCATTCTCGCATAAGCTCTGGCAGGTGTTTTCTTTTCCTTGTCAAGGGAAATCTTTCATAAATAGTTCTTTTATTTGCCCGTTATTATAATTATTGAGTTATGTTTTCAGTTATTTGAGTTCAGGGAAAACGCCGAATGCAAACAACTGACGCGAATGTTTACATCACTCCAATCAGTGAATTTAAATTTTATATTGTCTCAAGTTCGGGGAAAACGCCGAGCAATTGACGTAGAAACCAATTACATAACAATAATTCTTGTTCCCCGCTGTCCCGATTCAGGCACTAACCAAATCGGAACATCGGCCGCGATAAATGCGCTAAATTAAAAGTTTATTTGTCCCTGAAAATACGTGCCGAGCAAAACAAAATTCACGAATTTCACAAGTTATAGTCATATTAAGGAGGAATAATTCATTCAGCGACTTGAGAAGGTGATTTGGGTAAATAAACGTTGTTGATTACATTAGGAGGAAATAAGTGATTTTATAACACGAAAATACGGTGATGCTTTGTCGTCTGTACCCACCCCCAGTTGTTAATATCGTTTAAGCTCAGAAATCGCCGAGCATAAACAATAGGAAAATAGAGCCAAAAATATAATTCTTGTTAACGAGAAAAGTCGTAGAAGAAAAGGGCTATTTTAAGGAATAGAGGAAAAATATCACATCCGGGATTATTACAAACGTGAAGATTAGGTAATATACAAGTGACACGTAGTATTCAATTTTTGTGTTAGGGTTAACAAGGGGAAATCTGAATGTTATAAGCCGCTTGCTTACAAACTTGAAAAATCACTTTCTGAGTCAGTCAGATAACCGTGTTCAGGAAGAAACAGTTTTTCTTAGCTCTTAAGAGTAGTTCATTTTATTCCCTAAATTGCCGGAAAATTATTGTTCATTTGGCCAGTTATATATATATCGTGAGGGTGAATATAATTTCGATACTATTAGATTAATAGGATTATATATATATATATATATATATATATATATATAGTAAATATATATTAATATTTATCGGTGTATATATTACCCCATTTAAATGTGCCAGACCGTTTTCTTTTAAGCAAAATAATTGTATTTCGAAAATTGTTGTGACAAATCTTATTGAATATACCAGTTAATTTAATACCTATTACACACTGTGTTTACATTGAAAAAAAAACCTTTCTAGTTCCTATAAAGTATTGAAGTTACGCAACAGACGTATTTAGTCAAGTTGTAGAAAAAGAAATTGGTAAAGAAAAAAAACAAACCAAGACATTTCTATCTGTCTGTCTCTTTGGGAGACATAAAAGCAATCGGCGTTCAGTATCCAAAAATTGTACCTAAAGCCTACAGTATTTTGTGAAGATTCAAAAAGTGTCAATATACCCTGGACGTTCCGTATCTCCATCTGTAGCTACCCTAGTGCGTGGAGAAAACCACTATAAAATCTGGCGCCCGCGAGCTTTGAAATAGAGAAAGAAAAATATTTCCTGCCTAAAATTCTGGCGTCATAAATAACGTGACTTTCTAGGAGTTTGAGGGTTATTGAAACAGACCCTAGGAGAACACGTCACAACGCCATATCTTCAAATGGATGAAAATCACCATGAAGAAATAGTAAAAAAAAAAGCGTGGCAATGACGTACCACAGACACAGCCGTTAATGCACCGATAGCTGCATTGTCAACCAGAAACGTATAAAATTGTGTATTTCACTGCAGTTCCTGCAACTTTTGATTTAGTTTAACCTTGAATAAATAGTTTCATTATATTTTTACGTTACTTTCATAATATATAAATGAAAAATATTAAAACAAATGTATTTCTGCATCTCTTCTTTTTTTCCAGTAACGGGATGGTTATTGATGACAAGCGAAGAATTTATAAATTAATAACGTCAGTTTGACAAGTTGACAGTTTATTCGGAAAATATTCCCCCGAATTACACTCGTGCATCAAAATAACCGGATAATTTCGCATTCCAGCGTGTTGTCTTTGAAAAACTGCATTCGGTCATTTTCATATTTTGGAGAAAGCCCTCCACTTTCGGTGTCGGGCTCTTTCTCCAAAAATGAAAATGAACTCATCGTTTTGACAACACGCTGTCATGCAAAATTATCGTATTTTGATGCACTTGTCAATCACCTTACGATAATTCGAGTGTCTTTCGTATACAACTCCACTAAGTACAAATGCTAGCACTCCTTTTCTAAGATGAAGAACCCAACGTTTTCTCGTGCAAGTAATCCCGATCGTTTCTTTAACACCCCAAGTTTTCTCCGGAGTTATCGAAATTTCCTGTTGAGACCAGCGCCAACAACCACTTCCATTGACCCGATTGATCAGTAATAAAGTAATCCATGTGAGAATGCGATAAGGTTCGGAAAGCGATCGATAGTCACGGTTTGTCACCACGAGTCACGGCCTGCCTCGTTAATCTAGTAATGTGCCTTTGTGTCAGATACTCCACAAAAATTAGGCATTTTGCCGCTTGATTGTCATAACCGTCAGTTGACGTTTTTTTTTTATCATTAGTATTTTGTGTTTCTCCATTGGTTCAATTTGAAACTAAAAAAGCGGTGTGTGTATAGATTAACGAACAGTCAATCTTATCTTCGAATGGGTCAGCACTGAATATATGTCATAAAAAATAAGTAATTGGGAAGTCAAAAATTTGGATATTAAGACATTTTGCTCAATGGATCGAAGAAATCATTATTTAGATTTTTTTTATATACCACTTTGATGAAACGTACTAAAAATTATAAAATAAGTACTCCTAGCCCTATACAGATGTATAACCCCACTAGCTGATACCCGCGTGAAATTTGTATTTTTTCCTATGTATTTCTTTGTGTACAAGCGAAAGTTAATAAATTAGTAAATAATTGGTTCACATAGAAATTAACACATCAGGAAACAAAATATAAACTTTATATACACAGCGCTCAACGTTATACAAAACTGGAATTCCACTTCGCCCTATTTCTCCAGAAATTATTTCAAATATTATTAGAAAAAATTACTACCACATGTGGAATTTTTCGCTATACACCAGTTCCACAAAATCATATGATATTCTCTCTGGATATGGTAGTTTCTCTATATACAAATATAGATACAAAATTAGCGATAGATATCATGAGAGAAAAAAAGTCATGAAATCCAAAGTAACACAACACTAACCGTGGGAGAGTTGAGTTGAGACTGAAAATAAATACTACTGACAAATATTAGGGAATTGGAATGGGGTCCCCAATTGCTGCTAAGATAGCAAATCTGGTAATGGAGTATGTTGAAAAAATTGCCATCAAATGATTTACATTCAAACCAATATTTTTCATACGATATGTAGGCAATTGTTCAACATATATTCCTACTGACAAAGTTGATGAAATTCTGGAAAAAATTATAAATATCACCTTAGATTGAAATTCACAATAGAAAAAAAAACAGAAGAACAAACAAATTTTTTTGACACAACAAAATGCATACAAGTTCACAAACGCGTTCATTAAACCAAATGCGTTACACAAAACATTTGTCAAACGCACCCCTTAGTTATAAATAAAAAGTTATTCAAAATTCAACTGACAGAGTATAAAGTTTGCTCACCCAAAACTCAAGAAATGGAATTTAGAAAAAATCAATAATATTTTGAAAGGAAATAATTACCCCAGCTACTTCGCAGAGACAACAATCAAAAAACGAATAATGCGATCTACAATATTAGTAGTTATGAAGAAAAGAAAACAGCAACATACATATCATACCTAGACAATTTCTCAAAAAAAATTAATAAAACAATGGAAAAACACAACATAACTATTTCACATCGACTAAAAAATACGAATAACACCATTTATTTAAATTTAAAACCAAGTACCAAAGAACACACCAACTCATGCAGTATATATACCAGAGACTGTCAAAGTACATATATGGGTCAAACAAAGCAACACTTGTAAACGCGAATACAAGCCCATAAGTACTCAAAAACTGACATGACAGCCTTAGCCTAACACGAAAAAGAAATCACTAAAAACGTTGAAATTTCGACCAACGAAAGAAATCCAAGAGTAGGAACATTCCTTGAAATATATATATATATATATATATATATATATATATATATATATATTATATATATACAGTGTGTCCCGCTTTTCATGAATACACCCTAATATCTCAGTTATTACTAAAGCGATTTTTTTGAAATTTTGATGGTGATGTTAGAAAAATGAAGTATTTGGCATAGTGAACATTTTTATTTACCATTGGCGTGCGGTGTTGGGGAAGGCTTTTGGGAAAAAGGATATTAGGACTTATTTTAGATAACTTTTTCTATCAGATTTAGAATCAGCATCCTCAAAAACCACTTAATTCATATTATCAAAATCTCAAGAGCTGATTTCAGCAGAAAAAAATATATATTTCAAGTCTTTTTTTAATAAGTTCTGTATTTGTAACTATGGTAACAAAATTACGGGTTACATTATTTTAGATTCTTGTTTTTTCAACATAACTACCTTGTAAAACAATACACTTTTCAACAATTCGTCTTAAACGTACACTCACTTTATTAAAGTTTGGGAGTAATTTCCTGACACGCTTGCCTAATTATAATGCAAAGTTCCTCTCTATTACGCGGCCGAGTAACATACACTTTTTTTTTTCAAGTACCCCACAGAAAATGTCAAAGGGGTAATATCCGGCGATCTGGGGGTCCATGGTTCTAATGGGGAATTTCTACCTATCCACTTCATAGGGAAAGTTGCATTTAAAAAGTTCCTAACTATTATTATTATGTAAGGGGGCACCATCTAATTGAAAGATTAAGTTTTGTCTCTGTGCTGAAGGCAATTGCATGAGAAAATCATAAAAATCGTTTTGTAAACAATTTTGAAAATTTTTGTCCGTTTAGGTTATCCAGGACAAAAGGCCAACAATTTGTTTGATAAACATCCACACCACACGTTAACTTTTTCACTGTATTGGTTTTACAATCACCCAATTCGGATTTTCCGCTGCCCAAAACTTACAATTTTCACTAGATACCACACCGTTTGTCGTAAAGGTTGCCTCTTCAATAAACATCATGTTCCTCGGAACCTTGCAACCATAAAGCAAAATTCAAACCGCCGTTCAAAATCACCATTTACAGAGTATGTAGAAATTTTTGGTTTAAATGCCTAATCCTATTGCGTTCAAACACCTCCATACTTTGTTTTCGTTAAATTCAGTATCCTCGCAACTGCCCTTATACTACCATTTGGGTTGTTTCGAAATTCTGCTAAGTTACGTTCGTCCTCTGGATAGTGTCTTCGATTTAAATTGTACCTACCTCTTGTTTTGAAAACCGGTCCAGTCCTTGTGAACAATCTGTTGATTTAAGCAAAGGCATCGTGAGAAATTGGTGCTCGATGCCATTCATTGAATATTCCAGCAACCTGACGCGTAGATCTTTCATTATTACCAAATAAGCGGATAATTTCAACTTTTTCTCCAATTCTTCTCAACAGTTGAGTAACACTGATTGACTTATTGACAGTTCGTACGAATATAAGGGCAGTTGCGAGGATACTGAATTTAACGCAACGGTTTAAAATGCAAAGTTAGAAATAAACAACCTATTAGGAAAAGTAATTTTAAAATTTAAAAAAACCTGCTTAAATCAGCTTTTGAGATTTTGAAAATATGAATTAAGGGGTTTTTGAGGATGCTTATTCTTAATCTGATAAAAAAAGTTATCTAAAATAAGTCCCAATATCCTTTTCCCAAAAAAAGCCTCCCCCCCCCAACACCGCACGCCAATGGTAAATGAAAATGTTCATTATGCCAAATACTCAATTTTTGTAACGTACAATCACCACCAAAATTTCAAGAAAATCGCATTATTAATAACTGAGAGAGAAATAAACAATGTATTAGAAAAAGTATTTTTTTTTTCTCTGCTAAAATCAGTTCTTGAGATTTTGAAAATATTAATTAAGGAGTTTTTGGGGGTGCTGATTCTAAATCGGTTACAAAAAGTTATCTAAAATAAGCCCTAATATCCTTTTCCCAAAAAAAGCCTTTTTTACCCCCAACACCGCACGCCAATGGTAAATAAAAATGTTCACTATGCCAAATACCTCACTTTTCTAACATACACTCACCACCAAAATTTCAAGATAATCGCATTATTAATAACTGAGATATTAGGGTATATTCATGAAAGGCAGGACACACATATTTTCAAAACCACAGTATTAACAATAGAAATAATATCATATATAATATTTTTAACTTTGTTTAGAGTATTTATAATAAAAACTGATCTTTTCATGTTGCCCTAAAAATACAGTAAGGAAGGAGGAAAAACATGAAAGATAAACCATTCCCGATAACAACGAAATCACACATCTTCAACAACATCCGTACAATGCGAAAGCAGAAATATCAATAGAATATTTGTGTTTTAACCTGAAGTTGAAACGTCGTTAAAAGGATTTATACAAATTGACTTTATCAGACCTTTATTCCGAGAAATTGAATATCATATTGGTAGCACTTGGTTGTGAAAGGATTGTGGTTTTATTGTTACATATCCAGTTCCCGTTATCGTAACGAATTGAAATACATACCAGTTTTTGAGTCCAAGCACAATATTTCAAATAAAAAGGTTGCATCAAAATCACTCCCAGTAGTTTTTGAGTGATGCTCGAACAATCAAACAGACAATTACAATTTTATATAGAGCGAACTAAGAGACTAATCGTAGTATTTCATTCCAACATACGGTATGTGCTATTTAATTATTAAAACTTTATTATGCTGAGACAAATCAATAATTTTGGAAAGTTCTCCAACCAGGAATATTAAATTGCCATATTACAATATTTGCATGAAGCTAGAAACGAATTCTCTCTATTCTGACAAAAAAATAACTGTATGATCGGAATGCAGGTCCGGGTTGAATATAGATACCTATAGATACCTATAGAATACCTAAATTGAATTTTATTTTAGATCAATTTTTATCTATAAGTCTTCAATATCTGGATTATCGTGAGAAAATGAAATCAACTGACTGTCAAAGTCTTATTTGACGGCATATAGGACTCATCCACCTTTTTTCTCTCCCGTATTACGTCAAACAGTTTGTAAAAAAAACAACTTTGAGAGAGAGAGAGAAAACGGACAAGTGAGTGAATTCTTAAAAAGAAACATACCTCATAAGAACCCAACGAAGACTGAAAACCAAACCACAGTTTGTATTTCTACGATCGATACGGTGAACGACTCCCTCAACCATACAGTAATTTATCCATATTTCAATTTCAAACGATAAATTTCGTTTGTATGGGAGTCTGAAATAACTATGAAAATTGAATCAGACACAACCGTTAATGGACCGTCGTAATAATTCTTTTTTCCATTAGGAGATTGAACAAAACGTTTTATCTAGATTAAATCCAACAGATGTTCCGGAAAATTCGTTTCCACTAAGCTTCTGTGTTTTGTATCAACGACTCCGCATTGATTCGTAGGATTCACGCACAGGGTGATTTGGTTTTGATAGAGTCGGCAGATGGTGTGGAAGAACAATTATTTGGAATTCCATAGGAATGTTATCTCAATAGATATAGAATATGTTCTGGTGGAAGTGTTACTTTAAAGCAATTTCTCACAAATCGAAAAACGAATTCTTCCTAATATCCACGCATTAACTATATTGTAGACACGCAGTTCCATAGTAATCTGGATTTTATCCACTTGATGCAGAGCTTTTTTGTGGAAAGGGGAAAGATTGCTATATTTATATCGGGTAATATTTTCATACTTGACACAATCTCGATCATTAATCCCACCATTAATACCCTAGTTGATTGAATAACTATTAGACTGCAATAATACACAAAAATTGATAAGTTAAACTAACCTTCTCCTAAGAGTAGTTTTATTTTGTTCTTCATCGACAAAATACTTACAATGTTCCCATTTTCTTTTGACTTGGATGGTAATAGATTCGATGAAGCTCCAGAAAATGCCTTGAAATATCATTACAATCATTATAACAATCGTCTTCTACCTGATTGATTTTGCATAATGAAAAAAAAAATTGTTTGTTTACTCGTCGTTATGATGTTTTTTTTCGCAACCTAAAATTTACAATACAATTGTTTAATTAATTTTTTATCTGACAGATGTCATTTGACGGGTGTAGTACACGAGGGCTACTATAATGTTCTATGACGATTTTGATTACGATGAAGCTCCCCAAAATACCTTTTAAATATCATTACAATCATCATAACAATCGCCTTCTACCTGATTGATTTTGCATAATGAAAATAGTTTTTAAAGATAAGTGGATAAAAAAAAAAAAAGGGGATTTTTTGAGCACGACGGCGCAGCCGGGTGCTCGAAAAAAGAAACAAATTTTAAAAACCATTATCCACGAATACTACGTTATTTTTTTTTTGGGACGAAATCATATATACTGGTAGTATTATTACTACAGAAAATAAAATAAGAACTAATAATGCAAGAAGGTTGAATTCGTGAGGACATCAGTATACCTTTCGTTGTCATGGAAATGAAAAAACATTCTTTTGCAATTTGTTACCAAAGTAATATTTGTTGTCACCAGAGCTCAAAATGAATTATTCTAATATCGATTTTTTTGAATAGTGGGAAAACCCCGGGTTAATACCGCGAAAATCCATGATATATTTAGAATATGAAAAGTTCATCAAATGGATGGGGGGCAGATATAAATGAACAAATTTGGAGAAATTTTTTTTATATGACATTAAAAAATACCCTGTCAGATCAATAATAAAAATTTGTCATTTAGATTTCCCGTTTCTCGATTTGTTGATTTTTATTTCCCTTTTAAAAAAAACGCGTTTTTTTAAAGTTCGATTTAAACACGCTGAGGCGTGCTTTAAATGGATAAAAGGGCACCAAAAAAAAAAAAAAAATTTTTTTTTTATCGTCGTTATAATGTTTTGTTGTCAGCAACCTAAAATTTAAATACAATTGTTTAATTAATTTATTTTCGACAGATTTTTTTTTGACGGATGTTCTATGACGATTTTAATTTCATTAATAAATGTTTTTCTATTAGAAATACAAAAAAAAAGGGGGGAAAGCGTAAAAAAAGGAGTTTTCATTCGTGGAGCTTTGATTCACTCGCTACGCTCATGAATCAAAATATTTCAACTCAATAGAAAACTACCCTTTTTCTTTTTTTAAAAACTCTATAGAAAAAAATTTAAAATTGGTAACTTTTTTGTAATATTGAAATTTTTTTTCCGTAAGGAAAACCCAAACCCCCCCAAATTCCCTTCCCCCCAGAATTTCCGAAAAACCCCGTAAAACCTTTTCCTCAATCCCTTCCATTCCATGGGAACCCCCCTTTTTTTTTTTTCCAACCAACTTTTTTCCCAAAGACGTGCGTAATCGAATTCCATTTGGTAGGAGAGCTTTGGAAATGGTTCAGGGGGAATTAAATTTCATTATTTGGTTTGATTGAGTTATACAGAAAGTATCGAATCAAATAATTAAAAAAAAACCTTTTAACTCACGGAACCCGTCATCACCCAAATAAAAATTTTTTATTTTTTAGCGCATTTAAAAAAAAAGATTATCTTTAAAAGGTTTTATTGATTTTTTTTTTTTGTTTTTTTCTAGTAAGTACGCTTTAATCTATGCATTTTGTTGAACATTGTTATTATGAGTCCTTTTTCTGTGAGTTGTAAATTTTGATCTTCAATGAAAAGACATCTAAAGAATAACTAGTCCACAACCCGGGAAATGCCATCTTCGCTTATGAATTTTGACAAAAAATCTAATTTTCGACTAAAATTTATAATCTCCCACCCCCAAAACCCCCCCCCCATATCGATTTTGAATAAAACGTTCCATAATCACAAAACTCGTCCACCATCTTGAATTTATGAATTTTGGTAAAATTTATAATCTCCGACGAAAACCTCCACATACCAATTTTGAATCGAAAAAAACCATAATTCAAAACTCGTCCGCCATTTATATTCCGGGCTCGGGTGTCACGCAGGAGATAGCTGCCTCCGTGGTGGGGTTGGGGTTTTGCCCTGGAATTCAGGGGCTGCTGACCGAAATCACAAATGAGCGGCTGGTTCTGTTTTTTGACCCGTTGATTTGTCGTTTTCTACCAAGTGTTGTTCATCCTTTCACTTTCCACCGTACTGATGAGGGCCAAGAGCCCGAAACATTCTACGGGTTTGCAATTTTTTCTGAGGGGGATGTCCAAAATTCCTTCCATTTTGTTTTAACAGTCCCCGTATTACCCCTTTCATATTTATATTCCTGGATCGGGTGTCACGCAGGTAGCTATAGCGCCTCCGTGGGACGTTGTTGTTGCCCTGGAATTCAGGGTCTGCTGACCGAAATCACAAATGAACGGCTCTTCGTTTTTTTGACTGTTGATTTGTCGTTTTTTACCAAGTGTTGTTCATCCTTTCACTTCTCCACCGTACTGATGAGGGCCAAGAGCCCGAAACACGTGTCTACGGGTTTGCACTTTCTCTGAGGGCTATGTCCATTAAATTCCTTCCATTTTGTTTTAACAGCCCTGATATTACTCTCTTTTTTATTATATATATATATATATATATATATATATATATATATATATATAAACAAATAAAAAATTTGTATATACAGATGATACATAAAAAATAAAACATAAATCAGTGAAGTTTAGACAATTTAATTTTATGTAGAGTTTTAAGGGAAAATTTTAAACTTATGCAATTTTACATACATATACAGATTTTTTTTTTTTCTTCAACATTTTTTTTGTAGTTTCTTTCTTGGTGTAGCTAGTATAAAATTTCAATTGTTTTTAATACAAAGATGGAGGGTTCGGCATCCACTCGTGAGGAAAAAATTATATATTTTGGGTAAAAATTATAAGATATTTGCCCTATGGCCTTGTAAAATTATAGGTGTAACAAAAAATGTTTTTTTCTGGTGTTTTAAAGAATATGTTAACTCTATTATTCTTTTATATTGTCTAATGGCTATTTGAATAATGAATAATAGGGTGTTGGTTCCAGAGTAAAAAGGTCACTAGAATATCTTGTTTTGTTTTTATCAGCCTGAGGAACCCCCTTTGGGGGATTTCAGGATGTTGAGGTAAGTTTGTGATACTCCTCCCCACCCCAAAGATTCCATACGTCAAGTGCGACTATAAACCGGGAACCATTACTTTTTTTTGTGAAATCAAGATGCCCCATCACTTGTTTAAACCTATACAGAATACAGCATAACTTTTTGCTAAATATTGGGCATGGTGGTTCGATCTAAGGTGAAGGTCCAAAAAAAATTTCCCCGATATTTCTTTTTTTTCCCCAGGCTTTATAATAAAGCTGTTTTCAATTTCGGGTTATAGTTTGGGAGAGAGTTCCGAAAGCTACGAATGGCAAATAATGGGTTTTACTGAAATTAATGGATAATAGTCTGCTGTCAAACCAGTCTTTATTGTAAGCTAGATCTTTTTCTGCTTTTTTTTTTTAGATCATATCAATTTTAGCTCTATAAACTATGACTCTATTAAACTTGTGAGATTTGATTACAAAATCGGGACAGGTAAAAGTAAAATAAAAGCTTGAAAAAAAAATGACCATTTAAAAGAATGGTCATAATTTTTTCTTAATATAAATAACGATATGATTTCATTTTTTTTTTTTCCCCCACCCCAAAAATTTGATGACTACATTAATATCCTTAGTATATGAAGTTGAGTTTTGTGGGGTTGTTGTTTGCTTCATTCCTTTTTTCAATATTCAATTCAATTTCAATTTATTCATTAAATTTTTATGTTAGCGGTGATAACAATTTTTTAAAAAGCATTTTGTTAAAATGTATGTTCTCCACCCCATCTAATAGGGTTCACCCATAGAAAAATTTAAAAAAATAAAGAGACTGTTTGAAACATTGGCGATCTTGACCCCAAGTTTTGGTAGGGCCAGTCGGGCATGGAGGCGCTCCCCGTAATCTACAGACGACTGATGACATGAAAATTTTTCCCAATTTCGACATTTGTAAAAAATAAAAAGTTTATTGTTTAAAATTTTTTTTATTATGACAAACCACGCAATAATTTGAGAATAATTCTTCTACTTTTACTGCCATCAAAAAAATTAATGACAGAAATCATGAAATTATGCTATGGACTTGAATTAGGAACCCAACGTCGAAAATATAATGTTTTGTTATTCGAGTTGTCGCTGAAATTCCTGGAAATATTCTTTTACAAGGTAAACTATTAGCTGCTTTTCACAAGCTAATACTTATTTCCATCCATCAGTTGCAGAAATGTTTTCACAAACACCCTCCATCAGTATTCATTTTCTATCACCCTTTGAGGAAGTACGGAGATTATCCTCGAACTGGAGTATTTGTTATACCTACTCGTTCTCCTTTGTGCTAATAAATGAACAAAATTATTGAAGGTTTGTTTTTAAAAAGTAATTTATTTTTTTTTTTGGTTGATTTGGTGATAAGACTGAAGAATTTTTAATTTTGTTGTTTTCAGAGTTTTTTTATTGTTTTGTCTGTAGTTGTGCCTTGTCCTAGAAAACAATAAAAATTTCGTTTTTATAGTGTTCAACCTATTATTCTTGTTTTATAAGAACTTTAATGTTGTTCTTGATATCAAGAAACGAAAAATTTATTTTGAAACTTTATTTTTTAAACCCCGGGAAAGAACTAACAGATTTTACGAATCGATTACTGTATATATTTTCTCAGTGATCGGTTTTCCCTTCCTGTATTTTATATGATACAACCATTCTTTGAAAACCCGGGAAAAACAAACTTTTTAAAATATATACCATATCAATCATATAAAAGTAACACATTTAAAAAAACCCGCCCTTTTCTCAATCGGTAACTGAAGCTAAATCTATACCAATTTTTTCGGCCAGTTGCGAGATATGTCGCCACTGTCTAAAAGTGCTGCCAACTTTACCCGGTTTGACAACTCTCTTTATTTTTTGTTTCTCTTTTTTGGGTTCACCTAAGCAAATCTGCTTGTAATGTATTACCCTTGGTAGTTGGGATGGACTCATATGTTTCCAGCTGAAAATTAATGTATTTGCAAGGTTTTGTTTTTTCCTTCGGGAAATTCCCATGCTAGGAGTATTCGTGACAGATTTGGAATGTTGGGAAAAATAATTAAAAAAAAAAAATTTAACAGAAAAAAAAGGCATTAGAAGTGAAAATATAAAAGTTATTCAGGATATATTCTTTGATTTTGATTTTTTTTTTTTTTTTATGTTGGAAATTTTCTCTCAGTTGGAGGGGGGGTGAATTATAAATTTTTTGGGCTGTAATAAAAAAAAGTAGCTTTTTGTGTGATTTTCTTGAAAAGTGGTATATATATCAACTTTCGGTTTAGAGTGTTTCCCAGTAATTCTAGATTTTTCAGACAGAGTTGTGTCCCGGGCATTTTACAAGTCCGTATGAGGCACTGATGAATATATATGCTACGAATATTAAAGACTTTTTTGACTTAATAAATTTGTTTTCGTGGAAAATGGGGCGATCTTTTGCGAAGTTTGAAGACTTTTCATTGCATTGTTGAAACTACCCCATACAACTATGCAATAACGAAACAAAGATTCTACTAATGCCTTGAAGATAGATAGATAATTTATTCATCATTAAAATTTTTTTTCACAGGTAATTTCAAAACTTATCGGAAATAGTATATATTAGTAATATATTTTTCCCCAAAATATCCCTCAGGATGTAGAATTCGTTCATTATTTGTCTCAATCTTTTTT